>CM076581.1:1045905746-1046505746 GCA_034641835.2 Pinus albicaulis
TGGTCTAACCGAAGACTTCCCCAGACGCTCAATTTTAAAAAAAAAAAATTCCTGCACACTTAGATTTGAATTTTAGATCGATAGAGATTCAAGAAAACAACATGAGATCCTTCAAAAAAATCAGAATGTCATTTTATAAACCCAGAAAACTGCACAAGATACCTGTATGCAGATTAATCCATGAAGGCCATCAACCATAAAATGCAAAAAACAAAGTAGCGGAGTTTAGAGACAATTCACCACATAGATCTGAGAAGGAACATCAAGATTTGTAACCCCAAAGTCTTTATGCTTTATTTCTCCAAAAAACTTACAAGAGCTTCTAAGAACAAGTGCACGATCCTGAGATCGGATGATTCAAGAATGAGAAAGACCTCTAAATTTATAGGACAAGATCTCTAACGGCTAGTTTGGATGATCCTCGTCAAAATAATCGCAACCGTCCAAAAGATTTAATTATCTTTTAATCCAGAGCGTTGAAATTAAAATTTTGGGGAAAAACGAATTTATCATTTAATTCAATTTTAATTAACTCAAAAATATTATTTTTAAGTTAATTACCCCAAAATTTTGACTTTGACTTAACCACAAAGGCCCAAGGGTCCAAAATTTCTTAAAATTCTCAATATTCCCTTGGCCTGGGGCTTTCAAAATCATTTTCCAAGGACCCACAAATTTTGCCTTTAAAGATTTAATCCTAACTTAGGACCCTAAATTAATTAAATTTCTGGTTTAAGATTTTATTAATTAATTGACTAGAAAATTTAATTAATTGACTGAGAGGGGATTTTAATTATTTTTCCAACCCTCTTTTACATGAGATAATACATTTACATACATGAAGGGGGAAAACCCATTTGTGTAGACCCTCAAATAAATACCCAATTCTGCGACTCAAAATATGATCTAGTAGACCAAGTAGTTCAAACTACTTTTACAAGGACTCGATAGAAACACTAGGACTCACTTAGCATGTTGATGACAAAATCCACCCTAGCTTTGGGGTGAGGCTGGAGGAAAAAACTCTGCCGATCACTTTCGTGAATTAGAAAGACAAAAAACCTCTTAGGATGGAAGTCATCAACAACATACTAGGCTTACCTAGGTTTTTACATATTGTTGTCGCAAAGATTGTCTAGGCACCGCAACAACGGCTCAGATCGGGGGTTGTCACCCACGATCCCCAATCTCTCTATTTAAAGCTTGTCTCCTTGCAAGCTAAGGAGTGCACACCTATTAGAAATGAAGAGGAAGAATCTGGGGAGACACAACTAAAACACCAAATACTTGATAAAATTGACAAGATTTCGCCGGATTGATTATGTTAGAACTAGTGCCTTATGGAGTCAATCAAGATCTCGTTATGTAATTAAAGATAAGTATTGGATGTATAACCGTTGCTAAATGACCACAATGATATTCAATAGAAAGTGCCACGATCATTCATTAAGATACTTCGACCAATCAACAAATCTTATCATGAAACGATCATTAAGATAAATGGCGGATGCTTGAAAAATTTTCGAAACTATGATATTTCAATTATAACTCGGGACTCAAAAATTAAAATACTCCACGATCAAACTTAGATAAAAATTTTACGCTCATTTGACTATAGGACTTATAATAGAATTTTTTAAAATTTTTTTAATTTTTATTTTTAATTTAAAACAAATTAAAAGTCTAAATCTAAATAAAAGCTCTAATATAAAATCTAATTTAAGAAAAGTTAGAATCTAAAACTAAACTAAAACTAAAATCTAAATTAAATCTAAAACTAAAAAACGAATCAAATTGAATCTAAACTAATGCTACGAATATTAACATCTAAAATCTAAAAATAAATAAACCTAAAATTAAACAAAAACACAATCTCACCACAAAATTAAAATCGACTAAACTAAAACTAAAAAAAATTTAAACAAATCGAAATTTACCAACCCAAGATAAAAAAGTTAAACGCGGTTTCGATTTTTTATGTCAGCGTGAGTTTGTCGTTTTGCGGTGCAAGTCGTACAAAGGGATGGCGGCTCGGAGAGATGGACTCGTAGAAGAAACTTCGAAGGCGAAAAAAGAGAAGCTCGAACGACGGGTAGGCTCTAATTGGACGAAGGCAACGGTGGCACAATGGGGAAAGACGACTTTGAACGCGGATGGGATCGATTGGAATGGACGAGTGCTCAAAGAGCTAATCGACGGTAAAGAGGAAGGGATCTCGGCTAGAAAGGTTAAGTAAAATCGAGGAGACAAGGAAAGGGTTGATAGAGTCGAAGGTACGAGATCGAATGGAGGAGCGAAGGCGTGAAGATTGACGCGAGGAATGGAGCATATGTACAGGTGGTGTGAAAGAATGAGGCTCCGGATAGGGTAACGAAGATCGGAATGAGGATAACCTAGTAATACGAAAATTTGCCCAACAAATTTTTAAAATTTCTTCATTTAAGCTCAGATTTTATGCTCCTTTAAATCAAAACAATGTCCAAATTTGTCCACAAGATGTGACTTTGAGGCCCAGTATCCGGCCTTTGGAGGCTAGATCCCGCCTCATATCTTAAAAAAATTTCCGATTTAAACCCACAACTTGCAAGAAACCAAACCGTATCACGAAAATATACACACCAAGAAAATGATTAAACCCTTACAGATCTTTAATTTTTTTTTACAAATTTACAAACTAATTCTACGGATCCGAAGCCCTCATGGCGCGCATTTCAACCCTTTTTTAGCACAGCTTTTTAGAAAATGAAATTGGAAAGAGGCACAAGCCCTAGGAGATCTTGCAAAACCACCAATTTCGTAAGATATACTTGGGAATTTAACAAATAATGAGCTTTTCATATTTATGTCAATTGAGAGTCCGCCGGTCCAATCGAAGACTTCCCTAGACGCTCAAACCCTTAAAAAAAAATTTCCCCTGCACACTTAGATCCGAACCTTAGATTGATAGAGATTTAAGAAAATAACATGAGATCCTTTAAAAAAATCAAAATGTCATTTTATGAATCTTAAAACCGCACAAGATACTCGTATGCAGATTAATCCATGAAGGCCATCAACCATAAAATGCAAAAAACAAAGTAGCAGTAGTTTAGAGACAATTCACCACATAGATCCAAGAAGGAACATAAAAATTTGTAACCCCAAAGTCTTTATGCTTTATTACTCAAAAAAATTTTACAAGAGCTTCCAAGACAAGTGCACGATCCCGAGATCGGATGACTCAAGACCGACAAAGACCTCTAAATTTATAGGACAAAATCTCCAACATGGCTAGTTTGGGTGATCCTTGTCAAAATAATCTCAACCATCCAAAAGATTTAATCATCTTTTAATTAGAAGCGTTGAAATTAAAATTTTTGGGAAAAAACGAATTTATCATTTAATTCAATTTTAATTAACTCAAAAAATATTATTTTTGAGTTAATTACCCAAAAATTTTGACTTTGACTTAACCACCAAGGCCCAAAGGTCCAAAATTTCTTAAAATTCTCAATATTCCCATGGCTCCGGGGCTTTCAAATCATTTTTCAAGGACCCACAAATTTTTCCTTTAAATATTTAATCCTAACTTAGGACCCTAAATTAATTAAATCTCTGGTTTGAAATTTTTTTAAATTAATTGACCAGTAAAATTTAATTAATTGACTAAGAGGATTTTAATTATTTTTCCAACTCTCTTTACATGAGATAATACATTTACACACATGAAGGGGGAATACCCATTCGTATAAACCCTCAAATAAATACCCCAGTTCTACGACTCAAAATATGATCTAGTAGACCAAGTAGCTCAAACTACTTTTACAAGGACTCGATAGAAAACACTAGGACTCACTTAGCATGTTGATGATAAAATCCACCCTAGCTTTGGGGTGAGGCAGGAGGGAAAAACTCGTCGATCACTTTCTTGAATCGTTGAGACAAAAAACCTCCTAGGATCGAAATCATCAACAACATTCTAGGCTTACCTAGGTTGTTACATATATTGACGGTCTTACTTAGATCATTTACATCATTACATGCGAGAAATGGGTTTACATCATTTATAAAAACTATCGTCTAGTGATGAAATGCGGATGACACGAGCCTTGAACATGATAAGCCCCATTTGAAAAAAATGGGGGGGGTGTCATTTGCTATGGGGTAGTTGACAAAGTGTGGTCAACATCTAGCTCTACTTGGGGACACATTGCTTCATTGAAGGAATGCGAGAATCCGTAATCTGCATCCAAGCAACACACAAGATTACATAAGTGGCGTCCATCCAAATATCATCATATAACATTAAGCTCATGAAAAATAGAAGCTCTTCTTTTTATTTATTGTTCTACTTAACATGAAAAGTAAATCTATTCTAACCGCCAAATGAAATGCTGAAATAACAAGGTGTAAGGTTAGAGATACAATAAAAAAGATGCCCTCGTGGCATCATATGTGCTCATATAGTGCATGTCGAGCATTTGCCTAGCTTTTAGTGCAAGTCTCTATGGGTCTGCTTTTTATATGTGCCATGTCCAATATTGCTAATTGTAGGACTACTGCTTTATCCAGAATGTCAAGTCGCTCTCGACCATCGACGAATCAAACCACTTACTTCTTATTTTTTGCTTCTTTCTCTTCCTGAGTGGGTTGTGATGTCGGCAATGAGACCATCTAGAGATTTCTTGTCCTCATCTTGAAGATGTTTGTACAAAATATCACGAAGAACACGGACTGTGACCAATCTTATTTCGAATATACTCTCGTTAAAGGTGACACATAAGCTTGGTCTTTCTCAACGTCCTTTGTAGCCATAGTTAATTCTTCCTTAATGGGAAAAGTGACCTCCGTGTGATGAGATGGAAATTGCTTCGACAGATCTGGGAGGTCTATAATCCGTCTTGGGTTGGAAATTATGCATCCTGTGATCTTTCCATTTTTTCAACTTCTTTTGAATATCGATAGAATGCTTAACATTATTAATAGTAATTTACTTTGCATTACTCTCTTCAATAGTCAACAACTTGTGTTCCATATTTTTATTGATTCATCATTATCTCGCTTTCATGGCCATGAAGAGATTTTGCATACTGTCTCATCTCTTTCTTATGATTTTCTTCCATGGATTGTCATTTCCTTAACATGTTTTTCTTCCATGGCAATTATTTGATTGGAGTGATTAAATTCCATGATCTTTAACCTATTTTCTAAGACATTTATTTCCCCTGTAGCATGACTTGCTTCCATGGAAGTTATCTTATTTTGAAGATTGATTTGGTTAGCTTCCATGTTTTGAATCATTTGCGTATGATTGGGTTGCACATCCTTAATCATCCGGAAATTTGGGCTCCTTAACTCCGACTTTCATGATCTTCTATATGCATGTGATAGTCCTTACCAACAACATTAATTTGATGGCTCGATCCATCATTCTACTATCTATGATTCTTTTGACAACATGGCAAGTAACCTCTTCATGAAGAGCATTACGAGCTCTACAATAAGACAGAGCTTCATCCACAAGATTTGCAAACTTGAGTTGATTTGCTCGGTCTCTGCTCATAAGATAGGCCTCTTTTCTCGCAAAGCATTATTATTTCTAGGTTGGGAGTTCGACGTTTGAGCCCTTTCCATTTGGACCAACCTAGCCTATAAGATCACTTATTTCCTTAGCATGATTAAGCTCCATGCTTTCAAGCTTTTGCATTAACCTTTTCATAGGGTCATCATCATCTTCTAGAGGTTCTTTTAACTTAGTATCTCACAAAAGACCTATAAAAATCTGGAGTTTTGGACATTCCGGATGCTTTCTTATCCTTTTCAATCTCCTTAGCTAAAGATTGACAAGCCTTATAATTTGCGCTTTTAGCCCGCCTTAAATCATATGAAGTATCGAATCAAAAGCATCAATGTAAAAATTCAGAAGAGATCCATCGGGAGGTTTATGAGTTTGAGATATTTCTCTAAGGATACCATTAAATCTCTTGTTAAATTCTTCGATCGTTTCATTTTCTTTTCTTTTTTTATGGTACCGATCTCTCTTACCAAATGCCTATCTTCCCTTTTATCACCATATTTTTCCTTAAAGGCAGCTACAATTGATTCAAAAGTATCAAATGAATTATCGTGTTTTTCCGTAAACCATTCAGACAACATCCTCGCCAAAAGTAAGAACAAAAGTTTTCATCTTTACATCATCGAAATTATTATTTGCAGCCGCAAATCTATTCCACAGCTTAGTGAAAGCAAACAAATGAGATTTGACACTAACTGCTCCATTTCCTTGAAAAGAGGGTAATTTATCCATTTGAGGAACATCATGGGGATAACCCCGAATATTAGCAAAATTACACGGGGCAAAAACATCCATGATATCGTTTTTAGGATTTTAGAAATAGATCCGTGTTCAAGAATAGTCAAAAGGTCCTCAACAAGCAAACTTCTTAGCAAGAACTCTTGTAAGAAATGAAAGAATTGGAGTCACCACTTGAACATGAAACTAATTCTGAAAATAGAAGAAATAATCAAGAATAACAGATGGATATCATGGGGGGATTCTTGTCCGAGAGTAAATAGATGAATAAGTGGAGTCGCCACCCAAACAAGAAGCCAACCGAAATGTCCGAGTGCTAAAGATGAAATGATTAGTGAGATGATGAAAGATAAGATGATGAAGAGACGCCATCAAATGTGATTCCTTGTGACGAAAGCTAATGAATGGCGAAACAAGATCGTAAGATTATAAAATGTCGTTAAGACCAAGGACGTAAAAACTCTATCCCCAAGCATCGGCGCCAAAAAATGTTGTCACACAGATTGTCTAAAGCACCGCGACAATGGCTCGGATCGTGGTCTACCTCCCTTAGCTTGCAAGGAGACGACTTAAATAGAGAGATTGGGGATCAAGGTGATGCCCCCGATCCGAGCCGTTGTCGCGATTGCCTAGACAATCCGTGCGACAACACATACATCGACGGTTTTTACTTAGATCATTTACATCATAACATGCGTAATGGGTTTACATCATTTATAACAAAATGTCGGCTAACAATGAAATCGGGATGGCGTGAAACTCAAACATGATAAGCCCCATTTGAAAAAAATGGGGGTGTCTCATATGGGGTAGTTGACAAAGTGTCGTCAACAAGCCCGAAACCGGCGATATCGCGTGAGGTTAGGAATGGTAAGCCGTAAGTCAAAATAGAATGCGATATCGGTCTTCATGTGACACGTGGCATTTAGTGATAAGTTAAAACCACTTATATCACGTAAATCCGAGAGGTTAAGAAGCGTGCAGTTATGTGCAATATTCGCTCGGATATCCACCTAATTTGGTGTTAAAGTGCGATAATAGATCAACCGTTGGATCTATCCAGAGGTTAATACAAGATTTAAATAAAGAATTAAGACGTGGATCGACGGTGGAGACGTCGAGGCTGGAGCAAGGTGGAACATCAACCATCGGATTTGATAAGTATGGGCGAATGTATGGTAATGTTATTTTGCTTTCAAATTGATAAGTTTATGATGATTGATAAAATATGAACCATTACGGATATATGGGCTAGCCTTCGGATTTATTTGCAAAGTTGGGTGCGCATATACATTTTACGCAATATCGAATATTTATTCGATAAGTTATAAAAGGGGTCTCCGGCGTATGGTTTAAACTTTGGATTGAAGAAAGGATATGTTTCCGCCTATAAAGTTTTTTTTATTTGGGGTTTAAACCCAAGTTTAGAGCGTTAATATGGCAATGCATATTGATGGATGGTGAGCACATTGGAGCATTGATTATGTGTGAGTTAATATATGTCGTGGGCCCGAAGACTTCATTTAATATAAGTGCTAGTGACATTCGATGGTGAGTGCGATGGTCAAATGCTTGTTACAAAGGTTTCATAACATTGGATTAAAGACATTATATATATTAAATACTATGTTGGATGTGTAATGATAACGCCGTGAGCAACATATGCGTTTAAGAATTATAAGTCGAGAACGAAGTTTATTTCTTTGGGCTATTTGAATGTTAATTCGAATATGCATGCAATGGGTTTTAATATGGTTTCAAACCATAAGTTTTAAAAAGGTAACCTTCGCATATGAAGTCACAAAAGTGGATTTTTGACCATAGCACATAAGATGAAGAGCTACTTCCGCATTAGAGTTGCTTTCGGGTTGAAACCCGTGTTGATTGCTTTTTCATAGTGTATTAAAGTTGGGCTTCCAAAAACCGAGTTTGTCAATTTGAGCATTTCCAATTAAATGAAATTGCATTATTGAGTTATAACAGAAATTTTAATCTTTGATGGAAATGATGGAAAAGCTTTAGCATTAATTTAAACTACCGATTTGAGGAAAAAGCAGGTACATGCATAGAAAGCAGGAGAGTATGCATAAACTCGTTACACTACAGTAGCAGAAAAAGACAAACACACGGTGAGCCAAGAACCGAAGGGGTTGAATTGAAATACTTATTGTGAAATCGAAAATGTAAAGTTTTATTTATTTTATATTGTTTGTGATGCAATGGCAAGTCTCCGTAGGAAAACAAAACTCCACCGTAAAACTGAAATATGTACATATTATTATATTTTTTTTGAACGAGATGAAAAAGAAAATGAGAAGGTGGAAGGCAAAGAGTCATGGTCGTTCATTTCGAATTCTCGTGGAATACAAACAAGTCATGTGGTAAAATCTATAAATGATATCACATAGATATGCATTCGAAGTTAGAGAATGGAGAAATGAGGCGAGAGGGTAAGAAGAAGGAGGAGAAAATAGAGAAGTCTGTGAAGATTCGAGAGATGATATAAGGACGAGATATGAAGGCGCGGTGGACAAATGAGTGAAGAAGGAACAGAGACGGAGCTGATATCCGTAAACCAAGCATGTGTTTTTTATGAAAGAGTGAGGAAGTTGGTGCTTCCATATCAAGTTGTAGCTTGATAGATGTCGACTTGTAGCTGGGTCGACGTAGGAGCCTCCCGTAGGTTGTAGCTCTGCAGAAAATAGATGGGAGTTGGAGCTTCCTTGCAAGTTTTAGCTTGCGTAAATTGAGGTAGGAGCCTCCCGTAGGTTGGAGCCTGCGTGAAAATCGAGTGGTGAGAGGGGAGTTGGAGCTTGCCTTTGCATCACAACAATAATAAGATGTGGTTTTCTCCCTTTTTTGGGTTTCCACTTATATCTGTTGTCTATGTGCATGATGTTTATGTGTTGATATGGTTTATCTAATGCGCTTTAATACTTGCCGCTCACATATTAATTTTGTTGTTACATTATGTAATAAGTTGATCATGAAATGAAGGTGTAAATAAGTTTAAAGGAAAGTTTTAAAAGTCCATGAATGTGTTAAACTGATTCACCTATCAGCTTTAACTAAGGGTTCAACGAAGTATAGTATCCAAGTAGCCTAGCTCAGTACGAGTAGCCTAGTCCGAGTATCCAAGCCCAACCAACTTACCCCCATGATTATGACCCCGCATCAACCCCCTTAAAGGCCATTTCCGTGTCGTTTATGGTATGTTTCACGACGTTTACGATATTAGTGTGCAACCAACCCTTCAAAAAGGGCCTTTGATGAGGCCTTTGGGCATCACGGACGGAAGGCCAACCGATCAAGGATCCAATAGGATTCATATGACAGAGCGAGTTAGTCCATGAGGTAACCAATGGCACTCACCAAAGCATAGGGTGTGGTTGGGGGAAGTTTACCGTAATTGTCTCCAGTGGCCAACGATAACCTACTCGAGAGAGGAATATGACCTATATTCGAGTTTCCTCGTCAATTTGCATTCGGTTCATATTATATATGCATCTGCGGTGATTTATTTATCTTATCCAATATTATCTTACATGAGGTTGCTGCTATGTTTTTTCCCGGATAACCATTTTCTCGGAGACAATGCAAATGAGGGCCTCACCACTTGAGCGGATCTAACAATGTTTCGGATCGGTTAGGTTAAGGTCATTCAGGGTAGGTCGGTGAGATTGCTTGACAAACAAGGTAAACATGGAATGGTCGGTAAGATCCTAAGTTCGGTAGGGTTATATGGCTTAGCAAGTAGGGAAAATTCGAAAGTGGTTTAAAGCGAAGGCGTAAGTTAATGAAGCCTCCCCTTAGCTTATAAATTATCAAGCTTAGTAATTCTAATCTTTATGTTAATGCTAAAGCATTATAACATACATAAATAAATCGTAGATATATTCTAATATGCTCGGGTAAGCAAGCTCGGGATCTCTAGCTCATCCGTACCGGGAGACCCTCCATTCAGGTCCCTCTAGATTTACGTGTACGAACCCCTCCTATATGTACTAAATTTATCCCCAACTTCCATAGCTATGCGTAGCTAGGCTATATCATAGATCCGACACATTGTTAGATGCTGCTCAACGTGACTATTATTTAAGACCATGCTTAGATTGAGAAGGGGAAAAACCCGACTCAAGTAAGACAATACTTTATCCCACTAAGCTCGGATACACTCGAAAACTACTACGCGAAGCAAAAACATGATTTCATTCTCGAGGTAGGGAATGACTAACCTTATCTCGCTTGTAAGTCAAGATGATAGTGAAATACTAAGTCGGGCACTACCTCTAGGCTATGCCCGACCTCATTAAGTAAGCCAAGTAAACCACGCTTTATATTATTAAGCTCTACGCCGTATCTCAATAAGCAACATGGGCTATGCTCTATCTAATGATGCCTCTATTCCTCTACCCTCTGGGTACAACTATCCAATGCTTCGGGAGGATTGCCCACCTTAGTCGGCATTGTGTGTGGGGGAGTATAAAGTTCGACAGACTTCGGCAAGGTACAAGGTTTGTAGCCGGGCAGGGTGGGACAGAGAGCTAAGAGGCAGGTCTACAATGATGCCTCGGGTAGACACGAGAAATATGCGAAGTGATAAAGCATAAAAGCACCTTCTAAAACTCAATCCTACCTTTCCAACTCTTTGAATGCACGTCGGGCAATTCCTTCCATCTTATCCACCAATGTCTGTAAGTTTGGGGCATTACTAAGTAGGGTAGGTGAGGGAGTACCTATAGGTGGGAAATATAGAAGAAAGAAGTGGTGGTAGCGAGGACTAACATGAAAGCAAGTGGGCATCTCCTAGCAATGTTGTCATAATTAATCAATGCGTATCCGGCCCGGGTTCGACCCTGGTTACTATTTCGAGCTATTGATTATCTATTATGGATGGGTCCATTAACCGAAAGGGATGGGAGGGGTGACCTTTAGCGAGAGAGATATCGTGTTTCACTTACGGGATTAATTAGAAATAGCCCAATTAACTTAATAAACATGGCGGGGAAAGGCATGCTTCCTAGATATTATAGACGTAATTATGTTGCGGACAATCCAGATGGGCTTTGCTCGGAGAATATTACTTGGTTTGAAACCCCTCACATGTAGTGCCTTATTGCATGGAGGGATGGTTGGTTTATTAGCCGATAGGGTTTCCCTTTAACTACGTCGAACCGATCCCCGATAAGATTATAAACAACCATAACTTAGAATAGAGACATGAACATACATGGGTCGGATGGAGAATTGGTCGGATGGATAGGTTCAATGGATCGGTGGAAGGAGGGGAGGAATTGTTGAGTAGCCCATAGGACGGTTTACTTTTAGCTTATATATTTTTCTTCGTTTGCTCGGATTTAGTCTCCATAGCCGAACTTATGAGAGAGACATGGATGGATGGATTGAGAGGATGGGTCGGATGGATTGGAAGAACCTTAAATCACTTATTTAGCCATTTTCCTAATGAAAAAATATGAATTTGAGACCCGGTTGGCTCCGCACCTCAAACCCATGCCAACGACGGGTTCTAGATAAGAAAACACACATCTTAGAAGCTTTTTTAAGATTGACGGACCGTACATTATCGAAGCAACAATAGAAGAGCTATACATCATCACTATTTGGCGGTAAACGTTTGGTAGCGTAGGATCACTTAGGTGGACTCGATCCGGACGCACGAGCCCTAATATACCCAGGTTCATCATTAAGTAAGTGGTTGTTGGGAATTTCGGGGCTAGGTCACATTATTCTAAGGCTATAAATATAGTAATAGAATAGCAATCAAGGTCACATGAATCAAGGTACTTGTTTATTTCATAGCCTTAGAACCACATTAAATATAGGTTTTTAATGGCAATAGTAATAGATAAAGGGCCAGGACCTACCACTTACTTAGTAAACATCAATTACCTAACCTTAGAATCCCAAAGCTGACTATATTGTTGTACCTTGATTCAATGCCCAACAACCACATACTTTATCTATTACCAGCTATATTTATAGCCTTAGAATCATAGGTGTTGTATGCAAAGGTGTAAATGATGTTTAATGAAATAATGTGACCTTCTTCTTACCGAATCTAACCACTAAAATATATGCGACTAAGAGATATGCACCGTCGGAGGATATAAAAGAATGGGTCCGTAGCTTTCGAGCTGGCTTTGCTCTTGGTGCTACTTCGCTTCTTTCTTTGCTATTGGTCTTGGTGCTGGTTCTTTATCTCGCTCACGATCCGAATCTTCGGTTCAAGAATAAGACTCTTCACCCCCGCTAACTACAACCCTCATCTCGCTCAACGTACTTTCCATTTGGCCAAACATCCCTTCCATATTAAACACCCAATAGCAAAGCAAAGGTGTGGGAGGAAGCCGACATTTATGGGGTATATATATATATATACTACTTTTGTTGGATCAACGAAACAACAGGGTGCATTTCCAACCTCTGCCATCGGCTCTGCTAGCCATGCTATAGGTGGTGGCCGTATGCCTTGATACTAATAGACCGAGTCCAACGATGGAATGTAGTTATTCTCCAAGTTCTTACCCAAGGTCTTATTCTAGGTAGTGTTCTTCGTAGTTTTCTTTCCTAGGTCGTCTAGGTCTAGGCTCTTCTCTAGTAGGTCCTTCCCCCGGAAGGTTCTACCCTAATAGGTTATCCCAAGGAATTCTCCAAGTTTCGCAAACCTTGGTAGAATAAATGAAATACCAAACCTAGGTGCTCGGTGCAAAGCCCCGGTGGTGCAGGTGATGCCGGTGCTCGGTCAACTCTACACACTAATGATGTACCAAAAGTAGGAACAGGTAGATATGTGAAAAATATCGGAGCAAGTGATAGGGATGCTAGGATAGGAAAGAAGCTGCTACTCGTGCTACTTCAATAGGTTAAAGCTGGTGCTCCAAGCTCGGTGCTTTCACTAGTGTCTGGTGGATGCTGGAACTATATATCCTCTCGGAACTCCAACTAGGTAAGGATATGACACTTCTACTTGGTGCCAACTAAAGAAAGCTGTTGCATCATCGATCGGATCTATTGCTTAAACAACTAGTTAAGATGTTGTTGTCTTTGCTCTAGCCTCTGCTTACTCTCTCGTTTGCTAGTACTCGGTAGTAGTGGTGGATAAGCTAGATCTCTTGCTTCGGAACCGGAATCTGGGCTATCGGCTCTTCCGCTAGATATGCTAGCGAACATGAAGGGATGTTGTTAGTGTTCAAAATGGAATGGATGGTGGGAAGGATCTTGAGGGTGCTTTGAAACCATCGCCTCCGGATCTGCATCGTCTTTGCTCTTGGTCGGAACTAGACTTCTTGGATCACTTGCGAATATTGGAACACCACCTATAGGAGCTTAAATTGACTCGGATGCTTGATGGATCGACTTCGCCTATGATGCTTGCTCGATGCTACCGGAGCTACCAGATATTGATCTCGTTCATCAGCCGCAGAATCTACTAGAACAACTCGCTCCCGCATCTTGAACTCGCTCATGTATCTCCTACTCCTACCTTTGTCTTTGATGCCGGTTCTACCTATACGGGTGAAACTCAATCAATTGGATCTGCTCGTAGTCGGGTCTCGCTCGAACGGAATCAACGGAAACTTCTCGCTTTGGATCCGCTCTTGCCTTTGCCTTTACCGTTATTTCTTTTGTTGGCTTTGCCCCTCGCTACTCGTATGCTTCCTCTTATCCTATAACCTTTGTCGATGCTCGCTCGGATGCCCAATAATCTACTATTTGGTCACCTAGCACGGGTACAAGCTGGATTTGGATCTTCATATGGAAAAGGAATAGGCTCGTCATTTTCTCTGCTTCCAATGCGTTTTCCTTTGTTTATTACCAAGCTAAGGGTGGGTAAACCGGGTATTTCCGGATTTATGCCTAGGAGCCAAAGCATCACCATTTATCACGTATTCCAGCTTCTCGGTTCAAAGCCAAGCTATTAAGCTACGTGCTAACATATGTAAAGGTAGCAGCATCCCCACCAATTTGAGAGTTAGATGTTAGTCGATGCATTATGCAAAACAGGCTACTAGGTGACCCGCCCAAGAACTGGACCCACAGCAGTCAATCTTAGATCGTGTGGATCACGGGAGAAGCCCATAGCAATAGCAATAAAAGCATAAAGCCCATAGCTTACTTCCAAGCAGGGCCTCCCTATCGCCTCATTTATATTAAGATCCAAATACAAAATTAGAGAGCCATAACCAATTACCGAGTGGAAACAACACCCCCGATATCAGTATTTTCACAAATCGCAAAGGCATTGGATAGGACAAAAGCAGTGGACCTCATTGACTCAAAGCAGCGGTCCTACCCACTATAAAAATAGCATAGATAGCAGCGAGGAGCATAGGGAGTAGCGAAAGAAATGGAGGCATCGATGAGCAACGAGGATAACCAAGAGAGGTATATATTTCGGGCTATTTATTGGTAGGAACGTGCGATAGAACGCATTTCTTCTTCAAAAAGTTGGGTTCTTTGATCGATTCCGACAATAAACCAAATGAGTAATATCTCAAGGGTATCCCCGAAAATGCAATAGAACGCATTTATCGCCAAAAAAGTGGGCTTATTTTGAAAATGCTAGACGCAAAAATTGATCCATTCAAAAGGAGCAGCCCATCATTTCAAGCAACACACCATTGAAACCCATGCCGAAGGGAAGGAAGTGACGAAAAGCTAGAAGGATTGTATCTATTAAGAAGTGGTTCGGAATTGAACCAGAGATATTGACCTTGTAGAATGACCTCTCACCTTTTTATCGGCGAATACGACCAAAGTGTTATTCCAGGTTTCCAGATGAGAGCATGTAGGATTATCCGAGACTTCGCATTCATAATATTATAAAATTTATAGCAAATTATATATCTTGTATCAACTAGCTAGGTAGGATTAGTATATATTAAGCTATTCTTCATTATATATGAAGTTATTAGAGAGGGATAAGTAAAGAGGAAACTTATAATCTTGATTTCCATCACTTCAAGGAACTGGCTTGCCATTTGAGTGGGGCAAGGAAGGAACTACTTGTCCGCATCATACAAGGGTCCCGAGTAGGGACTCACTATTCATATGGTGAGGAATTCAATTCATTAGACTATTATTAATACACATTGTCATCTTAGTAGAAGCTATCATACATTAAGAGACAACAAGCAATATCATCAAGTATAAGGAATTACTTATTCTCTTCATTGGACTTCTCTTTCTCCTACGGCACCGTACCTAAGGACACGCTTCCTTATGGCTAAGCACTTGTTTCGTCCCACCGATGTCCCATAGAGAATATGTTTACTGATGCCAGTGCCCAAAGATAAGTATATAAAGGTTTAGGTCTTGCTAAGGCTTAACACCAGGCTCTTATTGTCTAGTAAGACTGGGTGTTGCTTATCCGTACGAATACGAAGTCTTGCCTTCCTATAAGGTAGTAAAAGGGGGATGAACCTATAATAGAAATACGATTACGTGGTCTGTGTATTATAGAAAGGAAGAAAGGCTATTAGCTAAGACAAGGGAGGCTATTGGTTTGTCATTCCTATAGCATTCAAACCTATAGCATTAGAACTACCGCATTGCCGCTATTCCGTGGCAACCTACAACAACGATAATTACATATATAATATCTCTCATGAATGACCGGAAGAAATGCCGCTTAAGAGCAAAATTGATCTCTCTTCATTTGCGTCATGTTGAGGGCGAGATCTAATCATGAAGCGTAATTACATAGAGATAGTTAGTTATTGTTCGATCCACTTATTAGAACTAAATCTTGTTTCATTCACGTAATCGAGTAATATTCCAATTTACCGAAATCTTGTTCAATCCATCATATCGGGTCCCTAAGCCCCATTACCGGTTGGAAAGGCTTGGATCTAGAATCGTGAATACGTAAAAAGAAAATAATCGACCCATCATATCATCAGGATAAAAGAGAAATACAAATAAGTTAGAATTGATGGCTAGTAACATTAATTCAACTCGGCATGAAAATGGGAGCTAATTTAGTGGGTATCTTCTCGCCCTTTCCCGGGGAGGATCTTGTTATCCAGAGTGTAAGGTATTGATGCATTTCTGTTCCAAGCGCACGTGTTGGTCTTTGCCTTTCAGGGTAGGGCATTCTAAATCTCAAGAGTGTATAGTCGAGTATAACCGAGCAAAAAAAAAGTAGTGAGCCCAACCACTCCTAAAGGCTATCTCGAAAAAACGAATCCAAGTAGTCGATAAACTACTCCCAACACATAGTGATATTTGTGCACAAGTTTAGAAACCTTACCTAGATCGTCGACACGTCTCCCCTGAATCAGTCATCAAGATCTCTCTCGTATGGCTCGTGTCACATCTCCCCGAGAAACTCTCATAGCTATTCTCGCTGCATAGTACCCCCCATAGAAATGTCGTCCGACATCCCCTCTACCTCTACCCGAGTAGCTCCACCGATATCACCTAAAGGCACCTCTGCTCCAGACCTTAGGAGGTCCCTAGACTCTCCTACCACCATGTCGACCACATCATCCCATCCGGAATCTACATACTCCCGTAGCCACCTCAACCGAACCTCCATATCCTCTCTATAGTCTCTCTCTACTGTACCGAGAAACCTAGAATCTCACCGGCTCTTGTCCGGGGAGTCGTAGGAGTCTCTCCCCACCGTCAACGGAACCCTATAAGCTACATGGCACATCCTCATGTATCTATGCCTTCCATACACTATATCTATTCCATGAGCTAGATGCGCCTCTCGTATACGACCTCCATACAAGCCTAGGTCCTCTCTAAAGTAATCTAACCCCCTCCTCTCAAGCTCCATATCCGAGACCATCCGTTCCCTTAAAGTGCCCCGACCCCTACATATCTTCGAATGGTAGGATGATCTAGCTCAATAGGAATCTTCCTCTCTAGTCTCCCTAGTATAATATGGTCCCAAAAAAAAGCTTACGAAAATCGGGGGAGTAGCCGGTGCCTCCCTAAATAATATCATCTAAATCATAGTAAGTCCGAGCTAGATACAAACCCCCGTATGATAGTATAACTCCATCCTCTCGCTCTCCGAATCGTGCTAATCATATCACCCCAAATGAGGTCTCTCTCTCTCCTCTCCTTCAAAGTATCATAAAAAAAGTCTACCTCTAAAGTAATCAAAACAAGTATTCCCTTATTCACAACATACACTTAAATAACAAAATCTTTTCCTTAACAACTACTTCTCTTTACAACAACTTCTTTCTCTCGGCATGGTATAAAGCGTGTATGCATGCGGGATCTGTAGAATGTGAACCGAAAGTGTATTGAATGCGGGAATGGGGGCTAACCGAATGGGTAATGGTGGAATGCGGATTGGATAATGTGTAAATGGGTAATGCATACCGGGCATGGGGACAAAGGTAATGGGATAGGTAACATAAAGCATACATAACGGAATGGAATTGGTAAGACCGTAAAGGGTATAGAGTATTGGGTACAATGTAATGAGTGAATGTGGGAATGTGAATTGAATGGGTAAAGTAGTAATGCTATAATTCGCACGAGAAGGCGGGATGCGGGCTAATTGGTGAATGTGGGCGTATTGGGGAATCCGGTGAATCGTCGTTCCTTCCTCGGGTGGTGTGTACAAGGCGTGCGTGGGCGATGATTCATTTGTCGGTTAACCAAAACCATCTCTCGAGGATCAAATTTTCGTTTCCTTTCCGTCCGTTGTAGCGCCCCTGACTCAAACTATGTTTTCACAATCAATCGAATCGATCATTCACTATAAAGCCAAGTGTTGTATCATCCTCCCGAATATTTGGCGGTGCGGGTAGAACCGAATGCGGTGCTTGATGCGGGGGCTTTATGCGGGAGAGAGAGAATGCGAGTACTGCTCGGGGGGCGTGAACTACTTGAGCCATTGTAAATTGTAAGGAGGAATAAGTAAGAATAATAACGTAGATAATAGAATTCGCAATGTTCATGGGGCTATTGGGAATCAAATATGTGTATCGTGGAAGCATAAAGTGTACCCACCGTGTCTCGTTGCAATGTCAATCGGTGTGATCGCGGGTGCCGTTTCTAATGCGGGGGCGTATAATCAATCGAGCGGTAGGGGCTCCTTCAAACTAATGGGGCAAGTCGTAGCGATCAATCAACATGGGCAAGCGGTAGGGATCAATTTATTCTCCCCGCGGTATCGGCTAGTGGCGACTAACTCGTGTGCTCCGGGTATCGAGCGGTAGCGAGTACTAATCCAACATCGAGTCAAATCATCCATCCATCATTGACATAATCGTATAAAGCTAATTTGTGTAACCAAGCTCTATAGCGTATGTTCTTATCGAGGTTCGGTTTGTCTGGTATAATGTTTGTCCTCCCGGTACTTCTTATTCTTTTCAATGCGGGAGAATAGTTTGAATTGGGCGATAATGCTATAATGCGGGTACTGATCGACCGAATGGGGAATGCGGAAATGGGTGAACAGAAAGACAAGCGATAACAAAGCAAGAACGACATGGGTGAACGTAAAGTGGGAATGGGTGATGCATCTAGAAGGGTAAGGTTTTTCATTCCATCTAATCCCATTCCATCCAATTCATCTAGCCATGTCTAAGAAGTTCCGGCTGGCTATTTATAATCATATTATACGGGGAGCGGTGAAAGAGGATATCAGCTAAAGGTCAACCACCCACCCTAAGGGCTACTCACCCATCCATCCAGCTAGCCACCATGTATTCTATTAAGTTCCAGCTATTGAGAAGAAAGCCGGGGAATCTATCTCCGCTAAAGTTACGGCAAAGTAGAACTACCAAGTGAACATATTAAAGGCAAGAGTGCGAGAAAACTGGACATATCCTCTCAATGTACTGAAGCCCATCCCCACCCTATCATCTAATGAGGTTGCTCTGATGGACCATAATTCAGAGTTATCCGTTCAATGATCTCTCGCTTAAAGGGAAAGCCTCTCGGGGACCATCATCTCCCAGGGGAGCATGTTACTATACTTGGACTTGACTAATGGACTACCATCCATCTAGCCATGTATAATCTAATAAGTTACGGCTATTAAGAATCTATACGCGGTTAAGCGATCTCTGCTCGAAAGTTTTTGTCAAAGGTCTAACACCGATATGTACCAAGTGAGCAAGCAAGTGTGAGAAAACCGTACATATCCTAGCAATGTTGTCTCGAAGCCCATCCAACATAAGGCTCTCTTATTTCCAATCATCCATATAGCAATGTCTCATCGGTTCGACTATTTAGAATCCAATCTATCCAGGGCAATGAAATGATCTAAGCTCAAGTTTGTGACTATCTCAAGTTTGTGACTATAGAGAAGAAGGCAGTGAAAACAATCCCATCTAACCACAAAAACGAAGTCGTCAAACCAACCTGCATAAAAGGGAATTCTAACCCATTCGCACTCATGCCGTCCATCCATAATCAAGGAAAAAGGGGATAAAAAACCAAATCCTAGGCTAATCAACTCTCCATCCCGCCATCCAGTCTATGTCTCTCGTTTCTAAATTGTGTTTTTGTCCGTAGAGGCGATTCACAATATATGTCTGAAGTCGTCGGTAGTATAGAAGAAATCGGGCGGTTCCACGATCTCCGGTAGTATAAGGGTGGTTAGTAGGTCGTCCTAAAAGGTAAAGGCTTTGAGTCGCGAAACGATGAAGACCGAATTGTATCCCCGAAGGCTCGACCGTACCAATAGGCCCATACGTGGTATCCGGATTCATAGGGCAAGACAAGTGAGTAAAGGATATCGGGTGGATGCTCATAAGTCGAGTGTTATACCCCTACCTATTCATAATCATAAAGTCAAGTGTTTTTTTGTTATAAAAGGCATCTCCTTTTCGATAGTCCGAAGCCCGTCCGACCTCTATTCTCTCGATGTACCACAATAAAAGCAAGCCATCCGTTCAACAATATTGGCTAAAGGTAAACCCTCCCTTCTCGACCATCCCCACGAGAAGCATGCAAATCAAATTCCCTCGCTAATCAACCCCATCCATCCAAAGTGCTTGCTTACTTATAATCGAAGAGTAAATAGCCCGAGTCCCTCTTCTCCTATCCTAAGGGATTCATAAAATAAAGTGGTCTAGGGCTAAAGGTGGTAGGTTGGAAACAAGGTAAGGTATTCTCATAGATGTCGTCCCCTACTTCTATTCCTCATCGAGCTTCGTGAATGGGTTGGACAACCCTCCATGCTCCTAGGGTGAAGGTAGTAAGTAAAGTATACGGGGGTAAGTTGTTTGATCCCATCCCGATACCAGCCTTCTAAGAGGTTCATAGCGATACTCGACTTGATAAACTTAACTAAGCGCTTCATTAATCCAAGTGATATAGAGAGAAGGCAGGGTGCTAGGTCTTCGAGTGATAAGTATGAGGTTCGGTGCATGAAAAGAAAGGTAAGTCTATTCTTAGCCGCAGTGGGTTCAACTCGGATGAATCATATAATAAAGGCTCGGCCAAACCATAATATAATACGTGGTACTCGAAGTTCATATGTGCATGGGACCAAGAATAATGAATAAGGCAAGGGATGAAGTCACTCACTATTCATAGGGTGAGGGTGAGGGTGAGCCTATCGAACTCTCGACAATAGGCTCGATGGGACTCGGTCCCGAGGTTATGAGGTCGAGGAGAGGTAACGTGTGAGGATAGGAACAACTCTCTTTTAGGGAGGGGCCCCAAAATAGAGGAACTTGAAGAACTAAAGAGAGGGGGTTCGCCCCTACTTCCTAAGATTCCTTAAGCAAGTATGGCATCTCCGGCCCCCTGGCAATGTGTAGTAAGAAGACCCGTTCAAAATGCTCTATGTTGAAGTGTCCTTCCTTCCTTCCATTCAATCCCTCCCATCCCCGCCCGAATAAGTTAATAGCGAGTCCCTCCCAAAGAGAAATTCCTAAAGTGGTATAAGGCTACCGGGTCTATGTATTCGGTGGGTAAATATTTGGTGTGGAACCAAAGGGTTAGGGTTGGTTGTTATTACGCTACCCTCCCTCGTAATCCTGGTTGGCTTCATATCACTCGGGCAGCACTCCATAAACTAGGGTGAAGAGAGTAATAAAGGTCGAGGGTAAGGTTTATCCCGACCCAATAATATAAGTCCAGTGCAGTAGCAACTAAGAAATTCATGAATCAAGTGTTATAGGTAGAACCAGGTCTAGGTAATATGTATGGTGGGTAAAGAATTTGGAAACACTTGAAGGTAAGGGTAAGGTTGTTTCATGCTGTCCCTGATAAGGTATATTGTAGTATCAACTAAGATTCATTCATAAAGTGGTATAGGTTGTATGGTGGGTGCCCGGTATGGTAACACTTCAGTAAAGGTAGGGTTGTGTCATCCCATGCCATCCATCCAAAATAGGGGGGAACAAGGGGAGGAAAAGGAAGTCTTGAGCGAATTGAACAAAATATGTAATAAGTTGGGGAGCGGAGTAAAAATCTACGCATGCTTAGGGCGTATCCATCTCCGTAGCCATCTGTGGCAGGGGGCATATAAGTATAGACGAGATGAACCGGTTGAACGAATCGAGACGGAAATCATTTCACTCGTTGTCTTAGCCATGGCACAAAGAATACCTCTATGAAGATTTGCTTGAGTGTTTTGATTTTAGGGTCAATATGATTGCCTGCATACTCCTATTGCATTCCCGGGATGTGTACGTTTCATTCCCCCTTTCTTTCATTTATTCTGATTCTTAATTAATCTATTTCTATTAATCATTTCATTCTGGAGATTACTAGAAACGAGGGCTAGTATATTTCGATGACTGGGAGTGGGGTATAAACATGTTGACCTCGTGTTCACATGTCATTGGCAAATCTTACAATTTCACATTGAATCGGAAAATATGACCGCAAATAATACACGGACATATTGAAATCTGGTCTGCCTGCCAGCTTAACCTCTCCTTCTTCCTGCCCTTACCCTGAAGCACCTCTCCTCTCCCCTATTCTTTCCTACTGACCCTGCCAGTCAGTGCCTCTCCCTTCAGTGCCTCTTCTCTTTCTACCTTCTTTGCTGCTTGTTGTTGCTCCTGTAGCATCCGAAAGGTCAGCTTCCTGGTATCTTTTATTATCCTCCTCAGCTCTACTACTGTTTGCCCTTTCCTCTTCTTCATTCTTATTCTGTGCTTCTGATATGGGCTGTCCTTGATCAGCAGTAGGAGTGGTAAAGAAACTCTCTCCCTCGACTGGGCGCCGTATCCATACCAGGCTGCTTGTTTTCTTTCAAATGGGCCATTATGAACTTCAGATCATCTTTGACAGAGGATGAGCCCTTTCGCTCTGGAAGGAGAGCAACACCCATTGCCGACCATACCTCCTGGCAGCCTTCCAATATTCAATGGAGATGGTGCTGGAAACCTTGATAGACATATGGATCAATTTTTGGCCATGTTTTATATTCATCTGATCACTCATGATTATGTTATGATATAGGTTTTCCTTCAAACTCTGGTTGGCCCAGCTTTATGGTCCATCAATCCTCTTTTTTGTTACTTTTATTTAGATAGATAAGCTCTCAAAGGACTCATTTCAATATGGAGGGGGGAAATATCGAGGGAAATAACTCCGAGGTTGCTCCGAGATAATGTACACGCTCGGAGGAAATATGAGGGGATTATCTCCGAGATGATGTACATGCTCGGAGGAGTTTCGTTCGGAGGAAACCTGACCTTTTCCAGGCATAAAAGAATTGTGTAACAATCGCTATAATATGAACATAAGTCTTTACCGTATTCACGCATATAACCTCACTTGGATATTTCATTTCCTCGATTCATAAATAGGGGGTACAAGCCATTCTTCTTTCCATAATTAACAGTGCCACAATGAAGAATTAACGACAGATTGCCATTTGTAACCTGCAAATGAATCGTTGTTGGAGATCCAGCGGTAGACTTCACAAAATTCACCTGAGTTGTTATGTACTGATGCTAAAAGCCGATTGTGAATCAAAATTGATCTACGTGGGCGGAGTCGAGATTGCATATTGATTGGACAAGGATCTTTCAGCTCTAGCTTTGAGGTTCCTGTGCAGAGGAGGAGGAGCCGTAGAACTGTGTGAGATTCTTACAACGTCGGATTGCACAGAGAAGAAGTGATTTTTGTATTGTTTGCCAGATCAGCGTTTTTCTGTGACGACTTGTTGGTGGAAGTGTATGTGTCGCAGCGGAAATGGTAGAGCAGCGTGGAGTGATTCTTTGAGCTTTGATTGGAGTAGTCATGTAAAGAACTGAGAAGTTGAGTTTCCATTAACAATTCTTCTTTTTGCATTGACCGACAACTGAGATTTGTTGAAAAAATATCTAGAAGTGGCTTGATTAGCTTCTTCATAGCTTCCTGAAGAAAATGTAGCACTTCCTTTTGTTTTTGCTTCATCAGTCATTTCTTTCTTCAAACATAACTATCTTGCTAGATTCTGCATTAATAATGCAGTGACAGTGATGGGTATAAACGAAGCGCCATTGAAAGATTGAACGGTTGCTAGCACATTGAAAGCAACGCAAAAGAGTGCGTTGACAATGGTAACGGCACTGAAGCATTTGAAGACAACCAAGAAGGGATCCATTCGGTTCAAATATTTCGTTGGCAACACTGCATCGATCCCTGCTAATCTTTTCAGAATTTTTTTTGCCACTTAGATGCTTCTACATATGATGCTATGTTTTCTTGATAATTTCACTCGTCAGTTTACAAATCAGCTTCCCTTTGGCAATGGTACTTTGTTCGAATAAATTCAGAGGAGTTTTTTTTATCAGCGAGACCAAGATCGATGAATTCCAAGCGAAAATCATTGTTGCCATAGGATTGTGCATTTTCTTTTTGAGGGAAACTCGTGATCAGTTTCAAGGCATCTGAGCTGTTGCAGATAAATGAAGAAAATAAATCGGCAAAACTCTTCAAGAAATTTCCAAATCCGCTCGCTCTCCATATCCGTAAAAGAAGCTGTCGGCACTCGGCCATTCCCGTGGAGCATAGAATGATGATCTCAGGTTCCATATTGGAAGGCCCATGGTATGGCATATATTCCCTTGCTCTATCGTTTATGAATTCATGAGCTATTTAATTTATTACATGCATTAAACTTAAACGTTTATCCACTAAACTTAAAACTTTGGAAATAAAAGTGAATTTACCTTTTATGAAGTGATATCATAAAGGGATGATAAATTCAATTTTAAAAGGTATGTATGTAAAAGACATTTAAAAAGTTATCTTAAATGTTTTTTTTGAGTAATAAGGTGATAAGGAGGGAAAGGTGATAAGGAGTGTTTTAAATTTGAGTTTTTGGAAAATAATTCACTTTATAAAGTGATTTTATTAAAATTGTTTTTTTTAATGGAAGTAAAGTGATTCTTTTGTAATTGAAGTGATAAGGTGCATTACATTTTGTAAATTTGAAGAATATTTTGTGGAGATATAAGGTGCATATTTTGTATATTTGGAGTGATAAGGGAAAGTCATTGTTGTGATTCCAAGTACCATTTTTTCTTTGAGAGAGATTGAGTTGGTGAATATTCAGATTTTTTAAGGCGCGTTGTTTCAAAGGGTTGTTAGCTTGGCATTATCATTGCTTCCGGATGATGTACTCGGTGATTAATAAAGATATCATTTTTTTTGGTGTTGATGTATCCTAGATCCGCCTGAAATTAAATAAGGGGGATCTTAGGTACACCATGTGTGTTTGTGATGGCGTGTTTTTTTTATGGCTTCATGTTGCGGTTTTTGATCTGTGTCTAGTTGTGACACATCAATAATTTCATCACATATATGAAATTCAATATCAACAAGCGCAACACATAGCCGCTAAGATCAACACTACAACATATAATCAACGATTGTCTACATCGACATTCTACATCAAACAACAAATTCACTTAGTCAAATTAATGCTTTTCATAGCAAAGTCTTCATCAATGTTCTTGCAAATCCATTTAAGTATTTGTAATCAAATTCATTGATTTAAGTGAATCATTAAAAATTCATTGTTAATGAATTTTTAAAAAGAACAAGTGAAGTCATTGTAAGCTTTCTTGGGTGCATTGTCGACAGTGTTCGACACCCTTCCTTTACGAAAAAATCAAGTGAATGCACCAGCTTTTTTTTAAACTCTAAATCAAACAAGCGACAAGTTTACATCTCCTCGCAAGCGAGCGTGATTATTCATTCAACGAATTTGCATCAATTTAGTGCAAAAATCAACACATCAAGCGAGCCGAGTGAAGTTTATTGCAAGTAATCATCAAACAAGTTAAAACAATCAAGCAAGTTGAGATCGACATCAAGCGAGCGTGGCCATTCATTGAAGTGAGCGTAAAATCATCAAGTAAGTCAAGTGAAGCATTCAAGCACACGCAATCGTCATCAAGCGAGCGTGAATTCCAAAGTTACAGCAAGACAATTTTACAACTCTAGCAAGTGCAATCAGCAACAAATCAAGCGAGTGTGCCATTCAAGCCACATTCAAGCGAGCCCGTCATTCAAGTGAAACGAGCTCAAAGTACGACATCTACAACAAGAGAGCCTCGATTTCAAGTGTGCAAGTTCGTATGGCGCAACATATTCAGTTGTTAAACATTCTTCGCAATTTGATCATCTCCAGAGATGACGACATGGTGCAAGTCAACAAAGAAATTCTTGCTTTGATCTTTCACGGCATCTACAACAAACACATGAAACTATTGAGTTTCTCAGCTCGATTCACAACTTAAAAGGATTGAATTACAAGAAAAGAGTGATACTTTCAAGTCTTTGAACCATCCGAGATGATAAGTCATTTATTCACGACTTCAAGTGTCGAAGTTGTTCCAGCTCAACTTTCTTCCAAGCCCATCATCAAGCCCCGGGAAGAAATTCAAAATAACAAGAATCGATGAGGCTTAGGATATGTCCAAGTCTCCAAGATGACGCCAACTTACATATTCCCGATTATTCCAAGCCCATTCAGTTCGTCGAGTGCGGGATTTCTTGAACGCGATCCCTCGGAACATTCGCAGACAGACTTGCCATCCTCCTCCCTATGGATTGAGCTCTCCCCTCCTTGAAACCACAAGAACTTATCTTCCTTTTACTTCATCTCTAGCGGATAACACCCCTTTCATCCGAGCCATGTTCTACGAAGTTTTGGCAATAGTTCCTCTCCCGAAGGAACTAAGCAATAGAGCTTATCGATGCGTGCGACCTTCCCGATCGATGCGGTCTTCATCGGCCAAACCATGAATGAGACTTTAGATTGATTATGCATAGTGAGTGTAGCACTTACGTTAACCCTATAATTACTAGCTAGTGGCTTGAATGGCTTTGCACCCCGCACCCCACTTCCTTCCCTATGATGGTGAAATGGCTCACCGACCGATGAATGGCTCCCCGATGGTTGATAGGAGTAATAGATAAAACATAAAGGATATGGACGACCTTACATTCCTTCCCTCAAACGTGCCTATTACGTGACATGCCTTACCGCGTGAAATTATTACTATTATGTGACATTCTTCCTTTCCCTCGTTGGTCAAGCTTTCGCTTATGCATCCTTTTCTTCCTTCCCTTGGTTGGAGATAGAGAGAGATAGAGGTTCAGCTTGGTATGGTCAATTGGTCGAGAAAATAAAACAAATAACACAACTTCTTTCTCGAGATCACACGACTTATTGTTCCTTACGGATAGATGGTTATCACCTTAGGGAAGTGGGTGGGAAGGGCACAATCGTCAATTGAATGGTAGCACACGAACTTACTTCGAAGCCCCTACACGAAAGCTTAGCCATTTATGCAATTCTCCCATCTATTTCAAGCACATCTTCGACCAAGTACTTTCCCTTGGAAGCTCCGATCACTTTGAACTAATGATTCAAAAGGTTTGTGGCTACTTATCGTCTACATCATCCGGCCCAAAAACTAAAGATATGGGCCAAACACCTAAACTACACCAACCACTAAGATAGTAGGATACCGGCTAGTATGCATGAACCCTTTTGATGTCCTTACCTTGGAGGTGAGCCATGATCGAGGTAGGGGGAGGAAGCATTTCAAACAACAGGAGGGGCACAACATGCTCAGTAAGTAATAATAAAGAATATTTTTTTCTCGGCTCGCAGTAAAGGCATATAAAAAAAGGTATTAGTGGAGTTATAACATAAATAATAATAATTCAAAATCGTCGAATGTTTTTCTCCAAGCTCGTAACAACTCTATCGTTCGTCACGATCGTAGGTTCGATCGTTTGACTCGTAGTCCAACTTGTAAACACGAATGGGTCTTACTTTTGTACGAATGGATCTACACGATGAGGTCCCACCGCAAAGCTCGCTCCGACTTGTAGGTCGGACCTTGTAAAATAGTCTAGGGATGGCGTGAAGTAGCTTAAGTATGTCTATAGACCCTTCCCTTGTTCAAACACACGTTTAGCAAGCTTGAATTGTGATAATTCATAGCAATAGAAAGTTGAAGAAATAAGAAAAAGAATAAGATTAGGAAAGAATATCCCTCAACTCCATAAAGTGTTCCACATAGAAGGCCATCTTAGGATTCAACCCCCCTAGTGGGGCAATCCAAGTAACATATAGACATTGTACGTAGATGTCCTCCCCTGGTAATCTTGTTCAGCTCATGCTTGGTTAGCAGGAGATGACCAGGGGGCATCAAGAGAGTCTAAAAATGGGGGAAGGTCAGTCCATTGAGATGCCCACGATTACGGGAGACATGTAACCTCCGCGAACCAACAATGATTCCGCCCGAGGAACTCCGCCTAAGGCTATGGCCTCTTGGGAACAATGGGCATGATAAGGGTATCAAACTCAACCGATAGTGTAATCCGCAAAGCTCCGATCACTTTCCAAGATCATTGATTGAAGTTGTCCTTCATTCAAGATAGATAGAACCTTAACATTGATTCTACCCTACTATTGGTTTTCGGTAGTTTCGCTACAAAGAGGAGAGATTATTGTGACTTTTCACTTTTAGATCCCCCCATCAGCTTGCCTTCTTCATGAGGAGCCATTAGCGTGGGTGAGGAGCCATTTCGAACTACCATATCGGGGAATAATTCCTTGGGTGACAAGAAATAAGCGTGGGTTAGGAGCCATCCCACCAAGAACTAAGCGTCCATTCAATAGCCATCTTCTATCTCCATCAACCCTTCGTAAAGTGATATCTCCATCAGCCATTCGAAAGAAGAGGTGCCTTCTCCCTTTCCTTCTTACT
Organism: Pinus albicaulis; assembly: GCA_034641835.2. Lineage (NCBI taxonomy): Eukaryota > Viridiplantae > Streptophyta > Pinopsida > Pinales > Pinaceae > Pinus > Pinus albicaulis. The sequence goes on from CM076581.1 coordinate 1,045,934,220, forward strand.
CTTTCCTTTCAACCTTCTTACTTTCCTTATGACAAGGGATCTATAGTTCGAAGCCTACCTCACCATCGTAGGTGTGGCTTATCGAAGCTTTTATCGAACCAGGACCAACCTTCTATATCAAGGTGCAGATACTTGCCTTAAAGGGAGGAATTGACCATAAATTCTATTAAGAGACAGAAAGGGATAACCTTCCCATCGAACTAAAATATTAGCTTGATAAAACAGGAATGAGAGACTCGTATAGTGGTCGGCACGTCTTGTTCCGGAGTGTGATGCTCATTACACAAAAGGAAATATGGATTTATATATTGGATACTAATATATATATATATATATATTTCTTTTGCATGTAAAGGAAAAGAGTAAGTTACATAACTCCATGCTCTTTTTTGTGGTTCTTCCTCTTATCTTGGTGAGACCTGAGGCATTCTCTCCGGGTTGGCTTGCCAAGGAAGAGCATCACTACCCTTACCTTCACGACCCTAAGGCGATGAGGGCATACCATACCGTAAGCATAGGGTGAGGCGTTCTAAAAAGTACTTGCCGCCGTTATAACAAGCAAGGGCGGCGAGAAAGTAGTGGTAAGCTTAGGCTATGGTGCTTTCCTCCGTGATGCGGTAAAGGGAGAAGGCGGTTCCTACATTGCCAACCCTATCTCATATAGTAGGGAGTGATTGTGGGGAGTGAGATCAGTGAACCTTTCTAAAAGGGAAAGTGTCCGTATTCCCTAACGTATTTTCTTTTTCTCGTAAACACAGGTAAGCTCAATCTAAGCTTCACTATCATAGTTATAGTAATAGCCTATATATAAGAGCCCGGAGAACTCGTTACCATTGCCTTGTATTACTAATATCGTGGAGATCATACCTCGTACGATAACATGTACGTTAATTAGGTGATTAACATTGTCCAATATTACACAGCCTTAGGTTATATCTGGTAATGAGAAGGTTAATAAGCTTACAACTAGTTATGGAATTACAATACCTTTCATATTAGTGAGCTAAAGCTATGATAGATTACTTATATACCGGTAATGATAGAGCTTATAGCCTCCGTATTAGTGATATAAGGTTGATCCATAAACAATGATATGATATTATTATAAGTCAATAGCTGTACTTATACAAGTATTACATGTTACTCGATAAGTTGTAGTTTATACAGGTACATTATGCATTCACTTATTAGAATTACCTACTACTCATTATGGAAGAATAGTGGTATAGATGGGATATTCGAGTATAACTTACATGTGTGATTACCATTCATGCCTTGTACTTCACATATAAGGGTTATGATTCCAATACAAGTAAGTACCATTACTTTGATCTATGATTATGTAGAATAGATAAGCCAGCATGATACGTACTATTCCTAATAAGCTGATAACAAGTATGGATTCTAACCAAGCTATGACTAGAGCTGTATTACTCATAGGTATATAATGGAGATATAAGCAATACAATAAGATGGGGAGCTTTTATTACCTGTGTTTTACCCTAATATATTTATACAAGGTCATTACACATATGAGCTATTATGAGAAAATGATACCTGCTTTGTAATACTTAACCAGTACTAGTATTTAAATAAAAAACCTGTGATTACAGTGCAATACTACTCTTTTTTTCCACATTATGACTCTTATATAAATAGAGAAAGCTGAATACAATGGATATGATACTATATTATAATATGTCTGAGATCCCTCTAAAGCTGGTACTAGTACTGTATTTTCACATACGTATGATTCCATTGATACTATTGGAATACTACTATGTTACCTTATATAAGTTGATTAACTTGATTGTATTACGATAGCCATTGTCTTATGTGTGCTATATGTATTTCCCCTTAGTTCGCTAAGCTAACACGGTGAACTGTACAACCCAATAAGTGAAAATATGGCATATATTATAGACTAGTAATACCATTATAGTAATACAATAAGGATCACTGATTACTTGCTGCTTATATTCCATATGAGATGACTGGACTACTACTCTATATACCAATCCAGTAGGAGATTGATGAATGACCAATGGAGTAGAAGCAATCGACATACCTAGATACGATACATGGTCTATGAGCTATAGATACATGTAAACACATTGCCTAGTATAAACTCTACATACTAGTTTTTACAAAGCTCAATATGCTTGTCAACATATGGGTTTGATTCATAGTAACTGCTTACTGTTTCCACTTAGTGTAATCACTTGTATTCCCTAATCAATTCCAAAACATTACTCAGATCAATGGGTCCAATACTATAATTAGATCAAACAAGCTGGTAAAAAGCACATTGGCTAACTTTGCACAAAACAAAGGCTTGTAGAACCTTGTCATAACCTGAACATATGTATTACTAATAAGAAAGAGGCTTGTCTTCCCGTAAGTAACATGAGCTTACATCATAGCCTCTTACCAACCCGTTGTTACCTAAGCGGATGTGTTATGGGCTTAGTACTAATACCCTTATTCTATTGAAACTAAGCTCCTAGTAATAAAATAGCTTGTGTTGACATATCAATGAATAGTCTATGTAATAGTGAGATATAAGGGCTTAATCACCATTGATAGAGTACGTACATATTAGATATGCTTATACTTACCATGAGTTGTATATCTCTATGGCTTGTATCTCTACAGCTATAACAAGATAACCTTGCATGTAAGCCATTATAAGGACAACACTAGTGTATGAATAACAAGGGACTTAACTCACTGTCCTTATTCATCTATACTAGTACTACATGGCTAGGTGTACTGTTTAAGTATATACAAGCTTACTAGTCTAATCATTATAGTTATGGTCATTACACTGTATTGAAACTGATACCATGGATTTTGATGTTTCCATAATTAAGCATAGTTAACATATGTGTTTGATTCCACTTGTTACTAACATAGCATAGTAATCGTAATTAAGCTAGTAGTATAGAGTTACACAATAGTATAGGTTACTGTGATCTAATGGTGTAAGTATTTATTAGAAGTATATCCATATTAATCAATGTAATGAAGATTACCCAATAGAAACATCAGTGTTATGAGCTCGATGTTTACCATAGGTATACCTTGTATTCCTTTATCACTAGTTATGGAAATACGCATAAGTATAACAGATCAGGATAAGCCGTATCACTCTAGTATCAACTTATGATAACAATATCGGATTAGCTTACAAATCTTGGAGATAGCTCGAACTCTTCATCTTATTACGATTCCATGAAGCTTCAGACTATGTAATTGGTATAAGCTAATGACCAAGCACGTATTCATATTCATAGTACAAGTAAACATGTATGAGCTTGAATAGTGGACACGTCTCATATTACTAGTGTTATGATTACTGTATTGATTAGGGATATACAATACCGTATAAAGACTGATTACTTAGTGTAATGATTCATTGCTTTTTCTGGTGTGATAAGTATACCTATTGTAATAAGCTCTTCCTCATGGTGTCAGTATCAGTGCCATATGTTCAATATAAGCATGTTGGAATCTACGAACCTTTACTTATACCTATGATATGTGAATCAATTCCCATTATGATGAAAAAAGTATACAGTATAGCTTAGCTAATCCCAGACATAGTGTAATCACAGTATTCATTTTCTATTATGAGCTTAGTAATCCCATTTATATTTATACAATAGCCTGTAAAACAGATCAGATTGAAACCCATTGCCCATATCATATTGAACACAACATCATCTCAGTCATAGCATTGTATAGCTTGTTCTTACCTTATTACCTGTAATAAAATGTATACGTTTCCATGGTTATTACGGTTCCATTACTGTTATGGTATTTAGACTGATTTATATCTAGCTCTTATTACCTTATAAGTACTGATTAGGTTACTAGTAATGCCCTTGACAGTAGGTATGATATCAATATCCCTTTTGTTACCTTTGTAACACAGTGAATCTCATCCTACTACTAGGTAAAATAGGCATAAAGGGGTAGTAGTAATTCCATAAGTGTAATGGTCTACTATCTATTACTGCTTGTTTGTCTTATATCAGGCCGTGTATCAACCGTATGGAATAGATTATGGAATAAAGGGTGAACAAAGGACTGTATATATAGGAACAAGGCTAGTAACTCAACACTCGGCTTGTATACTGATTGGTTATCGTGATTCAAGCTCCAAGTTATGCTAATCAGAGATAGAAGCAATGGTCCCAATGTGATACAAGGCTTCATACTCATCTTATCCCATGAAGGTACTATGCAATACATATGCAATAATAGTAACATCATACCAAACCACAATACTGCTTGCTTTATATCGTAATCATTATCAGTATATGTTAGACCAGGTGCTTACATATTAGCTTGATTACTCGAATAACATAGATGTAAACGAACATGTGTAACCTCTATACTCTTAACCTATCACTCTTACGGTATTAGTACTGACATTACCATGAGTAAAGCTATGGTTATTTGCCTAAGTTAGACCATCATGATATTGGTAGTATCTGTATTCAAGCTAACTTACATGCTTAGTTACTGTATCCAATATAACTCATACAGCTTATACAGGCGGTCATAACTATATTAACCCTATTCATTGATTATATCAAGAGTTTAGACCATTCCTAGGTATGTGAACATGTTAGGTGAATTACCACAATTAAGTCGGTATTGATATGGGCTTACAAGCCTCATTAGTTTCAATATACCACTTACAGTGCAATCATAAGGTTCTATTTATCCCTCACATATGGTAGACATAGAGTAATACGTATGTAATAAGTAGTATACACATATCAATAGAGATAGATATGTAATTACACTTACCTTTCATGTTTGTTGTAACTCTGTATGAAACATCTACAGGTTAGTGAATAGGATCTGCTCATATCAAACTAGCTATCATATTCAATAGGATAACCCTATCATGTAAGCTATACTACTAGGTTGTTGACAAACCTAATCAATATGGAGATCACTCATTCCTGGGATTCAAACCCATTACCTTTGTTAAGCCTATAGAGTAAGCTCATATCTTATCACAGTAAGCAGCTGTATGGTATAAGATGATACAATGGAATTAGGACTAGTTAGATATGTAACAAACCGTATCCAGTCTGATTGGTACCTGTCTTATTAACACATACGTAACTGATGACTATTTCAGCTTAATAGATTACCTCACCTTTATTGAATGGTAATAGCTCATCCTTAAGCTTAGAATAGGGGTGTAGAAGGAATTGAACAAAGCTGACTGTATTAGTACTACTTACGTGTATATAGCTTATGAATCCACAGCTAGTAACATATGGGAATAAGGTAAGCATCTTTACTGTGTGTTATACTCATGTCATATTAGTAACCCTTACATAGCATTGGAATAGTAAGCATCATATGACAAATACTTATGGAATGAAAAGTAAGCTTTGGATCATATACGCTTTGACTTTATCACGATCCTTTTCATATTATATAAATACGCATAAGTTGGTTAGCTTGTGAGTAATAGCGTACAATGTGAATAGAAGAGTATCAATGATTATGTGATTACCTATTGTGTTATACTTGGTGTAATAATATCAATGTGCAAATACAAACCAGTATTGCTTCTACATTGTGTGATAAGGGTAACAGTACTAATAGAGTAGGTGCAATGAGTACTACGCAAGAAGCAGTGATAAGAGTATAAGGTTGACTAAGCTCCCTGTAATCATCATGGTTACTCATGTGTTATACTTGTTCGGGTGTATTGGTTATGTATAAATCCCATTACTATGACCATATATGATATCAATATAAGATCAGTGATAAGAAAGGTATCATGTTTAGACTAGTCATTAGCATAAAGTCTCATATAGGTAACAAAACCTCATGAAGATAAATCAGTTGTATGATTACTATCTTACCGACCGGTGATAGTTGGAACATGGTTGGTACTATTCCCGTTAGATATTAGAGATAATATGTGAGAATTCATATTTACCCGTATTCCTTTATACCACTACCGGGTAACCAACTCGTGATCATTACCATATTTATGCTTGTTTCAACTCGCTGCCACAGTAGCTTAATTGGTTGTATTGCCATAATATACATACTACTTATAACACTATTAGTATAGCTCAACTATCCATGTTTAACCACCTTTGTATCGTAGTGAAAATATTATACTCTGCTATTCATATGTTAATATTCATTGCACTACCTTATACTCCTACTTGGTCATTGGAGTATATATAGTCCTAACTCCATCGATAGGTGAACATACTAGGGATAAACACTAATGATCTCATTTCTATTAATTACATTACTATAATCATCAGCCTTTTTCGAGTACCGCACCATGGTTGCTTTGGACGACCAATGGATGTGTTCGGATGTGTCTCTTACCGCCGTGGTGGGCGTGCCCCTAGCCAATGTGTGCTTCTTTGGTTTTGGTGATGTGTTTCGTATACTAAGGCTCTTATCTCGCTCAGGTCGCTTGGAAGAAGAGTAAAAACAGGTGATTGACCTCATTATGCTATAGTAGAGAAGGCCAAGACGATCGTCTCTATCGAGATCGAGATCTTGTTCCGGGGTCGCTACCTCGCCCGGTTCGATGTGCATAAGTATCACCCGCGAGTATCACCAACAACGAGAGCACAACTAGTTCTCGTTCGAGACAATCCAATTCACAGCCCGTTCCGTAGTCACAATTGATAATGCAATTGACCTCGTACTCGGCTTTCTTTTATTGAAGTTCCAATTTCAGCTCCAAAGCAAGCACTACCAGAGCAGCAATAACAGAGGCATAGGCGGGGTTTCACCTTATCCATGGTGAGCAAGCAGGAACGAAGGCGGGGGGCAAAGCCAACACCTTGTAAAGCATACCTCACAATTTCGATGGCCCATTTCGCATCTTCCCATATGAAATACATTATTAGAGTAGGATTTGGGTTGAATCAATTCATGACCACTAGGAACTAGCTTTGACAATCAATTGACTTCAATTCATTCGGACAAGGGCACATGGTAGGCCACCATACATACCTAACCCTAGCCACCAGCTAACCCGATCAAATGGTTACACCCAAGGGAGAGCGAGGCATCCAACCCCCAATCTAGACCCGTGCAGAGAGACTAAACAATAGTCACTTAGGATAGGACTGATGCAAAACAACCTCATCTACGCCAAAAAGGCACCGCCGGTTTTCGAAATGGAATTATAACTAGTACATATGGATCCCGCTTAATCTACATCTCGCTTCGGAACTATATATCCAACTGTTAGTGGTGCTTTCTTGGGAACTAGGGCCGGCTTATCCCTTCCGGGAGCAAGAGCTTGTTAGAGAGCCAACATCCATGATAGTTTTAGATCGAGCAAAGCAATGATAGATCGAGATTGACCGAAAGAAGGCAGGAGTTTCATTAGTAGCGAGGCTTGCGTGCCGTGGGGCGAAGAGCAGAGCCTATTGGTTGAGAGCCATAGCCCGCCCGTTTTCCCGTTTCATATCCTATAGTTGCATATCCAAATTCAGATGCGAGAGGTAATAGAAGCAAAGGTATCATACGAGCTAGGAGCTTCACCGCCATCCAGTAGATCCAATCAATAGATTTTCCGGGGTGAGGCGAATAAAACCTCGTACTCCCTCGTGTATTAGTAGTTCACTGCGCCGTATAGCTTTCTATTTCCGGATAGAAATGAAGAGGGATTTGAGTCTATAGCAGCATAAGAGTCAGCAGCATCACGGCCCGTTCAAGTTCCGCCGAAGAAGCCGGGTCACCATCGCTTTCGGAAGTTAATAGGTAAAAAGAAAGAAAAGGGCTCACTCGGCAAGGCCCTTCCAGTGGGAAGTGGCCGGCATAAAGTTGTCCTTTTTACAATCCTTTCCCCTGCGCTCTACCGCACTTCATCACTAGATCAAGAAAAAGAGAGGGACAGGGTTCCACAATCTCCGCAATAATCTCATATTCATATGGAGTAAGTTTTTATAAGAACACCATTTTCTTCCTTTTCTTTGGTCGGCTCTCTGCTCATCTAATGTTTAGACTCACGAGCCATTCCATTCGTGTCCTGTCCCGATTTCCTTGGCCTTGGCTTGGCCTTGGCAGAGGCATTTCAATATTTCTCTTACTATGTCCTCTCCCATTGGTCGCACGCCGCATGATGGCGGTCTTATCATATCCTTCAGCGCAACATCTACGGGGAAGGCCGCGCCATTAGAGGTTTTCGTGGTTCTTAAGACAGATAGCTCTAGACAAATCTAGGGAGATCCGGCCCTCGGGGAAGTATTTGAATGGCCCAATTCTGCCTTGATCAATGCGGAGCCGACCCTTCGACCGACGTCATGAAGGAAGGAGAGCATTTCGCACCCGTTCAACCCACTTGCATAACTTGGGCATTCACTCAACCTACTCTCCTCCTTCGATGATCTTATTGTATGCGAACTAACTCTCGTCGGGTTATGACCGACTATCTCATATATAATAAAGAGACCAATTCATGTGGGATGTCAAGCTCACTCGTATCTTACTTTACTAGGTCGAGGGATAGGTACTGACTCGCTCGACGTCGTCGAGGGATAAGGGCTTGTTCTTGTTGTGTATCCCTCTTGTGCGTGAGGAGGGAGAGGCGCAATCAATCGCATAAGTTACGGTGTGTAATATGCCGTATATTGCGTAATCATCACCTTATGTACCTTTTGGTAGCGTTAAACAAGGGTTGTCCCCTCTCCCTCCCATCCGGGAGAGGTGCGCTTTGTTCGACGAATTTGTTGAAAAGAGTAAGTGGATGGGAGGTGTCCGCTATGTCCTTTGGTGAAGAATCCCATTCCGTGGGTCCTTTCGGTCGTGGAAAAGAGAGAGAGTCTATTAGGAGACAATAGGTTAAGGTGGTGGATCGATTCTTTTCATTCGGTTCAAGGTTGCATTCTCAGTGCATCCGATGTTGTTGTGGTGAAAAAGAAAAGAGTAGTATTCCGACTGCTCGCTATTCCTTGTTGGGGAGGAGTGCCCCGGTGGCTGGCGGACAGCAGTCCGCTTTTCCGTTCGAACATAGGATGGAGAATAGGCGAGCGAGTGGGTGAGGATAGATGGGGGGAGTTTGGATGAGGGTAGCAGATTCCTCGTGCAGTTAAGGTGGGCGGTGGCCAAGGTGGTCATGTATAGGAGTGAGTGGTTTAAGGTGATTCTTCGGGTGAAGGTGTTTGGCCGAGTCATGATCTCTCGTGTAGGTGGGGATCCGCATTTATCATACGATTTCGAGATATGAGCTATTCACACCAAAGAAGGGGGAGGGACTAATATAAAGCCGACCAAACATATTGTTTGACTCCATGAATGAATGAGCTTATATTCGGGATTGAGGGGTCTTATCGGTTAATGCTTCTACCGAGTAGGCGCTCTCGAGTAGATGATTGGGTTCAAGGGGGTCTCGACGCGTGTGTGGGATTATACTATGGGGGATCGGGTTGGTTGTGGAATTTCATTGGGCCGTGGATAAATCCCTTCCGGTCCCGTTTATCTAGGGTTGTTTACTTTGATCTCATTCAACTAGTGTCTAAAATCTATCCCTATAGGTAAGGAAGGTCTCGGGTACCAACAAGAGAAAAGGCCTCGACCTAACTCATCGGGTGCTCTCTCCTCTCCTATCTCATCGTATCGATCAAGCAAGAATCGACCAATAGGGAGCATGCTCCACTAGTCCGCTATTTTTACTTTATTCAAAACCCCAATGCACTCGTTGTACATAAGATAGAGGGCCTTTGGGCACTGAGAGTCGGCGAGAGGGAGTGAGTGATGACCAACCCGCCCCTCGACCGACGTAAGGAACAACGCCGCCGCATCTATCGAGATAACATTCATTAATGCCTCCACTATATATAATATACGTCTGCTACTCGCCTTCCGAACTACTCATCTTGACAGCGCCAAAGCCAGGCGTATTTTATCAAAAGAAAGAAAACCTTTTCAGAATTCAAGAATAAGGACGGACTTGCGGGCCCGCTGCATCGAGATTGACTCAATCCTCGGCCCCTTTTCATTATTCGTTAGCATTCTTAGTTTGCTTTGAGAAGTTGAAGTCCCAACTCCTTCCCTCCCTCCCGAGAGACCGACTCCCCGTACCGGCTAGACTCTCGATTGGCCGCCCAGTGTTCAGATCACTATCGCTTCAAGTGCCCGGGTCTATCACTCACTCGGGCACCGCTTTGCTCGATCGCTTCGCTTTCTTCAATTCACGGATGAAACTATTATATTATAAAATAAGAACGAACCACTAGACTCCGAAACAAAAGAGATAGAGTCACCGGAATGTTCGGCCTCGCACGCGGTTAGGACATATTTGAAAGCCAAAGACACGGGTTCGATTCCCATATGGGATAGTGGTGAAATAGAGATCTCTGAATCATGACAAAGCCGTCCGGGAAATGTGGTAACTTTGTCAAACCGAGCCACTATCACGGAAATCGAAATAGAAAGATGAATCTATGTGAATATATATTATAAAATCCTTGGGACAAAGTCACTTATTCGTGCCCGTTCTCCAACTACTTGACCCCCCTATTTTCGGTCCTCATCCCGATCGCTATGGAATTGATTCTTTCATCAATGATTTGATCAAATAATTGATAAAAGAAGAAGAACGAGATGAAAATCTGATAGAAAACGCCTCGAGAAAACAATGCCATGGCTCTTTCCGTTGAAGCGGACCCTGAATAGTAAGCATGACCAAAGAATGGCTTCCAATGCTAGTCTCTTTCGAGCTACCAAAAATTGGGTTGGTATTGGGAGAGGCAAGATTCGAACCTACATAGAAACCTCCAACCGCATTTACAGGTACTTGTTGCTTAAAACTCACTGGCCACTCTCCCCTTCTCACTGCTCCCCGAAGAAGAATCAATAAGGTTTTATAATATTGAATTTAAGCAACTAATTTTTATTAACTTGGGAATTGCAACAGCTTAATATATATTTCCTTACCATCAAGGCCCTCGCCCTTCTCAATGGTTTGCGAGCGGTTCCTCTCTCTCCCTTTTGGTATGAGGAATGATAGATACTTATATGTAATTATGCATTTCTGATTTATTATATATATTATATTATTATATTAGTATTGTATGTAAATTCTCTTATACTTCAAGGTAGTTCCGAGAAGCTCATAGCATGGTGCTAGACATAGTAAGCACATGTTAGATATGAAGGGCATCATCTTTGTGCATTATTTATTTGGTCTAGAGGTTTGGTAGAGCACTAGACCTTCTTCTTTTCAAATAGTAAATATGTAATAGATATTCCAAAAAGAATTTAGAGTCCGGATTGTAAGCCCATGGCTACTCGTATGATATCAAATCCAAAGTTCTTAGCATATTCATATTCAAATTTGGTAGATCCATCTGCAGTGCCCAGGAAATGAGTTTGTCTCCTTAGTGTATATGGTTATTACCAAACTCGATGTTTGTTTTTCGCTAACACTTTGTGTTAGTACATGGTGGAGTCAAGGTAGATTTCTTCGGTTATTGCCAAGCATGTGGTTTTTATGCTGAAGGGCACAGGGTATCATGGTATAAGGTATGTAAGAGATGGTGAGTTAATGCTACATGGTTTCAAACTCTAATTGGGTCGCGGAGATGCAGGTGGAAGGAAGAGTACTTGCGAGTTCTGGCTCAATCGTGTTCACGTATAATATCCTAGGTTCAACAAGATTTAGGTCACATAGGCAAAGTACATGGTAGCTAGTTTTTGTAGGTGTGAGGCCATCTAGATTAATAGTTTGATAGTAGTGATGATTGATTATATGTTGGAGCCTATAGTGGTATACTATTAAAGATTTGTATCGAGTCTTTTTGAAATCCAATGTTTCATGATCACTCTAAGCATATAGTCATTCCATACCATTTCCTTAGATACCATTTCACAGACTGACGAGTGATTCTTGAGCATGTTCCTTGCCCGATGCGGACGAGCTACTTTCGTTCCTTATTTATCTTCAATCACGATTAATAGTCTCATGTTAGTATAGGGCAATGGTTTTCACTATCACACTCTTTGAATCAGTCATATTAGCATGTTATAATCTTGTATCATACTGTGGTTAAGATAGCTATATAGAATCACTACTAGTTAGCTTAGTAAGCATATCCCATATCACTATTATAAAGCTTCATTATGTAGATTACTATGACAATGAGTATGATACATCACTTGTGTGACTTATATCGATATAGGCTTAGTTTGTACTCTCTCCATAAAGCTTGAACATGGTAGTTGTCATCTCAACTTACATGTTGTACTATCATATTACTCTTGAATACGTGGTGTTAATTGGGGATAGCAATTACCATAAGTATAGTCTCTCTATTCTAGCTCTCTAATCATAAGTCTAGTGTAAGAGCTTAACTAGCTTGCTTACTTAAACTCAACATAACTATAGATATGCTATAAGTAGTAAGCATTCACATAATGAATCACACTTTCTATGAAACGTATAAGGTATGATTACAAGCATGATGATACAGGGAGTTATTGCACTATATCTAACAACTTGATAGCATAAAGTAAGATCGAGTACAAGGTTCACACTAATAACATATCGAATATTACCTATGTGACTTACTTTATACCTATTCATTACTCTAATTACTTGTTTGCGCCTATTCCGATCATAGAAGTTGGCATAACTATTGTTACTTGTTCAACCTCTGTAATATAAGCTATAGAGTCATTGTAACCTTATATTCAATGGGCTTTGATTCCCTATACTGTTTTACACTAAGTAATGTTTGCCTATATTAGATTATTGAATAACGTAACCTATGATACTTACCTTTTAGTAGAGACATGTGAGATAATTGATCTTACATATAAGAGTGAGTACCATTGTATATTGTGTACCATGGACTGCCTTATTCCTATATATGGTGATCGTTCATGTTCCCCTCTGTCTCGTATAAGAGACTCCATACGTAATCATACAATACCAAATAGACTAATTAAGCGGAGTATATAGCCATGAGATATCCCTAATAAATGAGAATATGACTACTATGATCACCTTAGTTCTAGTACCAGCATAGGTTTATCGATGAGCAAGAGGAATGATGGAAACCGATAGCATGGATACTATACAAGGTGAGCGAAATCCGTAACTATGAACATGTTCTATATTACTCTTGTAATGGGAATAGTGAAGTCCAAACCGCCCTTATTTCCCTAATATTGATCGTGAGTTCAATTCTTGTTGTTTCTATAAGATCAATGGGTCTCATAGTGGTTAGAATCCACAAAACAACTTGTACATTATAGATATACCCATGCTTTTGCTATAAACTAGTAGTAATTATGACATAGCCCATATCAACCTTAATAGATCACACCAATCAATGGGTAATCAATTAGATATGAGTACTAGTTACATCACATAATCATACGAGTGTTCCATGCTAAATCTACAGAGATCGTACTAAGTGTATTCCAATACCAGTGTTTAGCTTTATACAATAAGCTGGTAATCATGGAGAGTTATGTAGATTCAATAATAAGATGATACTAGTGAGATTACAAGATAGCTACCTAACCAAGCATGTTACTAATAGAAATCGATATCATAGAAGTAGTGATTCTTCATAGTACGTAAGCACACATGTTATAACACTCTTCTTGTATTTACTCATATCAATAGAGGTCTAAGTTGTTTTGCAGATACAAGTGATACCCTTGCTATGTCCAAATCTCGTGTGTTCAATAAGCTCCTTGCATTCACATCATATCTATGGTTCTTAGTACTATCATCCGTAAGTAATGGAAACAAGTAAACATGATAAGGACGTTGATGAAAGTTGAACCATTGTATTCATATAACATAGTATACAAGCTTGGTGACTACCATATCATCGAGATCGTTGATTATGGTTATATCGAGGTTACCCTTTATACAAGCTATATCATAATTACATCATATACAAGATTTATATTACAATGAGCAAGTGATACGAGCTAAGATAGTATGAGTGCTAGAAGCTAAGCCATCTATTCAATATAGATAGAGCGTAATGAACAAGTGATCGAATAACAAAATGTATCACCCAATTTTCAGTCTCGATGAAGAGAGAGAAATGCACAAATATTATATGACGATGGGGCTTTCACACCTTCTACTACGAGTAGGCATTCTAATTGCGTGTGATCGATGTTCGATTTCGATGACCGTCGATTCAACCTACAACTTGTATTCTCCGATCCTAGCATTCTAACGCCTACCTACTTCATTATCAATGCATCGACCCATCCTATTAAGCTATTAAGGCATGGATACTGAAAAGGATAGAGGGAAAAGCACGGAGATGAGTTTGTTATGCTCGGCTTGCCTAGCCGCTCACGGGCTCGAAGTCACTTGCTCATATATAGATGAATTAGCTTGATTCACCGTCTGCATCGCCCGCGATCGCCAAGCCAAGCGGATAGGCTATCTTCCCCGCCTCTCTCCCAATCGCTCACTAACCACCGTAATTTTTCATCTCGCTGCTGAGCACCTTGCCCTTCTTTATCAAGGGAAATAAAGAGGAAAATAAAGTGACATGGTTATAAGGAGTGCGTAAATGCGTGCTTTCTGGAGGCCCGGGGCTCGCAATCGAACGAGGGGCGGGGGGAGTTCTCTCTCGAAAGAGAGGGAGGTAGGTCAATTCTAGGAGCGCTAGTGCAAGGGCTGAGCTTTAGTGAGCGCAGAACAAAGGAAGGTAGCTTGCCTAGTTATCGCCGAGACGAGAAGGAAGGAAGTGTGGGGTGTACAACCCTTTCCCACAAGCAATTCAAGGAATGTGATCCGGGTTTGAATTTGGAATCCGGAGTATACTAGTCCGGGGCGAGGAAAAATTCAATAAATTTTTGGTGCTAGCCCGGATAGGACTAGCTCCGCTATTTGATCATGTGGTAACATTGCGAGTAGGTGAGTGCGGAGTGAAGATTTCACCATTATAGGAAATGTTAGTCCGACCAAGATGGGTCCAATACAATGTGAGGTCAATAAATGTCAACCGATAGAAGAGAAGTCCGATAAAGGTGAGTTTTAGAAAGTAAAGCCTTATAACCATACTAATAAACCGAACTTAGGGGCATAAACCTTGGTCATAATTAGAATATGATTTCAAATATAAGATTAATGTGTAATCTTGTCTGGGAGGATTAAGGACTTACCGTAGTTTAATTTTTGATCGGGGGTAAGTCTTTCCGAAGGGCCCAATGATAGAATAAGGAAATAAAAACATGATCATGAAATAATGTCCATGTATTAAGGAGATTCAAATACGTTGACAAAAAGGATTACCACGTTTTACCGCATACTAGGGAGACCCAAATTCAAAAATAAGAAAGAAGAAATATAGATGAAATAATCATCATCATTATCATAATGAAAATATAGAAACAAATAGTTGAGATAAAAAAATGATTGCCTTAGGAACTTGGACCAAGGTTCTGACTGTTAAGGTTCCCGACTTGGGTAAAGGTTCCGAACTAGATCAAGATTTCAATCCGGGTCAAGTTTCGACTAGAGAATTCTTTGAATTAGATGAGAGAGAGAGTAAATATGCCCCATGCCCTAAGAGTCCTAGGAGGGGGGTTGGGTAGGCTATAGAGTGGTATCGTAGCAGAAGTTCCAATGCTCACCTCTATGGGCAATTTTGTTAGGAGGATGAAGGTGTCATTATGAATATGCATTGTACTAATGCACCACTATTAAGATTCTTGTTCTCAAAGCACAGTTGAAGAGCCGTGCACAGCTTGAAGTGTTAGAGTGTGCAAAGATAAGAAATACATACAAGATGGTACAACACCATATAGTATAAAATTATAATGACCGAGAAATGAAGAATAAAAATGAGAGGATAAACATAGAAACTCCCTCTAGATTTGGTATATCACAATGATAATCTTAAAGGCAGTGTCTTTCAAGTCCGTAGGTTAGACAATGAGAGGCTTTATCAAGGCACAATAAAAGCAAACAAAACTAAATGCAATGCTATGTCCGTCTCTGATATTCAAAAACAATTGTAGCAAGGACCATATGCCAACAATGTAGGGGACTCTATTGGGAAGGTACAAAACCCATCGTAGATCCAAAAGCATGGGCCAGTTAATAGTAACACAAGGAAGAGTATTTCCAAGAAAAGCGAAAGTACTAAGACCGATACATCTAGTGAGGATTCTCCCAAGAAGATTAGGATTAGGAAGTAAAGGGATTATATATATTAGAAATTATTTTATACAACTCATAATTCTTTTTTATCTATATACTACTTAAACCAAATTCTAATCCGCTCTACATATTCCTATCTATATCTCTTTAGTTATTCCTACTTTTGATACTACATCTCTATTTCTTCTTCAACCTATCTATATCTCTCTATTTCTTCCTATTACATCTATAAAAGTAATTAAAGACTTATTATATCCTTACACTTCAAAGTCAAGAGTCTTTCTATCCTACATCTTATTCCTACCTAACCCACTTTATCATTATTAATCTTACCCTACTTTCATACATATACCCAATATCTATATTTCGTTTCCTATGTCCTTTATAAAGAACTGCTTTGCTATTTCTTCTCCTCGCTATGAATCCATCAAGCTATTTCTGCAGTTGCACTGCAGCGATGAAAAGACTCTATTGGGTGAAGTAGTCATAGTTCATTTGTGTGTATGGAAGCTACTATAGGAGTCACTCACTATTCATATGGTGAGGCCCGGAGGGACTCGACTAGAGGATAGGCCTCGTAGGGGTGAGCTGCCGAACTCTCGACTAAAGGAGAGGACTCACTCATTCATATGGGTGAGGCCCGTGAGGGACTCGAAACTAAAGAGGATAGGCCCACGAGGGTGAAGTAATGAACTCTCGACTAAAGGCCGCCATCGACCACTATTCATATGGTGAGGGAGAGGTTTTGATTGATCCACCGGACGGATTTCAATCTCTCTCGTCGCTTTCTCCCTTCCTTATTTAGTCCGTAGAGAAATAACTACTATACAACGAAGAAAGAAATATAAAAACTCGGTGTCAATGAGCCGAGACACGATCGTATTATTCTATGGCACCGAGTGGCTAGGACACTAGCCCTATAGTTAAGGCTTATAGCCCCGCCCCATCCATATTTTCGTACGCAGTGAAGATAGAGTGAAGCTCCATGTCGAATCGACTATTTAATAGGTGATCCTTAGCACCTCACAACAATAAACCATGCTCTTTTATGCGTTTACCTCCGATTGCTAGGGTGTTTATTCACCATTACACAACTTAAGGAGGCATTTACCAGGGCTAGCCAAGAGGAAGTAGAAAATCCCACCCCAGGTTCCCAACAAATGGAGACTTATTGGTTGGTTCGGGCAGTGCGAGAGTTAGGGTAGACCATTTGAGGTGATCCTTATTAACACAATTCCCTAAGTACACCAATTGGAATAGAAAAATCCCCCCACCATGTTTCCAAAGCTCGCATCTATACAACCGGAGGGGCTCATATGAGGTTACAAGTGTGAGGTTGAAACTTTTTCATTTTCATTCCATTTCAATAGGTAGGCATTTGAATAGGTAGGATAGGTGATCCTTTTCACTTTAGCTCTATGTCATAAGCAATAGTCAAAGTAAGTGCCCGATACCCTGGGTCTTATACCCCGTAGCTTCAATACCGGCATACCGCCATTGTCAATGCCTCATAATCCCCCAGGCTTACTCACTACTAATACAACAATGGAAGAGGAGGTAGGGTAAGTTATAGAGTTGTAATTCTTATCCAATGTAGGTCCATTGGAGGTGTTGTAGTCCAAATTTATCTCGCTCAAAGACTACACTCAACACACAAAAAATAGGGAGTATCGCTTCGTTCAACATGTCTCAACAGCAGGGAATGGAGACTTACCACGGGGAATAAGGACTAGATCTCCTCGAGTTCCTACGTGCTCAGGAAGGACGTGTTATGCCAACAGTTCTCCATACTTAAACTATTATGGCTTTAATATAGGTAGTGTGTCCTACTCAAAGGCATAGAATAAGAATGAGCGAAAGGGGACTACCCCCTAACTGGATACCTAACCCGGAACCTGCATTACGTGTACTAGACCTACAATCAATGCTCGAAGGAGCCAATAAGAATCGGGTTTCAACGACAAAAATTGGAGCCATATTTACATTGGTTACTTAACTGAGCAGATAAATTAGCCTTTTTTTATCGCGAGACAATAGGGCAAGTACTATTCAAAGAATGGAGACTTACCTACCTCTACAGCTTCTTTGCTTACGCTAGGGGACTTATTATTTTTGTTAATTGTTGTTAGTTTGCCGAGGTTTTATGCAACAACTTACTCAGTATAAATCTGTGGTTTATTATGAAGTTACCCATTATTGTTTCAACTCCGAAAAGACAGAAAACCACATTATTGGATCCATGTTGGTTACTTTTAACAAGCATACGTTCACATACCCAGTGGTTCTCTACGGGGCTAATCAACTCGGGAATGGGCTTGAGACAGTTAAAACATGTCCCCCACCGGAAGAGGTGGAACTATAGAGGTTCAAAAAGGCGAAATAAGAGCTCTATTATATATATAATCGATAATGCTCCATCTTTTGGTTGGCTTTGTGTGGGGTTTAAGGGAAGAACGATTTTTTTTATTGATTTTATGGCCAGTCTTCTACAAGGGGTGGTCAACGGGCAGAAGTAAGATCATTTTGGGCAGGATTTTAATAAGGAGTGATAGCCGAATGAATCTTCTTATCTCATTGACGAAAGGAAGGTGCAAACAAAGGGAACGGAGTTTAGCCCCTGAGCCGTGAGGTGCACTCATTCCCCAAAGTCCATTGTAGCCTAGTTGCCAAAAGACAGAGATATATTAATAAAAATTTATTACCTTATGAGCATATTGCTTAAGTTCCCTAGTTTCCACCGACATTGATACTCACATTGTAAGATCATAAGGTGGTAGCAAACATCCATTCCCAAAACTCCTCCATCCAAAGTTACCACCCGCGATGAGATAAGGACAAATCACCGGATACCATTCAAAACCTTACCCCGTTCAACAACCATACGAAAAAAAGACCACATACCCAAGAGAAGAAGAAATAATCCATTGCTTACGTATACGTGATAATAGTTAGTTCCTACAAAATTATCGCTAAGGAACACGCGGGAGGTGGGTACATCCACTTACCGCCGCGGAACACATATGTTCCTACCTGCAGCGATGCAATGATGATGCTTACATAAGTTGATTCACTAGTTGAAGATCATATGCCACGAGACGAGCGGCTATACAAACTAGTCAACATAAGCCTAGAACTTCAAGACAAGTCCGCCAAGTTCAACATACCTCGATAAAAGAGAAGGACCCCCATCCCAAGAGAGATGTACCCTATTGTTCCTACATATCCGAGAGAGGATATTTACCCCATGCGACATTCGAGTGATCGGCTATACGTTTTGATAGAGTGAGGTTGAGACCCGTGGATGGGGCAAGGGAAGGGGACTATGTGTCGATTTACAACGGATATGCGTGCGCTATAACAGCCTATGTTGGCAATACGGAGCGAAGAGCGAGTTACTAATCTCGTTCAAAGGTGAATTTGCCACCCGGCAGAAGTTTCTTGTCCCAACCGACAGTAATAAAAAAGCAAGTACCGAAGCAAGTAATGAAAGTAGTAAGAAACCAATTATTACATTATATATGTTATTATACAACAATAAGCTAAGCAACTTCTAGAATGATTTTCTCTCCCCCTTCCTTCAAAATAATATTCGGATTGAAAGCGAACCTACCTATTAATTATTCTAGCCACATAGCAATCAAATCCAATCAATCAAATCAATAAAGAAATATAGCACGCAAAATAGGTCGCATAGTGAATCATCGTATATGAACAAACCGTGCATGCATGTCTCTCTCTCGCTATGTCTGTTGTTGCGGCATCACTAATGTTCCTAGGCATTAAGGGTCACGGAGGTGAGGTCAAAATCAAACTCGATTGTTCCGTAGAGTTCAACTTTTATTGGCTATTCATTCCCCATGCTGTTAGGTGGGGACCGGACCGAATGGTAACACAACAGAATCTCTCTCGTCCCGAGGACCTCCCCCACACATACATCCAAATCTAGCAAGCAAGCGATAAAAAAGTAATCCCCACCTCGTGCTCATCTACCAACCAGCAACAATCGATAAAGCGATGGACTACGACCCCGCTCATTTGCTCTCAACTCTACCTCCCTGGTGTCTTCTTGTTTCTCCATAAGTTCATAAGAGATCTACGGGCAAGTAGCAACGAGAAAAGAGCGTGGGACCGCATCAGTGAACGCATCGATTGTTGGTTCCCGTAGGTGCATGGGGCTATGAAGGGGCTCGATAGTTGGTTGGTGTAGGGAAGGGCTATCGTTGAAGGATCGA
This sequence comes from Pinus albicaulis, assembly GCA_034641835.2. Taxonomy (NCBI): domain Eukaryota; kingdom Viridiplantae; phylum Streptophyta; class Pinopsida; order Pinales; family Pinaceae; genus Pinus; species Pinus albicaulis. The sequence continues at coordinate 1,045,954,614 of CM076581.1, forward strand.
CAACAGTTGGGAACATCAAATAATCCATCTCTCGGGTCTGCTCATGTTGTAAAGCGAGCAAGCAATTGATTCCATTGGCAAGAGGCCAGAGCCGTGGAGAGGATGAAGCTATATAGAAACATTCCGGAGAGAGAGGTAGAGACATTCGTGCCAGGGAGGCTTTATAGAACTTTCTGAGGCGCTCGCGCTCGCGAGCTGCGCCGTTCGAGGAGGTTTTAGTGCCGTAGTTAGGTGTACCCATTCAACAAACTCACCCATTGTAGCAAAGTACACCGAGTGAGTATGCCATACGTTAAAGAAGAGTTTGCCTAGCAACAGACAAGGCAGGAAATGGATTGCTTTCTTTCTCATTGTGTAACCGTGCCGACGATGTGACAGTGGTTCACGTGGCGTCCCTCGTGATTAGAGAAGGAACACAACATTTGGCCGAGAGGATAAGGCCCCTATTGAGCTTAACCGAGATAGAATCACATATCAATGGCCCGGAGGAAAGAGAATAAGTCCCCGTTACGTAGGGATATCCGTTCTACACCCCGGTCACCCTACCCCGTTCAATCTTACATGAAAGAGAAAGTTCCCCCATGCTTTTCCCGCCCGAAGACATCGAGACATGCTTTTTTTACTTACGAGCATATCGATTGAGCCATGTTAACAATAGACGAGATTGATTGATTTCTATTTCGATGACGAGGTGGTAGAGCAGGTGAGTCCACATAACAAAGCTCGGGTCTTCCTCCGAGGGAAGGGTAGAGCCGCAAGTGATTGCCGATCTCATTTTAAAATAAGGGCATTGTTGGTAGCCAGATCGATCATTGCGCGAGTCACAGTTGGGCTACTCTACTTGGCTCCCGGGCTTGGGCAGATTTGGGCTTAATAGTGATTGATTTCTTTTCTATAGTCCACATCTTCCGAGTGAGATGACGTGGTCCTACGGATGGGCAACAACCCACATGCTTCCCCCAAATAGGCAATCCCATGGGCGAAATGGAAAAAGCATCTCCCAGAATACACATCCACCCAACACGGAAGAAGCTACGGGACGGGAAGGGACTGGATGAGAAGGCACGGACGCGCACACAGGGAAGGGGCCACCCACATAGCCGACGGACACATAGGCAGATATGGGATACGCACATATTCATAGCCGCCGTAAATAGCCTCACCCTACGACCATATAGAAACTCGACCTCAAAATACACACTTAACAATACCCTCTAACGATACTGGAACCCTTGGGAATGTAATTACCCGGGTGGGCTAGATGGAGGGAATCGACGATGCGTTACATCGGTTAATCACGATAGGGAGGATCATGACGGGTGATTAATACAAAATATGGATAATCTAAGATATAATGCAAGTTACCACACCTAAAGGGAAACTTTCTTTAATGGATCCGCTTATTACTCATGGTCGATGCGACTAGTCGTGTTTGTCAAATGCCGCTTGTCGATGCCGTACGATGATAAGAGTAGATCCGAGAGTCGATGCTTGTACTCTATGTCTTGTACTCAATGGCTTTTACTCTCAGATAGATTGTACTCAATGGCTTATACTTTATGCCCGATCACCCTCATAGCTGGATCACACTCCCATTGGCATACCCGTTTCACCCTAACCACATGCACATCACCCAACACGGGACGAGAAGAAGGTACGGTGACGGGTGACCGAGGGGGAGTAAGTGAGTCGATGGAGTGAGTCACCGTGAGGGTCATTCCCGATAGCGCGAAGCCCCGCAGTAGTTCTACGTGACCGCTCTCGATACCCCCGTCCCCGGTGAAGTGTTTGTCGTCGTTAGCTCTCAGCAATCAACAAGATTGGCAAGTCCGAGCAATAGGAGAAACATCATTTCAACCACTTTGGGATTCTAGGATCTAGCCTCGAATCCTGAGAGGGATCTCTAATAAGTGCAAATATGGATTTGTCTTTGAAAGTTTTGGGTAATGTCCATATTAGGCTAGTTATGAAGGCCAAGGGTTTTGTTTTGTTTTGGATGGTTGAGCATGATTATTATTTGAGTGGAAAGTCCTAAATGGAAAGATGTTTCCAAAGGTGAGGATTTGCAAGCAAAATAGAACAAGCTTTGGCCAAATAGATGGACAATTGCATGTGGTTTTAGTTCATTGGGCTATGGAGTCATAATAGGGTTTAATTGAAATAGCAAGAGGCAAGAGTGGTCCATGGGGAAAGTCATCTATGTCTAAGGATCTCTTTAAAGTTTGATTTATGGAATGAAATGATACAAAAAGGAGAGAATTAAACAAATGAAGAACAAAGAAAGCACAGATCTCGGTAAGTACTTTGAAACTAGCCATCCTTTGACAAACACTTAAGAATAACATAAAAAGCAATCCAGGGATCCGGTAAGTACTTTGGAAACTAGCCAACCTTTGATATACTTTCAATAGAAAAACATTTAAAACACAAAGGGAAACACAAATGATAACAAAGAATGGTCTAAGATCCGGTAAGTACTTTGAAACTAGCCAACTTTCAACACATTCCAAGGGAAACTTTCGCATAGTCTTTGGGGATAAAACTAGGACTAGGGCTCACCATATCTTCCTTAGTTCATCTCTACTTAACATAAAATGAAAATAACTTTCAAGAATAACAATCAACTAAGATAGGAGGACAAGGGAACGCCGAACATTCCTACCGCTTTGAATCGAATAAATCATTCCCAAATAACACAACTCGGAAGAAAACATTTAGATAAAGCTTATTAGTCGAGAAGGGTATTGATATACAATAAATCCTAACTTCTATGCTTGTTTTTATTTATCGGAGAAGATGAACAAAGTGGAAACAGACATAAAATAACAATTTACAATAAGAAAAACATCACCGTAGACATAGACCAGGGATCCCATAAATTAGCTTGTATTGATGCTTCAAACCAAGCATGCTCACTTTAAGTCAAGTGTTTCGGGTTAGCCATCATCTTCACTTCTCGCACTAACTTATCTAATCACAAGCAAAGCTTCAAGAGCCCATGAACACTATTTACAAGTAGAAGTCTCAAAGCTCAAGTATATTTCAAAGTTCGACGAACTAACATTTTCTCATCTTCTAAAGGTAAGTATTTATAGAGAAAAGAGGAGGTGAGGGATAAAGATCTCCCAAAGTTCAATAAATATAGATTAATGCTCTTTCTTGCCTCTTGAGGACACTCAAGGAGAAAGATCGGATATTTCTGTGATGTGTTTTACATTTAAGTTTTTTGAGCTACTTGGGATAATTTGTTTGACTTTCGGGCTCTATGTTAACGCTTCTAATAACTCCTCTGTCCGGTTTGGGAACGAAAGCCATTCGGGCTGCTACCGAGGCAAATATCTTCTTTTTCTTGATCACTAGCTCAGGCCTCGCTGACAGGCTGCTGAGGCCTCAGGTGGCATTGGGTGAAGCCGAGAGGAATCAAATTGGCCTCCGATATGGCGGTGGAGGCCTTCTACGTTTGATAAACATTTATGATTTGTCCTTCGTCGCCTTATTTAATTTAGTCGATTAGGCTTTTCGATAATCAATCTTGGCCGTAATCCAAATAGCTATAGAACTAATATTTAATCTTTCAACATCGATACTCTTTGTTTATTTCAATTCTCTCGTGTCTTGTTGATGTACGGTGCTGAAATAAGATCATGGCACGCTGTCCATGAAAGCTTACCGACGAAACGTGGTAGCGGAACCACGATGAAATGGATACTCCCAGTCAACCAAGCTCGAGGATGCGTCACCCTTGGATTTAGTTTTTCTTTTCAGCATTTTCGAAACCCATTTTGAGTCCCCGCACACACACAAAAAATAGAAAACTCCTGTCATTCGGTAAAAACGCTCAGGAGTCGTTGGGAGTGAGTGTGGTCGTTGGATGGCGCTCATCCAACGGCAAGTGGAGACCTGTGTTTAGTGAGTCGAAAGGAGAGTGGTGGGAAGCACAGCTAGATCCGTCGCATCCGCAGAGATCGACGGCCGGGGAGTGATCCGGGGTGTATAATAGAGAAATGGCTGAAACACAAAGGAATAAGGGTACCTGTAATTCGGAGGAAAATGTGGTTAAAAGTGAAGTCGTTCGGGATGATCGTGGGCCGTCGGATAGAGATGCGGCCCATGAGATCACGCCGAGATGCGATGCGACACCGACATGAGGAGACGTGTTCGTGGCCAGTTGCAAAATAACTGCTGTCGTGCAGAGAGAGCGGTAGGCAGTAGCACTTGGACAGAACACCCAGCGTCGTCCCGGCCTCGAGCACGTGGCATTTGAAAACCACTTATATCGCGCAGCCTTTGGGAAATTAATGGCCGCGCTTGAGAGTTACGCGAAAATGCGCGTCGACCTTTGGATCCGAGGGTCTCGAATCTGACGGCGCAGCACGAGCGCGATATTGGATAAGATGCGCGGAGTGAGTGAGCAAGCGCGATTCAATGTGAGCCGTTGGATGAAGGAATAGGATGGCCGAGATTAAAGCGGGTTTTAAACGAAATAATACAAGGTGGAGAAATGTTAAATATGAGCAGGCAGATCCGCAAAAGATCAACGGCCGTCGGTCTTTATGAAACTTTCTGACGTCGGGTTTAACGAAAATTTAACCAAAAGTTTGGGAGGTCGTAACTGGCCGTCCAACTGCGGACACATGGATGATCCAGTATGTAATCGAAAGGCATGCCATTGAGCGGGAGAAGAACTTTCGAATGAGAGCCGCAGTGCGATTGGGTGTAGGCGACATGATCCGCATCAGCATCTACTAGCGGGAATGGATTCCGGGAGGCTCGGAAAGGCGAATAAAGGGCCGGAGGAAGGAAAGCGATGTGGATACCGATTGGATCCGGGGCGAGGCGGGAGGGAGATCAATTCGAGCGATAGCCGATCGGGAGGTCGCCGATCGCGGGCGTGCGCAAAAGTAATTAAACACACCCATTGAAAAGGTGCCAGCGCGATTTATGCACGGTTCGTTGATCGGCCTTAGATGCGCAAAAGACGATGAGAAGGGCTTCGTCCAATGAATGAGCGAGACCGCTGTTATAATACATAACGACCAAAAATTAATGAAAGCACAAAGGTTTTGGTGGATCGGTGGACAGAGTATCTGCCATATGTGGCTTGGCGCGTCTCTGCGGGCTCGAGGATATATGTGGATACAGAGGCCCAAGGCTTATGTATAAGGGCCCAATTCGGAATCGGGACAAGGAGATGGTCACTGACAAATCTACCCATTGAAAATTTCCGGTGCTTTGAGACTCGCGGATTTGTTGATCGAGAAAAGATCAACGGTCCTTATCATTTTAATACATGAGCCGGCGGGTTGGAGCCAAAACTTAGGGAAAAAGTGGGCTTTTTTACTTAACAAAGGAAAAAATGCATCCGAGATAGGTTATTTATAAAGTTAAGAGCCCGATTGTGGGCCCCAAGGGTTATGCAGAAAGCGAAGACGACAGGATCGAAGGCCGATGCGGAAGGGTGCCAATCGGCCTCGGAACTTTTGTCAGTACAAACAAACATAATTGCTCCACCGCGGTTTGTTCCGATGTCGATAGGCCGCGCGACGTCGCGCGCGCAGCACATCAGCTGGGGAGAGTGGTTTAGGACTTAGCCCAAAGCTTGGGGCCCATACTGATCAAATGTGTATTTTTTATAGGAATTTTTTCAAGAGTTTTTATTGTGGTGGATTTGGTTTTCGGAAAACTTTAAAAATGAGCTCTCAAACTTTGTAAACAGGGTTTTTATGAAGAAAGAATAAATGGACTGGAGGAATTCCATAGTGGATGAAAGATAAAAATAAAGGTTAGCTTGTAGGTGGAGGGAGAGGGAAAAATGGATTTTGCAAACGGCTCTCTTCTTTCTTCACGGAAAAGCAACAGACCCGGACTTTTGAAAGGGAAAGCTGGGTAGGTGAATATTTAAGCAAAATGATAGGATGTCTTCACAAGACTTCTCCCAAGAGATAACAATTTTACAATGAAAGCTCGTTTCTTGCAGGCTCCAAAAATGAGTTTAGCCATCTTTTGATACAACAAATTTTATAGGTGGCTAACACGTGCCATGTTCTCTATGACCAATGGGTTCGTGCGTGTCCCAATTGTTTCGTACTCCACTGGTACACATATTCCCCCATACATGTTTCCTCACTGGTTGGCTTAGTACCCATATGCTTATTACTCGTCATAACAATCGCTCCTGATAAAGCGCAATCGCAATGCTGACAGGCGCCCGAGACCGATGCAGGCGCATTATATGGTCAGCGGCCACGATCGCTATGACCCTTCTCTTTCTATGACGTCTCTGCCTAACATGTGTCTAAAGTGGTGATGGAGTATGGCTAGAAACAACCTTTCGCTAATGACCACACATTCATTCGGACTCCGAGTGAGAAGCCCCTAGAGAGAAGTTGGAGGGTTTGAATTGGTATGTTGTCAGCTGCACGTTACCGACTGTCAAGAGAGTTAAGAGGCAGCAAAGTTGCGTGTGGCCGAGCTGAGGAGTTCTGTATGCCTTAGATGGGATGGCTTTATTATTAGAGGGTAGTACCTCTCATTCTTTGAATTCTCTTAGATATGCCATTGGAGATGCGGTGTGTATGTGAGTACTCTCTCGTTAGAGATCAAAAAGTAAGCTTTCAGTGGGTAACCAAGGGTTCGTCAAAAGGTAATCCCTTCCGCCATTGGGCATTGAAGTGCCACCAAAGGGAACGAGTGAGGTCAAAGTGAAAGAAGTTCCACCCGCCTGCTCACATTCATAAAAATCGAATATCGGGTCCCAATTTGAGAGAAATAGTTGGTGAAAATTCAACCTTCCCCGATTACGAGAAAGCGCCCTCCGGTCCTCTCCCTTTGGTCAGAGCTCGCTAATGCCATCCTTGCGAGCGTGTTTTTCAAGACTTTCTTTTGGTAAGGGAGCCGAAAGGAACTACTCGCTTAAAAATAGGTCTGCACAAACATGAAATATTGGCAAAATCACTTCTATCATTTCAGTAACCGCTCACTCGCGACGGCTAGTCATGCCATGCTAGACCTCGATAGGCTAGATCCTGCTACTTGGCCAAAATTGAAAGTGGAAATCCTCGTGTTAAGAATGTTGCTTGCGATGATGTGTCACATGAGAAAAGCGGCTTCATATGCATCACTCTGCCGTGGGATGCTTACATCGTTTTACCGAGTGGTAGGTTCTAATTGGTCGATAACATGTCCACATTGTATCTCTGCCGACGTAAGTACCTTTAAGATGGTGTGCCACCGCTAACCCGATATGACGTTGCATGTGTCATCCCCATATTCGTTTGGGCACATCCCGCTGATTGTTCTTAGCCTTCGTACAACTCTCTCAAATATGCCCAGCCATGGATGGACCCTAATGTGAGTATAATTCCTCTTTTAGTAGTGTTAGTCCCATTTCGAAGACCTTCCCTTACGAAATACCTTTATAACAAATATGTATAAAAGCGAGTTGAACTGACAATAAAGCAAATGTAGTTCGACTCCCAATTCCCCGCCAAGGACATTTAGATAAAGCTACAGACGTGTCCACAAAAATCAACCTTGACATACATCTCGTCGTCGTCGTAGAGCCTACACAAATGATGTTTTCTCTTTGGTCTGGCTTCGGGTCCATTCTGCTGAAAGATAGCTTAAAGCCATGGAGCAACAACCGTCCACATGTATCCGTAGTGCCACGTGTCCAAAATGCTGCATGCTCAGGGTTGACTTTATTGATTCAAGGTTGAAATCGCTTTCTATAGGCTGTCGAGTGGCTTAATGAGCTTATCTCTCTTCCTACTGTGCTTTTCTCTCTAACGCTTGAGGAGATATCTTTCCCGTGCTTAGATATCTTTTCCGTGCTTTCGAGTGAAATTTCCACCAAAACCTAGTAGTGGATACACCCAAGAAATATGTTTGACTGTAGGGAGGGTCCGGCCTTGTGTCCTTTACCTTGCTCGAGCTTGTCTATCTATAAACGCTATCTGATTGTAATACTTGTGCGGTAATATTCTCGAGTTGATGAGTAGACTTATTACGAAATGTAGAAGAACTCCTTCTATATATCTTGATTAGTCTAAAGAATATTTCCGTAACTATCAACCCGTACTACTATATCAGTGGCTTTATATGTTGGGTTGGGTCCGCACTACCGGGTAGAAAGCACCTGTGCCCTTGCGGGACCTCTAATAAGCAAGCCAAGCCATCGAACCATCCAATAAAGCTTCATTCTCACAAGCTACCTTTCTTGCCCGCAATAATGGGGTCTTTCTTTCTTGCCCATGTCAGCGAACTCCCCATCAAATCGCACCTGTGAGGATGTGTTGTTCACCATATATTTGTCGTTTCCATAAGGTAAGTATTCAAGCTAGACTTCCTCGCTCGATGGGGTAAGGCTTTAGACGACCTCCTTTCTTTTTCTTAGGTCGTCGAAGGCGAGGCTGAGGCAGTGAGTGAAACTGACAAATGTGACGTCCGAGTGGTGGCAGCAGTCACTTTCACTCCGGTATTAGGGAAGCTTGGTTGTTTCAGTCCCTCGGTTTGGAGCTTCCTCCTAGACTGGTAGCTACACTTTCCCAACACGGGTTTATGTCCACTGTTGTACGACGTATCCACACGTGCCCACGAGGTTCAAATAGTTCTTTGTTGTACTTTACTTTGAATGTCCTCTTCGACTAAAGGTGGTACAATGACATAGCAGTAATGAATGAGAAAGCTCGATTGAATATGCTTATCATCACTGCTACTAGTATGATGCGTAAGGTGATCGGGATTAATTGAGGAACAAGGCTTATTTATAAAAGGGATATAATGAGTCAGGAAGTTTGGGAGTTGTCCCTACCCTGTGATCGAGTAGCAACCACCCTACTCCGGAGTCGGCGAGATGCAAAGCGGGCTCTCTCTATGGTAATAGATGGATGCTTTGTGTTCGCTCCATCTTCGTTGCAAGGGAGGGAAGAGGTGTTTTGCAGTGTACTCTGCAAAGCGCCGGGAGGCACTCTTCATGCGACCGCGATCGAAGTAACTTGCTAATATACAGCCCATAAAATATGAATTAGCTTTATTCATGGACTTCCTTATCACAGTGGCCAAGGCGGAACTTAGATATCTATTCCCAATTTCAACTAGCTATAAAAGACCTTTTCAGTACTCTCCTCACCATGTGAATAGTGAGTCCCCTACTCTGCCTTTGGTTGGAGAGTTCTGTAGGCTCACTCCTTATGAATTTTTACGCTAATAAATGAATGAAAAGGCGATGTAATTTCTTGTTCCTATCCATCCTCCGCCGACCTCAATTTCTTTTTACGTAACATGATGAACAGATCGTTTCTCCCCAATCGAATAGAAAGCAGTTATTCACTCCCGACCTCGTCGCACCTGCGTCGTAAAGAGCTCTCTTAGGAACTCGTCCCGTCGCTTTGTCCATCTCTCTCGTCGTCGATGGCATCGTAGTCCGCCTCTCCCGCTTTGTTCATATTTACGTTGTTGAAACTTCTGGTGGATTGTACTAATGGAATTGAGTAGGCCTTCGCTTTCAGACAGAAGTGGTTTCCAATTTCCTCCCATCCATCAGTGAATTCGCACTTTGCACCGCTTCTTTACCTGGTTCCGAGGAGGCTTACACCACAGGCTTAAAGGGCTGCTGCTCACTAAGTGACCAATTCTACAGCTTTATCCGAAGCTCGATACCACCCATCCCTATGTCATTTTATATTGTTAGCCGACGCATTGGGTAGTCCACCTCAGTTTCGCTCATAGATCCCCGCCATTTTGCTCATCTGTATGCCTCGCCTTTTCTAACTATTGAAATTCCTAGCCACCGAGGCATTCTCCAATTCGGTGTTCGGCTACCGCAACTCCAGCTTTCGATTCGTTACCGGCTACATTTCTCTTTCAAGATTTACCTCACACGTATAACTATCCCCTATGTGAGTCGTATGCCGGTGCAAATTCGGGGACCTAAGCGTGCCGCTTCGTACTAGCACGATCCACCACTTCAAATAGTAGTCTCTGAGACACATTAATGACGGACAAGGGGCCGGATCCACACACAGTCGCTCGGATGTCTGGGAATGAACACGGTCGGCCACGCTGCAGCGAGTAGGGACTATGTTACGCGGGATCGGGCGCGCAACTGTGCACAAGCTGCGGCTTTAGAAAAAGCCTCACCCCTACCCCTTGCCTTTTTGGGTCGCTGTTCGATCCGGCCACCCCGCCGGCGAGACTAGGCATGCAGACCGACAGCTATGGGTCCAGAAGGGATGCTTCGAAGTAAAGCCGAGTAATCAACGGCGGTGCTTTGGACCTTTCCTAAATGCATCTGGCTCGAGCCCGATGGATCCGTTGAGACTTTATCCTGTATCTCGGTGGATCTCTAATGAATGGGTATGGATTTGTATATGGAACTCGCGGAGCGACGCCATGAAAGCAAAAGCGTAGAAGTTCTCGGATAAGGTGGACCGCGCACACCGATGTATGTAAATGTGTGTCTAAAGCTCTCTCGATCATCGTGCAAAATTTCTCAACGAAATGAATGATGCTTCGAGCACGAGTGATCGTACTCAAGAACCTACCTTAAATAATAGTAAGGTCTTTGTGTTTTTCACCCCGTGATGAGAGCCCAAAAGAAGCAGGTGCACCAACGCAGAAGGTAACGGTTACCTGTCAGTAATATTCCCTAATTAGCATTGCTCAGCGTGAGATATTTCATTTTTGTTTAATTTTGCCGCTTACAGCTAGAAACAATAAATAAGAGTGAGAAATAAGAGGGGTCGTCTCACTTTATAAAACAGATGCTTTTCCAGTTGATTGACGCAGTCACTGTGTAAGAGGGGCCTCGCGTCCACACGAGAGTATCGAGGAGGCCTCACGCGACCCAGGGTTAGCTTCTTGCGGGAACGAAAGCGAAGGAGGGTGAAGGACGCGACAAGGTTTTGGAGAGTTTAGCACTATAAAAGGAGGGGTTTTCTCGTTGTACTGTTGATTTGATATTGATATTGAGGAGCGCAGAACTTCGTCATCATCTGCTTCAAACCGACGGCGGTTTGTTTCAGCATCAGCTCTGCGGCCTCGGTAAGTGCAGGCTCGAGTGCCTCCGGTTGGAGATCTCACCCGCGGCTCCTGACTTTCGAATACTGCCCTGCCGAGCACAGGTTTCTTTCACTTCGACTTTCGATGCAGTGGATTTGCGGTAGTTTTCTTCGGTGGACATTTTGTGAAGTGATACCCTTACGTGAGCGCTGCAGCTGGGGCAGAACGCAAATCCCGACTCGAGGAGGGACGCAGACCCGCTAGAGGAGCACGAATCCGATGAGCGTTGTGTGTGTGGGATTTCCTGGGCAAACGCGTTTTCGGTATCGCGCCGAGGAGTTTCGGGTTATTTCCACGGGAGGATTTGCAGGGTGAGATTCATCCCTTTGCCGCCGGGCGTTCTTTGCTTCTACGCATTTGTCACCGAAGCCGATGTCAACATTTCTCAACATGCGTGAGGGTTTTATTTGGCGTATTTTCTGGGAGGGGGAGCATCCTGCTTACGCTACCGGGTTTTGTCCCAGGGTTGGGGTCGGCCACCTTTCCGCTTTCAGCTCATTCCGTGGACTCAGCGGTTCCGTGCATGCGGTGCGCAGCTTTTCCGCTGTGCGGCTCTCCCGCCCGCAGGGACTAGTCGTACAGTGCCCATTCTTTGTTCCGAGAGGGTCTCCACTTGCCTAGGGCAGGCCAGGTGCCCTCATTCGCGATTATCTTATTGCACCTATATATGTGACTCTGTCGGATTAATAAAAATGGTCTTGGTGTTCGCGGCATTTTTTATGTGTACTTGTTCCATAATACTCGGTTCGGCATTTTGTTTTATATATACATCAGTCATATTTATGTGTATTATCGAATATGTTCCCGTTGGGGATATTCCCCTACTCCCATCGACAGGGATCATGCTCCCTTCCCTGTTGCGGCACCAACCCGATCATCAATCGATACATTGGTTCACCTAACCTGTGCGCGAGGACAAAGACATGATCGAGTCGGTCGATCCACACCGCTCGTTTCCTTCCCCTCACTGCGATCAGTCCTCACCGACACTCGCCAAATATGTCTCATCCGCTACTAGTAACGTACCAATGAACTAGTTTACACAATCCATGCTGCGTGTCTGTACGCACGCTTCAACTACTACTGTCTATATAAGCTTTCATATATCTATATATGTGTGTACCGATTAATAATCCGCATGCCGATGGATATTATAGGTCGTAGCGACGACTGCCTTCACTTGATTTATAGGCGGTCGCAAAGCTAGTCGAGTGCCGTAACCAGGAAGCAAAGATATACCCGAGAGATGGTTGAAGCACCCGCTATTAATGAAACCACCAGAGCAGTGTCCGAGCTTTGCATAATAATTCAAGGCAAAAGCTGACGTGATGGCGTAGAATAGCACCTGACCAATAGTAGCACCGAGTCCAGAATCCAAATAACGTGGCATAAAGACGCGATCCGAACTGCGAGACTCGACACAACTGCGCGCGCTATAGATCCTACAGAAAGAGCAGTATCCAATTCCCATATCCATATCACCAGAAAGGCAAAGGCATAGAAGCAACGAGAGAAGGCAGGAAGGCTCCTTACCGCGACTAAATTATATATCACTTTCCCTCTAATTTATCGTGCACATCCTGTCTACGTTTTCTGCTTCTTAGATAATAAGGTCAAACCTATTAAGGGTAACTTGTCCACCTATTCGACAAGCGTTAGTCCTAGAGTGGGCAATGTTAACGTGGTCCGTGCTAAGGCTTAATTATACTTTGTGCTATGATGCAAGGTCGTTGGTTCAATAGTTGGTTCATCCTCCATCGTGCACCCGTGATATTCCTATCACTCTTATAATCCTAGCTATAAAGGTAACATCGCTATTGGGGGTGGGAGATCTAATTTCGTACCTATTGATTGAAGGAGCTGGTCACCCGAGCAGATACATCTAAAATTCCTATTCTCGGGTCACTCGCATAATCACTACGTGACACCTCTTGTGAATGAGGGTTCGTTCTCTCTCTCGGCATATGGGCGGTCGACCAGAGGGTATGGGCCCTGCAGGGTGTCAACTGGTGTTGGTCGTACCGTCACTTCCTAAAGACCGATGGAGTGCTCCGCCGACATGCGTAGAGCCGATGTATTATTCCCCTCGCTTCGAGATATTCCCTCGATACGTATTACTATCGTCTTAATGATGACGTCGTAGGAGTAGCTTCAATGTATCTACTATGTTCATTGTAGCTCATCGAAGACGTCTTCCTCTAGGTGTATCTCAACCTCCTCGACGTGTAACCCTACTTGTGTAACCAAGCTCTACAAACACTGCTCTAAGGTTCGGCATGTTGGTATCATGTTTGTCTTCCGGTACTTATTTTCTTTGTCCTCCCGGGTACTAGTCAATGCGGGAGAATGGGTTGAATTGGGAATGCGTAATGCTAGACTGCGGGGGAATGGCGGGTATGGTATGCGCGAAAGGTAGAATGGCTGGCGAGATGTGTGCGTATTGGGTAATGCGGACTAGAGAATGTGGGATGTGGGCGTATTGAGGAACGTGGGGCGTATAGTGAGGGATTGGACTTTATTCACTTACCGACAACATCGTTAGAAATGGGCGGTCCACCTTATTACTGTGAAACATCTCCACAAATAGGCCCATGCGTACAAATTATATCTCTTTATACTTGATCTTAGATATAGTATAACATTAAACTACCCATCCATCATACCAATATGAGGAACATCCACAGATGGGTGGGTCCACCGTACGGATGAATAAGGGATAGGAGATCCAACCGTGATACCTTGATAGGAAACCTAAACGTAGCACCCCATATCTAGAAACTCCATACCCAACCGTGACCCATACATCGACCCTTTCCTAGATCTATACCTTGACCCTCGAACTATACCACCCTCGAAATAGAACCTCTATCAACATGGAGTCAGGTACGTGGTTACTCGGTAGGCTAGATAGAGGAGGAAATGAACAAACATTATATACCACAACGTTTCACACCGATGTGCAAGACGAAAAAGCCAGGATTGCCATGATCGCTGGCCTAATATGGTCGGTGGGGAAAGAGAATGGGGATGATGAAGAAAGACAAGCACGAGATAACACGATTTTCTTTGGACTTCGGTAAAAACCATCGTACCGGGAGAAAGAAGAGGCGGGCCGGGAGAACTAAAGCGAGGCTTGACAACAAACCCCCGATGAAGAAGCTGGGCGATGGTGGCCTGGCCGAGTTATGCTAGAATGCGAAGGCTAGACCATGGCGATGATGTTGCTAGAGTTAGTTGACTATGCATTTGGCAAGGAAAGGAAGGCGGCAAAGAACAACATGACCACATGCGACTCGGGCTATGTGTAGTTAGAACTATCACACCAAGGGCGTGTTAATACTCGTTAGATACGATGCACCATTCTCGAATCATATGCGCAATGGAAGGGTCCTCAGAAATAGGTAGGGCTCCTATAGAAGGGAGGGAAGGAAGTTTAGCTACGAGAATCCGTAGAGAGGAGAGATGTTGAGCCATTCACGCTAGTCGTAGTGGTGGAATTGTCGGTTCAGGGCAAAGCGTTATTTCCTTCAAGAAAGTGCATGATGTAGTACAAGTGTGAAGCTGTGATACACCCATTCCCCCCAACTACTCCAACCCTTTAATGTTCCCCTACCGCATGAGAGAAAGGAAAATTCCCCATCGGTCCCACATACCCGCCGAGAGAGATAGAGCTCCCTGCATCAAAAACTTACCACTACAGAGCATAGGTACCTACTTGGAATGGATGCAATTATTGATGCTACTTATGTTGATTCACATTTTAAGGATCAATCATACGCCATACACATAGCAGCCATCCATATTACCATAGCTATTGAGAATTTGATTTGATTTCTTTTTCGTATGTCAAACTATCTCGGGAGGATTTATTGATGTCTTCTTAGAGCGGTGGGTGGTCCAACGGACATAAGGAGTGTTCGCTTTTAGTTAGGTAGGATGACTTGTCGCTTTGAGGGCCAGAGAAAGGAAGTGAACCCGAAGCGTTTCGTTAACCGACTTCGTGGGCTTTACGAACACGAATGGGACAATTGTTGCTTTCTAGTCGAATCAACCCCCGCCGAAACAAGAAAATGAATGAACGAGGAAGCGGTTGAACCGCGTTAGCAATAAATATATAAAAAACGGTGAATGGAAATATTAATCGACTTCGCAACCCCGGTTTTAAGGAGGAGGGGGTTATAATGGTGGTTTCACTAGATGGGAAAGGGAAGGGAATTCATTTTTCCCCTTTTCTTTCGATACAACTTAATTGATAGAGGTAATGCCTCATCGTTTCCACTCGATGATAGAGGTGGGGTGATGTCCCCTGAAGCACCCCAAACCGCATTACCACACCACAGGGAAGGGAATCGTGGAATGCAAGGACAATGGAACTGTGAAGCGAGATATTTAAGGGGAAGGGGTTTATCAATCCTCCTCCTCCATATACTCGTACACTTTTCGGTTGATACCCTCATCCTCATACACATTTACCAGTTTGATACCCTCATCATCTATCCGACTATTAAGTTGTTGTCATCTTGACTTGATCGAGGCCATTGAGAAATCAATGTCTCGTGGTAAGTAATGTGTAATAAAGAAAGGAGAGGGTGAGCAAGCGAACTCTCGACCAATGGGAGAGGTATTATAGTGTAACTATTGGTTCATACGGCCAAGCTTTCACTATACTTCCGGCTTAGGGCTGCTAAGGCAACAAGAAGAACGTAGAGATGCAACATCATATAGTATTGGTGTATATTATTTATTTATTTTTACACTTCATGATTCCCTCGATGGATCCACTACTACTATAGGAGCAGTAGATACAAGCAAGTAAGTAGTAGGGTAGTAATAGCTTACGGAAAACTAACTAACTAACTAAATGAACACAACTTTTGAGGATGTTTTGGATGTTCCAACCTTCGAACAAACCCCTATGGATTCAACTTTCTTTTCTATTATAGGAAGAAGAATATGGATATTATTCAAATATGGAGAATAAATAATAAAATATATTTAGTCTACCTAAGATATCGCAGTTATCTTCTCGTGCTAAGAACATATATATGCTAGTATTGTATGTAAAGTGTTCCCATTCTTTTCATTTCATTCAATTAGTCCTCCTTTAACTCGTTCCGTCGCTAAGGCCATTGAGAAATGAGAAACTATATTCTTATTGTCATCCGGTGGGTAGTAATGTAATGTAGCCTAGGGATATTATAGCGGATTAGGAATGTAAGCCCCCATGGATACCAGGAATCCAGAATATAGATTTCTTATCTCATATATTTCTTCTCAAACAACTCCGTGATTTTACGTGCCTATTTCCCCCCCCCGCATGAATATGGGGGGGTAGTGGGAAAAAAAAGGTACAAATCCCGAGGGACAGCTTACCCCTCAACTACCTTGACCCAAATACATAAAAGAAACAAAAGGAAAATAGAATCATCTGGATCTAACTCTACTTCCACCCACCCTGCTTGCTACTCAAAGCATATGCCTTATTAGGTTACCTAGATCCTGCAATTGGAACTCGTCTCCACTTCCTCAACTAACTAAATCCATAAATAAAGAAACAATGCTTTCGAAGGAACCTGCCTCTCGTCGCTGCTCCCCATAGGTTTGAGGACTTCGCTTTATTTGACTTCAAAGTGTTTGAAGCGTAGGATGGATTACAATCCAAGTCATTCGGGAGATAGATTTTGGTTAACCCGTCCATTTGACAAAAAGCTAAGCGGTTTTCGCCATTGTTTTTCTATTCAACTAACCAACCATTTCTTAAAGTTGAGTAGCAGCTCCTGCTGCGTTTACCCACCACGCATCGCACCCGTTCTACTCTACCCAAAACATTTCTCAATAGAGGATTTCTCGGTCTCTAGTTAGGGTAGGTACATGGACCGTTCCCACTCTTAATCACAAGGGTTGGGGCCTTCATGCTGGGCCTTAGGAGTATCACTTTGATAAGCACTCTCCACCTACTTGGAAATTAAACCATTAAACTCAAAAAGAATCCGTAATACAAAATAGGTACCTTTTGCTATATAGGGATTCGAACACTCGATCTTTAGCAATGGTTACCCTTCACAGTGCTGGAACATGCCGCATAAAAAAACCTACCAAAATGGATGGGTCACCTTCTCCGGCCGGCACTTACTTAGCGTGCATAGGAAAAGGTTGCCCATCCACCATAACCTTTTTGTTTGGTCCAGGCCACCCATCATGTGCCTTAACCATAGGAGAGGATGATATGCAGATTATATTATATACATGTATTAAACACTCGTGTCGACACTCACTTAATATTTCCAATCACCCGGATAAGCCATTGAAAGCCGAATCATCGATAGAGAGAGGACTCACCCACCGACCCACCCACCTCCATAAGATTGATCCTAAGTTCGGCTTTATCGAATCAATCCATATTTCTCCATATTTCCATCCTTCCGCCTTCACTACCACAAGCCAGGTCCCACACAGAAAGGAATAAGCCTTAAGACTTTAGGCAAAAACGGCCACCTTTCCTCCCTTGATTTACCACTTATCATAAGGTCCGATAGGCCTTGCCAGAGGCCACCTTCTCTTACCCATTCCTCTATATTCGCTTGGGCCACCGAAGCATTCGTGACGCCACCTTTGCTTTCTTCAATTCCCATACGAGAGGCCACCCATTCATACTCTATGCATCATTTCTGCCACACCCACTTTCATCCTTTCATTTCCCCATCCGAGTAAGGCCGCAGTCGTGAACAGACATTACCGCTACTTACCATATGCCACCTTTCAATACCAAATTGACCATCTCAATGCGCCGCTACCTTTCTTTCAATGACCATGCCACCTCACCCGGCGTACCTTCCCGTTCAATAGCCATAGCACAAATTGCCCCCACCACCGCTTAGAGGGTCCCACAACTTAAGAAGCAACAATACATCCAAGGTAGGTGGAAACAAACACCGACCTTGCGCATTTGAGCTCGTTAAAAAGCCAAGAGTCGCGCATGAATATTCATAGCTTATTCCCCGCTATTCGCTTTTTATATCCTTGAAAAACGGATATCGTTGCAAAGCTATTGTCGATCCAAATTGATAAGCAGATATCGTTGAAGCACCACTAGAACGTACCAAGATTGATATCCAAATCCCAGCGTAGCAGTATCCTATGGCGAAGGTACTAGTCCCGTATCCTATAGTTGCGTATCCATATGGAGATCATCCGCTCAATAGCTAATTTAAGCAAAAGACATCTCGTAGCAACCGCCCAATATAAGCAAATACAAACCGCCGACCGGATAGTGAAGTGAGTGCAGATAGATGGAGAGATAAGACCCCAGACAAGTTATAACCCCCCGCATATGTAGTTGGGTAGGGGCATCACTCATAAACATCCTCTGTGTAATTAATACAATATGACCAAAGTGAATCGTGCAATATAACAAACCCTAAGGCAATAGAATGAAGAATGCTACGTAAGAGGCATATAGCCGTATTTACATAGGAAACCACATTGCAAGGGCTACGGCAGGAAAGGGCACATGAAAGCTAAAGGCAAAACATATGCGAACATGAAGAGCAAGCAACACTAATCACGCAGTACCTACACCAACAAGAGATTGAGATTGAATGAGGCCGTACCCAAGTGACCGCGTAGCAGTATTCTTCCCCGCATTCAGAACCAGATCCTAGTGGTGTAGAACCTATTCCGCAGCCAATTTACTAAGAACCAATTCAGGTTGTTGTTGTACCAGCTTTATATCCTCCTTACCGCACGAGATCCGTCGCATGTAGGGGATCCAAGCCTGTGACCATAGCCGCAACCCGTAGCTAGTCGCAGCGATATAGATCGATATTGATATCCGTACAAGCTGTTGATTCGGAACCAATTTCAGTTTCTCAACTTGCTCCTCGGCGATCATCTTCGACCGCATCCATGTCCTGTTATATCTTGTAGCGGACCCATTGTAGTTTATCCAATAGCCGGGGTAGAACCAAAACCCGTTGATTCGGCCGCCATTAGTTGAAACTATCGATCTATGTGTGTAACAATTTTCGTGAAAATCACATAACGTATATTTCTCACGTACGCGTTTCGAACCAACTAGTGTGGTTCATCATCAGACAAGATGAGCAATATGATCACGAACCAGCTTTGCGAGATCGCATACTCCAACTAGGCCATTTAAGATGAAGGAGCAATTCGTAGTAATTGTAGTTTACCTACTTGAAGCACCGTAGAAGAAGCAACCATTGATGCAAAGAGGCGGGGCTTCAAAGTAGTCCGTTGATCCAGTAAAAGACCCGGCCCCAAAGTTATGTGGATTAAGTAGACAACCTACCGATGAAGAATTGAAGGAAGCAACATGGGGCCGTATATGAAGTAGGTTGATTACTATATGATCCAAATTTTTGAGCTCAATGGGGGCCAGACCCGCACCCTCACCAGCTTACCTATCACTAGTAGCAGCGGTCGTAGTTTGGCTGACCGAGAAAGTTATTCCCCGTTAATTAAGCAGAGTCCGTTTATTCGCCCCATGAAGTATCCGTAGTAAATAGAAATTACTTCCCTTTCGATTGATTTAGTGTCCGATCTCTTTACAAACGAAAGTCCGGGTGCATAAGAGAACTAAAACTTATCCAACTCGAATGCTATGCCTTATTCCGTTAAAGTGCGAAGATAGTAAGAATGGCCCGCCATAGATGAATTCATTAGAGTGACTACCACATTCATGAGAGGGACGAGACAGTGTTAAGAGTCGCATTCATTCATAAGAGTGATGGGTGGGAAGCATGGCCAACTGTGAGATGTATTCCACCCACCATGATCGACTTAATCACTCTTATTCCATGACTTTTTAACTCCGTGAGGGAGTAAAGTAAGTGCCATTCTTTATTCTGGAGTGGGTATGGCCCACCAGTCGAGTGCCTTATTCCACAATGAAGAGTGAGGGACGGCATAAGATGCATGCCCACTCGAAGCGGAATTTAGTATTCACAAGAGAAACTCTAGTAGTGAGGATTTCATGATGAAATGGTTGTTGAACATAGTAAGGAATTCGTTTATATTTATTCCCTTCTATACTACATATCTCGTATAGGGTTGCAGTGGTCGGTTCTTCTTTACCAACGGAAGTGTGGGAGGTCACATATCGGTAATATATGTTATATACGTAATTATGTATTCTAATTTCTTAGAAAATTTTAGAAACTCCGTCTTCATACTTTAATGAATTTACCACTAAGGATGGCATTTCGTTTCCTTCCCTGCCTAGCAAAGAATTAGCCGGGAAAGGGTCTCGCTTTGGTATGGGCTCGTATATAGATCCGTTCAAGTCGCTACCTTTTCCGCCGTTCAGCCGTTTCCGACTCGCGATCGATGTCAGGGCCGTCGAACTAACCTGGACGAATTCGGTCATGGATCTCTATCTCGACTCCAAGAATCGGAGTGTTTTGCAATTGGGTGTGCTTCTTATGGATCTCGGGACCGAAACTACCACCGGTGGTACATGCTCTCGCCACCGATGCTCTAGCCGCGTTGAATCGCTATTGGTGTCGCTCATCTACTGGGTCTGCTTCGGCATCGATGTTGCCTACTACTACTATTGCTAAGGTCGTGTATTAGATCTACCGGAATAGGATCTATCGCATAAGCATAATAAACATGATCAAACTAATATACCGAGTTAACGACTAGATCCACTGATCAACTACTTCATCGAGTGACATCTACTATAGAATCTAATGATGCTTTCTATATAAGATGCTACCTTAACATATGCTTTTGGATTTGCTACTTATAGTCCTCGCTCTTGGTTGGGATGCTTCAACGTGTGTTTTAGGCACTAGTCGCCCTAGCCTGCGTTCTCGCTTTCCGTCCGTTCTATTGTTGCTTCCGGGTCTCGTTCTCGACCCGGACAAAGCTTAGCTCTTCCATGGCTAGATCAACAATCACCGCGACCGGACATGCTTACTCTACCGCCGGAATAGGTGTTGGAGAAATCGGAATCGTTCCTGACTTCACTACTAGTGCCGCCGCTATGGGTCTCGATCTCACTTATGCAGGAAGTCGTGGAGTTAGGAGCGCTTAGCTTAGTAAGAAGCTATATCAAGGGATAATATAGACTCTTTAAGGTTTAAGGTGCTACGAGGATTTGGTTTCCCGATACACCTTGCTCCTTTCCTTATGGTTGCTAAGAGCAATTAGAAAGCACAATTCTCTAAACACTTGACTTTGTCTCCCCTTAAGAATCTTTTGACTTTTATTAGTAAGGTTGTCTTAGAAAGGGATTATATAGGGTTAGAAGCTATTCTTCTTTAGGAATTAGGAAGTAGGATGAAAATAGGTTAGACTCTTAAGGAAGAAAGGTTATCCTTATTATGGTCTTATATGGGTTATGCAGGTTTCAAAGTCAAGGATTTCTCAGTGTACATTATAAAAGGGATTATATCGATTTATCAAACCTATATTAATATCTTGATCTTATCAAATAGAAGTATTAGGAATTCCCGAAAGTCAACTATTCTTCATATTAGTAATTCGAACTCTTAATAAATAAGCAAGGTCTATTATGTAGGTATTAGATTCTATCATTAAAGAGTTATATAGGTTATCTCGTAAAGAAATTTTTTTTTTATATATAACTAAAAATATGTTATAAGGTATTGTAAAGGATTATATAGGTAATATTCTCGATTATTAAGCTTTAGATTGAGTAGGTTATAAACTATCTTCCTAAGAAATATTATTAATATAGGAATATTAGTAGTTTCTCTATTAGGGATTAGAGTGGAAATAGAGGAAGATACCCTAAAAAAATATGCTCATTTCATGGGGTAGTTAATAAGGCAATCATCTAGGAAGATTAGGAGTGGTAAGAGACCTCAATTCCTTCTATTGGAATGGGACAATATGGAGCAATAATCTAGGGAAAAAGAAGGGGAACCCTTATCTAGTGCTCTGGTGAATGCAACACAGCAGGGCAGTCATTAGTGTTGGTGAATGTTACATTCCAAGGGAAGTCATCAAAGGGGAATAAGAAGGATAAGAATCGTATCTAATGTCGGCCACGCAGACCTCTGGGCAGCCCCCGAAGGGAGGTGCCATTACCGTGAGGTTCACTCGCAAACGCACTTATCCTCTAGTGTGTAGTAAGCCTAACACCTGCATCAAGATCGATGGCCAACATCTCTACCCCTATTTACACTCACTGGCGAACACCTTTACCCTAGACCTCGCTGGTCACCCCGAGTTAGGCAAGAACACACCTAGATGGGAACACTCGAACCCAAACTTGCTGCACTAACCGTAAGTTGATTAGCGATCCTATTAGGCAAACACACCGAAATAACATCCGCCGGGATTGACTCGCCTTAATCATTTTACACTCATTACGTAAAGACCGAAACCATCACGTGGTGATACCTGACAGTCGCTTAGTTATCTTATTAAATGAACACATCGAATCCAAACCTTTGGGTGATATTGGTTGTCTCTTCTTTTCCTTTTTGTAAAACATCGTGAGATGCAAGCGAACCGCTATTTTTCGATAGCTCTTATGTGGCCACTTTAAAACTATTCTATCGCCTAATATGGATAAGCCATGGAAAATAGTAGATATAGAGGGATATGAATCATATATAACGAGGAGAAGACCGCTGGTACAAATTGGTACCGTTTGGCACAGATATTTCAAGAGTGTTAGTTGTTCGTGTCCGGTTTTGAGAGGAAGTTGTATCGTTGGATATATTTTGAGTGTTAGTGTTTGTGTATCGTAATCCTGTTAGGTAGGAAAGTGGGCATTGGAAGGTATCAGGGCATTGAAGTCTGTAGAAAGTGTGGTTCAAAGTTATTGAAGAATGCCTAAATAGGTCTCTCGTGGATGATTCCCGCTTGGATGATTCCCGTTTGTTGGATCACTAGTCCTTTCCTTGGATCATCTCCTCGATCACTAGTTATTCCAATCCTTCGTCCTGATCATCCGTCCCCACTCTTGAGCACTAGTTCTTCTATATCTATACCTTTGAATCAAATATAAAGGAAATTAATCAGTATCACCAACTCGCCCGGGTAAATATTCCCATGGTCAACTTTTCTCCCCGTCACCTCGAACCGAAGACTCAAAAGAAATGTCAATATCTCTGCCTCCTCTCTCCAACAGATCCAAAGTAGTTTCGGCTCTTACGTATCCACGACCGGATAGACGTATGTGCCCGAACACATATCTATAGATCATGAGTAAGCCGGTCTGGCGTGTGTGCGGTGTTGGTTCAGCAGGCGCACAAGGAATAAGCTCATTCAAGGGTGGACAAAAGGGACCGAACCCCCCCACAGAAGAAAACCTTCTTAAATATGTGGATATGGACAGAAAATCAATGCGAATGACATATACGCGTTACGCTCGCTTCCTTGGCATTCCCAAGTATCTTAGTGCAAATTCATGTTAGGGCTCGTGGCGTATAGATCGTTTCCACGTGCTGATCCTACTCTCTACTCCAATTGGTAATGTCCATAATATTTTGGACATAGTTCTCTCTTGTGTTTCTCTAGCACTCCATAACACTCCTTCGGGCACACATTGGCACGCTTCCTGAATTTCTGAACATCTTTGGCACAAGCCAACACTATATCATGCCTTTTAACGCTCGTCATACTCTGTCACTCCCTCCCCAGCACACCTAGAACTTTCATGACTCCCCGTCACACACTCTTATTCATTCATTTCCATGCAATTGAAACTAGTCCTCCATTTTGTTTCCCTACCTAGCATGCGTTGGCACCATACTTAGAACCTAGCACATATTGGAATGCATAACATGCATTGGAAATTTATAGCATGTGTTAACACTTCGGGATTCCCCGCACACCCTGGCACTCCCTAGTTGTCATGCCCTCATAGATAGCCTTTTACTTTTTTACGACTGGGAACCCAATATACCAGCCTAAAAGCAACAGTCTAGCCCAAAGTATCCCTTTGTCCTAAACTCGCTTTGTCCATACCCTTATCACTATCATAGGATTTCCTCCTACAATTCCTATTATGAAATTCTCCCCTAACACACTTTGTCCATGGGACACCTAGAATTCACTAACACTCCCTTATTGTGCACTCGTAGTTATTCGTCGTTTGGCACTTTGAACTAGTTCTCCCTCGTTATGGTACCTTGACACTTCCCCAACACTCCCCGGCATGCATTAACACTATCCGACATGAATTAACACACCTTTAAATTCATTGACACACCCCAACACTCCTTAACTATCATGTCCTCTTAACTACCCTTATTTTATTTTAGGTTTGGGAACCAAACCAAGTCTTGCCTCAACTACAACAACTTGGCCAAGTTTCATTTACTATAACTATATTATGCCTTGTTCACCAAATAATGGATTATAAAACCTTAGGCTACTCATATCCAATCTTAACTCATCCCACTTAACAAGTTACCAATTCGCACTCACGTCCAACCGTGGCCATAAAAAAACTAAGCAACATAGTTTACATCTTGACATGCCATAACACCTGAAAGTCTAACAACTTTGGCACTATGTGGCACATGTTAGTCCCATTCATTCCTTGGAATGCTTTGGAACTCCCCTAAAGACACCCTACCATTCCTTGACATGACTCGACACTCTAGCATTCCTTGGAATTTCCTCAACATATAACCTTGTCACCCCCTCCTTAAGACACTTGGAACTTGTCAGGCACTCTCACCACACTTTATCCATTCATTTCCATGAATTTTGAACTAGTTCTCCTTTTGTTTCCAGGCACTCCCTAACACTCCCCAGCACACATTGGAACACCCGATCGTAATATCCTCGCTTAGGGCAGCCTCCCCGTTGAGGACTGTGGGCTCTTGACACGCCGTCGTGGTCTATGTAATTGGGGGACCGCGCGAGGGTCCCCGTCCCGAGATGCTCCTAAGTGGGTTTTTAAGACCCCACCCTTAACACCCTCGGGATGCCGCCCTCACTACCGAGCTTTTGTGTAGTGGTTGGGCCTTTGTAGAGCCGAGCGAGGTCTCGAGGTCGAGACCCGCGAGCGCGGGGTAAGGTGTTAGATCGATATGATTAATTTCCTTTATATTTGATTCAAAGGTATAGATACAAGAACTAGTGCTCGTCGTTACCGTTACTCTTGAAAGAGTTTGGCCACTGGCAAACACTCTTCCTAAGAGTAGGAGGATGGGAAAAGATGGATGGATATTGGCATCATTGGGAGTTAGCCGAGAGTATGGATGCATGGTGTTGATGTGTTATTCATATCATTCATCAGGAGCTTTCATCAGTGAGTTGGTCGATGGAGGTATGGAGAGGCAACACAATGTCTTGTTGCTTGGTTGCCTTCTAGGAGAGCAAGGCGCATTTGCTCTCACACTTTGTATGATGCTGCGTGAGGAGGAGATGGCACTATCTCCATGGTCTCCGATGATGATTGGGAAGCACCGCCATCTTGGAAGGTATTCCATATTTATTGCAAGATTATTGGGGAGAATTGACAAGGAGCATGTCAAAGAACAGTCTTGCATTACGGTGGAGCTTCTTTGCATGAGACTGCCGCCGTTGTCACTGGGCGTAACATTACGTGATGAAGTGTGCTAGTGGATATGGTGGATCTATAACCCATAGGTCCCGTGATCACTTCATATTTGTTGCACTTACAAGAAGTAATGATGATAGAGACATCTATGGCATATTCTTCTCGACTTGGGTTTCCAAGCATAAGGAGGATTATCTTCTTTGGCAAAAGACACATGGTTCACTTCTTCATAGCAGTCAACACTTTATGGAGGACTCATTCATGGACCCATGTACCATCTTACTTCCAGCATATGGTGAGGGATTTGTTTATACATTCATTGATTGGCACCCTCTTACCATTCTTATGCAATGCATCAAGCCACACAAGAGGGCGAGCTTGTCACATTGCTCCATGAGTTGTGGCCAGCTTAACTCACATGATGGAGGCAGCCATCTCTTTTGTGGCCCTTTGGGCAAATGTTTTACCATCACATGTATGTTCATTTGCAGCACTATACCAGGTATCATATGAAGACATGCATGGGTAACATAAGCATTTTGCTCTCAGGAGCCTATCAAGCAAGAACTTGTAAAATCACAACAGACTTCGCTTGGGAAGCTATTGGTACCTCTCCTTGCACCACAGAGACCCTTCGTCATTTCCTTCTATTTTGCCGCTTGATCATGTCTTCATTTTGCTGATATATACCAGATTTGTATGGGAGGCTTGATTATGAGGGAGACACACATGAGTCGGATGTGTCCGTAAGTGGGAATAATTTCCTGCCAACTTCTCGTACTCGACTACATGTTCTAATGGGAGCATGGGAGGAGGCATGGCCACCACTACTTTATATGCGTTCTCTTTTGATGTGGGCCATGAGATCGATGTTCATCCATTGTATAGCCATGGGCAAGTGTTTGGACCTATGTTAAGCCGCTATATTCCGCCATTTTCTATCCATTAGCAGATGTGTTGGATCTCGTACATTGCTTGCCATGTGATTTTCCGAGGCCGCCGTGGATGAGACCGCACTATGGTTTGTTTTGGGTCAGCTTGTTCTTCATTGATGGAGGAGCCTTCTATGGAGGATTTTTCTTCACTTTGCCATTGAAGGGCAAAATGATTTTGCAGCCCAAGATCGTACTTTCGGCCCACCTTCATTACCGCAGCTTGAGGTGGAAGGAGATTTTCGTATTGGGTTTCGTCAGAGGTGGCTCATTTGGTTTTGGATGATTGCTTGGGATGGAGGATCCACATGAGAGAGATGTTCTCTACTTCATGCCTGATTGGAGAGGCGACGAGTTGGTTCGTCGCTGATGGGCCACCACATGCTCATAGATGCCGAACAAGAACATATGGTCTCTAACATAGCCGCAGGCGTTGAGCGCTTCAGTCACGGACTTGCATTTATTGGCCACAGTGGGCGATGATCCGGGAGGACTATTGATTGGTCGGTACCATGAGAGTGCCGCCTTGGGATCCCGGCGTTGAGATGACCCTTCGTATCGTGGTGATGCAGGAGACAGGGAGGTTTCGGGGACCCAGCACATTTTGCGCATTCTGGGCAGGAGCATCACCAGAGATAGGTTTGGTTCCGCCCGCATTGCTTGAGAACAAGACATTTTTGCCGCATGAGGATGCCACTGGGGAGAGTGAGCGTACTTTACAAAGATCCATCACTTCGCTTGCTTGAGGACAAGCAACGTTTTGCTCTGGGAGATCAGAATATTCCCAATTAGCCTTACACTGAAATATCTCATTTTTAAGCACCTTGCCGCTTTAGTTGGAAATAATAAATAAAGTGAGAAATAAGAGGGGCCACCTCACTTAGTCACCTCACTTTATAATAAAGTGTTCTTTTTCCTAGTAGAATGACGTTGTAACTTAGAGAGGGGGCTCTGGGGGTCCACGTGGATATGATGAGGAGGCATCAAAGCAATCCCAAGGTAAACTCGCATCTTGGTGAGTTAAGTTTCTTTGGAGGGAGTTTGATGTTATAAAAGGAGAGGCTCTCACCTCATTTGATCATTCATGATTTGATATTATTATTGATAGTCGGACTCTTGTCTCGCTTCGAAGACGCTCGTTGTTTAGCCTGCCTCACAGATCGCTAGTGCACGCAGTGTCTCCCAGCTTTCAGAGATCTCACCCTTAGCTCCTGGGGACCGAGTGCCGGCCCCGGTAAGGTTTTCTTCGAACACCCTTTAGCTTCGGGGGACTTCGAGTGCCCGCCCTAGTAAGGTTTTTTCCGAGTTTCATCTTTCTGGGCCCAGCAGCAGAAAGCAAAGATCGCCTTCTCGTTATTATCCAGAGGAGAAAGCTCCCTCTGCGGGTCGCGTACAAGAGAAGGAAGGACGCCGATTCTTCGAAGGAAAAGGACGCCGGCCTCATCCTGGGAGAGGACGCCGATCCCGTGTGAGAGGAAGGACGCCGTCCAAGGAGGCTCAGCCTCTCAGATTGCGCAGAAAAACGCTGTTGTGGAGTGCGCAAGGACGCCGGCCTAGCCCCAGAGTGAGGACGCCGGCCCACCGGCTGCAAGGGCTGGCGCATCCGAAGGCTTATTGTTGGTCCGCCTTTGTAGCCGGGGATAGATCTTCACATCTAGTCCCGTATGTATGGCATCTAGTCTTGTATGTTGCAGATCCGGGGTTTTGCACCAGATCCGCCTGAGAGCTCAAGTATCCGAAGAAACATTGGCGCATCTAGTCCGTATCCGGCGTCGTAACATCGCATCCGGGGCCCCGCAGGTCGTAGATCCGAAGAGGATATTGTCGCATCCGCATAGATCCGTGTTTGGTGGCAGATCCTCGACAGGGGAGGACGATCGTGAGTAGAGAAGGACGGCATCCGGTTTGGAGGCTTCGCATCCGTCGTATCCGAGTGTTCGTGGAGCATCCACCGGGCAGACGCCCATCCGAGAGCGTACTCGGGAGAGGCAGTGCCTGGGTCAGCCGCGAGCCTTCGTTGGTCGATTCATTGTCCGGAGTGGGGCTTCCTAGTGCCGTCACCAGCGCAGACAAACTGCTTATTGTGGAGGGTTTGCGCCTGGCGGGGCCCCCGCCCTCCAGTCACAGCTCATCTCCCGCATTGCTGCAGCGCCCAGACGCCGTCTCGCTGGCAACACCGTCCGTCGAGAGGGTTCCACCGCCTAGGGCAAGGATAGGGTACTTGCTCGTATTTATTGTACCCTCTCATGTATTTTCCGATCAATAAAATGGCTCGCTCGGTATTCCATGTTATGATTCGTTGACCGGTTCGTATTATATTTCTATATCCGTCCGGTAATTTTCACATATCGTTATTTCTTGTGGAGGCGCATGAAATCGACACTTGGCACATCTTTGGCATGTCACCCCGCGACTCTAGCATCCCTTGGCACTACCTAAACATACCTTATCACTCCCTCCTTAGCACACCTATAACTCACTAAGAATCTTTGTGACACACCCTTATTCATTCATTTCCATGCATTTGAAACTAGTTCTCCCTTTTTTTCCTCACACCATAACACTCCCTAACATGCATTGGCACACCGCTAGCACTGCACATTCCCAAGATGTTTCCTCGGCTCTAGCATGCCCTCGAGCACTACCCAAAATACCTTTTCACTCCCTCCTTAGCACACATGCGTGAACCTATCGAAACTTCCTATCACAATATCTTAATCGTTCATTTTCATGCATTATTTTCACCTAGTGCTCCTCGTGTGTCCCTAGGACTCGTAACACTTCCTAGCATGTGTTGGCACACCCCGGCACCCTCGGAACATCTTGGTCACATTCCACTCTAGCACACCAGCATGACTTAGGCACCGCCTAGCATACCATGTCACTCCCTCTCAAAGACACCCGGAACTCGTCGAAACTCCCCCGTCACACACTCTTATTCATTGATACACTCTTATTCATTGATTTCCATGCATTTTGGACATAGTGTTCCTTTGTGTTTCCCCGGCACTCGCTAATACTCAACACACATTGGCACTTGGCACATCTTGGTATGCTTCCCTAACACTTCCAAGATGCCTTTGAACTATCTAGCATATATTGTCACTCCTCCTTGGCAAACTTGGAACTCCATAACATGCCCTATATTCCCCGGGCACATATTGGCTTCAAGACCAGGCACTCGACAATTCTGGGATGCATTTGCATGCCCCGGAATGCCTCGGGCATGGTTTAAGATAAATTTATTTAAAATCCAATTATTCACAATTAAGAGAGAAGTAATAGAGGATGATTTGGCACTTAAGACACATTACCACTTTCCCCTTGGCATGTATTGGCACTAGTGTTGGTATGCCTAGCATGCCCCTCTTGAAAAGGTAAGGTCCTGAATTATTAACCCTCATATATGTTCATTTACTTTCATTTTAACTTGGTGTTCCATTTTGTCACCTCACACTCCTTGACACACATTCGAATACCCTAACAACTGGCACATATTGTCATTCCTTAACACATGTCATGTCTTGGCATGGTTGGAATGCCTTGGGAACTATTTGGCACATGTTACCACACCCAAAAACTTCTTGACATGCCCTAGAATTCCCTAGCATGCCTTGTCACTCCCCCCTTGGCACACCCAACACTCGCAAAGATACCCTCTTATTCATTCATTTCCATTCATTTTGACTCGATGATTTATGTTTGATGGGGTGAATGTCTAGAAACAATTCCTTTAAGAGAATAAGGAAATGATCACACCATTACTGACATAAGTAATTGTGATATTCTACTTGAATGAGAATAGGAAAATACACAAGAGATTTTAAGAATACAATTTTTAGGGTTTTTTTTATGGCGTGGGAATGGTAAGAAGTGAGTGGTCAATATTGTGATTTTCTTTCTCATTAAAGTGCTTATCCTTATGAGAGTCTCGTCTTGATAAAATGACGCCCTTTTCATGCTTACCCTCCAACTCCTAATATTCTCAAAATAAAGGTCAACTTGCACAGTGAGGGAAGGCATGTTGGTCTATGGTGCGATGAGTGACTAGGTGAGAATGTTAATATACTATGAGAGGGACTACAACATTTAATTTGTGTCCTCTATTGATGACATGTTTTAGTTGTGTGTCATGGAACCACAACACCACTAAAAATATTGTGTAAGATATAGCCCAACATAATCAATGCCTTGAGAGAAATATGTGGAGAGGGATCAAAATAAATTATATTGGTGAGTCCACCAAAAAATATTTACTAGAGAGTGACACCATGGTGATCAATTCCACACATGAATTCTTTTGAGCTAGGAATCTCATTTTCTAAATTTTTTTTTGGAGTATCACTAAATTGGTGGAATTCTCAAATTCATGACATTGTAAATTATGTAGGAACTTTGTTGCTTTTATTATAGAGGCTACGGTTTGCAAGGAGAAAAGGAGAATATAGGGTTTGTAGGGACTTAGGGGAAAATAAGCATCAATTTATAGCTCTTTGATATATGAAAGCATATGGATTATATGAGTAGTTGATATGGATTATATGACATTGAATCCACCTTCAGATGGAGGTTTTTATGACTCATACAACCTCATCCTTCTTCCTGTTGATGAATTTTTATTATTATTTATCCCTTGGATAAGAACCACCATTTTTGTAAAGTACTATGACTCTTCACTCTTCAACAATGTTCCCATATAGTTGTGCCGCAATTCCATAATTTTTTCCATTAAAATTTATAAGATATATCTTGAAACTCATAATGTTGACCCACTAATTTGATCCTTGATTTAGTTTGCAATTAGAAACCTCGAACCAATCCACTAAAAAAATCTGACTTTCTAAGAAAATATAAAACTTGCATAAGACTTGTAGGCAACATGCCACATCTCAAACCATTAGCTTTAATACCATGTTGGAGAATCGAGGGATTTTTTATATTAGAAAAATCGTATTCTAAAATAGAGGTAGTGTCTAAATACATTGTTACAACACCTAAGAACAACCAAACACATTTCAACATACTAAGAAGTGTAAGAAACAAAATTATTTCCATACACAACACATATAATATATTGTTCACCATATAATAAATACATCCATAAGACCATCTTGTGTAGCACCAAGATGTAACCAACACAATCCATACTTTTATTGACATAAAATGAATAATAATATAAAAATGATTTGAGTGCAAAACATATTGGAAACAATTCATGGTAGAATGGAGGAATTCAAAAGGTTGAGTTGGAAATCCAAAAAGATAATGCAAACCCTACACAAGGAATAAAAACATCACAAGTAATATTGGCCTTAGACAATGAGGATAACAACTCCTCTTAACCACCCAAACTAAACCTAATTGATATCCTGATTTCTTTTTGATCCCTTTCTAATGCTTCATAGATATAAAATTGAAATGGATATTTTTTTCTATTTATAAAAAACTATACATCAAGCTCCATTTAAATTTGGATGCTATGGGTTGTATTTAAAATAAAAAAATTGAATTGACATTAAGCATAACCATATTGAAACCTCGTCCAAAACATGTTTTGGAAATAAAGAATTGAATTTGGTGATAGTGTGGGTTTTCTTTAAAATAGATAAATTGAATTGAAATTAAGCATAACCACATTGAAACCTTGTGGAGAACATATTTTGGCAATAAAGAATTGAATTTGGCAATAGAATAAGATTAAATTGTTTCTTATTGACTAAAAACTTGTTTTCCTTATACACAAGGACATACTTTAACTGAGCAATAAACAAAAGTATCTCCCAATACTGAAAGTCCACCCCTTAATGGCTTTCCAATAAATCATTTCAAATAATATAGTTTTCCTTAAATAACATTAATGGATTAGTTGTCACTCTATTTTGCTTATACATTAGAATAAAAATAAATTACTTAAAAATGACCATTTTCAAATAAATTTCCATAAAATATGGTGATATAATAATAAAAATTATACACTAAATAGCTGAGTCCCTTCCATAGAATGAGAGACAAAGGCTGAGATTTTTTTAACAGAAATAAAACACTAACATTTACCTTTTCCCGCTAGATAGAGCAAGGGTTCCCTGCTTGCCTGCATCTACATTTTCCTTGAAGATGAAAACGAGGAGAAAATCCTAGAGAAAGAAATAAAAGTAGGAGCGAATTCAATTGCGATCTTTCCCAAAATCATTCAAACAACACATTCCTCCTCTCCATCTCTTATTTCCTGCTTAAGACTCCACTTGAAGTCAACATTTTCATTGCACAATTTCCTAGGGTTGATCAACTGACCAATATAATTCCTGTACACTCAATCTAGTATATAATTAATTGTGCAGTGCCTTATAATCTCCACCACAGATGGAGAGCTCGAATTCTCTGCATGAACTAGCTATTTTGTGTTGATTGATCAGTTAACTAGATGATCACTGTGTTAGACTGAAGTCCCACTACACAACTGATCTTCCACTAGTTCCTCCAAAATTTAGAACTAGTTTAACTAAAAGAAACTTGAAATAACTGACCTTGATTGCTAAAAATTAGCAATCACACATGCTTAACTGAAATCCAACTCCTCTAACTCGAATTTACTAAGCTAAATTAGTGACAATATCCATGTCACCTCAATTGGTTGCCTCAAGGTTGTTTGTTGATGTGGAAATTTGATTTTTCTCAAATTGACCAAGGCAAAGTTAAATTGAGATTTTATCGCTGCATTTTTCAACAGTGGGCATTTTCCTACTCTATATAATGTTTTCCCTCAACCAAGTATGGTAACGAATGTGTTTTTTGATGT
The DNA here is from genome assembly GCA_034641835.2 of Pinus albicaulis. Classification (NCBI taxonomy): domain Eukaryota; kingdom Viridiplantae; phylum Streptophyta; class Pinopsida; order Pinales; family Pinaceae; genus Pinus; species Pinus albicaulis. The sequence goes on from CM076581.1 coordinate 1,045,987,918, forward strand.
TGTTGATCACTTCCTTTGGACGGGAATTTTGGCACCCTATAAGAAAACTGTTGAAACAAAATTCACTCATAAGCTCTTCTTCAAGCATATTTTGGTTCATTTTGGGTTGCCAAAGACCATATTTATTGATAGGGATAGTAGGTTCCTCAGTATTTTCTGGTTTAACCTCTGGTCCATGACAGACAGCAAGCTTGACCAAATCCATTGCCTTCCATCCCTAGATTTATAAATAGAAAGTACTCAATATGATTATTGTAGATGTCCTTAGAGTATACAATTTTGAGGATCCACATACACATGTTGAAAGCCTTCCATATTTTCAACATAAATTTGACATAACTCTTCATATTTCTATTTCCCACAAGCCTTTTCAGGTGTGCTTGGGGTCCCAAAAAATTGACACAAATTGATGTAGCTATATTCATGGAATAACAAATGAAGATACCTCCCAAACTTGTAACGAGGTAAGCAACGAAACAAATTTTGAGGAATTTATCTAAAAAATTCAATAACGAGTTCATGATATTTTATAGAAAGTTGCGAACTCCGAGTACAAGTAGATATACAATCCATTTGGATCCACAGAAGTTTCAGGTTGGTGACGAGTTATGGTTGGACTTGCATAAAGAGAAATTGACAAACTCCTAGAAGAGCTCATACCATTTTGATATGAGCCTTACACCATCACCAAGGATACGAGTGAGAATTATTTCGAGGATAGTCGTAGGATGATTTATTATACTTCAAATGTATATGTTATGATGATTTAAGCTTGATGGGGTGCATGTCTAGAAATATTTCCTTTAAGATAATGGAAAATATGATCACACGATTACTTACATAAGTAATTGTGATATCTACCCGAATGACATGAGGTAACTACATAAGAGATTTTAAAAGTGACATTTTTAAGGTTTTTTTTTTTATATCAAGGTATGTGGATCATTATGTCTTTTTTCCAAAGAATTTACATATGACTAAATTTTTTGAAATAGTACATCACTCTAATATTATTTCTCTTACATGCTCCTAGGTTATAATTAAAAGCATCATAGGTACTAAAATTCACGAAACTCTTGTTTTTTTCTCTGAATAAATAAAAGTCCCAAGTGTGCTACTTTTAATATTCAAACTTGCACTATTGTTAAGACTAATTCCTCTAATTGTTATTGTTCCTCCATAAGTAAGCAGACTACAAGGTGGACTTGAACAATTATTAACACGCTAGTGTAGTGTTACCTATTTGTATTTAAGAAGCATAAGGGGTGGGGTTGGTATAAGGCCAACTTTGTTGTTGTCTAGTGCCATGCCCACTACTAGGTTCTCATCCTCTGTTGGCCTTAGGGTATGGTTTCCTATTAGTTCATTTGATTATTTCTCATTCGCAATCTCATCCTACATTGCATCCAACCTGCTACTTTGTAATCACATATCTCTCGTAACCTCACTCCAGTGTGTTCATTAGACCTCATTGAGGTGCATTGACCACCACTCTTTATTGATCTGTATTTTATCATAAACCCTTTGTTTCACAACCATCTGCTCACCAACTCACCTTTCCCATTGAAATTCTCCAACTCTCTCATCCTCACTTCACTCCTCTCTTCCTAGTTAATCTACTTTTGCAACTCCTCATTGCCTTCTTCATTTTCTCACATCAAGTTCAACCACCACTCATTATTTATCTCTACTTCCTCAAAACTTATTCAACTTTATTTTTAGATTTTGTGTCCTTCATAGCCATTTTTTCCTTTGAACTCTCATTTTTTCCAACCCCATTGTAACCCATTACTTAATGCAAAGTTCTACACCACCATACCATAATCAAAATGTTATTAGGAAAAAAAATTTCCTTCATGAACAATCCTTTTAGAGTTTGTGTACAATAATCTCTCTCATCCTTAGCTTTTAAGTAAAACTAGTTCATGGGATTTTTGTTTTTCAGATATCAAAATTTTTCGTTTCCCTCGTCTATTTCCCTCGTGTTGTAGGGTTTGTCCAACGAAGGAGGAGGAAGGTCACGTCCATGCTATCCCAACTCTGATTTGATACACTTGGTTGAACTAAATAAATTGGATTCCCGGTGCCTCCAATCACGGTGATTTCATTTTACAGAAGGAATTTGTCACTTAAAAACTCTTCTAGACTAGCGCAACGAGGCACTCAAGAGGTTGTATGTTCAAGGTTCCATAGAGGAAGACGAAGCCAAAGGCATGAGTGATAATCTGTTGAAGATTTTGTTGATTCTCCTCTGCTCATGAGAGATTCCTACAGAAAATAAGCCATCTTGCAACATGTCACCATGCCCAGAATTCAAAAGTTGATGTTAAGCCAAAATAAATGGGATTTTTTTAACACATTTTAGAGATTTGTAAGAATCGTAGGGTAACTATCACCAACCAGTGAATTGATACATATTAGAAATAATTTATGCACATTTTAAACCCTTTCGTGATTACAACCTGAGATGTCATGGGTGTGGGTGCCTCTGCTACATTGTTGGTCTTTAACAATGTATTGGGATTAACCAACTGCAACATATAATCTCTTTGCATCGTTGGAAGATCTACCAAGAATGGCAGAAGACAAGGAGGTTTCATTGTAGAGAAAGGTATTCATTTCTTAAAACATGTACTCATAAAACAAAAGGAAATTTGGGTGATAGGGAGGTTTTTAAATCCTTGACTATCTACTGTTTAGATAAAATGTAATATCTATTTCTAAATTTGTAGAGATCGAGTTTAAAAACTTTGTGGAATGGCTTCTCATATGCAACATGTTATGAAAAAAATATAAATTGGGGTGATTGGGAGATTTTTCTAGCCCTTTCTATTAAGATAAAATTTGCACTAAGTATTTGAATTTGAAGAGTTTTGATTTAACTGCTTTGGCTCATGGATGTTTAGATGAAATATGGTATAAAAACATAATAGACTTGTGGTGATTGGGAGATTTTTGTAGCACTATATTTTTAGATAGAATTTGGTGTGCATTTTTAAATTTATGGAATTTGGGTTTAGGAGATTTGGTCATGGTGTTTAGATGAAATATTTTTTGAAAATAGGATGGAATGGGGGAGATTGGGAACTTTTGTCTAGAACCAACTGTTTAGGTAGAATTTGTAGTGCATCTCTTAGTTTTGAAGTTTCACTTTAACATCTTTGGGATATGGCCATTTAGATAAAATATTTAATGAGAATATACTAGAACTCATGTGATTGGAATCTTTTCCTAGCCCTGGCTATTTAGATAAAATTTGTAATGTATTTTTCAATTTGCGTAGTTTGGGTTTAAGAGCTTTCAATCATGGTTGTTTAGATGAAATATGTACAAAAGAAAATAGAATTGGGATGAGGGGGAGTGCTTTCTAGTCCTGAATGTTTAGATAAAATTCACTATACATTTCTAAATTTGTAAAGATTGACTATGAAAACTTTGGGTCATAGCTATATAGCTTAAGTATGTTATGAAAACAAAATAAAATTGTGGTGATTGGGAACGTTTTATAGCCTTGAATGTTGATAAAATTTGTTTCATATTTCCAAAATATGCAAAGAATGGGTTTAATAGCTCTAGGCCATGGCTATTGAGATGATATGTGTTATACCTTTCTATATGTTCAAGGTTTGGGTTTAAGATTGTTTTCTTGATAACAAAATAGCCTTACACATGCAGAAATGGATATAAGATAAGGTTTAATGAGATACCTCCACCTGGAACCAAAATTCGATATATCGTTCCAGAGTGAATAGATTAAAATCCGAGCATTAAATACCTTGAAGAAGTGTATGGTTGTGAGCTTCCAAACACAATAATAATACTGCCTTTTCTGCCTGAGAATGTTGATGTTGTGAAAGAGAAGCTAGCTAATATTCATCCTGAATTAATTATGTTTATGTCTAAAATCATAAAGTTGTCTTTTAATGATAATAATGAAGACTCCACACTGAGCAGGTTTAATGAAATCTGTGTTTCACGAGAAACAACATTTAGAACTACCAAGAATGAACATAGTCAATCATTTATTCGTCACAATTTTTAAAAAAAAAATAGAAATCACTTATGGAGATATTCACTTCAACTTGTCATGGAATTGAAACTCTAAAAATGAGTTCTTAGGATGGTGAAAATTTCCTAAGGATCAGGCACATATTTCTTCCTCCCCATCGCATATTAGAGTGAAAATCCTTGACTAGAAATAAGCTTGAATAAAATTGATTGCTAAACCACTTTCACTGGAAATATTTACTATTTTCCCACATTTGCAAGGCTTGATATATCATATGAGGTACCCCATTCTATTGGCATGGGATTGAGAGGGCCATGATGAATGAAGAAACTGATTAAATAATCAATTAAATATTTAGGATAGCATGGTAACATTTTTTACTACAAGTAGTAATCCTTTTTCTATTATTCTAGGTAGCTGAAATGTCAATTTTTATGGATTCAAATATTTTCATGGATATATGCACATAAAGAAATTTGTAGCAGACAAATTACTGGATGGTTAGTGAAGAAAATACATTCCACTGCTAGCATCAAAAATTCCCTTGTGGATCTTTAAGAATGTTAGGGTGATAGATTTCATGGCTAGGTCTGCATTCAAAGATGGATTTGTTCAAGTTCTTAAATTTATCTTTGCCAGGAGTTCCATTTTAGAAAATAAAATAAAAAAATTAATTCCATGAATACTATTCACTGGTCAATCTCAAAATCAATACCCCAAGCGAACACATCACAACATGGGCCCAATAGAAAATCCTAGGCAATAGCTTATAGCTCCCTCCAGCCAGTGGCTTCTGCTCTAATGGTTTTCTACTATCAATTTCCAGCCTGTCCTGCTGACTTCAATCCCAAGAAGTTAATCTATACCAACAATGGGTTGAAATCTCCCTTGAAGATTATATAGTCAGGTCTAACATTAAGCTATAGTCGTTTCTATAAATACAGGCCTAAAATTCAACTATTTGTGTTGTAAGGAGTTTGAAAACAACAAAGAAGATTTCCATGGCCATGTTTTTTAGACATTTAGCAAGCAAAGCTAAGGGCTCAAATTTAAATCCATGTTGCTTAGCTATGTATGTTTAGCTATGTGTGGTCTCACTATGGCCTGGTTGGTCCAAGCTAGTTTCACTCTGATTCAGAATCATTGGTGGTAATGTTGAGTACACAAACATTACAACCTCAACAACAAATCAGGCAGTTCAACCCTTTGAACCTCAATTAGTTTCATGCCACAATTACTTATAAAAAATGAATTTGCATCTCTACACCAAATCTGTCTATATCGGGAGAATTTTCCAAAACAATTTAGCTATTTGCAAGAACTCTAGGATAACAATCATCGACCAATGAATTGATACATATTAGAAATAATTGATGCACATTTCAAACCCAAGTGCCATTTTGAGACACATTCCTTTCTTGACAAATTCCTTTTTTTGACAAACTGAATATTATGATTTATAATCTTGAAACTTCCTTTGTACTAGTTGGCTTGGTTGTATTATTCCATTATTAGTCCCTAGAACTTTTTCCTATTCCATTACCTCTTAGCATCTACGCAAGACTTGAATAGGATTATTGTAGATGACATTTATATATAGAGTACATTACTTCTCCTCCGGTGGGCCTTAGAACTATGATGGATTTGTACAAGGATCATTTCATGCATACATAGGGTTTGGATGCATGATCTTGGGTTTTTCTTGGCCATTTTAAGGTCTTCCATGAGAGAAAAAACAACATAATCGGCCCCAACCTTGCTAGTACGACGTGTTCACCTTATCTGAAGTTTCAGTTAACTAAAATTGTGGTTATAATGAAATTGCGGTTATAAGGAAAGACAGACTGGAATTGTGGGTTTTGGGAATTCCTCAAATCTATTAAATTGGCCTATGATATTTAGTAGAGGAGAAACCCACAAGGCAGAATTTGTATCTCCATTCGTGATAGTTTTTTCTAGTTTGGTTGAATTGGGTATTATCTTCTCATATAAGCATAATACCCATTTTGTGTATCTATTGGAAGAGTTAACAACAATATTGCATTTGTTTTTTATGCTTCTTGTTTGGGTTTTCTTGATTTTCTGAGTTTCTGTTTCCATTTTGTTACTATATGAGGTCATCAAAATATGATTTATTTTGTCTTTGAATCTTCCCTTTGTAAGATATGCTCTGCATCTTATTTGGAATTTTTTTTGAATTGATTCAAGTGGAATCTAATGTATCTTCAAAACTAAGTTGATTGTGGTTGTAGGAAAAATTCAATGTTGAGAGCAGATTATTTCTACGTATGGATGGCACTAGCATTAAATCAAGTCATTATTAGTGCATATGGATATGGTTCCTCAACCTGTGCATAAGTATCTTATTTTGAATGGTGGTTTCCTAACAGTCGTATTATGTTTGGTGTTTGATTTGATTGTCATGTTTCAAATTGTAAGATTGGGGGTTTGGTTTCATTGGCATGTTTCAAATATCCCATTGGTTGTGAATTTTCAATTGGATCTACATTGTTATGTAGGGTGGTCATTTGAGTATGTTTTTGTGTTCATAAGGGACAAAGAATTTATTGGGCTCTAACAGAATGAGTTCTGCAACATGCTGCATTTCTAGAATGATATTGTTGTTGGTATCTTTGTTCTTCTAGGATTCTCTCAAATTTTTCCAGAAAAATATCGTTTGCAGCAACTGGACATTGTACAGCGGTCATCTGAATAAATTTTGTTCTCTCAAAAGAAAAATAATTTATTGGGAGCTAGCGTATTGAGTTCTGCAATATGCTTCATATATGTTTCAGTGATATCATTGTTGGTGTTCTTTCTATTCTAGGCTCTCGTCACATCATTCCAGAAAATATATGTTTGCATCTACTGGAAAAAATTGTAAATGCATTTTTTCCATGTATTGATTAATTAGCCTGAATGATTACTTTTTTCTTGATTGCTATGATATTTTTCAAAACCATAATCATGTACATCACAGTATTTTTGAATTATCATTGTCTGTTTGCCCAGATATGAGATTTCTCTACTATCATTGATGTCTATCATCATCATGTGCTACTGTTAAAGGTTTTCATGGGCTGATTTGTGCAGGAGAAGTTTAGTAATTTGGCATTAAATTTGCAAGAAATATTTTCTTTGTGACTTTTACCCTTGAGAACCATATGGCATACAAAAATGATTTGGAGACAAGAAACAGGGCTGATAGTAGAGATGTGAAGAGCCATATTTGACAAAAAATAAGTAGTCGGCGTCGCAGATCAAAATATAGTCATCCTAGTGGTAAAGGGGAAAAAAGTGAAAATGTTCACTCCTTCTAAGGGAGTTCTCTTGTTGCAATACTTTGTGCATATATTGTTGCCCTAGGGCCTATAGAGTTTGGATTCTCTGTAAGTTCTTTTTCTTATTTCTTATTGTGCTTCTCAACCTTTGTTTTGAATACCTTTCAGTCTTCAAAATAGGGAAGGGTTGATTAATTTTCTCATGATTCTGGAAAATTAATGTTGTAACAAGTTGAATATTCAATGCCTACTCAAAATGGGATCATTGATGATCTTGATTTAACCTTGTCTCAGGTATGTTTTCACTGTTAGATGGTTTTTAAGGGCATGCCTTTCAGTTAGACTTTTAGGATAAATACACAAATGATCATACATCTCCTAAGAAATTCATGGACCTATTTAATATCTATTTTGGTGCATTTACTATTGTCCAACACAATCACATCCATAAGTTTTAAATGCTACCACAAAAAATTTCAATTGTTGCCTACTGGGTTAAAGTGATTAATATTTCCCAACAGGAATACAGAAAGGCCCATTGTCACCTAAACATGTTGAATTCTATTTCAACTCTCTTTATTTGGATCCTTATCAAACGTGGGAGCCACTATGGGTGTAATAGTCAGTGGACAGGTTGTTGATTATATTGGAAGAAAAGGCGTAAGTGCCCTTAATACTATGTATATCAAGTTCCAACCCTATCATTGCTCAAGAAGACTTGGATTTAGCTTAATTAATATTTTTTGTTTTTGATATTATAAATATTTATTTCAAATAGATATTAGCTTGTTATGGGGACAATCCATGTAGTCCCCTCATTTATGTGGTCTTAATAGGATTTTTTTTTTTTCCTATGAATTTTATCCTTTTGATTAAGTTTGGTAGGATTAATCTCTTATATGTTTGTATGCAGGAATTATTAGTTGCTGCCATTCCAAATATTATTGGGTGGCTTGTCATTTTTTTTGCAAAGGAAAGTTAAACTACCTTATAGAAGGGTCTTGTCTAGAAACTAAATAGCTTCTGGTTCATTTGGATTCTAAATTGGAAGCCAATTTTTTATTTGATTTTGCTATTGTGGCAAGATTCTTTATTTTTATACTGGGGAAGATTTTTCACAGGGTTTGGAGTTGGGGTCATCTCATTTTCTATAAGTAAGACCCTTCTCACAAGGTTGGGAAAGGACCATTTCTCTTTTTTTCAAACTAAGGAAAGTGTTACACCATTTTTTGGTCATCTAACCTTTTATCATTAGATGGACCCAAGTACACCATGTAAGACCAGTTTTACCCCTAGTAAAACTACTTTCACTATGTTAATTAGGAAGCCCCAAAAGGAATAATTAATTAAACCATAATTTAATTATTATTCCCAGTCATGTTTAACCCAAAAACAAAGAAATTAATGAGATACACCCATAGTTATCTTATTATTTTCTAGGAATAAGTATTTAAATAATATTCCTTGTTAAATATGACCCAATCAACCACTTTTAATTAAATAAATCATTATTTATTTGATTATATCCCAACCACTTCCTTAAAAGGATAAATAAATCATTTATTTATTTATTCCTCACTAATCAAGGGATTTGACCCAAGTCAAAGTCCCTTTCCCTCCAACAAATAATAATAAAATATCCCATAGAGGTGGATCTAGATTTGATTAACATTATTTTAATCATGCACCAAGATCTAGAATGACCCAATATTTTGTTATAAATAGGAGGGTTTTCCCCATCATTCTTCACTTTTTGTTGCCTATTAGATCACTCTGGATCTATACACTTGGTCTCATTTCTACCATTTTGCTCCCATTGAGCTCTATCTTCTACATTGGGTTTTCTACATCTACAAGAGAGAGAAAGCTTAGATCTGAAGTGCTGAGGACTACAAAGAACCCATCCCATCGAGGAGATCTGGATACACCTTCTTGTTTCCTCCCAGGTGCCCTGTAATATAAAAATTCATTCAAAAATCGTGTTCTTGTCTTGTCCGTTGGATGCATGGAGCAAACTCTTTACTTTACTGCTTAATGTCTTTCCATTTATAGATCTGTTTGTTGCAGCACTTTAACTACTAATTGCAGATCTGAAGATGTTTTGCAGCCATTATTGTTGTTAGGGCTATTAGTTATGCGTAGCTAAAGTGGTTCTTTTTCGTACGCTTTGACAAAGAATTCATACTAACAAATGGCGACTCCACACGGGTTTTAAATTACGACCGCTGTCGTTTTTCATATTCCTGCATATCCAGCTACTTCAGGCCCTAGGGCTTCTTTTTTAGCTGCTTATTTTTTCTCTTTTCATGTCATTTTTCTCACATAAAACCCTAAAAACCTAAAATTTCTAACTTCCGTGTGTTTCTGGCCCTATTGCGCAGGTAAGCGACACCAGCCGCAACTGAGACGGCAACTTTTCAGAAAATCTGCCGCCGAAACAGCCGGAACGGGGGGGTCGCACCTTTTGGCCCAAAACCTGCGACCTGGACGCACCTTTCAGCCTATAACCTGCGACCTCAACTCAAATCAGGTCAGAACCTGCGACCTGCCTTTTTTCCAGCATTTTTTCTGCAATTTTTCTGGGTTCTGCTGCAGCCTCTGCCAGGGTTTTCCAGCCTCTGTCTCAGCCCGCCTTGACCAAGATCTGATCTGTTTTTACTCATCTAAGTGGGAACCCGGCCCCTTAGGGCTTTAGTACCCTCCACTTTTTGTGGAAGAGTTTCAACTGTTTCAGCCGTCGGTTTCAGAGCTTCAGCCCCCTCTTTTTCCAGATCTGTTACCTCACTTTCAGATCCATTGAAATCAGCCTCTTTTCCTTTCAAATCACCTCTTGTCGTTTTGTTTGGACCTCTTCTAAAGGCCTCTGCCTTGCCCCCTCCCCCGGGTTTTTTGCTGATTTCCCTTTTTCCAGCCACCTTGCCTCTGTCTCTTGGCTGTGATCTGCACCCCTTGTCTGCAGCTTTATCCTCCAGATCTCTGTCTCCTTTGACCCTAGATCTGTCGAGCTTCCTTTGTGTGTGTTTCCATAGTTTTTCCCTTTCTTTTCAGCATAGTTGTGAGAGACCCACCTTCTTGGTTTAGATAGATGCATACGTAGTCGTTATTTTTCTGTTATTTCAGCATTTTATTCTGTTCTCTGTAGGTTTATTTTCAGCTACGTCGCACACTTTTTCTTGCTCTCAAACAACGGAAAGGGTTTAAAAATTAAAATTAACGCACGCCACACACTGACCCTAAGTGAAGAAGCGCCTGGTTAACACCGCCCGGCAAAGACTCTAAAATCAATTGTCACTGCACCTTTTCTGCCCTTGACCGTAATTGATTCTGTCCCCTTATTGCCCCTGTCGGTTTCCTTCTTCCTGTCATCATTGCGCCCCCAAGGCGCCTTTCCCGGAGACTTCTTGGCCTTCACCCTCAGTTTCCGGTTGATCGACCTGCTTCGCACCGCCGTCGTCGAGCCAGTCCACCTTCGAGTCCGCACTCCGACTCCTCTCCTGATTCATCGGGTCCCCCTTCTCCTTCCGGTTCTCCCCCTGTTACCTTCACCATGTCCGGATCAGGGCCTAATGCTAGCGGTTCTCCCGGCCCCAATGCCGGCCCTACTTCTAGCGGAACCGTCACAACCACTACTCCGGCCACCCCTGTGCTGCCGTACATTGCAGGCCTCAGCCTCCCCGATTTCCATCAGTTGATTAATGACCCCATTCACCACAATGCTACCTGGCCCGCTATGCCCACCAAGCTGCCCTCTGATATCCCTAAGTTCGAGGGCCTTAATGGCGAAGACCCAACCAATCACGTCCGGTCTTTCCACATGTGGTGTTCCTCCAACTCCATTACCGATGACTCCATCCGTCTTCGATTGTTCCAACGCACGCTTACCGGCGAAGCTTCTAAATGGTATGTCGAACAGGCCACTTCCTCCCATACCACGTTCGAGACTCTTGCCCAAGCCTTCTTGTCGTACTTCCAGCTCCCTCTCTGATACGACACCGGTACGGAGCTCTTGACTTCATTTAAGCAATCCTCTTCCACACGCCTTTCTGCCCATGTTCAGGAATGGCGACGAAGACGGAGCTTATGTCGAGCCCCTCCCTTTGAAGATCGGGTTTACATGGACTGGTTCCTTCGCACCCTCCCGTCTCCCATCGGCAAAGATGTCGCCTCTCACTTTCCTCAATATGAAGAAGCCGCCCTCCAAATAGCTTTAAAATATGACCTGATCTACGCTCAATCGGGTTATGTTTATACCGTTCTGCCTGACATCCCCAGGCCCGGTGGCGCTAACGCCCCTGGGGCATCTCATTCCGCCGACGGTATTGTTGGATCTCTTTCCCACCCATCTGCTCACCCTCCTATGAGCCATGGTCTCCCTCAGGGAGGGGCCAGCACCTCAAGCAATCTTCCCCCTCCCGGCAACATGTATCGTGGATACGGCATGCCTCCTCCTTTTTCCCAACCTCCCGTTACCTCAATGTCGCCCAACCCAACCCTTTACTTCTATCCACACCGGTGCGCCGCCCTCCTCCTCCGCATATGCGTTCCGCCTCTCGCCTCCCTCACAACTCGGGCAATGAAGACTTACAACCCCCTGTGGCAAGTATTTGCACACAGGCGATTAATCCCCCTTCTTCTCAAAGAAGGCGGAGAGGCAACCAGAACCCATCTGCCCCCGGTAACCGAGGACCCAATTCTGGTCTGGACCCTAACACTAGCAACCAGCCTCAGGGCATTCCGCCCAGGCCGGATAGGCCGCTTCATACAAACAAGCCCTGTTCGTGTTGCGGTGTTTACGGTCACTACACTCACGATTGTCCTCTCTTACCCCAGATGCGACAGATGTGGGAGTCTCAAGCCACATTGCGCGGACAACACGCCTCCCCTCACACTCCTCCTAATGTGGCCACTACCCAGCCAGCTGTGTTCACCGATCCTTTCCCTCAACAGGGATTCGTGGCTATCCAACCCCCCGACAGCCATGCAGCCACCCCCTCGTCCATTTCTGGTTCCTCTGACTACCAGATCCTTATGATGCGCTCCGATCCGTCCCCTTCCGTCGACCTTCACCTTCAAACTCGGTCTCGCCAGCACCCCATGCCTCCTGCTCAGTCTGCTCCCGAGCCTCCATCTTCAGGTTCTACAGAGCCTCTTTCGACATCCAGTGGCCCCTTACACATCCCTCAACCCAAAGTTGAGGTTCACCCAAAGATTCCCAAGGGTCCATTACGCCGAAATGCTGCTTCCGGTCGAGCCGCCCAATCATACAGTATCGTAGATGATTTGGCACAATCCCCTGCTGCCATTTCCACACTGGAACTCCTCCAGTCGTGCCCTTCTCAAAGGAAGGCTCTACTATCTTCCGTGGGCGCTGTTGATCCTGCTGATGACCAAATGATTGTTTTCGACGCTACTCAATCGGACCACCCTCCTCTTCCTCCTTCCGTTGCTTTCCAAATCCCAGTCAAAATCCGGAACGCCACTGTATCCCGGTGTATAATTGATGAGGGGGCATCCACCTGTGTGATGTCCGCTTCGGTTTGGAAGCAACTCGGATCCCCTGAGCTGGTCCCTTCCACGATCACCCTTCGAGCGTGGGACGGTCATACCTCCCAGCCTATTGGCCTATTTCGTAACTGCCCCATCACCCTCGCCGGTAAGACTGTTTGCGTTGACGTCGAAGTCATTGACGCCCCTCTAGACTACAACATTCTATTGGGGCGAAGCTACACCTATAATGTTGTCCGTCGTCCATCCGCGGTCTTCCGCAAGATGTCTTTTCCACATAACGGGAAGATGGTCACCATTGACCAGCTATCGTATCATGAGCCGTCGTCTCAGTCCTCCTCCGAGACGACCATCTCTTCTGTAGCCAACAAGCAAACCGTCGATTCCTTGACCAGTGTCTCCCCCGGCGTTTATAAAGATTCCACCCTGCTTGGTAATTTTCCTCACCTTCCCCCCCCTCCTATTACGGATCCCAGCTTGTCGAATATTTGCATGATGCAATCGTCTCAGGCTGCCCATAAACGGCCTGCCTCGGCTAGTCCGCACCCTCCCCCCTGCCCTCCGCAACCCGCTCCTAGCCATTCATCTCCGCCAGCCGGACCTCCTCCTTCCGGCCCTCCCCCTACAGCTGGTATCCCCGAACCTCTTTATCCTCCAGGCTCGGTCCCCCTCGGCCTTAACCATCTTGGAGCCGTACCTCCTGGTCACTACCCTGCTGGACAGATCCCCTTCTTAGCTCCCCCTCCCGGAGTATATTCTGTCCCCGTCATGGCCACCCTCTCTCTCCCTAACTTGACCTTGGGTATTCCGGTTTGGTACCTTGACCCCCCAGCCGCCACCCCCCCTGGTCACCCCAAACCTTATATGGCTTTGACACCGGTTCAACCGGTCCCCCTCGCTTCCTCCATAGCCACTATGCCCCCAGCACCTCCACAGGACCCTTCTCCTGTTGGGACGGCTCCCGGGAAGACAGGCAAAGCCCGAAGGGGGGAAACCCATCATGATCCGCCCCCCCCGACATCCCTTACCCCCCCACGACCACCAAAGCCCGCCATTCGATGCGCTTTGTGTGATGTCGTCGGTCATGCCACTCACAGGTGTCCTGAATTGCCCCACCTCAAGCTTCTGGTCAACGAGACATTCCCCGACTCTGATCTCCCAGAAGTACACGTCACTATCCCCAACTCCCTCCCAAAACTCAAACACTTGCGCACAAACCACCCTTGTGCCTTGTGCGATCTTCACGGCCATTACACCCACCTCTGTCCCCGCCTTGACGAGTACCGTTCCTCCTTGGACTTGTACCGCCAGTTCAAGGCCGCTTCGATCGGACCAGAGGACATTCACATTCCGCCTCCCGCTTTTAAGCCAACGGAGCCCTAAGTCACCATTTTGTACCTGTCATCATCTATGAGACCATTGGGGAACGTTCCATCTGAATCCTCCCCTGTTGTTTCGCTTGACCTTCCTTCAGCGGTCATCTTGGGCTCAACATCGGTAGATCCGTTATCTACTTACTCTTCGGTCACCCATTGTGACGATGCGCATGTGAACCTCTCTTCTCATAATGATGATTCAGGCCACTTCACCACGTCAGGTAGTTCTTCTTCCACTAGTCACCCCATCTTCTATCACGATGACGACATTATGGAAGAAATTCCCACCCCCGACTTCATCTATTCCCCCTTACATCGAACCCATGCGTTCACACCACATCCACCTTGTGGTCATTACATCGAAACCCAATGTTTGGGTAAGGGGGCACCCACATTTGAGAGACCAAGAGAAGCCATTCTCCACCACTCTCCTCGTGTATCTGGTCATGTTGACTCTAGACCCCGTATTCTTCCACATTTAGAAGAACCTCTAGAGTCCCATATCACTTCAGATCACTCTCGGGACGATACCCCTTATTGTTCCCTCATCTTACATCAGCAACCCAGTCTCTTAGACATTATTATTGACCAACCTATAGCTTTTCTACGAGAGCATCAGTTCATTATCTCCAAATCCTCCTTTTGGGATAATGACACCAGGTATGCCAATTCGGAAACTTAAATTCCATTTGCTCCCTATATGCAGTACCAAAAGAGATTGGTAACACTCCATTTCCTTTCTCAAACTGCATAACCATAACCAGAACAAATGGCACACCACATCATTAAAATGTGGTTAGATTCCCCTGTTTATAAATACATTTTGGCATGCCCACAGCATGTCACACAAACTCAAAAAATGGGGCACCACCTGCCCCTACATACATCACTGGGGGCACCATACGCCCCCCCATACATATACTTCCGACATGCCCATAGCATGTTCCAAAAACTGGGGGCACCATACGCCCCCCCATACATATACATCCGACATGCCCATAGCATGTTACAAACAAAATCCAAAAACTGGGGGCACCATATGCCCCCCCCCATACATTCCAGGGGGCACCACTTGCCCCTACACACATCCGAGAGGGCACCATATGCCCCTATATCTGGCCAATACCCGACGACCGCCCTGATCCGCCTGGATCTCTGTCCGAAGTGTTCCCAGATCCCTCTCTCTCCAGTTGACCCGCAACTCTGCCATACCTGCACAACCACATTCTTTTTGTCAGGGTACAGATCGGGAAAACCATAACCACACACCACAACCCAACTCCCAGCCATCAAACAGCACCAAGCCCTCCTCGTCTCCCAGGTCGCAGTTTTCTGCCATTTTCTGGACCAGGTCGCACTTTTTGCCCCAAACCTGCGTCCTGGGTCGTACTTTTTGCCCCAAAAAGTGCGACCCGGCCATAGAGATGAAGGAGGGGCTGTTTCTGGGGGTTTTGGGCCCTAAACTGCAAACGTCATCCAGCAACATGCAAGAGCAAGGCTAGGCCTCGTACCTCCAACTGACAGATCTCGCTTCCAACGGTCGGTTTGTCCGCTACGTTCGCCGCAAGATTTAGGGCCTTCTCTCCACATTCACCACAGCAACAAATAGCAAATGAATGATTTTGGAGGGATAACTGCCTCATTAAAGAGAACCCATGTTTCTCCTTTCGAATGCTGCGACCACACCGTAGCCCCGTTCGACGAACCGTCAGCACCGTTGGACAGATCTCACCGAGCTCTCAAATGGGTTCTAGTTAGTTTTTGGTGATTTGATACTTCACCTGGACACATTTTTTCCACGAAGGGTCACTTCACCGCTCCTTAAAATCGAATTTCCTCACTTACGCCACTTGTACTTGGGGCACCATATCGCTCCCTTACTTGTCCATGTTCGTGTCGATTTTCGTCATGAGTGCCCACCTTGTACTCATGCTTCCATGACCCCCCATTGGGGCCTTTACTGTGTGGCAGCACTATAAAAGTCGCCCTTGTTTAGAGCATCCAAGTCGAGTCATCATTGCATTCATGGAGTCTATCCTACGTCCTTTTGCACCCCATTATAGCCCTCCATCCTTCTTTGCTTGGTTCCTCCCTTGTGTCGCATATTATGACCTCCAGTCCCACTGTCCCCTGTCCCTTTCGATATTGTGTCAGTCGCTGCCATGTCATTCATGCCCTTTATGCTCTAACAAGGGAAGTCGTCCATTCGCCACTCCATCCTTCCCCTTTCCACTATCATCATTGGTATCAGTCTGTCTGTCGCTCTATTGTTCTTCTCTCGTGCCTTAGTTGAGGATCTCTCATTGCCTCACCTACGGCGGACCTCCTTCTGTCGACATCAGCGCATTTATTCCAGAAGTAAGGTCTAGAGGGCGGTGTACCTTGGTTCCAGCTTCCACTATTGTTCGGTGTCTCGGATCAGGCAGGGGGATCTCTCACTTCCCTTTGACTTGATTGCTTCTCCAGCTCCTTTCAGCATGATCGAGATGCGTATACTGGACAGTCTAGTGACCCAGCAGCAGCTCTTGATGATTCGCGGGCGTGTGTGAGATGTATCAGCCCTCATGAGGGGGTGGCCCTGCAGGTAGCCCCCCACATGCCCGGATGACCTCTTCATTGCAGCCTTTGATGCCGCTCCAGATTTTGATGATGTTGGCCTTAGCCACTTGCAGCACCTCTATGATTTGCATGTATCAGTCCGATTTTGTGAGCCCTTCCCCATTTACAGGGGGCATTTGGGTTGTATTTATCTCATGTACTCAGATATTATTGTACTAGTCCTGGCTGTTATCCCAGGCACAACATGTATGTGAGACTCTTCATTGTATTTCTACCTGGCCCTTGATTATGCCAGCTGTACTCTATGGTTCGGTCCCTTGTTTACTGGACACACTATTCTTTTGTACTTTGTCACGGCGGGCATAGGTATGCCTCCCCCGCCGCTTTCAGCACAGGTACCCTCTCATAAAAAGAGACTTGTTGCACCTGCGAGTCTCGTCTCCTCAGGGTCTAGTCCTTCAGCACACTATCTACCTCACACTTCTCTCTCTGACATCCCCTTTTGTTGTCTGGTGATTGTATTCTTACAACGTACTTCGGTCATACGATTTGCTCCTGACACTCGCACGCCGGGGGGCAATCTGTTACACCATTTTTTGGTCATCTAACCTTTCATCATTAGATGGACCCAAGTACACCATGTAAGACCAGTTTTACCCCAAGTAAAACTGCTTTCACTATGTTAATTAGAAAACCCCAAAAGGAATAATTAATTAAACCATAATTTAATTATTATTCCCAGTCATGTTTAACCCAAAAACAAAGAAATTAATGAGATAAACCCATAGTTATCTTATTATTTTCTAGGAACAATTATTTAAATAATATTCCTTGTTAAATATGACCAAATCAACCACCATTAATTAAATAAATCATTATTTATTTGATTATATCCCAACCACTTCCTTAAAAAGATAAATAAATCATTTATTTATTTATTCTTCACTAATCAAGGGATTTGACCCAAGTCAAACACCCTTTCCCTCCAACAAATAATAATAAAATATCCCATAGAGGTGGATCTAGATTTGATTAACATTATTTTAATCATGCACCAAGATCTAGAATGACCCAATATTTTGTTATAAATAGGAGGGTTTTCCCCATCATTCTTCACCTTTTGTTGCCTATTAGATCACTCTGGATCTATACACTTGGTCACCATTTTCTGCCATTTTTGCTCCTTACAACGTACTTTGGTCATACGATTTGCTCCTGACACTCGCACGCTGGGGGGCAATCTGTTACACCATTTTTTGGTCATCTAACTCTTCATCATTAGATGGACCCAAGTACACCATGTAAGACCAGTTTTACCCCAAGTAAAACTGCTTTCACTATGTTAATTAGGGAACCCCAAAAGGAATAATTAATTAAACCATAATTTAATTATTATTCCCAGTCATGTTTAACCCAAAAACAAAGAAATTAATGAGATAAACCCATAGTTATCTTATTATTTCTAGGAATAATTATTTAAATAATATTCCTTGTTAAATATGACCAAATCAACCACCATTAATTAAATAAATCATTATTTATTTGATTATATCCCAACCACTTCCTTAAAAATATAAATAAATCATTTATTTATTTATTCTCCACTAATCAAGGGATTTGACCCAAGTCAAACACCCTTTCCCTCCAACAAATAATAATAAAATATTCCATAGAGGTGGATCTAGATTTGATTAACATTATTTTAATCATGCACCAAGATCTAGAATGACCCAATATTTTGTTATAAATAGGAGAGTTTTCCCCATCATTCTTCACCTTTTGTTGCCTATTAGATCACTCTGGATCTATACACTTGGTCACCATTTTCTGCCATTTTGCTCCCTTTGAGCTCTACTTTTTGCATTGGGTTTTCTACATCTACAAGAGAGAGAAAGCTTAGATCTGAAGTGTTGAGGACTACAAAGAACCCATCCCATTGAGGAGATCTGGATACACCTTCTTGTTTCCTCCCAGGTGCCCTGTAATATAAAAATTCATTCAAAAATCGTGTTCTTGTCTTGTCTGTTGGATGCATGGAGCAAACTCTTTACTTCTCTGCTTAATATCTTTCCATTTATAGATCTGTTTGTTGCAGCACTTTAACTACTAATTGCAGATCTGAAGATGTTTTGCAGCCATTATTGTTGTTAGGGCTATTAGTTATGCGTAGCTAAAGTGGTTCTTTTTCGTACACTTCGACAAAGAATTCATACTAACAGAAAGTGAAGTGAGTCATTGGGGTCATTGGAGAAAAATACAAAAAAAACTGTGAGAAAATATTTTGGGTTTCTTGTACCTGAGGAAAGGATGGATAAAGGGCCTTTTTTTCATGTGCCTTCCACTTTGCAAAAACAATATTGTGTCTTGCAACTATGAAAACACTTGTTTTCATTGTTGTCATGTGCCTTTAAGCTAATAGTGAGAAAGCAAAAGCTTTCTTATATAGGTTACAATAAAGTTGATTCAATCCACCTTATGAATGTGAGATAGACCAAAATACACACTAAAGTGAAATAAGACATCAAACACATAAAATAAACTAAAGTCCATCTGACTTTATTAGTTCTTAAATCTAGTACCTAATTGACCATTATTGAATAGTGAACTAATATTTACTTTAATAGCCTCCCTTAATGGTCAATTTACTAGCTACACCAAGGTTATCCCAGAATTTTACATATTTTTCAAGACCGAAACCCTTGGTGAGAATGTCTTTAGTTTGATTCTTTATAGAACAATACTACAATTTGATAGACCCATCTTCTGCAAGCTATGTGATGAAGTGGTAATATACCTCAACATGTTTGGTATGCTTGTGAAAGACCATATGCTTGGAAAGTTTCATCAAGCCTTGGTTCTCACATCACAGGGGTGTTGGCTATGTTTGTTGCATTTCAATGCATCCTCTTGAGCCAAACTGCCTAGCATGCTTCTTTCACTACTCCTCGATATTTTTCTTCTGTTGACAAAAGGGCTCCTGGCTTGTGCATGATGCTTATTGCTAGTCCATGTGATTGCACCTATGGAAAGGCTAACAACATATCCAAAAGTGGATTTTCTATTATCAAGAGAACCTTCCCAATCTCAATCTGTATACCCACATAGGCTAGTGTCTTTGCTTCTGTTGTATAAAATTCCAAATTCAAGTGTCCCTTTCACATATCTCCGCACTCACTTTGTTTTTGTCTAGTTCTCTACCTTTGGAATCATCATGAATCTGGAAATGAATCTCACAACGAAGCTCAAATTAGGTCTAGGGACTCTAAGATATATCAATCTACCAACTAGTTTCCTGTACATTGACTCATTGAATTCCTTAGAGTCAGTTTTGGTTGAAAGTTTCAAACCCTTTCTCCATAATTGTAGACGAGAATTTACAATCTGTCATTCTAAACTTGTCCAAAAAACTCCTGGCATATTTTTTTTGTGAGACAAAAATGTTGTTACATGTTTTCCAAACTTCTACAACTAGACCGTAGTGTGGGAGGCCTAGATCTATCA
Source organism: Pinus albicaulis (assembly GCA_034641835.2). Classification (NCBI taxonomy): domain Eukaryota; kingdom Viridiplantae; phylum Streptophyta; class Pinopsida; order Pinales; family Pinaceae; genus Pinus; species Pinus albicaulis. The sequence goes on from CM076581.1 coordinate 1,046,008,149, forward strand.
ACTCAAAAAAATTCTCATATTGGATTTGATGTGTTATTGAAATTTCCTTACTACGTATGATAATGATATCATCTACTTGTATGAACAGAAAGATGATATCATTACCAAATATTTTCACATACATGTTGGAATCTGAAGCACTCCATTGGAACCCATGTTCATCCAAATACCTATCAATATTGATATACCATGCCCTAGGTGCCTATTTCAAACCATACAAAGCCTTCTTGAGTCTGCAGACCAGATGCTCCTTCCCTAAAACCTAAAAATTTTATCATCAATACATGTAGACTTCTTCCCGCAAATCTCCACTAAGAAAGGCACTTTTCACGTCCATACAATGGGCCTTCCAGCTAAATTGTACTAACGTGGATAGAACAAGTTGGATGGTGCTCATATTTGTTGTAGTAGCAAAGGTATCCTCATATTCAATGCCCTATTGCTAAGAAAACCCTTATGCAACCAGCCATACTTTGTACTTGTCAAATGTACCATTTTCCTTGTACTTGATATTGTACATCCCTTTGCAGCTAATAGGTTTCTTCCCTAATGGAAGTGATGTGTGACCACAAGTTTTATTTTTCATCAAACTCTCATATTTGACTACCATGGTTCTTTCCCAATTCGGTCTCCCTTGTGCTTCCTCAAACATATTGACTAATAGATTTCCTTAATATTGACCATGATAGCAAAGTTGACTAGGTTCTATGTTTTCTCTTTCCACTCAATAATCATCCCTCGATAATTTTTCTTACGCAAACATATCTAATGGTGTTGTGCCATTACTTGGGTCTCTTCTTGTGATCTTCCTCATCCAAGTCAGTATTGTCACTATGACTTGGACCACCTATATCTAGATCATAAATTACTAGTCTAGGAGACTCATCATGCTCAAAATCTTCCACCCCCCTTCAAGAGCAGCTACCTGAAGCTTGACACCTAAATCCTCAACCCCTTCAAGTTTCTAAGTAATTCAAAACTTAGGAGAAGTTTGGAAAGGTCCAACCTCCTCATCAACAACAACTTCACTATTGAAGCTTACCCTATCAGTGTCAATATCAGTCAACCTATAAACCTTATAGTGTTTTTATACCCTATAATCATTAGCTTTTTTCTTTGGATCTAATTTGGTTATATTCTTAGCTAGAATCCAAGTGTAGGAAATAGAACCAAAAACTTTAAGATGAATTACTTGGACTTTCTTCCAAACCATGGTTGTTTGTGACCTTCTACTTCATTGCCATCGTGGGAGATCTATTCAATAGGTATACTATTGTGAACATTGCCTCAGCTCAAAACCTATTAGGAATATACTTCTTTTGCAACTTACACCTAGCCATCTTTGTGATAGTACAATTTTGCCTCTCAACCAATACATTTTGTTGTGGAGTGTAAGGTGTAGTATATTGTCTTTGGATCCCATGTTTAGCACAAAATTTATTGAAATATTTTAAGTATAATTTCCCATCAGTATCATATATAAGAGAGTAAATATTACAACCTAATTGTTTCTCTATTAATGCTTTGAACTTTTGAAATTCATTAAACACATCATATTTTAATTATAGAAAATATACCCACATTGTTTCTACTAAAATAATCAACAAACGGAAGGAAGTACCTAGCACCAGTGGTTGATGTCATGTTCATTGATCCACATATGTCTGAAAGTACCAACTGAAGGACCCTCTATGCTCTCCAAGATTTTCCTTCATAAAATGGTATTCAATGTAGCTTCCCTGCCTGACAAGCTCTGCAAAGTCTGTGGATATTCTACAGAATGTTCGGAAGTCCATTTACTAGTTTCTATCATGCCAACTGAGAGATATTTGTCAAGTTGAGGTGCCAATACCTATAATTCCATAGGGATGCTGGATTTTGGAATAAAAATTACCTTTAACTTACAATTTCTAATATGATCAATATTCAAAAATCTTAAGACAGTGAAAGCTAAGAGGTTCATCTAAAATGGATCATTATAATCTTGGACATAGAAAGCACTCATCATTGCATAGTTTCCCAAAAGGTCAAAAAAAACTCAATTATATGTTGAACCTATCACTTAATTTGAGGTTCAAATCCTAAGCCATCAAATTCTCACTTTCAAAGGTGAAATAAGAAAGGTACGAGTCACTATAGGAGATCAATGTTTCTTTTAAAATTTCTTCTTCCTTCAACTAGAGGGATTGATGAGATCCTAATAGTTTAAACTTTAGTGTTTTCAAACCTTGGGAAAATATGACATGAATCATATGAAATTTTTATTTCCATTAAGCATGACGGTAGAATGATTAACTTAAATGGTCTTTAACACAATCCCTCTAGATTTGTCTCTTCAAATGTGAGGGCACCCACTCTCATAAAGGACATGTTGAGAGTTTAAACTTTAGTGTTTTCAAACCTTGGGCACATATGACATGAATAAAATGAATTTTTTATTTCCATTAAGCATGAGGGTAGAATTATTAACTTAAATGGTCTTTAACACAATCCCTCTAGATTTGTCTCTTCAAATGTGAGGGTGCCCACTCTCATGTTCGCATTTACTGATATTAGCATTTAGGAAAAGATAAGAAAATATAAATCAAACTAATGTATCAACCCATGTGAACATGATACCCATTCACTCTCTTACACACTTAATGTGCAAACTTGGTCTCCTAAAGGACATGATTTGGGTAGTATATCAGTTGCCTCAAAAACTTAGGTTCGAGTCAATTCTTCATGCAACATGATAATAAGAAGTTGCTAAGTTGTCTCCTACTAATATGCTAAACTGGTCAACATTAGTTCAAAAATTCTAGATGACTCTCATGGCGTTGCAATGTTATTTAATCTTACAAGTTTGCATACTTTCTTAGTCCCACACTGCTGAAAACCTTTCGTCAACTATTAATCCTACAGAAGCCCAATAATGGGTGAACATGGGTAGGCCAACTTGACTTTTCTCACATGTCTTCCATATCACTTAGACACTTATTTTGGGAACTCTTATACATTTAGTATGTTGGTTTGCTAAGGCCTAAGATGGGAAAAATAAATAACAAGTGTGTGCAAGAAGCAACACACTTGACTAGATTGAACTCAGCCTAGTCTTATGATGAATGTACAAATTAAGGGCTTCTTTCCTAATTGAAAATCATTGAAGATATATAAACTAACTATTTCATTTGTCGTACAATTCCAATAGTGCACATGGCAAGCTTCTCTAAAAATCTATTTTCTTGCATATGGTAGGCCTCTGAATAGACTAATCTTGTACTAGTATAATGCAAACATGACCTGCAAGTCACCACTGTGTTTTGGTTTCTGAAGGTTACTGCATTATTGACTGACTCGTGAAGTATCAACCAGTGAATAAGTTTCAAGCTTTGGAGAAGTCACAATATATATTATAATTTTTTCTTGCAGATTGGCCTCTTGACCAATTCTTTCTAGGAATGCCTCTTATGAAAAAATTATTTCTTTCCTAACAGGTTATGACCCTCTTGAAAATACCAGGTTCACTAGAACATTGTAAGCAAATATCTAATGCACGCATCAGGCTACCACTACAAGCCATTGCAAAAAATATAAACCAAGGTGAAAAATGATCTACAAATACATTGTAGACATGTTATAGTGACAATACGTTCTTGAATTTATATTCTCCAACATCCATAGCATTACCACAAATAATCATAGTTTGTATTTAACTCCAAATAATATACATTCCAATAAGGAGTTTTCAATCATAGTTTTACCTTGTGGAAATGATTTTTCTTATGCGCTGCTCTCATTTTCAGTAAAAAACTAGATTTCCTATATTGATGACGTTCCTACTGTAATATAACCAACTATCGGACAACTACCTCACTGTAATTCTAGATAAAATGAGCAGTGTACCCAAATAATAAAGAAACTGAAAATGATAGTAGATATTGCAGGGTAAGCAACTAAATAGGTACAATGCATGATATGTTATTCCATAATTCACTACCTTTTCCATTTATAAAATAGTTTCTACAACAATTCTTTATGTTGTTATTTATTGAGATTTTGGCTCACACGGGGATTACAATCAGCCTTTCCATAGGAGATACATATGGCTTATGCAATTGGCATACCATTTTTGTTACTGTAACCAACATTTCCTGATAAGAAGTTATAGTTGAAACATTGCATTTACTTGTTTTGGCTTCCTAATTGTTATGTGTGGCATATATAATACCATCTGTCCATTGGGATTCATACATGACCAAATGAAAAAGACTTTAACTTTTGCTAAATGCAAAAATGTGGCAAGTTAGGATTGTAGGGAGTTTGTGCAAATTATAATGAAAAATAAAAAAGTGAAGGCCTACACCTCCAGTGCAATGATAGCAGGGTTTCCTATTTATAATCTTCTAGACTTATTATTATTATTATTTGTTCGTTTCTTTCTGACTATTTCTCCCTATTCAAGGTGTTTCTCAAGTTTTTCAACTCTGAATGCTAAACACGCTGCTTGATGTATTGCAGTGGAAACACCTCACATCTTAGCATAGGTCCAAGATCTAGTTCTGGTACAATAGCATAAATTGTGGAAGATTTGGTAAGTGCCTGCTACTGAAAGCCTTGCCACTGTGACCCAAGTGCTATTTGGCAAAAACTAGAAGGTTAGTGCATTGGGAAAAAGAGAATGTTGTGTGTGTTGATGCTGCACACAGGGCATATTTTTGCAAGCCCTTTTTCCCATTATGTGCAAGATCAGTTTGCATCTGCAAGATGCACATAGAATTGTCTTTGCCCAATACAATAACCTTCTAGTGTTGCATGAGCTTCTAGCCTCTTTAGACTAAGGAATTGTCCAGAAAATTTTCACTCTCGATTCATAGTTATCCTGTGAGTTTAGTCTGATTGCAGTACTTTTTCCTTCACATCCCTTCTCAATGTTTTTTCCATAACCTCAGAGCTACTTGGGTTTGGGGTTGTTCCCTAGATCTCTCTTGGGGTCTAGACCAACCTCCTAATTTACTTGCAACATTTCTATACCTCCAGCAAGTATATCAATTATCATAGGCATTTTTTTTCTCCAAAATTACATTACTCTTACAAAAGGGTGCCTTCTAATTTAAGATTATTTCTCCCACGCCTCAACATGTTGTGTGCAATGTGGTGCCTGTTGGGTGATTTCGATGGCTTCTACAAACTAGTTATTAGACAATGTTTCTAACCTCTAAGGAAGGAGCTACTTAGCAGTGGTTGCCTCTCTGACAATTGCTAGTATTGATTGTTCATTAGTATATTGAAAAATTCATCTTCGGGGATTAATGTTTCAATTTTATCAAGCGTCTCTTGTTTCATATTCAACACAAGATGGACTTTGCATGCACTCAGTTCATTGGATCAAGGATTTATGGCTTGCCTTGAATATTGAAAGCAAGTTACAGAAGCGATCCCTAAATATGGAGCATCATTAATAAAAATTCAAGATCCTCTCAGTGAATGTTTTCTAATAGCTCTTCTTCTACTCCTTCCCCTTGAAATCTTCATTTGTTTACAAGGCATGAGAAAGATACCCATAAGTCTAAATTTTAGCCCAAAATAAATTGTAATGATAGTGGAAATGTTACGAGAATATTGTTATTATCACTAATGTTCTACCCATTCTAATGAGGGATGTCCTAAGGAAAGATTTCTCAACACATATTTCAGTGGCTGTGTAATATCCCAAAATAGGGAAAATCTACAACAATGGGAATATCTTAAGATATTCCAAAAGTGGAGCTACAGCAATCCATGAACATAATAATGAATGAGCATTGTTACATCAACTCAGAAAATGTAAGAAGAACATCTAGCCATCTTATTAGTCTTATAGCAGCAAATAGATACAGGATCTTGAGGAAAGAGTTACTCAAGATAGGCAAAATCAGCCTCAAGAAACATGTGCATAAAATACAAGCCCGCTACTACACAGAAAAGTATACAAGGCTAGGACTGTTAGCTCCCTGTAATTTCAGTAGATTGGTGAGACTGAAGCTATGGGGAGAACACTTGAACCACTTTGGGATTCCAGGATCTAGCCCTCCTGAATCCAGAGAGGGATCTCTCTATAAGTGCAAAGATTGATTTATCTTTAAGGCTTTTGAAATGTGATATTAGGCTAGTTATGAAGAATGAGGTTTTATTTGTTTTGGTTAGGCAAAGATAAATGAAGGTGAAGGAATTCTAAACGATGGGTGAAGGTGAATGAAAGTGAAATATTGATTCAACTAAGAAGGTAGGCAAAAAACAGCTTCAATCCATTGGGCTATGGAGTCATAGTAGGATTTAATTGAAACAACAAGGTTCAAGAGTGGTCCATGGGGCAAGTCATATATGTCTAAGGATCTCTTTAAAGTTTATTTTATGGAATGGAATGTAACAATAAGAAGGGGAATTAAACAAATGAAGAACAAAGAGTAGCCTAAGATCAAGTAAGTACTTTGAAACTATCCTTCTTTTGGAATACACTTAAGAAAGACATAAAAGTAATCTAAGATAAGGTAAGTACTTTGAAACTAGCCTGATTTTGATGCACTTTCAATAGAAAACATTTAAAACACAAAAAGAGTAGCTTAAGATAAAGTAAGGACTTTGAACCTATCCTACTTTCAACATATTCTAAGGGAAAATTTTCAAAGCAACTGTTGGAGAAGAAACTAGAGGACAGGGCTCATCATAGACTTCCCTAGTTCTGCTTTACTTAGTGAACTTTTCAAGACAACACACAAGATAACAAAGAATAGTCTAAGATCAGGTAAGGACTTTGAACCTAGCCTGCTTTCAACATACTCTTAGGGAAACTTTCAGACAACCTTTGGAGATAAAACTAGAGGACATGGCTCACCATAGACTTCCCTAGTTCAACTTTACTTGGCAGAAAATGAAAATAACGTTCAAAAACAATGTTTAAATTCTAGACAGTAAGAGAAGGGAACGCCAACATCTTGACTTCTTGGACTGTATTAAATCATTCTTAAACACACAATTTTTAAGAAAATATGTAGATAAAACTTATCAGTAAGAACAAGGTACCTTTGACAGTAAATCCTAACTCTATAATTGTTGTTCTTTATCAAAGAAAATGGACATAATGGAAATAGAAATAGAATAACAATTTACAATAATAAAAACATCACCGTTGACATAGACCAGGATCCCATAAATCAGCTTGTATTTGATACTTCAAACCAGTGACAATCTTCAAGTCCAATGGTTGTCTACAGCTTCAAACTTCTCATCTCAACTTAGGTATCTTCAATTACAAACAGAGCTTACAGCAGCTTCAGTAAACTATTTACAAGCAACAGATATGTAGTGAACAACATTATCTCATCTTCTACAGAAGTATTTATAGAATAAATTAGGAGGTGGGATGGGATAAAAGATCTTCTAGGTTCAATTAATACGGTTTAATGTTTCTCGGCCTTTGAGGGGATCAATGGAGAAACTTTATGATATTTGCTCTGTATTAATTGGTTTAAATTAAGTATAAAGCTTGCTGGGAAGATTTTTTTGACTTTAAGGCTCTTTTTTATTCTTGTAATAACTTTGCTGACAGTTTACAATAAGTTCCTTTGGTTGAAAAAATTGTTCAGCTGTATTGAGGCGAATATCTTCTATTCTGGTTGTAACTAGGCCTTCTTTGATTGCTTTGAGGCTTCAGGTGGCTCTTGGTAGTTGAGAGGATTCAATTAGCCTCTGATGTGGTAGTGGAGGCTTTCTCGGACTGATAGATATTATTGCTTTTCTTTAAACAGTGTTAATTTCTTTTAATTCTGTGTGTTAGGCATAATTATGCCTAATTTCTGTCTTATGTTCTTCAAACTGCGTTTAATTGAGTGGATTAGGCTTTAGATAGTCAATTTAGGACGTAATCCCTCAAAAATATGTAAATAATCTTCAATTCTTCATCTCTGCTGTGACTGGATCCTTTAACACTGATATTCTCTGTTTGATTAAGCTTTGTTGTGTCTTGTTGATGTGCAGGTGTTACAGGGGCTTTATAATGGCGTCAGTGTTCATGAGGCACTGAGTGAAACACGATATGGAACCCCGACAGAGTGATCTCTTTCATGACTAAAGGCATGGGGGATCGTCATCCCCGGCCTTCAATTTTCTTTTTAAAACTTTTGAAAAAACCATTAAAACCTGCACACCAAAGAAAAATTTAGAAAAAATCCTGCAGGGAAGGTTCAGACTGCTTCAGAGGTTTTGGTTAGATCACAGTCGTTGGATGAAAGCATCCAACGACGAGGATTTCTAGCAGAGGTTAAAAGGAGAGGTAGTGGGATAAATGGTGCAAGAGATTAAGTCTGGGTCGTTGATGCATATTGATCAACTTTCGAGATCAATCCTGGTTTTATAATGCTAGGGGGGCAACTTTATAATGAAATGGGGGAAATTACAAAGAAAATGGGCAAAAACCTTAGGCAGCGGGAAAAAGCGATAAAACGAAATTTGGGGTTTCTTGAAGGATTCTGGGCCGTCGGATTAGATCGGCCACATAGATCAATAGCGGAGATTCGCTTATGAAGTCCCTTGGAGGATGGGTGGAGGGCGATGAACTGAGGGTGAAATGTTGTGTAACCAACTCAAAAAGAGAAGAAAAGAGATATAAACGCCTTAGAAATGAGCCACTTCGAGGGGGCAACCTCCAATACATTACATAAATGAACAATTCTTGGATGATACAATTCACAAAACCTCCTTTCTATATATAGGAGTCCATGGGGCCATAATGTAATCCTAGTGGACCACAATGTAATCCTAGCCGACCTAACAATAATAATTTAAGGGCACAATAATAACAAAATGAGGGTTACAAGGGTACAATAATAACAATAAGGGGTTTACACTAACAATAATAAGGGGCTATACTAGTGATATAGGGACCTAACATGCCCCTCTCCTTCAAAAAAAATGTTGTCCTCAACACTTGAGTAGCTCCGGGTGCTTCTGTATAAAATTCTCATCTTCCCATGTAGAATCTTCAGTGGGTAAGTTCTTCCACTTGATGAGATACTCTGAAATTGATCGATTCCGTAGTTGTCGAGTTCTTTTTTCCATGACTGCTTCAGGTTCCAATATGATTTTCCCTTCTCCATCAAGTTCTGGAAATACTATTTGAACTGGAAGATCTTCACCTATAACCTTCTTTAAGCATGAAACATGGAAAACTGGATGTACTCGCGAAGAAGCAGGAAGCTCCAATTTGTATGCCATAGTACCAATCTTTGCAACACCTTGTAAGGACCATAGTACTTTGGCGATAATTTATTATCCTTCTTTGCTTGCTTGAGGGACATTTGTTTGTATGGTTGTAGCCGTAAAAATACCCAATCTCCTACATCAAAACTTCTCTCGCTGCGATGTTGATCTACCTATTGTTTCATTTGATTTTGTGCCAAATTCAGGTTATCCTTTAAGAGTTGGAGAACTTATTGCTGATGCTTGATGTGATCTTCCACTGCTTGAACCTTCGAATTTTCCCTTAAAGATGATGTGATCGATGGTGGATGATATCCATAAAGTGCCATAAATGGGGTCATTTTTGCTGCAGTATGGAAGGAAGTGTTATTCCACCATTCAGCGAGAGGTAACCACTTGACCCATTGTGTTTGTTTATCAGATACAAAACAATGAAGATATCCTTCCAAACATTTATTTACTATCTATGTTTGACCATCAGATTGAGGATGATAAGATGAGCTATGAGCTAATTGAGTACCCAAACAAGAAAATAACTCTGTCCAAAAATTTCCCGTAAAAATGGGATCTCTGTCGCTCACAATAACCCTTGGGCTTCCATGTAGCTTTTGAATTCTGTCCACAAATGTAGTAGCAACTGTACTTGCTTTAAATGGATGAGATAATACACAAAAGTGTGCATACTTGGTAAGTCTATCAACTACCACCATGATGACATTCTTGCCTTCGGACTTCGGTAAACCTGTGATAAAATCCATTGAAATCTCCTCCCAACGTTGACTTGGAATGGATAAAGGTTGTAGAAGTCTCGAGGTCTTAATTGTCTCCACTTTATTCTGCTGGCAAACCAAACATTCTGCCACAAACTTTTGAATATCAGATTTAAGGCCATCCCAAAAAAAATCTTTCTTCACCTTGTGGTAAGTTTTTAAAAATCCTGAGTGTCCTCCTAAAGGAGAAGTGTGCAATTCCAGAAGAATATTTTGTTTTAGTTGGGAATCCTTACAAAGATATAAGCGATCTTTGTACCATAAGGAATAATTTTTCCAGCTAAATGTATCAGATGTACTAGGATCTTGCTGCAACTTTTGAATGAGTGTCCATACATATTTTTCCTTCTTCCATTCATCTCTTGCTTCGGTTATCCAATCTGGTTGGATAATAGAAATGGCACAAAGCAATGCCTCCACCTCTTCATTCTTTCTTGAGAGTGCATCTGCAACAACATTAAGCTTTCCTTTTTGTAGATTATTTCAAAGTCATAACCCAACATCTTTGTGACCCATTTTTGCTGCTCTTCTGATGATAGTCTTTGTTCCAAAAAGTGTTTAAGACTATCATGATCAGTTTTTACCTTGAAGTGTCTTTCCATTAGGTAAGTTCGCCATTTCTTTAGTGCATGTAGTATTGCTAACATTTCCTTCTCATAAATAGGTTTCTGTAAATACTTTCCTTTGATTCGACGACTTTCAAAAGCAATGGGTCTTCCTTCCTGCATTAAAACTGCACCAATTCCATTTCCTGAGGCATCACATTCCACAATAAAGGTTTTTGTGAAGTCTGGCGTAGCTAAGACAGGTGCTAGGCACATTGCCTCTTTAAGATGTTCAAAGGCCTTAGTTGCTTCAGGAGTCCATGAAAATGCATCTTTCTTCAATAATGTTGTTAGAGGTGCTGCTATTCTCCCATAATTCTTCACAAACTTGCGATAATACCCTGTTAACCCGAGAAATCCTCGCAACTGCTTTATGGTTGTGGGAACTTTCCATTCCTTAATGGCTTTAATTTTGTTAGGGCCTGCTTTAACACCCTCGTGAGATACAATATGACCCAGATATTCCACCTCTTGTACTCCAAAGAAACATTTGGATTTTTTTGCATATAATTGTTTCTCCTGCAATAGTTTGAGCACCCTATCAACATGTTCAACATGATCCTTCCAAGACCTGCTGTAGATTAGTATATCATCAAAAATACTAGCACAAATTTTCTAAGGAAGGGTTTGAAAATGGAATTCATCAACCCTTGAAATGTAGAAGGTGCATTGGTAAGGCCAAAAGGCATGACCAAAAATTCATAATGACCCTCATGGGTTCGAAATGCTGTTTTTGGAATATCTTCAGTCTTCATTCTAATTTGATGATATCCTGAACGAAGATCCAACTTGGTAAAATAAATTGCTCCATGTAATTCATCCAATAATTCATCAATCAGGAATGGGAAATTTGTCTTTAATGGTGAGCTTATTGAGCTCCCTATAATCCGGACACATTCGCCATGATCCATCCTTCTTGTGTACCAATACTACAGGAGCAGAGAAAGAACTTTGACTAGGTTGAATTATACCCGCCTCTAACATTTCTGCAATCATACGTTCAATTTCGCTCTTTTGGAAGTAAGGATATATATAAGGCCTGATGTTTGGAGGAACACTTACTGGAATCAAATGAATAGCATGATCATGATCACGAATAGGTGGGAGTCCTTTGGGAGTTTCAAACACCTTGGAATGATTGTCCAAGACTTGTTGGAGATCTGCAGAAATAGATGATTTTGATGTTGGAACTTCCAGTGAGCATAATTGTGCAATTACGCCTCGTTGTTCTTTCTTTAGAAGCTTTGTCATGACATTAGAGCTTATTATCCTTCCTGGCTTCCCTTCAATACCCCGTAATTCGACTTCCTTTCCTTCTGAAAAAAATTTCAAGAAAGTTCTTGAAAATTAAAAGCTACCGTCCCCAAAGATTGTAACCATTGTACTCCTAGTACAACATCAGCACCTCCCATAGGAATGGAAAGCATTGGACTATTCAACACATATTCCCCCATGGTTAGCTTGATATTATGGCATTTTCCAGAGCAATTTATAGTTCCTCCATTTGCAACCATCACTTGACATTCTGGTGTTGGGTATAGGAAACAATTCAATTCCTTGGCTACCTTACAATGAATAAAATTATGGGTGCTACTGAATCAATCAACACTATTACCTTTTTCTTCTTGATATGTCCTTCTATCTTGAGAGTTTGAGGAGTGGTAATTCCTGCCAATGCATTACACGATATGGTCGGACTCATTTCTTCCTCTTCTAGGGTTGGTTTCTGGTGTATATCCTCTTCTTGTTCATTTTCTTCTTCCTCTTCACAATCTATGTAAAATAATTTCTTCTCAGCACACTTATGACCTTTAGTGTATTTTCTATCACAACTGTAGCAAAGCCCTTTTTCTCTTTTTCTTCCAATTGTTGTGGTGTCAACCTTGTAGGTTGTGGAAATCTAGGCGTAGCAACACTTCCTTCTTTATAGAATTGAGTGGTAGGCTTCCTTGTCGCCATAATTTTACATTCAACTTTTCTTGTCAACCTGAATGCCTTCTCCAATGAATCAGGTTCCAAAACACGAACTTCATGTTGGATGTTATCCTTTAGAGTACCTAAGAAGAGATCAATCCTGTGTTCCTCTGGAATATTAGTTACCCTTATATTCAATTTTGGAAGTCCTCAATGTGCTGCCCCACTAAACCCTTTTGTTTGAGATTTATCAATTGGCTAAAGAAGGTGTTGCTCTTTGTATCCTCATAATGTGCTATCATTTCCTCCGTAAAAATTGACCAAGTGACAATTTTTTTATGGGAGCAAAGCCATCGATACCACACAAATGTATTTTGTTCTAAATGTAAAGTTGCAATGCGTACCTTTTGTGTGTTTTGCACATTATGGAGATCAAAATATTGCTCCATCTGTAGTATCCATGTTACAGGATCCTTTCCATCAAACTTCCTCATATCCATATTTGGAATATGTTGGTTCTTCCCGCCAACATTAGAGTTTATGAAATCACAATTAACATTTATTTTTTTCTCATCATGAGGTTCTTCTACTATATTTTCACCATTAGGAAACCTTTCTTGTATCAACTTTGTCAAACCTTCCATGTCTACTTTTAGAAAATTCTTCATGTTTTCCATTTTCTCATCGATCTTAGCTTCCATGTCATCCATCTTAGATTCCATGCCAACCTCCATGCCATCCATCTTAGCTTCCACGCCTTTCTTCAAACCGTCCATCTTCACTTCCACGCCATCCATCTTAGCTTCCATGCCTTTCTTCAAACCGTCCATCTTCACTTCCACGCCTTTCTTCAAAACTTTCATTTCATTTTTTGTTGCTCTTTGCGAGAGTGAAATTTGTTGGACTTTCTCTCGTAATTTTGATAGATCATGTTGCAATTCTTCATCTTCATGAGTCATGGTAGAGCCTTCTGAAGGCTTAATGGGTGTTGAATTCTTTTTAGGCGCCATTTTTGAATCCAATATTGATACCTTTTACTTGCTTTGAGGAGCTCGATATTGAAATTGAATTATCTCTGTAATTGAAAATCTTTAATATTTTAAATTCAGCCCTGTAGTATCCCTCTAAAGCTTCTTTCAAATGCCACAGGTCTGATCTAATTTGGATTCCCCAAGACAAAGTTGTGTCCAATCTCCCACAATGACCTAATTCTGGACTGGTTCCGTAGAGCAAACTTGTAGGACTTTCCACGTGTCATTGTTTCATCCTTTGTCTCATAAATTGATAGCCAAGAAACTAAAATCCGTGTACTTGCAACCAATTTTTACGGCACTCAAATCCACTTCCCAGAGAGAGGGTTATTGAAATTTTCCCACGATCACCTCTTTCAGATGAAATTCAGGAGCCTGAAAAAGCACTACATTCCCCAGATCATATCTCCAAAAATATTGCGAACCAAGCTCTGAAATTTTTTGAAGAATTTCCTCAGGACTACAGCTTCGTACCATATGAATTTCAGATTTTGAACATTCATAGAAAAAAAGTTATAGCGAAAATGCCACAATGACCTGTTTAGGAGCTTGAAACAATACCTAACTTCCACAGATGATATCTCCGAAACTATTGCGAACCAAGCTCTGAAATTTTTAGACAATCTTCCTCAAGGTTTCAGCTTCGCACCCTAAAAATTTCAGCTTCTGAAACTTCGTAGCAAAAAAGTTATAGCGAAAATGCCACGATGACCTGTTTGGAGCAGCGAAACCCTAGAATCCCAAGCTCTGATACCAAATGTTGTGTAACCAACTCCAAAAAGAGAAGAAAAGAGATATAAACGCCTTAGAAATGAGCCACTTCGAGGGGGAAACCTCCAATACATTACATAAATGAACAATTCTTGGATGATACAATTTACAAAACCTTCTTTCTATATATAGGAGTCCATGGGGCCATAATGTAATCCTAGCCGACCTAACAATAATAATTTAAGGGCACAATAATAACAAAATGGGGGTTACAAGGGTACAATAATAACAATAAGGGGGTTACACTAACAATAATAAGGGACTATACTAGTAATATAGGGACCTAACATGAAATCAAACGTGAGCCGTTAGATCTCAGAGATCAACGGCGGAGATTAATCATGAGCAAATGCAGTGTAAATGGGGAAAATGGTTTCGGCCAAAGAAACCACTTGTTTCACGCGACTTTGGGGCGGTTTCCAAAATCTTCATAAAAAACGCGATATTCTTCTCTGCCCGCCACGTGGCTTTTTAAAACCGCCCATATTGCGTAACTTTGAAAAATTACCCTTCGGGCTTAAAATCACGCGATATGGAGCCTTGGCCGTTATATCTCAGATGGGTAGATCCAACGGTGGAGGTGAGAGCACGATAAAACAAGTTGCGCGGGCAGAAGAAGGTGGGGCAGAGCCAAGGCGATATTGATCTGGACCGTCAGATCATAGGAATGAACGGTGGATATTTGATCTGGGGGAAGGTAGGACCCAAAGGAGTTGGGTCTATCAGGTTTATTTTAGACCGTTGGATGAAAGGAATGAATGATCCAGATTAAATCTCGGCGTTAATGGAAGAAAATATGAGGCGAGGGTTGGGCGGAGAATGGGTCATTGTGGGCTGTTGATCTGCAGAGATCAACGAGGGATATTCGCCAAAGAGGTTACACAGCGGGATTTGAGAAATAACAAAGGGAAATGAGGATTGATCTGGACTGTGAGATCTTAGGGTATGGACGGCCTAGATGCAAACGGAAGATCGCGATCGGCGGGGACAAAGGGAACAAAGCATCGATGCGATTGAACAAGGACCATCGATCTCAGGACCAGATCGATGGCGGAGATTAGTTTGTAAATGACAAAGGTGGGTATGCGGACTATTGAACAGAGCGATGAGGGCCATTGGATCTAGGCTTGGTGGGGAAGATCAATGGTTGGGAAGCCATCGGAAGGTGGCCAATCGGAGGGGGCAATAAATATTAAAATATGCCCAAATGAAAAAACTCTAATGTGATTAGCACTCAGGACTTAATCGCCTAGTCCTAGGCACAGGTTATATGGTGGGGAAGTGGTTTGGGGTTTAGCACAAAAGGAGCTCATCGGAATTGGAACAAAGGAAGTGGCCTTCAAATGTGCCCAATGAAAAAACCCCGATGCGATATTTCACCGATCGTTGATCGGTTTTAGATCAACGGTTGGCTTTTTTTAAAACATCGAACCGTCGGACTTAATGAAAAAGTCAGGTTTTTACAAAATACAAAGGAAAGCAAAGGTTTTTGAGGGTTTAGAAGAAGGGTTTAGGATATTTTAAGCGCCCGGCTGCGGGGCTTAAGGTCCTATGAAGTGGAGGTTTATGAAAGTTAAGCCCTCGGGGGCTAAAACTTTATATAATAAAAAGACTGTCTTTTGGCTTTTAAAACAGAGTTTTTAAGGGAAAATGAGGGTTTCGGTAGAGGAAAGGAGGCTTTTTTAAATCCAATGGAAGGAGACCAAATAATTTTAAAAGGGTCTTGAAGTGATTTTGAAGGTTAAAATGATGAAAATGGAGGAATTTTTATGAGGAAAAAGGGGATGAAATGGGGGTTAAGTATGAGTCGAAGAAGGGGTAAAAATGAAGGGGAAAATGGGTCTTTGCAGCAGTCTTTTTCTTCAGGAAAACAACAAATTTTTAGAATTTAGAGGGAAACAACAGTGAAGATTAATTCAAGGATAAGTCATCTTCATAAGACTTCAAGAACTAGCAATTTGGCAATAAAATTATTTCGTGAAGGCTTCAAAAAATGATTTAGCCACCATTTGATATGACAAATTTTATAGGTGGCTAACAGTGGCTCCACATGGGGATGGCACCTTCTGGAAGGTGTCAAGAACTTCATACTTGTATTCTCTGGGGGGCTGATCAATGCCTCATCCATTGGGTTGCAACTTTCTTCACTTTGTTGATCTTATTTTGTTCTGATAATGTTAGCAGCCATGAAAAACAATGGAACTCTATCAAACAAGCTTTCTACCTACCCAATCCTACTGATCTAACATTTTTTCTTCTTTGAGAGTGCATTTGGATTGGCAAACTCTTTTTACAAACATTTTATTCTTTTGAAAGCATAAAACTAATCTAAGTATACTTCTTATTTCTCCATGAACTCAGATTAAACAGTTGAGTTCATAAGCTTCTCTACCTAACTACTATCTGTTAGGATTAGACTGTCTAACACATTTTCATTCTCTAAATTATTAAACAAAAAATTTAAAAGCATGCAAGTCGGGTTTGAATAGTCTAACTTGTTGCCGATATATGGCATAAAAACAAGCTGCACATATATTATTATTTGCAGAAAATTAAATCAAAATGTTGAAGGCTTAAGATCTGAAAGTTTTAAGCACATCCTTCTCTTTTCTTCAGCTTTGTTTTTAAGTTTGTTTGAGATGTTTTTCTTTGTTATCTCGTTCAAATTTTGGGCTTATTAGAACCAATTTACTTCTATCTTTGACCCAAGATTTTAAATATATTAGAGTCATTCTTCTTTGGAAAGTTATAGGTTCATATTTTGAGCTTGTTTGAACCTTGATTTATCTATCCTAATCTACCTAACTGATAAGCCAAGATTAAGTTGTTTGGAAAATCTAATTCACTAACCTATCAACAGTAAATTGAAAACTAATTAGTCATGATTTAGGCTATATGACTAACTAGGAGTGTGTTTCTTAGGGGTGGCATTTAAGCTTGCACACTTTCAGATTTTGTTTCTCTTTTTGGTATGGGGCTGTAGCTTTCTTGTTTTTACAATCTGCCCTCTTTTCTCTTTCTATTGTTTTTGTATTTTTCTTTTTCCTTGAAGACAAAAATAAACAACTATCTAATTTCTCAAAACTGAGCTTTATTGACATTCCTATCTAACCTATTCTAACTTTGAGTATTTACATCCTTATATGATACAAAAGTGCCAATGTAGCCAGTTGATTAGTGTAAAAAAGAAGAAGAAACTCTGGTTGTTTTTCAAGGGTATCCATAGTACATTTTAAAGATTAGTCCTCACAACCAAGACTATCACAGAGGGTGACAGCTTTTCATGCATTTGGCTCTTGCAAAGGATCCATGCTTGATAATTTGAGACGATTGGGACTTCCACACATTTTTCCAAAGGATCAACAAAGAAAAGATGAAGATTCTCTTCTTTTCGGCCCTCCATGTCTGGTAGATTGTCAGCTTCCAAGACTTCAGCTTTGAGGACTATCTCTTCAGTACGTTGCATGGAAGCATCATCATTCTTAACCTGCAAAACAACAAGCAGTGAAATTTCTTCTTTCTCTAAATCTATGCTTGCTTCTGATATAAATTCAGGTTCTTTGAATGGCAGATTGATATCAGTGATGGGAGAAGTTTCTTCTTGAAAAGATGGTATATCGTCAGTAGGATAGTCTTCTATTTGTTTTTATCCTTCAAAGGCCTGCCATTATCTTTTATTATTTGGGACATCTGGTCTGAATTTTTCTTGATTTGTATATTGTTTTCTCTCCCAAGGTCTTAGACATGTACTAGCAACAAGGGCTAATCCACTAGCAAAACTTTTTTGGTCTTTAGGAACAAGGATAAGATGGAATTCTTTAAAATATTTTAAAAAATCCATGGCATCATTCTTATAAGCTCTAATTTTGGGATGTCCAACCATGCATTCTTCTTTCACTTACCTAATTACCAATTCTGCGTTTCCATGAACTGTTATCTTCTAGGCTCCTAATTTTTTCAATAAGCACAGCCCTAAAAGAAGTGCCTCATACTCTACTATGTCAGTTGTGCATTGAAAGTTTAATTTATATGAATGGCCTTAATAATAATTGTTTTTTGTATCATAAAGCCATAATCCTGCACCTGCACTGGTTTTAGTACATGACCCATCAAAGTTCATAATCCAAAGGGGACTAGTTTTAGTTTTATCATTAATTCCTTTAGTATCCTCTTTGTCTAGAGTGCCATTAGATTTTTGTATGGAATAGGCACTATGTTCATGATTGTCTTGTTGAGATGATGTTTTGGAGGGTAGCTGCTTGCTTAGTATTTGATCAATTTGTTCTTCTGTCAAAGGAGAGATTTTTCTTTCAGTATAAACAGAAAAAGAGCTACCCTCCTTGTCATGATCAACAAAAGAACTTTCTGCATCTTTACAACAAAGTTATCTATGTGACTGAGCAAGAGTATTTGTTTTGCAATAAGTTTCAGATACTGATTGTTTATTAATAGTCTGATCTATCTCTTTTTCTGTCAAAGGGGAAGAAGTTTCTATGTTCCTTTGAACAGAAATACAGCAGTTCTATGTCTCTTGTAAAGGCCGATTTTGAGGCTGGATGTTTTCTTGAGCCTCTTCTAGGGGATCTTGACTTGTGTTTGCAGGGAAAATTTGAGGATTTTCTATTGTTTCCTGATCTTATTGTGTAAAAAATTACTCATGATTGATATGATACTCAGTTTTCATATAAGGTTCATGAGTTGTTTTTTCTAATTTATTAGGATGCCACTCTTCTTGTGTAATCTGATATGGATTATAATCTAGAGGGGGAGTCCCCATGTGAGCTGGTTCTCCTCCTACATCAAATTCTGCATTTTGAAAGTGGCTACTTGTTTCATCAAAGCACTGCTCACTATAAGTTTCTTCATTTTGGTCATGAAGTTCTCTAATCAGCACAGTACAAGACATAGGCATGCAATCAAAATTTTCTTAACAACCTTGCTTATTGCTTTCTCTGTAATTTTGCTCATCATTTTCTATAAAGTGTTGATCATAATACATATCCTGGTCACTGTCTTGGTCTTGAGGTGATTGGACTTGTGTTTGATCAGACAAAAGCATAGGTTGCTCTAGATTATCAATATTCATATTGGCCATCAACCTATCCATACTCTTTCCAAACATGTACATCATCTTTTCCATCATGATTAGAAATTTTTCTTGATAATTTTCTCTATAATCTTGTTCATCAAACATGTCTTGTAGTGGTAGAATTTTTTTTTGCTCAGGGAAAGGCATATGTTGCTCTGTATCACCAATGTTTAGATTAGCCATAAACCTATCCACTCTTCTTCCAAGCATGTACATCAACTTTTCCATCATGACCATATGTTTGTCTTCTAGGTCTATATCTAAATCCATGTTTGTAAATAAGGAAAGGAGTCACTGCATCTTTTCAACCAGTTCAGAGTCTTCTACCAGTGGAGTCATTTGGTCTTTTGGGAGTTTCAGAGTGTGGAGTCGCCAAATGGAATTTTTTAGCTCTTTTGGAGGTAAAATGTTTTATGGTCCACCACCATGTACCAATCTAAAATTTTTTGGGTTTTTTCTGAGTTTTTATGGTTGTTTGAAAGGCTAATGAATCTATAAGAGCTTTCTAGGCCACTATAAACTCATTATGTCCCCAACGGAGTCGCCAGAAATGTTAGCTCCCCGTAATTTTAGCAGATTGGTGAGATTGAAGTTGCAGGGAGAACACTTGAACCGCTTTGGGATTCTAGGATCTATCCCTCCTGATTCTAGAGAGGGATCTCTCTATAAGTGCAAAGATTGAATTATCTTTAAGGCTTTTGAAATGTGATATTAGGCTAGTTATGAAGAACGAGGTTTTGTTTGTTTTGGTTGGGAAAAGATAAATGAAGGTGAAGGAAGTCTAAACGATGGGTGAAGGTGAATGAAAGTGAAACATTGATTCAACTAAGAAGGTAGGAAAAAAAAAGCTTCAATCCATTGGGCTATGGAGTCATAGTAGGATTTAATTGAAACAACAAGGTTCAAGAGTGGTCCATGGGGCAAGTCATATATGTCTAAGGATCTCTTTAAAGTTGATTTTATGGAATGGAATGTAACAATAGGAAGGGGAATTAAACAAATGAAGAACAAAGAGCAGCCTAAGATCAATTAAATACTTTGAAACTATCCTGCTTTTGGCATACACTTAAGAAAGACATAAAAGTAATCTAAGATCAGGTAAGTACTTTGAAACTAGCATGCTTTTGATGCACTTTCAATAGAAAACATTTAAAACACAAAAATAATAGCTTAAGATCAAGTAAGGACTTTGAACCTATCATGATTTCAGCATATTCTAAGGGAAACTTTTCAAAGCAACTATTGGAGAAGAAACTAGAGGACAGGGCTCGCCATAGATTTCCCTAGCTCTGCTTTACTTAGTGAACTTTTCAAGACAACACATCAGATAACAAAGAATAGTCTAATATCAGGTAAGGACTTTGAACCTAGCCTACTTTCAACATACTCTTAGGGAAACTTTTAGACAACCTTTGGAGATAAAACTAGAGGACACAGTTCACCATAGACTTCCCTAGTTCAACTTTACTTGGAAAAAATTGAAAATAACGTTCAAAAACAATGTTTAAAGTCTAGATAGTAAGATAAGGGAACACCAACATCTTGACTTCTTGGACTGTATTAAATCATTCTTAAACACACAATTTGGAAGAAAACATGTATATAAATCTTATCATTAAGAGAAGGGTACCTTTGATAGTAAATCCTAACTCTATAATTGTTGTTCTTTATCAGAGAAGATGGACAAAATAGAAACAGAAATAGAATAACAATTTACAATAAGAAAAACATCACCATTGACATAGACCAAGATCCCATAAATCAGCTTGTATTTGATACTTCAAACCAGTTACAATCTTCAAGTCCAATGGTTCTCTACAACTTCAAACTTCTCATCTCAACTTAGGTATCTTCAATTACAAACAGAGCTTACAGCAACTTCAGAAAACTATTTACAGGCAATAGATAAGCAGTGACCAAAATTATCTCATCTTCTACAGAAGTATTTATAGAAGAAATGAAGAGGTGGGATGGGATAAAAGATCTTCTAGGTTCAATTAATACAGTTTAATGTTTCTCGGCCTTTGAGGGGCTCAATGGAGAAACTTTCTGATATTTCCTCTATATTAATTGGTTTACATTAAGTATAAAGCTTGCTGGGAAGATTTTGTTGACTTTAAGGCTCTTTGTTATCCTTGTAATAACTCTGTTGATAGTTTACAATAAGTTCCTTTGGTTGAAAAAACTGTTCAGTTGTATTGAGGCAAATATCTTCTGTTTTGGTCGTAACTAGGCCTTCTTTGATTGCTTTGAGGCTGCAGGTGGCTCTTAGTAGTTGAGAGGATTCAATTAGCCTCTGATGTGGCAGTGGAGGCTTTCTCGGACTGATAGATATTGTTCCTTTTCTTTAAACACTATTAATTTGTTTTAATTCTGTGTGTTAGGCATAATTATGCCTAATTTCTATCTTATGTTCTTCAAACTGCATTTAATTGAGTGGATTAGGCTTTAGATAGTCGATTTAGGCTATAATCCCTCAAAACTTTGTAAATAATCTTCAATTCTTCATCTTGGCTGTCACTGGATCCTTTAACACGGATACTCTTTGTTTGATTAAGCTTTGTTGTGTCTTGTTGATGTGCAGGCATTACAGGGGCTTTATAATCGCGTCAGTGTTCATGAGGCACTGAGTGAAACACGATATGGAACCCCGGCAGAGTGATCTCTTTCATGAATAAAGGCGTGGGGGATCGTCATCCCCGGCCTTCAATTTTCTTTTTAAAACTTTTGAAAAAACCATTAAAACCTGCACACCAAAGAAAAATTTAGAAAAAATCTTGTGGGGAAGGTTCAGACTGCTTCAGAGGTTTTGGTTAGATCGCAGCCGTTGGATGAAAGCATCCAACGGCGAGGATTGCTCGCGGAGGTTAAAAGGAGAGGCGGTGGGATAAATGGTGCAAGAGATTAAGTCTAAGCCGTTGATGCATATTGATCAACGGTCGAGATCAATCCTGGTTTAATAATGCTGGGGGGGAAACTTTATAATGAAATGGGGGAAATTATAAATAAAATGGGCAAAAACCTTAGTCGGAGGGAACAAGCGTTAAAACGAAATTTGGGGTTTCTTGAAGGATTCTAGGCCGTCGGATTAGATCGGCCACAGAGATCAACGGCGGAGATTCGCTTATGAAGTCCCTTGGAGGATGGGTGGAGGGCGATGAACTAAGGGTGAAATAAAATGTGAGTCGTTAGATCTCAAAGATCAACGGCAGAGATTAATCATGAGAAAATGCAGTGTAAATGGGGAAAATGGTTTCGGCCAAAGAAACCACTTGTTTCGCGCGACTTTGGGGCGGTTTCCAAAATCTTCATAAAAAACACAATATGCTTCTACGCCTGCCACGTGGCTTTTTAAAACCGCCCATATCGTGTAACTTGGAAAAATTAACCTTCGGGCTTAAAATCACGCAATATGGAGTCTTGGTCGTTAGATCTTAGATGGTTAGATCCAACGGTGGAGGTAAGAGCGCGATAAAACAAGTTGCGTGGGCGGAAGAAGGTGGGGCAGAGCGAAGGCAGTATTAATCTAGATCGTCATATCATAGGAATGAACGGTGGAGATTTGATCTGGGGGAAGGTAGGACCCAAAGGAGTTGGGTCTATCGGGTTTATTTTAGACTGTTGGATGAAAGGAATGAATGGTCCAGATTAAATCTTGGGGTTAATGGAAGAAAATATGTGGCGAGGGTCGGGCGGAGAATGGGTCATTGTGGGCCATTGATCTACAGAGATCAACAGCGGAGATTCACCAGAGAGGTTACACAGCGGGATTTGAGAAATAACAAAGGGAAATGAGAATTGATCTAGACCGTCGGATCTTAGGGTATGGACGACCCAGATGCAATCGAAAGATCACGATCGGTGGGGGCAAAGGGAACAAAGCGCCAATGCGATTGAACAAGGACCGTCAATCTCAAGACCAGATCGACGGCGAAGATTAGTTTGTAAATGCCAAAGGCGGGTATGTGAGCTATTGAACAGAGCGATGAGGATCGTCAGATTTGGGCCTGGAAGGGAAGATAAATGGCTAGGAAGCCATTGGAAGGTGGCCAATCGGAGGGGGAAATAACTATTAAAATATGCCCAAATGAAAGAACTCTGATGTGATTAGTGCTTGGGACTTAATCACTTGGTCCTGGGCACGGGTTATATGGGGGGGAAGTGGTTTGGGGTTTAGCAAGAAAGGAGCTCATCGAAATCGGAACAAAGGAAGGGGCCTTCAAATGCACCCAATGAAAAAACCCCGATGCGAGATTTCACCGATCGTTGATCGGTTTTAGATCAACAGTCGGTTTTTGTTAAAACATCGAACCGTCGGACTTACTGAAAAAGTCGGGTTTTTACCAAATAAAAAGGAAAACAAAGGTTTTTGAGGGTTTATAACAAGGTTTTAGGATCTTTTAAGTGCCCGGTTGCGGGGCTTAAGGTCCTATGAAGCGGAGATTTATGAAAGTTAAGCCCTCGGGGGCTAAAACTTTATATAATAAAAATATTGTCTTTTGGCTTTTAAAACAGAGTTTTTAAGGGAAAATGAGGGTTTCGGTAGAGGAAATGAGGCTTTTTTAAAACCATTGGAAGGATACCAAATGATTTTAAAAGGGTCTTGAAGTGATTTTTAAGGTTAAAATGATGAAAATAGAGGAATTATTATGAGGAAAAAGGGGATGAAATGGGGGTTAAGTATGAGTGGAAGAAGGCATAAAAATTAAGGGGAAAATGGATCTTTGCAGCAGTCTTTTTCTTCAGGAAAACAACAGATTTTAAAAATTGAGAGGGAAACAGCAGTGAAGATTAACTCAAGGATAATTCATCTTCATAATACTTCAAGAACTAGCAATTTGGCAATAAAATTGTTTCTTGAAGACTTCAAAAAATGATTTAGCCACCATTTGATATGACAAATTTTATAGGTGGCTAACAAGGATAGCGCAATTTTATTAAGAGTAACTGCTGCTAGAGTATGTCAATACATGGATATGGAATGATATATCTCATACAATGTTGGGAGTGAATATCTATGCTCCCAAATACTATTTCAAGACAATCCTGGAAGGATTGGCTGAAATATGCAAAAATGGAAAAATGTCGGAGTTGCAATCTCAAGACTGAGTAGCAGTTGCAACTCAATAACTGGATGGAGATGGATGTAGATGATGCACAAGCTGAACAAACCTCCTCCAATTTATCTTCCAAGTGAAAGGTTGATCCTAACAATGAAGATCTCACCCTCCAAACAAACTCTGCAACCCTTACTACAGATGCTCACTAAAAATAACGCAGTCAAGGAGATGGACTGCGTTGTAGATGATGGAAAATGGTTGGCCTGATGCCAAAGATGGTGAAATCAGCCCAGATTCTTCCTCACTAATCCTCCAAAGGAAAGAAGGTTTCCTCCTCTGAAAAATGAGCTCTGGAAGTGGTGTTGAGTAACCTCCACTGCAACACCCTACAACACAATTCAGCTCTAAACAGAAACTGCGTTGTAACTGAAGGAGGATGCTTGGACTAAAGCCTAAATGTGGAGAAATGAAGAGCAAGGCTCTCTCAAGAGGCCTCTCTTGAGTGGAGAAGGAATTCCTAAATAGGAAATCCTTGTGCTAAGCAGCACTGCAACTCTACTAAACAGCAATAGAATGCACAAAGTCTAATCAGACCATGAAATCAATAATCCAAATCATGAATAGCAATGGCTACCTTGCACTCCTTTTAAACAAGTGAAAGCCCTCTCACCATGGGTCCCACTCATTAGTTTTTCCTTCACCAAAGAAACCTCCTCCCATTCATACTGCTCTGTCTTTCAAAGTGTTCTCCACCTCCTATCCCAACGTTGTTGACTTGGTCAAACTTGACCCTGTCCATATGAAAATGACCCTGTTCACACATGAGCGTGTGAAATCCAACTCCTATGATGATCCCTTTACACATTATGAGGGATTTTATTCATGTTTTTTTAATAGGCATGGGATTCCTTACCCATTTATTCAGCTTCTAGGTGATAAAAACAAAAATCAATATTCCAATTAGTTGCATGCTAATTTTTTAATATTACAGTCCTCCCCTCCCAAATGTTGCTTGTCCTCAAGCAACTGAAAGGATGGAACTGAGAATTTTCCCCTCCTCCTACTGTAGCATCCATATGTTACATGCTCCTCCAAAGAATGAGATGATGTCTCATCAATAAATCTCCATATTTCCCCTCCCAAGCATGCAAGTTAGCTAAATAGCTACCGTCATGAACAAGTAGAGTACTCAAGAAGGAAATAAGGTGTTTTCTAGATGTTCCCTTGAGGCATGGGATCTGAAATGCATTGGGAATCATCATTCCCATGTGGATCCTCCATCCCCAAGCAATCATCCATACAAAATGAGTTACCTCCCAATATGGAAACTCATACAAATCATCCTCGACCTTGAGCTCCTGCAATATATGTGGGCTGAAAATTTGACCATGGTAGACAAAATAGCCTACCCCACGCTGTCCTCCTCTCCACTTAAGATAAGTGTAGAGTTTTTTCTGATCCTAGGCTACAATAATGTTGCCCTCAAGTGGCAAGAATAAGACTAGATCCTCAAGGACCTTCCCTCCAATGTTATGAATCATGCTGGCTCAAACCATCTCATATGTGATGAGTTATAAATCACCATCATATGGCATCCAATCAATCATATGGCTCACCTAAAAAGGAAACAAGTGTTTTGTTGTAGTGGCCACATACTCTCTTATGCTCCCATTAGAACATGCAATGCAAACAATCTGGGAAATATCTCCCCCAAGGGACACATCCAACCAATGTGCCACTCCCCCAATCATGCTCCCACTAAAAATAAGAACAATAGCAACATAAGGAACTACAATGAGAATCATGCTAGCTGCCATATGAAGAAAGGGAGAAGGACAATGGTCCCTCAAATGTAGCCAACGCAGTTTGACTCTCAACTGCAATAGAAAATGAAATTATGGGTGGTCTCCCCACCATTTTCTTGTTGCCCCAATCTCCTCACAAGTTTGGAGAAAGTGTATGGTGTATGGTGAAAAGTGAGCATGCTTTGCAAAAGATACAATCTCCCCAAGTCCTCCTAGGGAGTGGCCATCACCAATACTCCTTATGGCCTCAAGTAGACCATGAAGTCTAAAAGGAATAATGCTCCTTCTTTGAAAAAATTCCTGCATATATATGGTTAAGGGATGCATATATACATTATACAAGTCATCATGCAAACAAACAATACCCTTACCATATGTCTTTCTCATACAAATGGAGTGGCTCATAGATGAGTATCCTCTCATCCTCAAAGAGAAAAGAGGTGGTTGTGCTAACTCTTTCAAAGAGTTATGTATCTCCTCTATATCTACATAATCCATGCATCTCCTCATATGCTGATATATCTCCTCCTCAAAGCCTTACCAAAAATACCCCTCCATGATGGTGTGGTATGCTCTCATAGAATAAGTGTGGCTGAAAAGGAAATATTCATGAGCTGCTTGTAGCAAATTCTCCTTGAGCTTGGAAGCTCTAGATAAGAAGATCTTAATATGATAGTAGATGACCCCATATCCAACTAAATATCCCTCCTCATGTAGCTGGTCATCTAATAACATGCAAGTGAAAATATCCTTGGAATACTCCACTAATAACTGGGAGTTCCAATATGGATCTATCCTCCATAGTGACAACGCTGATGATCTCTCATGAAGAGCATCTGTCATATGGTCATCCTCCTCTTTAACATCTCTCATGCCAAATATGCAAGTTGGAAGGCTCCTATCCTTCCCCTGCTGCTTCTTCCACAGTGCAGAATCTAAGATGAGAGTGGGTAAAGATGATGTTGAGAGAATGCCTCTCTCCTCCCTGAGTCTACCCAAGATTCTCAGCATTGTACAATGACCTCCCAAGGTCTCCACTCCTCTGCAATCAATGAATGGTTCCTCAAAATTTGAAGCATATCTCATCATCTGCTGATCTGATGGTCTCCTTGGTGAAATGTCTCCATGCAATGAGACATCCTCATCAAGAGTAGACTGCATATATGAATGGACAAACTTGTCCCTGCTCTCACTACGCAATCCAGTCTCCCTCTTAGGTGCATCAAGCTCATGAAATAGACAGGGGTGTTGAAGATTGCAACAAGAAACAGTGAAGGAGGCATCCTGAAACATCATTCATGACCTAGTTGGAAAATAATCACCTAAACTAGGTGGGGCCCACACAAGTGATTTTTGGCGCAAAGTCTATTTTTATACTATGTATATTTTTAGACATGTCGATCATATTCTATGAGTTGCAGGATGCTATTTGTGGATGGTTGGTCAAGTTGGAAAAATAGATGGACTTCTATTTTTAGACATATTAGGCGGAATCTATTTTTAGATTTCCAGTCTAAAAATAGATATGTCGAATATTATTAGCTCTTAATAATATTTGGACTCTAAACATTATCTTATTCTCTTGGAGCACTTCAGTTAAGTGCACAGATGTGGCACAGGAGATGACAGAAGGAATTACGCTATTCCTGAGGGTTTACTGGAGCTATTGCATGGAGGACTTTAGTTAGAACTCATGTGACAGAGTTTGGTGGAGTTGTAGAAGTAGTTGGTGGAGTTGTGTTCAGTTTAACTCAGTTAGACACAGTTGAGCTAGTTGTATCTAGTCTAACTGATTGATACACTAGTGAGTGTGGTGTGAATTAATTATTAATTAATTCACTAAACATTAAATCATTAGTCAACTGAAGAATACATCAGTTAACTACAATGCATGGACAATTTAGTGGAGACCAGTGGAGAGGTAGGTGAAAGAGAAAGTGTGACTATCAGTTGTGACTATAGTGTTGCATTGTTTGCACCACAAATTTAGTGGAGATTCCTTTAAGGATTGCATGAGTAATTCTGGGGAGATTCAAGTTCATCCAAAGCCATTTTTCAGCAGGGATTGCGCAGTAGAGGCAGGCTAAAGGCTGGCAAAGATTGGTGCATGGATTTGCAAGATCGGGCCTGATTAGTGTGTAGCGATTGGATTGTACTGAGAGCTTGTGATAAGATTTGTATGAGGATTGTTACATGATCTCTATGACATATATTATATACATATAGTTGGGGTTTTCAGCTTCAGGCTTTCCCGTTAAAACAACTATGTTAATGTGTGTGAATTTTTATCGTTTCATGTGTGCATTGTAATTGATTTAATTTCCGCATGTGATGATCAATGGTGGAATAGATTCTGTATTGTGCATGAAGTTAAAATAGTGTGTGATCAGGAGAATCTTGGACATATGCATGCATAGTGCATACAATTTCTACATGGTATCGGAGCAGTTGATCATTGGAGCAGATTGCAATTATTGAAACATTTGAGTTTTGTGCTGGTGGAATTCGAATTTGTTGCAGTGTTTTCTTGGTGTCGAAGTTGAGCATTCATTGAAATGTATTTCAACGGATTGTGATTGGAGTATTAACTTGATGGCAGCTTGAATTATATTGCATGGAAGGACAGGATGGAGGCGGTGCTGGAGGATAATGGGTTGAAGGAGTTCATAGATGCTGAAATTCCAAAACCTGCTTCTAACGATGCAGCCGCACTTGACGCATGGAAAAAGAAGGTAGCAAGGTGTCGAAGGATTCTGTTGGAAGGTGTGAAGGATCACATTGTGTCCAGCCTTCATGGTAAAGCCACTCCATTTTTGATGTGGAAGGCTTTGACAGAATTGTTCCAAAGCAGAAGCTGGTGCTTAAAGACAAGCTCAGGAAAATAAAAATGGAGAAGAATGACACTATTCCGATATACTTGAAAAGTTTGTCCATTGCAGGGATGAGCTTGGGAGTGTAAGAGTTAGTTTGGATGAAGAAGACTTGGTGAGCTTGGCTCTCCTTGGGCTTCCGAAGATTTGGCATAGCTACGAAGACTCTGTCAATGGACGGGAGAAACTGCAAGGATGGGAGCGACTTTGGTTGGATCTTGTGCAGGAGGAGATAAGGCAGAGTACCAGGTATAACTCTTCATCAAATAATGATGATGAAGAGGATTGCGCTTTGGCTGCCAAAGCAAGGAAAGGGAAGGGGAAGAAAAATCCTTCTCAATCTGGTGCGGATGGCAAAGAGAGTGACATGTCCAAAGTGAAGTGTTTTCACTGTCACGAACATGGGCATTTCGCCACACATTGTCCACAGAAGAAGAAGAACAAGTAGGCTGCTGGAGCTACAGCTGGTGAGGCTCTTTCCTCGCAATTTGAGCTGGACTTCTCATTGATCGCATGCATGGTGTCTAGTGCATTGGGATCGGGGTGGTACTTTGATAGTGGTGCTTCCTTTCACATGACGGGAGATGTGAATCTTTTCAGTGACTTGGTGGAGAAAGATCTCCAGTTGCATGTTGAGTTGGGTGACAATGGACGATACAATGCGACCGACATTGGTACCATAACCTTTCAGAGGGAGTCAGGTAAACTCATTCTTTTACAAGATGTAGTGCATGTTCCAGGTTTAAAGAAGAATTTAATCTCAGTCGCAATGTTAGAGGATAAAGGGTATGATGTTGTCTTTAGTGAAGGAAAATTTTTCCTTTGGTACAAAGTAACAGGACAAGTAAAGAAGGTTGGGGTTCAAGCGAAGAATCTCTAAAAACTTGAAGTATATGGGATTTCTATGGAGCTTCCTACTGTTGGGAAGTCTAAGAAATCCTTGCAATTGAAGCTTGAGAGGGAGCAGGATTTGCATGCAAGTAAGAGTGGACCTTGAGATGTGGAGCAGCCACAAGATGAGGATCATGGAGTGGGATCAACCACTCATGCAGAGAAATTTTGTTCCAAATGGGCAGAGGGAGTGCATGCAGCTATACCACCAGGTGAGAGGTGGGGCAACATGCATGAGTAATCCCAAGAGGAGATTTCTGGGCAGGATTCATGAGATGGTGTGGATCTCATGAATTGAACCTGGCTACAAGGTACCCATAGCGTAGCAGTAGCATGATCATTTGGATTGATGCAGGTAGATCAAAGTGACAGTGTTGGATACTGGAGCGCGGATCAGAGTTGACAGCAAGTGCAGAGTGCATGGGTGCAAGAGTTGAACAATGCAGTGGTTCCTGATGACATGTGCAGTTGGTACCAGCAGAAGTTGAAGACTTTGATGATAGATGCATCAGACTGATTGAGTTGTTTGGAGCCTATTCAGTTTCAGAGGAGTTGCAGAGCAGATGCATGGAGTTGCATGGCACTTGTGAAGGTTGCAGGGCGAATGCATGGAGTTGCATGTCGCATGCAAAGGCAGTCCTTTCTTGTTGAGAGGGAGTGTTGAAGATTGCAACAAGAAACAGTGAAGGAGGCATCCTGAAACATCTTTCCTGATCCTAGTTGGAAAGTGATCACCTAAACTAGGTGGGGGCCACACAAGTGATTTTTGTGACAAAGTCTATTTTTAGACATATCGATCATATTCTATGAGTTGCAGGATGCTATTTGTGGATGGTTGGTAAAGTTGGAAAAATAGATGGACTTATATTTTTAGACATATTAGGTGGAATCTATTTTTAGATTGCGAGTATAAAAATAGATATGTCGAATATTATTAGCTTGTAATAATATTTGGACTATAAACATTATCTTATTCTCTTGGAGCACTTCAGTTAAGTGCACAGATGTGGCACAGGAGCTAACAGAAGGAATTACGCTATTCCTGAGGGTTAAGTGGAGCTATTGCATGGAGACTTCAGTTAGAACTCATGTGACAGAGTTTGGTGGAGTTGTAGAAGTAGTTGGTGGAGTTGTGTTGAGTTTAACTCAGTTAGACATAGTTGAGCTAGTTGTATCTAGTCTAACTGATTGATACACTAGTGAGAGTGGTGTGAATTAATTAATAATTAATTCACTAAATATTAACTCATTAATCAACTGAAGAATACATCAGTTAACTACAGTGCATGGACAGTTTCAGTGGAGACCAGTGGAGAGATAGGTGAAAGAGCAAGTGTGACTATCAGTTGTGACTATAGTGTTGCATTGTTTGCACCACAAATTTAGTAGAGATTCCTTTAAGGATTGCGTGAGCAAGGATGGAGCAATTCGAGTTCATCCAGAGCCATTCTACAATAGGGATTTCACAGTAGAGGCAGGCTAGAGGCTGGCAAAGATCGGTGCATGGATTTGCAAGATCGAGCCTGATTAGTGTGTAGCGATTGTATTGTACTGAGAGCTTGTGATAAGCTTTGTATGAGGATTGTTACATGATCTATATGACATATATTATATACATATAGTTGGGGTTTAGCTCAATATTTCTTTAATAAAACAATTGTGTTAATGTGTGTGAATTTTTATGGTTTCAATGTGTTCATGCAAATATTTAATTCGTATGTGATGATCAATGGTGGAATAGATTTTGTATTGTGCACATAACTAAATAGTGTGATCAAGAGAATCTTTGGACATATGTATCTAGTGCATATAATCTCTACATGGTATCGTAGCAAATGGATCATGACAATTTGAAATTATTGAAACAATGGAGTTTTGTGTCAGACTGGCAATTGTTGCGTTGTTTTCTTGGTGTCGAAGTTGAGATGTATTTCAATGGATTGAGATTGGAGTATGCCCTTGAGGGCAGCTCGAATTATATTTCATGGAAGGACAGGATGGAGGCGGTGCTGGAGGATAATGGGTTGAAGGAGTTCATAGATGCAGAAATTCCAAAACCTGCTTCTAGTGATGTTTCCGCACTTGATGCATGGCAAAAGAAGACAACAAAATGTCGAAGGATTCTGTTGGAAGGTGTGAAGGATCACATAGTGTCCAACCTTCATGGTAAATCTTCTCCATTCTTGATGTGGAAAGCTTTGACATATTTGTTCCAGCGTAAGTGACCAAAGAGGAAGTCACGCTTTAAAGACAATCTCAGGAAAATAAAAATGGAGAAGAATGACACTATTCCGGTATACTTGACAAAGTTTTTCCACTACAGGGATGAGCTTGGGAGTGTAGGAGTTAGTGTGGATGAAGAAGACTTGGTGAGCTTGGATCTCCTTCGGCTTTCGTAGATTTGGCATAGCTACGAGGACTTTGTCAATGGTCGGGAGAAACTGCCAAGATGGGAGCGACTTTGGTCGGATCTTGTGCAGGAGGAGATAAGGCGAAGTACCAGGGATGGCTCTTCATCAAATAATGATGACGAATTGGATTGCGCTTTGGCTACCAAATCAAGGAAAGGGAAGGGGAAGAAAAATCCTTCTCAATCCGGTGCGGATGGCAAAGAGCGTGATATGTCCAAAGTGAAGTGTTTTCACTATCACGAACATGGGAATTTCGCCACACATTGTCCACAGAAGAAGAAGAACAAGTAGGATGCTAGAGCTGCAGATGGTGAGTCTCTTGCCTCACAATTTGAGCTGTACTTCTCATTGATCGCATGCATGGTGTCTAGTGCATTGGGATCAGGTTGGTACTTTGATAGTGGTGCTTCCTTTCACATGACGAGAGATGTGAACCTTTTCAGTGACTTGGTGGAGAAAGATCTCCAGTTGCATGTTGAGTTGGGTGACAATGGACAAAACAACGCGACCAGCATTGGTACCATTACCTTTCAAAGGGAGTCAGGTAAACTCATTCTTTTACAAGATGTAGTGCATGTTCCAGGTTTAAAGAAGAATTTAATATCAGTCGCAATGTTAGAGGATAAAGGGTATGATGTTGTCTTTAGTGAAGGAAAATTTTTCCTTTGGTACAAAGCAACAGGACAAGTCAAGAAGGTTGAAATTTGAGCCAAGAATCTCTACAGAATTGAAGTAGATGGGATTTCTACGGAGCTTCCTACTGTTGGGAAGTGCAAGAAAGCCATGCAATTGAAGCTTGAGAGGGAGCAGGATTTGCATGCAGGTAAGAGTGAACCTTGGGATGTGGAGCAGCCACAAGATGAGGATCATGGAGTGGGAGCAACCACTCATGCAGAGAAATTTTGTGCCAGATGGGCAGAGGGAGTGCATGCAGCTATACCACCAGGTGAGAGGTGGGGCAACATGCATTGGTAATCCCAAGAGGAGATTTATGGGCAGGATTCATGGAGATGGTGTGGATCTCATGAATTGAACCTGGCTACAAGGTTCCCATAAAGCAGCAGTAGCATGATCAGTTGGATTGATGCAAGCAAATTAAAGTGACAGTGTCAGATACTGGAGTGCGGTTCAGATTTGATAGTGAGTGCAGAGTGCATGGGTGTAGAGTTCAACAATGCAGTGGTTCCTGAAGACATGTGCAGTTGGTACCAGTAGAAGTCGAAGACTTTGATGATAGATGCATTAAAAATGATTGATTTTTTTGGAGCCTTTCAGTTTCGGAAGAGTTGCAGAGCAGATGCATGGAGTTACAGGGTGCTTGCAAAGGTTGCAGGGTGAATGCATGGAGTTGCATGTCGCATGCAAAGACAGTCCTTTCTTGTTAAGAGGGAGTGTTGAAGATTGCAACAAGAAACAGTGAAGGATGCATCCTGAAACATCATTCCTGATCCTAGTTGGAAAGTGATCACCTAAACTATGTGGGGACCACACATGTGATTTTTGTCGGAAAAATCTATTTTTAGACATGTCGATCATATTCCTATGAGTTGGAGGATGCTCTTGTGGATGGTTGGTCAAGTTGGAAAATAGATGGACTTCTATTTTTAGACATATTGGGTGGAACTATTTGCAGATTGCCAATCTAAAAATAGATATGCTTAATATTATTAGCTCTTTAATAATATTTGGACTCTAAACATTATCTTATTCTCTTTTGACACTTCAATTAAGTGCATGTGTGCACAGGAGCTGACAGAAGGAATTACGCTATTCCTGAGGGTTTACTGGAGCTATTGCATAGAGGACTTTAGTTAGAACTCATGTGACAGAGTTTGGTGGAGTTGTAGAAGTAGTTGGTGGAGTTGTGTTCAGTTTAACTCAGTTAGACTCAGTTGAGCTAGTTGTATATAGTCTAACTGATTGATATACTAGTGAGAGTGGTGTGAATTAATTATTAATTAATTCACTAAATAATAACTCATTAATCAACTAAATAATACATCAGTTAACTACAGTGCATGGACAGTTTTAGTGGAGACCAGTGGAGAGATAGGTGAAAGAGCAAGTGTGACTATCAGTTGTGACTATAGTGTTGCATTGTTTGCACCAAAAATTTAGTAGAGATGCCTTTAAGTATTGCGTTAGCAAGGATGAAGCAATTCAAGTTCATCCACAGCCATTTTTCAGCAGGGATTGCGCAGTAGAGGCAGGCTAGTAGGTGGCAAAGATCGGTGCATGGATTTGCTAGATCGAGCTTGATTAGTGTGTAGCGATTGGATTGTATTGAGAGCTTGTGATAAGCTTTGTATGAGGATTGTTACATGATCTCTATGACATATATTATATACAGATATTTGGGGTTTTTAGCTTCAGGCTTTCCCGTTAAAACAACTATGTTAAAGTGTGTGAATTTTTATGGTTTCAATGTGTTCATGCAATTGATTTAATTTCCGCATGTGATGATCAATGGTAGAATTGATTCTGTATTGTGCATGAATTCAAATAGTGTGTGATCAGGAGAATCTTGGACATATGCATGTGTAGTGCATATAATTTCTACATGGGGTGTGAGCTCCTCATCACATGATGTTGGTCATCCTCCCTATCTTCTCCTTGTATCTCCATAGGTTCACACCCTTCTATCAAAGGCACATGTAAATCATGAGTTGTGCCTTGATCTCCACATGTGAGATCCTGGGGAATTTCTTGCAATGATACAAGAATCCCTCTAGTTTGGAGCAAGAGCTCCCTTTTCCTCTGCATGAGGTGCTAGATAAACTCTAGAAATGACAGCATTGTTGCCCTCCTCCTCATCAACATGTATGGGCAACCTCCCAGGAATTGGATCCTCTTTTGAAAAAGAGAACCCCATGCCCTCTTGTTCAGGAATACGAGATAGAGGTTGTGCCTCTAACAAGGTATGCTACAAGATGTCAGTCTCCTCCATGGGTTTCTAAAGTGGATCTGATTTTATAGTTTTCTCCATCACATGAAAGGTTTTTGTTTGTTTATGTTTGTTTAACTTCTCCACATGTGTTGTAGAAAGTTTTCCATCAAACCTTTCCACCAATGTCTTATTAAACCTTGCATAAGAAGAAGTATTTGCATTTTTCAAAGAAAAAGACTCAAATATCCACCATGCATAGGCCTTACCTCCAAGATGCAGTGCTGCAACTTTGATGGCTTCATCTTCAGAAATTTGGTGCTACTGCAAAAAGGTGTCTAGTTCTTCCACCCAAGCTCCGACTGAACATGTAGGTGAACCATCAAAAGTAGATAGAAGAAATATACCCCTATCATGTTGCTTGCTTCTCTTCACCTTGATCTTGCAAAACTCTGGAAAAGTAATATGATCTCTAAACTTATGAGTTTGAGATTCATACTCTTGCAAAAAGTCACTAAGAGTTTCCCTCCTAGCCATTCCTTCTTCTTCCATCTATCTCATGGAAAAACTGGACATATGACTACGATGTGCATCATTGTGTGTGGTTGCATGCTCACACTCATGATGTGAAATTCTAGAGTTTGATTCAGATTCAAACCCTCTTGGAGATTCTATGCACATCTCCCTTGTGATCTTCTTGAGATCTCCTTGAATGCTCTGTACAGATTTAGGAAGAAGCCTTGAGAGCCTCTCCTCCTTCTTTCCTCCAAAGAATGGAGTCTTCATCTTCTCTTTTCTTGATAGCATATTGGTTGAGTTCCACAGGCTGAGCCAAGATTATGCTCTGATACCACTGTAATATCCCAAAATAGGGAAAATCTACAACAATGGGAATATCTTAAGGTATTCCAAAAGTGGAGCTACAACAATCCATGAACATAATAATGAAAGAGCAGTGTTACATCAACTCAGAAAATGTAAGAAGAACATCTAGCCATCTTATTCGTCTTATAGCAGCAAATAGATACACGATCTTGAGGAAAGAGTTTCTCAAGATAGGAAAAATCGGCCTCAAGAAACATGTACATAAAATACAAGCCCACTGCTACACAGAAAAGTATACAAGGCTAGGACAGCACAATTTTATTAAGAGTAACTACTGCTAGAGTATGTCAATACATGGATATGGAATGATATAGCTCATAAAATGTTGGGAGTGAATATCTAAGCTCCCAAATACTATTTCAAGACAATCCTAGAAGGATTGGCTGAAATATGCAAAAATGGAAAAATGTCGGAGTTGCAGTCTCAAGACTGAGTAGCAGCTGCAAGTCAAGAAATGGATGGAGATGGATGTAGATGATGGACAATCTGAAAAAACATCCTCCAATGGATCTTCCAAGTGAAAGGCTGATCCTAACACTGAAGATCTCACCCTCCAAACAAACTCTGCAACCCTCACTACAGATGCTCACTGAAAATAACGCAGTCAAGGAGAGGGACTGCATTATAGATGATGGAAAATGGTTGGCCTGATGCCAAATATGGTGAAATCAGCTCATATGATTCCTCACTAATCCTCCAAAGGAAATAATGCTTCCTCCTCTGAAAAATGAGCTCCGGAAGTGGTGTTGAGTAACCTCCACTGCAACACCCTACAACACAATTCAACTCTAAACAGAAATTGTGTTGTAGTTGAAGTAGGATGCTTGGCCTAAAGCCTGAATGTGGAGAAATGAAGAGAAAGAATCCCTCAAGAGGCCTCTCTTGAGTGGAGAAGGAATTCCTAAACAAGAAATCCTTGTGCTAAGCAGCACTGCAACTCTGCTAAACAACAAGAGAATGCACAAAGTCTAATCAGTCCATGGAATCAATAATCCAAATCATGAATAACAATGGCTGCCTTGCCCTCCTTTTAAACAAGTGAAAGCCCTCTCACCATGGTTCCCACTCATCAGGGTTTCCTTCACCAAATAAACCTCCTCCCATTCATATTGCACTGTCTTTCAAAGTGTTCTCCACCTCCTATCCCAGCGTTGTTGACTTGGTCAAACTTGATCTTGTCCATATGCAAATGACCCTGTTCACACATGAGGGTGTGAAATCCAGCTCCTATGATGATCCTTTTACACATTATTAGGGGTTTTATTCATGTTTTTAATAGGCATGGGCTTCCTTACCCATTTATTCAGCTGCTAGGTGATAAAAACAAAAATCAATATTCCAATTAGCTGCATGCTAATTTTGGAATATTACAGGCTGAGCAAAAGGAAGGAGAAGGTTAAAATTATTATAGTCAACAATCCCAGTTACATAAGTGGTTTTTTTGGACTTCCCAATACATGGTGGGAATGCCTCTGCTACTAAGTACGGTAATTCTAACAATTCAAAAAAAAAATGAAAAATAATTCTAAGCCCACAATTAGTCTTAATTATCACTCACTTCTTCACTTTATACAAGGATGCATTGTTTGTGAAAAATTGTTGCATTATAGTTAATGATAGTGATAAAAACCTTATTTCACAAGATCATGTGACTTTTCTTAATTTTCCTTCAAAATGTTAACCTTGGTCTAAAATTTTACGTTTGGATGAAGGATAAGGAACCAATGCAAGTTATGAAGGTCCGTCAATTCACTTTTTCTAGTGACCACTCTTTGATAGTATTAAGTATGATGGCACTCTTGTTGACTGTTGTGGTCTTATTCCTTGCAAGGTTTTATCTACATGATTTCCATGCAAGCTATTATACATTTTCTTGAAAATTCCCTATTTTTGTAGAGAAGTTACTGTCATGCTAGTGATTAATTTGAAATTGTATTTTAGTGGAAAATTTCACTGCTTTTTGGTGGAATAGTTCATAATTTATTCTGATCTTTTTTTGCAAGTGTACTAGTCATGATGAAAAATGTGTGGTTTACTTCAGAGGGTTCTCGGTTCTTTCCAGATACATTTTTCATCATTTTCTTTGAATACTTCTCTAGTGCTTTACCTTAATATCTTATCCCCTGCACAATTTCTCCTGAGGTCCATGTTGTTATGTTTATTGGTTGTTTATGTGGAAACTTTTTCCTAAGCTTCTACAAGGTGAATCCAAATGCAAAAAATACTATTTTACATATTGATATTTGTTCAAGACATTCTTGTGTGATACTTGAATTTCATAAATCTATATTTCTATTTCGTTATGTATATCAATATATAAGAACAGGCCCATGGATTATTCATATTTCTCAAACTATGGAGTTGTTCCTTTCCTGTTGCATGTTCTTTTATATTGTTATGTTGTGATTGAAATTTCTAGTTGTGTTTTCGAGTTATTATCATACATAGTGAATTCTTTGTTAGATTATATCAAAATTTATTCTTATTGTCTTTTTATTATGTATATTGAACATATTATTTCTAGCAACTTTTGATCTTCCTAGATTTTCTATTCCTTTGGTGTAACCTTGCACCTTTAGGGGAAATTGCTAGTTTAAAGTCTAATTCTTTAAACGGTGCTAGCTCAATGGAAGAGCATCTGCTTTACAAGAAGGAGGTTGGTGGTTCGATTCCATCATGCCCTGATATTCATAGGGAATGACGGTGATCAGTTTTTGGTGACGAATGCTCTTTTGACCATCACCAATGAGATTATGGTAAGATTTTTCGACCCTCAAAAAAATATGAAATGGTGACGGTTAACGAACACCACCATATATACACATCAATAGTGACAACCATTAAAGGTCCATCACCATAAATCTTTGTTGTTGATATGAAATGGTGAGGGTCATTGTTTGTCATTATAGTCATTATTCGTGATGGACCTTGATGTCACAAATGATTTTATGGTGACAGTCAATGAACGTCGCCATATATATGCAGCAATAGTGACGACCATGAAAGGTCCATCACAAAAAATCATTATCGTTCATATTAAATGGTAACGGTCGCTATCCGTCATTATAATCAATATTTGTGATGGACTTTGAATGTCACCACAACACATACTTTCGGCGACGCCACCTTTGGTGATGTTCAGTTTTTTGGTGACAAAGGCTATCGTCCGTCACCATTGCTCATATGAAATGGTGACGATCACTATTCGTTGTTAGGAATTTACCGCATCACTAAAACAATTTTACTGAGAGAAATAAATAAACATAACCATGAAAGAGCCAGCAACAAATCACATAAACATAAACACAATGTTTAACCGGGAAAACCCCAAATCTGAGGAAAAACCCAACCAATGAAATTTCATTAACCATCGGCCAAAACCCTGGCCAATCCAGCCAAGTGAGCCTTCACCGCT
Source organism: Pinus albicaulis (assembly GCA_034641835.2). NCBI lineage: Eukaryota > Viridiplantae > Streptophyta > Pinopsida > Pinales > Pinaceae > Pinus > Pinus albicaulis. The sequence goes on from CM076581.1 coordinate 1,046,047,766, forward strand.
CACCTCCAGGCCTCACCTTACAATGAAGTCTTCCCAGCCTTTTTATAGGCTCCATTACATGCAATACCATGGGCCAAAACCATGGGTGCACAAAACCATGTGGCCCAAACCCACTACTATCTACCCTAGTCAACATTGACTCTACCCCGAGTCATGTTTACCTAACAATTCCCCCCTTAAACTTGACTTGGGGATTATTGACTAAATCCAGCCAAACCTGCTAAGTGAGACAACCCCGCTCACTCTAGCTCTTCCCCCCTCAAATTTTTTTACCCAGGGTAATTGTTAACTTGACATCCCCCCTATCACCAAGGTCTAACCCAGACTTTACCAGTGATTTACCCAGGGGTACGCATGCCATACCAGGTCTTACAGCAGTATGCCCATTTACATGTAATAAAATTAACTCCATTATATATATATATTTTTGTTTCATTATTGCTATTATTTGAATGACCATTCTCTACATTCATTCATGATGTCCTCTTTGGAGAGGACATCATAGTTGTACATGAATCTATCCATCAACTGCAATAAAAGAAGTTAATCTTTCATGAGCCTTTCCAGCGCCTCGCTATGCATTTTTTCAATGCTATGATCTTCACCAATTATGTAACTGCAACGGTCCACAAAACCAGTTAACTGTTGCAATATGTTCTCCACGCTATGCTCGCCTTTGTCCAGATCTCAATTACAACTCTCATAGGACATGATGCGCTTTAAAAAAAAATATGTCAGTGATGCATTGTGAGGGAATCATTTTTCTTCTTCCAAAGGATGTGACACCGCATTGCTTAAAACACCTATCGCTTTGCGCATATTCTTATAGGAAATATCATAAATATCAAGAATTATTCCCAAAGTCGTTTTGAGAGCATGCTCCATGCGCATCTCTAACACAGGAGTTCCATTCCGCGTCTGTCATGGCCGTCAGCTTCTTTGTTTTTCCGCTCAATGGTAGGTATAGATCTTTCTGATACAGATAATCTTCCATCTGCATATTCCACAGCGGGAAGTTTTGGCCGTTAAATTTCTCGACCTTAAACTTACCATCGTCCACCATTGCTCCCACTCGAACCAGGAACCCTTCTTTCTTGCGAGTTTATCAGCCAAATATACCTTCGGATCTGATACCAGTTGTCAGAAAATTATATATTATGGAGCAATGCAACACATAAAATATGCGGAAAATACAAGCACACAAAAAACACATAAAACCAAAGAGACACAGATATACGTGGTTCACCCAGTTTGGGCTACGTCCACCCCGAACAGCCAGTCCTTCCTTTCTATTATCTAGCAAAAATGAAGAGACAAAAACTACAGCAGGTCCGCTGTAATATCCTATGTTCTCTCTCACAGTCTCCCTCTCTTTTTCTCGCTCCGAGAATACACACACAATGCACAGCCACAATACAATGCCCTCATAAAAGCGAGGGGTTGCCTTCTAGGGCAAAAAACCCTAATCTAAATATAACTTCTACCGTCATATCATTTTCCTAATGAACGGCCCAGATTGACTAGAAATTACTATACTTTTACAAGACAATTTTACATCTGTTTTTAGCTTCGGGGGCGCTGCCCCCGAAAACCCCCGCCATGGGGGGGCTCCGAAAAGCGCTGCCCCCCCCCCCCCTAGACCCCCCACGGCAACGATTAATTATGGGCGGCGTTGCCGCCCCTTTTAAGGTACAGGGTCCAATGCTGTGATACAAAGTAAACAAGATAATTAGGCTCCACACCCAACATTCGTTACTATAAATCATTATTGGTGACGAACCTTGAATGTAACCACAACACCTATACTTTTGGCGACACCACCTTTGGTGATGTTCAATTTTTGGTGATGAAGGCTCTATTGACCCTCACCAATGAGCTTATGGTGACCATTTTCGCCCCTCACCAATGTCAAATTTTTCTTGTAGTGCTAATTTAATTTTCCCTTGAATTAAATTAGAATAAAATTGTAATTCCACATCACATGATAGCTTATGCGAGTTAAATAAGTTAGGATGAATTATTTGGTTCATTTAATTCGATTTGAGGGTAAAACTAGAGGCATGTAGAGTGTCTCCTATATTATAGGAGCCTTGGTTGAGTTTAGTTTGAGTTGTAATTAATTAACTCAGTTCATTAGAGTTAAATTCAATTTAACTAGTTCTAACTGATGGAGGAACTGGAGAGAGGTCAAAGTGTGGAAATTAGATTTAATTCACATGAAGTTATCAATCAGATAACTAATAATTCACTCATAAATAAATAATGCATTTTAGTTCTGAGAAAGACCCAATTGAGAATGGAGTTCAAGGGCAGTGTACTATCAATTGTATAATTATTTGAATTGTATAGGCGGTGCATGTAGTCAAAGGAATGCCCCTAATGGATTGCGTATTATGGATTGGGAATTCCCCTAATTATTAGGGCCTAATTATCCAAGGAAACTACGCAAGGAAATAGGGACTTGGGAAAGCCAAAAATTGGTTAAGTATTGAACTAGGCTTGCATAGGAATCACTGAGACAGATAGAGATAGTGCCGAGGTTTCTCATCTTGGAGAAAAGCATTATAATATTCTCATATTCTTTGGCTTATGCAATATACATATAGCGGGGTTTTTAGCTGAGGCTTTCCCTAGGAAAATATTTATGTTGTGTGAATGAAATTATTTCTCTTTCATGTTTTGTTATTTCAAGATCTAAATTGGTTTCTGCAATTGGTAGAGTAGATTAAAGTATAATGTTTTAGTGTATTACAATTTTCAGTTGAATATACGTGGATTTTATACATGGTATTAGAGAAGGAATCGCTCTAGAAGAGAAGAATATGAGTTTTTTCTATGTAGCTGAATCGAATTTGCAAATCTACTCTTCAGGACTAGCAGCAGGATCACGATGTATTTCTCTGGATTGAGACTCGAATATGAATTTGAGGGTAGTTTGAATTACATATCTTGGAGAGACATGATGGAAGCAGTGTTGGAAGACAACAGGCCGAAGAAATTCATAGGCAATGATATTCCAGAGCCTACAGCAACATATGCTCAATATATGGCGGCGTGGAAGAAGAATGTAGCAAAGGAAAAAATTATTTTGTTAGAAGGAGTTCAAGATCATATTGTATCAAATATCCATGTAAACGAAACTCCATATCCTATGTGGAAGGCCTTAATAGATTTGGTTCATAATAGAAATGACTACAAGAAGCTGGAATTGAAAGACAAGCTTAGAAAAATGAAGATGGAGAAGGTCGACACAATACAAAAATACTTTACCAAGTTCACTTAGTGTGGGGATGAGCTTGTAAGTGTTGGCGTTACAATTGTTGAGGATGATTTGGTGAGCCTAGCACTTCCAGGCTATAATATCCCAAAAGGGAGAATGTATTAATACTGAAACACAATATAAGAACTGCAACTAAGTAAACAATAAAGCTAAATACAACATTAGAATATACACAGAAGCTGGGCCTTTTTATTATATTGAGATGATTCAATTACACAATGTACAAAATATGAGGGAATCTAGCCAAAGAGATGGCCTAGAATCACCCTGCAAACATGCTACAACTATCACCGCGTAACTGGTGAGCTTACAGGAAGTAATACTGCGATGTCCCTTTTTTTATTGTACATCAAGCTGCTGCAAAAGGAAATGTAGATCTCTAGAGCTCAGGAGATCTGATGATGCCAACATTCAAGATCTGTCCAATGTGATGGGAACCCAAGATAACCTAGAAAATTCAAGATCTGGCCAATGTGATGGGAACCCAAGATAACCCAGAAAGGATTTCTGGATCTACAAATTTGGAAAATCATCCTTCTAGGGTTTGATCCTTTGACTACTGGGTTATACAGATCTGAAGCTAGATCTGATCCAAAGATGGTTGAAATATGTTACACAACCAGATCTAAGCTTTGAGGGTAGATCCCTCCTTCAGATCTACAAGCTAGGAGCTTGAGATCTTGTCTCCTCTTCTTCCTCCTTCAAGTTGCAGCAACTGAATATGAAACTGCTACAGAAACTACATTGTACAAGAGGGAGAGGCTCTATGCCTACTGAAATATGCTACAATAAGCTCCCGGCTGATGGAAATGGTGATGGAGAGGTGAGGGGATGATCCGTCATAGGATTACTAGCTGAAATACTAGTAACTTCCTTCCTCCTTTGGATCTGCAATGATGGACTACGCAATCCTTGATGGGACTACTACTGATAGGAGGTCAATAATATTTGGCCTGATACTAGATCTGAAATGAAGCCCTGGGAGTGCTTCTCTTCAAGCCCAAGGTGATAGGAATAATCCTACACTAGTTCTCCAGCTGAAATACTGAAGACAACCTCCACCTCCCAAACTGATATTTAGAAATTGCATAATTCCTCAAGGTAGATGCTCTAAAAAGAATGGAAATGATGTGTGGCACAAATTCTTGATGATGAGTGAAGTACAACCCTCTTCCAAGATCTACTCAATGAAAGAGGTGGGATTCACGAACAGGAACATCCAGTGCTAAACAGCACTTGCAATCTTATCTAAACAGCCAAAGAAAGCATGGAAGGTCAAATGACAATTCCAGATCTAAACATACCTTTACATGAATAATCAAAAGCATGCCTTCATTACTGCCTTCATCTCCTTTATATAGTTTATGAGTCTTCCCATGCCTTGGCCCACCTCTAAACTGTGTTGTGCATGTGGACATAATTCTCCATGTTTGATTGTGTTGTCTCTCCAAGTCCTCCACCATGCCTAGATGAAATGTGCACCCTCTCCATCTTGTGTGCATTAATTTCACTACTTCCTCCATCACTTCATCATGAATTCTCTATGATCTTACCTTAGATGCCTTCCATGATCTCAATTGACTGCTTCAACCTCCAATATCTATCTCATTAATGAGACATGATATCCACTCCATTCACATTAGTAGTTTCTCCACTACTCCATTATGTAGATCTAGGCTTAATCAATCCACATTCACACATAAAAGTGGATATTTATTCATCTTGAATATTATGGGTCCCTCCACCCTTTTATTTACTTAATTCATTATGAAAATTAAGAACTCTAATTGTTAGTATGAATTCTTTGTCGAAGCGTACGAAAAAGAACCACTTTAGCTACGCATAACTAATAGCCCTAACAACAATAATGGCTGCAAAACATCTTCAGATCTGCAATTAGTAGTTAAAGTGCTGCAACAAACAGATCTATAAATGGAAAGATATTAAGCAGTAAAGTAAAGAGTTTGCTCCATGCATCCAACAGACAAGACAAGAACACGGTTTTTGAATGAATTTTTATATTACAGGGCACCTGGGAGGAAACAAGAAGGTGTATCCAGATCTCCTCAATGGGATGGGTTCTTTGTAGTCCTCATCACTTCAGATCTAAGCTTTCTCTCTCTTGTAGATGTAGAAAACCCAATGTAGAAGGTAGAGCTCAATGGGAGCAAAATGGCAGAAATGAGACCAAGTGTATAGATCCAGAGTGATCTAATATGCAACAAAAGGTGAAGAATGAAGGGGAAAACCCTCCTATTTATAACAAAATATTGGGTCATTCTAAATCTTGGTGCATGATTAAAATAATGTTAATCAAATCTAGATCCACCTCTATGGAATATTTTATTATTATTTGTTGGAGGGAAAGGGTGTTTGACTTGGGTCAAATCCCTTGATTAGTGAAGAATAAATAAATAAATGATTTATTTATCTTTTTAAGTAAGTGGTTGGGATATAATCAAATAAATAATGATTTATTTAATTAATGGTGGTTGATTTGGTCATATTTAACAAGGAATATTATTTAAATAATTATTCCTAGAAAATAATAAGATAACTATGGGTTTATCTCATTAATTTCTTTGTTTTTGGGTTAAACATGACTGGGAATAATAATTAAATTATGGTTTAATTAAGTATTCCTTTTGGGGTTTCCTTAATTAACATAGTGAAAGCAGTTTTACTTGGGGTAAAACTGGTCTTACATGGTGTACTTGGGTCCATCTAATAATAAAAGGTGAGATGACCAAAAAATGGTGTAACAGATTGCCCCCCAGCGTGCGAGTGTCAGGAGCAAATCCTATGACCGAAGTACGTTGTAAGAATACAATCACCAGACAACGAAAGGGGATGTCAGAGAGAGAAGTGTGAGGTAGATAGTGTGCTGAAGGACTAGACCCTAAGGAGACGAGACTCGCGGGTGCAACAAGTCTCTTTTTATGAGAGGGTACCTGTGCTGAAGGCGGCGGGGGAGGCATACCTATGCCCGCCGTGACAAAGTACAAAAGAATAGTGTGTCCAGTAAACAAGGGACCGAACCATAGAGTACAGCTGGCATAAACAAGGGCCAGATAAAAATACAATGGAGAGTCTCACATACATGTTGTGCCTGGGATAACAGCCAGGACTAGTACAATAATATCTGAGTACATGAGATAAATACAACCCAAATGCCCCCTGTAAATGGGGAAGGGCTCACAAAATCTGACTGATACATGCAAATCATAGAGGCACTGCAGGTGGCTAAGGCCATCATCATCAAAATCTGGAGTGGCATCAAAGGCTGTAATGAAGAGGTCATCCGGGCATGTGGGGGGCTATCGGCAGGGCCACCCCCTCATGAGGGCTGAGACATCTCACACACGCCCGAGAATCATCAGGAGCTGCTGCTGGGTCACTGGACTGTCCAGTATACTCATCTCGATCATGCTGAAAGGAGCTGGAGAAGTAATCAAGTCAAAGGGAAGTGAGAGATCCCCCGGCCTGATCCGAGGCACCGAACAAGAGTGGAAGCTGGAACCAAGGTACACCGCCCTCTAGACCTTGCTTCTGGAATAAATGCGCTGATGTCGACAGAAGGAGGTCCGCCGTAGGTGAGGCAATGAGAGACCCTCAACTAAGGCACGAGAGAATAACAATAGAGCGACAGACAGACTGACACCAATGATGATAGTGGAAAGGGGAAGGATGGAGTGGCGAATGGACGACTTCCCTTGTTAGAGCATAAAGGGCATGAATGACATGGCAGCGACTGACACAATATCGAAAGGGATAGGGGACAGCGGGACTGAAGGTCATAATATGCGACACAAGGGAGGAACCAAGCAAAGAAGGATGGAGGGCTATAGTGGGGTGCAAAAGGACGCAGGATAGACTCCATGAATGCAATGATGACTCGACTTGGATGCTCTAAACAAGGGCGACTGTAGAGTGCTGCCACACAGTAAAGGCCCCAATGGGGGTCATAGAAACATGAGTACAAAGTGGGCACTCATGACGAAAATCAACACGAACATGGACAAGTAAGGGGGCGATGTGGTGCCCCAAGTACAAGTGTCGTAAGTGAGGAAATTCGATTTGAAGGAGTGGTGAAGTGACCCTTCGTGGAAAAAATGTGTCCGGGTGAAGTATCAAATCACCAAAAACTAAGTAAAACCCATTTGAGAGCTCGGTGAGATCTAACCAGCGGTGCTGACGGTTCGTCGAACGGGGCTACGGTGTGGTCGCAGCAGTCGAAAGAAGAAACGGGGGTTCTCTTTTAATGAGGCAGTTTTCCCTCCAAAATCATTCATTTGCTATTGTTGCTGTGGTGAATGTGGAGAGGAGAGAAGGCCCTAAATCTTGCGGCGAACGTAGCGGACAAACCGACCGTTGGATTCGAGATCTGTCAGTTGGAGGTAAGATGCCTAACCTTGCTCTTGCATTTTGGTGGATTAGATTTGCAGTTTAGGGCCCAACACCCCAGAAACAGCCCCTCCCTCCTCTCTACGGCCGGGTCGCACTTTTTGGGGCGAAAAGTGCGACCTGGTCCAGAAATGGGCAGAAAAATGCGACCTGGGAGGGGAGGGGGGCTTGGTGCTGTTTGATGGCTGGGAGTTGGGTTTTTGTGTGTGGTTATGGTTTGCCCGATCTGTACCCTGACAAAAAGAATGTGTTTGTGCAGGTATGGCAGAGTTACGGGTCAACTGGAGAGAGAGGGATCTGGGAACACTTCGGGCAGAGATCCAGGTGGATCAGGGTGTCCGTCGTGTATTGGCCAGATTTGGGGTTCTCAAGTTTGTGGAGAACCCGTTGATGAGAGCAGGGGAACCATTACTGGCCCGGATTATCAGTTACTGGGATCCAGATCAGGAGATCTTTGTAGTGCAGGGGCACAGGATCGAACTGACGGTCCAGGATGTGTATTTCCTGACCGGCCTCCCACCATTGGGGATGGTGGGAGACACGCAGCCAGTGTTGCCGCGGGGGCGGCATATCATGGAGTTTGTGGAACGCCATTGTCGACCGGGGTTCCAAGTCAAGGGGACTCGGATGTCGATCGGGGATCTAGAGAGGCTAGAAACCCGTGCAGTGGCCGCAGCTGTGCTGCGAATCCTGGGCACCCAGGCGTTCCATCACATCACCGGTGGGCAGATGATGATAGTGGAGAGTGTGTTGAGTGGGACCTACTTTGGGTGGGCCCAAATGATGTTGGTGTCGCTAAAGCGGCAGTTGTCGCTATGCAAGCGGCAGGTGAATCATGATTGCTCATATGGGACTTTGTTGTGCGCCTTCTTCTTTGAGAAGATCCCGACCTTGAGGCCTCGTGTGCATCTTCCAGATGGGGGCCCGAGAGAGCCCAGGATGCGTCGTTGGGGACGACTACTCTGCCAAGGAGGAGGAGGGGCGGTCGGGCGAACATTTCGACCAGAGTTCTTTGCCCATTGGGATCAGATGCCGTTGTACATAGACGACTACCCTTATAGTGGGATGAGCTACTATGGGGATCCGGATTTGCCACTTCCGGCTGGTCGAGTTTGGGGGCCTGATGGTAAGTGACAAATTGCTATTCTTATATGGGCATGTGTAAATTTTTTTGAATAGGAAATAATGATACTGATTCAGGGACTTTTGGTATGCAGATATAGCACCGGTAAAACCGGCCGGATATATGGGACGACCGGCAGCGTCTGGAGCTACGGGTCCGAGTGGATCGAGAGCAGCACAAAATGATGGTGCAGCCGCCCTACTGGAGGACATCCGCCGTAGATGTGAGCAGCTGTTGACCGGAGTATCAGAGCGCGGGTGGCAGGATTTAGACGACCAGTACATAGAGCCATGTGTTGGTCTCCCCTCGGAGTGGCGAGGTATCATGTGGCGCATGGCGATGGCCGGTCAAACTATGCGGGATCTACATGCTGCAGGGGCAGAGCCATTGGCCCGGGAGCCTCCAGATAGTGATTAGGGGCATATGGTGCCCTTTCTGATGTATGTAGGGGCAGGTGTTGCCCCCTAGAATGTATGGAGGAGCATATGGTGCCCCCAGTTTTTGTTTGTAACATGCTATGGGCATGTCGTATGTATATGTATGGGGGGGCGTATGGTGCCCCCAGTTTTTGTTTGTAACATGCTATGGGCATGTCGCATGTATATGTATGGGGGCGCGTATGGTGCCCCCAGTTTTTTGGAACATGCTATGGGCATGTCATGTGTATCAGAGTAGATGGACTCATCAATATATGGTTTGCGACACATATTATGGATATGCATCGTCTTTTGATGGTTGATTTAATGTTATTGTCTTGTATGAATTGTGTGTGATAAATGCCAATCTAGAACATGGTTTGCAATACTATCTACGTAGTGATTCTGGTCTTTGGGTACATGGTTGAAAGTTATGGTGTCAAACGCACGTATTAAGACTTTTACTCGTAAATAGCGTCTAAACAGCACAGGGTTATGCACACGATAAACACCATTTAGTTGCATGACAAGAAGCAAGGAATCCAAACGAACGTGCAGATGGCGAATGCGATGGAGCAAAGCATCAGCTAGTAGGCCACGCACTGCATCGTATTCGGCCTGATTGTTGGTGGCAGAACCAATGCATACCCCGTTAGACAGAACGAGGTCATGCAAGGGGGTGAAGATGGCCCACCCTGCCGAGGCAAGATTCCTGGAGTAGCGACTTGCACCAACGGCGTAACCGATAAAGGATGTGGACGGGGGGATGCGCAAGGTGGTGTGACAAGACAATACATGAGGGGATGAAAGGAAATGACGGCAGCGTGAGGGGACAGAAGTCATCGAGCGGTAATGGCGGGGGGAAAGGGCAGGATGAACAAAACTCAAACAAGGTGATATATGAGAGCTATCGGAAACATGGCGAGGACTCGGGCTGCGAAGGTCAATAGAGACACAAGTGGAGTGATCTCGAGTATCAAGGGACACAACGGGGGAGGTTGCAGACGGGCTAGGCTCCGCAGGTCGTGCAGAGGAGGATAGGTAAAGAATGGTGACTGTAGACTCCGTCATCTGGACATCAGGGGGGGGAATGTGGATGGGAGCGGGGGGATCCTCAGGCTGGTTTGCAGCATACTGCGCGAGAATGGGAGAGGCGGATTGATTTTTTTCAACCTCATACTCGCGGATCACCTCAAGGGAGGCACGGTAATGCGTCAGGTGAGGACAATGATGGGAGTAGTGGCCATGGACACCGCACAAAGCACAAGGCTTGTTGGTGCGGAGCGTCTTGGGGTTCTTGGAGACGGTCGAAGCAGGAGTGGGAGTTTCAGGGACCGTAGTGTCGGGGAACGCGACTTTTACCATGGGGCGAATACGGGGTAACTCGGGACAAGCATGGGTGGCATGACCGATGATATCACATAAGGCACAAGGCTTCGAGGGTGGGGGAGGAGCCGAGGTGGTTGTGGTGGTTTGGTCTTTGGTTGCACCCTTGCGGGCTTTTCCTTTCTTCCCGGGAGCCGACTCAACAGGAGAAGGGTCCTGTGGAGGTGCTGGGGGTACAGTGGCTATGGAGGAAGCGAGGGGGACCGGTTGAACTGGTGTCAAAGCCATGTAAGGTTGGGGGTGACCAGGGGGGGTGGCGGCTGGGGGATCAAGGTACCAAACCAGAATACCCAAGGTCAAGTTAGGGAGAGAAAGGGTGGCCATGACGGGGACGGAATATACTCCGGGAGGGGGAGCCAAGAAGGGGATCTGTCCAGCAGGGTAATGACCAGGAGGTACGGCTCCAAGATGGTTAAGGCCAGGGGGGACCGAGCCTGGAGGATAAAGAGGTTCGGGGACACCAGCTGTAGGGGGAGGGCCAGAAGGAGGAGGTCCGGCTGGCTGATATGGATGGCTAGGAATGGGTTGCGGAAGGCGGGGAGGGGGGTGCGGACTAGCCAAGGCAGGCCGTTTATGGGTAGCCTGAGACGATTGCATCATGCAAACATTCGACAAGCTGGGATCAGTAACTGGAGGGGGAGGAAGGTGAGGAAAAGTACCAAGCAGGGTGGAATCTTTATAAACGCCGGGGGAGACACTGGTAAAGGAATCGACGGTTTGCTTGTTGGTTACAGAAGAGATGGTGGTCTCGGAGGAGGTCTGAGATGGCGGCTCATGATAAGATAGCTGGTCAATGGTGACTATCTTCCCATTATGTGGAAAAGACATCTTGCGGAAAACCGCGGATGGGACAGCAGACATGGCATAAGTGTAACTTCGCCCCAATAGAATGTTGTAGTCTAGAGGGGCGTCAATGACTTCGACGTCAACGCAAACAGTCTTACCGGCTAGGGTGATGGGACAGTTACGAAACGGGCCAATAGGCTGGGAGGCATGACCGTCCCACGCTCGAAGGGTGATCGTGGAAGGGGCCAGCTCAGGGGATCCGAGTTGCTTCCAAACCGAAGCGGACATCACACAGGTGGATGCCCCCTCATCAATTATACACCGGGATACAGTGGCGTTCCGGATTTTGACTGGGATTTGGAAAGCAACGAAAGGAGGAAGAGGAGGGTGGTCCGATTGAGTGGCGTCGAAAACAATCATTTGGTCATCAGCAGGATCAACAGCGCCCACGGCAGATAGTAGAGCCTTCTTTTGAGAAGGGCACGACTGGAGGAGTTCCAGTGTGGAAATGGCGGCAGGAGATTGCGCCAAATCATCTACTATACTATACGATTGAGCGGCTCGACCGGAAGCAGCATTTCGGCGTAATGGTCCCTTTGGAATCTTTGGATGAACCTCAACTTTGGGTTGAGGGATGTGTAAGGGGCCACTGGATGTCGAAAGAGGCTCTGTAGAACCTGAAGATGGAGGCTCGAGAGCAGACTGAGCAGGAGGCTTGGGGTACTGGCGAGACCGAGTTTGAAGGTGAAGGTCGACGGAAGGGGAAGGATCGGAGCGCATCATAAGGATCTGGTAGTCAGAGGAACCAGAAATGGACGAGGGGGGGGCTACATGGCTATCGGGGGATTGGGTAGCCACGAATCCCTGTTGAGGGAAAGGATCAGTGAACACAGCTGGCTGGGTAGTGGCCACATTAGGAGGAGCGTGAGGGGAGGCGTGTTGTCCGCGCAATGTGGTTTGAGACTCCCACATCCGTCGCATCTGGGGTAAAAGAGGACAATCGTGAGTGTAGTGACCGTAAACACCGCAACACGAACAGGGCTTGTTTGTGCGAAGCGGCCTGTCCGGCCTGGGCGGAATGCCCTGAGGCTGGTTGCTAGTGTTAGGGTCCATACCAGAATTGGGTCCTCGGTTACCGGGGGCAGATGAGTTCTGGTTGCCTCTCCGCCTTCTTTGAGAAGAAGGGGGATTAATCGCACCCTGCTGTGCAAATACTTGCCCTGGAGGGGGTTGTAAGTGTTGTTGCGGGTTGTGAGGAGGCAAGGGAGGCGGAAGCGCATATGCTGGAGGAGCTGGCGCACCAGGCTGTGGATAAAAGTAAGGGTTGGGTTGGGCAACATTGAGGTAAGCAGGAGGTTGGGCAAAAGGAGGAGGCATGCCGTATCCTGGATACATGTTGCCGGGAGGGGGAAGAGTGCTAGAGGTGCTGGCCCCTTCCTGAGGGAGACCATGGCTCATAGGAGGGTGAGTAGATGGGTGGGAAAGAGATCCAACAATACCGTCGGCGGAATGAGATGCCCCCGGGGCGTTAGCGCCACCGGGCCTGGGGATGTCAGGAAGAACGATATAAACATAACCAGATTGAGCGTAGATCAGGTCATATTTTAAAGTTATTTGGAGGGCGGCTTCTTCAGATTGAGGAAAGTGAGAGGCGACATCTTTGCCGATGGGAGACGGGAGGGTGCGAAGGAACCAGTCCATGTAAACCCGATCCTCAAAGGGAGGAGCTCGACATAAGCTCCGTCTTCGTCGCCATTCCTGAACATGGGCAGAAAGGCGTGTGGAAGAGGATTGCTTAAATGAAGTCAAGAGCTCCGTGCCGGTGTCGTATCGGAGAGGGAGCTGGAAGTACGACAAAAAGGCTTGGGCAAGAGTCTCGAACGTGGTATGGGAGGAAGTGGCCTGTTCGACATACCATTTAGAAGCTTCGCCGGTAAGCGTGCGTTGGAACAAACGAAGACGGATGGAGTCATTGGTAATGGAGTTGGAGGAACACCACATGTGGAAAGACCGGACGTGATTGGTTGGGTCTTCGCCATTAAGGCCCTCGAACTTAGGGATAACGGAGGGTAGCTTGGTGGGCATAGCGGGCCAGGTAGTATTATGGTGAATGGGGTCGTTAATCAACTGATGGAAATCGGGGAGGCTGAGGCCTGCAATGTACGGCAGCACAGGGGTGGCCGGAGTAGTGGTTGTGACGGTTCCGCTAGAAGTAGGGCCGGCATTGGGTCCGGGAGAACCGCTAGCATTAGGCCCTGATCCGGACATGGTGAAGGTAAAAGGGGGAGAACCGGAAGGAGGAGGGGGACCCGATGAATCAGGAGAGGAGTCGGAGTGCGGACTCGAAGGTGGACTGGCTCGACGACGGCGGTGCGGAGCGGGTCGATCAACCGGAAACTGAGGGTGAAGGCCAAGAAGTCTCCGGGAAAGGCGCCTTGGGGGCGCAATGATGACAGGAAGAAGGAAACCGACAAGGGCAGAAAGGGACAAAATCAAGAAGGTCAAGGGAAGATAAGGTGCGGTGACAATTGATTTTAGAGTCTTTGCCAGGCGGTGTAAACCAGGCGCTTCTTCACTTAGGGTCAGTGTGTGGCGTGCGTTAATTTTAATTTTTAAACCCTTTTCGTTGTTTGAGAGCAAGAAAAAGTGTGCGACGTAGCTGAAAATAAACCTACAGAGAACAGAATAAAATGCTGAAATAACAGAAAAATAACAGCTACGTATGCATCTATCTAACCCAAGAAGGTGGGTCTCTCACAACTATGCTGAAAAGAAAGGGAAAAACTATGTAAAACACACACGAAGGAAGCTCAACAGATCTAGGGTCAAAAGGGACAGAGATCTGGAGGATAAAGCTGCAGACAAGGGGTGCAGATCACAGCCAAGAGACAGAGGCAAGGTGGCTGGAAAAAGGAAATCAGCAAAAAACCGGGGGGGCAAGGCGGAGGCCTTCAGAGGAGGTCCAAACAAAATGACAAGAGGTGATTTGAAAGGAAAAGAGGCTGATTTCAATGGATCTGAAAGTGAGGTAACAGATCTGGAAAAGAGGGGGCTGAAGCTCTGAAACCGACGGCTGAAACAACTAAAACTCTTCCACAAAAAGTGGAGGGTACTAAATCCCTAAGGGGCTGGGTTCCCACTTAGATGAGTAAAAACAGATCAGATCTTGGTCAAGGCGGGCTGAGACAGAGGCTGGAAAACCCTGGCAGAAGCTGCAGCAGAACCCAGAAAAATTGCAGAAAAAATGCGGGAAAAAAGGCAGGTCGCAGGTTCTGACCTGATCTGAGTTGAGGTCGCAGGAAACAGGCTGAAAAGTGCGTCCAGGTCGCAGGTTTTGGGCCAAAAGGTGCGACCCCCCCGGTCCGGTTGTTTCGGCGGCAGATTTTCTGAAAAGTTGCCGTCTCAGTTGCGGCTGGTGTCGCTTACCTGCGCAATAGGGCCAGAAACACACGGAAGTTAGAAATTTTAAGTTTTTAGGGTTTTATGTGAGAAAAATGACATGAAAAGAGAAAAACTAAGCAGCTGAAAAGAAGCCCTAGGGCCTGAAGTAGCTGGATATGCAGGAATATGAGAAACGACGGCGGTCGTAATTTAAAACCCGTGTGGAGTCGCCATTTGTTAGTATGAATTCTTCGTCGAAGTGTACGAAAAAGAACCACTTTAGCTACGCATAACTAATAGCCCTAACAACAATAATGGTTGCAAAACATCTTCAGATCTGCAATTAGTAGTTAAAGTGCTGCAACAAACAGATCTATAAATGGAAAGACATTAAGCAGTAAAGTAAAGAGTTTGCTCCATGCATCCAACGGACAAGACAAGAACACGATTTTTGAATGAATTTTTATATTACAGGGCACCTGGGAGGAAACAAGAAGGTGTATCGAGATCTCCTCAATGGGATGGGTTCTTTGTAGTCCTCAGCACTTCAGATCTAAGCTTTCTCTCTCTTGTAGATGTAGAAAACCCAATGTAGAAGGTAGAGCTCAATGGGAGCAACAATGGCAGAAAATGAGACCGAGTGTATAGATCCAGAGTGATCTAGTATGCAACAAAAGGTGAAGAATGATGGGGGAAAACCCTCCTATTTATAACAAAATATTGGGTCATTCTAGATCTTGGTGCATGATTAAAATAATGTTAATCAAATCTAGATCCACCTCTATGGAATATTTTATTATTATTTGTTGGAGGGAAAGGGTGTTTGACTTGGGTCAAATCCCTTGATTAGTGAAGAATAAATAAATAAATGATTTATTTATCCTTTTAAAGAAGTGGTTGGGATATAATCAAATAAATAATGATTTATTTAATTAATAGTGGTTGATTTGGTCATATTTAACAAGGAATATTATTTAAATAATTATTCCTAGAAAATAATAAGATAACTATGGGTGTATCTCATTAATTTCTCTGTTTTTGGGTTAAAAATGACTGGGAATAATAATTAAATTGTGGTTTAATTAATTATTCCTTTTGGGGTTTTCTTAATTAACATAGTGAAAGCAGTTTTACTTGGGGTAAAACTGGTCTTACATGGTGTACTTGGGTCCATCTAATAATAAAAGGTGAGATGACCAAAAAATGGTGTAACAATAATATTCCAAATATCATGTGAAAATTTGGGAATATTACAGTCCTCCCCAGAAAAATGTTGCTTGTCCTCAAGCAACTGCAAAAGTAGATGCAAAGCCATCCATTCCCCTCCAAATGGCATCCACATAAGGAAGGCCTCCTCCATTTTCTACAATGTGTCATGCATGTTTGGTTCCAAAGTTGTCTCCCCAAAAATGCATAGAATGACCTCCAAATGTTTGGTTAGATGTCCTCCTAACACCATGAAGTACCAAGTGACAACCATATGATGTCCAAAATTATCATCAATACATGAGATACATAAAATAAAGTGGTTATTTCCACAAAGGAAAAGCTCGATCTCACAATACACCTCTTCATCCCATGCTTTATGAATTAGATTGAGCATTGATATGCCCTCATCCTTAGCCCCGTTGGCCTTGTTGGATCCAAGCACCATTCCAACATTATGAAAAAGAAGAAATAGGGACATATGGGTAGACCAAAGTGTCCAACCATATTCTCCCAATAGAAACCACCAGAGTAAGGCCCTTTCCTGCCATCCTCCACCTCCTCCATGTAATATGGACAAGCCAAACTCCCCTAAAAGAAACCAAAGCAACAAGAGATCTTATTGCTTTCTATCCTCCTCATGTGCATCATGGAGTAAAAACATACTGATAGACATGTGGAATGTCACATCATCCCAATACAAGCAAACACCATCAATACATATCATGAGAGCATCATGCCAAGTTATACCCAATACAAAACACATAAACATAAGAGATGTCATGTGATGGCAAAACTCTCTCAAGGGAAACCAAAATGAACATGCCTTCTTTTGTTGCATTCTATCATTGATACAAAAGGCATGAATAAAACAAATATGAGATATTGGGTGGTAACCATACTCACCCATGAGCATCCAACGCAGCCATGTGCCCTTCTTCATTACATGAGTGTTTTCCAAGGCATGGATCAAAGAATTAGGAGCCTTTGGGTAGTAACCAAAATCACCCAAGAGAAACCAACGTAACCAAGCTTCTTGCTGGCCCATGTCATATATCTGCAAGTGGTCATGCAACCCCTTTCTTATCATCCTCACCCACTCATCCCAATGTGGATGATGAATTATGTTCAGCATAAACATGGTATCCTCCCTTTGTAGAATACCATCCTTCCAAAACTGATGAAGAAATTTGCACTCCATGAAATGTTGAATTGGACCTCCAATGAGATCTCTTAATGAGACCTTCTTCTCATCAATGGCCCTCCAAAACCAGTGAGGTTCTGGAGCTGCTGTAGGTAGAAGCTTCTCTTTACGCTGTGAGATGCTCACTGAGAAAGTGTCATCTATAACGGAGAAAATATTTCTCATCTCAAGATGTCTACCATTTATCATCTTAACCTCCATTGCTTCATGAGTGAATCTACCTTCAGAATGCTCCAAGAATAATGGGGCCCCTTCATTATCACTTAGTGACAACGTTGTAGATCTGCATGGTAGTACATATGTTGTCTCCTGGAAAGGAACAATGCTAAAATCATAGCCAGCCATTGTACATAGGATCATGCTCATCCCATCTTCTGAAACTATACACTTCAAATCAAAGGGTTTAATGTAGCTCAACAATGATGAACTGGGATAGCTCTTCATCTCCTCCTTGATTAGATCAAGGGTCCTCTATGTTGTGATAGGTTGCTGCTTCAAATCAGCATTTTTTTCTAATCCTTGGTCATGCAGTGGTCCTGATGGCATTTCCCCATAATTTTCAATAAGATCTATTGAAACAATAGGTGATGAAAGTGCATGCATCCCTTGGATCAACCGATGGGTGGGAACCTCTTGTAAGGACACAAGAGTTCCTCCAACCAGGTCAATGATGCCTCCAACTGCTGGTAAGAGTGATGGTTTCTCTTCTACCAATGTACCATTGCTGGAATCTTCCTCCTCTTCCTCATGCATCTCCTGAATCATGCATGGGACTCTATGTATCAAGAGCTCAAGAATATCTTGCAAAATTGCAAGTGTCTTCTCTAGATGCAAGTAATTCTGCAGCTGGTGGTGAATGTAGTGACTCCTTGTCCAGAGTGACAATATTTACATCCTCCTTTGTTTCCTTAGGAAATGTCTCTTTGTGGCACATTTCTATTTTTCTCACATCAAAATTCCTCCTCAACTTGTGAAATAAATCTGAATATTTAGTCACCTTTTGATGCTCCATGTCACCAAACCACCAATCATTGGCTTCACCACAAAGATGAAGTGTTGCAATCTGGACAACCTCTTTTTCAACTAGAGGATGTGGCATGAAAACTTTATCTAACTCTTTCCTCCAAGCCTTAAACGTTCTTGAGGAAGATCCATCAAATGTAGGAAAATAAAACCTATTGTGCCTCTTTCTTCTATTGCTGTTATAGGATCTTCTTTCTTCTTTGAGTTCGAATAATTCTTGGAGAGTTAGACTCTCTTTGAATGCTCTAGACTGTG
The DNA here is from genome assembly GCA_034641835.2 of Pinus albicaulis. NCBI lineage: Eukaryota > Viridiplantae > Streptophyta > Pinopsida > Pinales > Pinaceae > Pinus > Pinus albicaulis. The sequence goes on from CM076581.1 coordinate 1,046,066,230, forward strand.
CTTTGTACTCTTCAAGATATAGACTGAGGGTCTCATGAGTCTCAGGTTCTTTTATTCCTTCATTTCTATACTATTCGCCTTCTTCAAAGAAAGTGGGAATAATATATCTATGAGGAGATCTATGATTTTCTGGTCTTCTTTTTTGCTGATAGGAAGTGTTTGGACCTTCCTCATCAAATATTCTCCTTGGATCCTCCTTTTTCCTTTCCCTCTTCATTTGACTAACCTCCTTGGAGAGATCTTGCTTGGATCTAAATAGAGGAGTGGAAAAACTACACTCCTCGTTCATGATAGATCTCATCTATCTAGTTCTTCTTTTGATGCAAAAGATGAAGTGTCCACAAGCTGAGCCAAAGATCATACTCTGATACCACTGTAATATCCCAAAAGGGAGAATGCAGTAATACTGAAACAAAATATAAGAACTACAACTAAGTAAACAATAAATCTAAAGACAACATCAGAATATACAAATAAGCTAAGCCTTTTTATTATATGGAGAGTATTTAGTTACACAATGTACAAAAGATGAGGGAATCTAGCCAAAGAGATGGCCTAGAATCACCCTGCAAACATGCTACAACTAGCACTGCATGACTAGTGAGCTTACAGGAATAAATATTGCACTGTCCCTTTTGTTGCTGATGTACATGAAGCTACTTCAAAATAAAATGAATATCTCTGGAGCTCAGGAGATCTGATGATGCCAATATTCAAGATCTAGCCAATGTGATGGGAACCCAAGATAACCCAGAAAGGATTTTCCATATCTACAACTTTGGAAAATCACCCTCCTAGGGTTTGATCCTTTGACTGCTGGGTTATATAGATCTGAAGCTAGATCTGATCCAAAGATGGCTGCAAAATGTTATACAACCATATCTAAGCTTTGAGGGTTGATCCCTCCTTCAGATCTACAAGCTAAGAGCTTGAGATCTTGTCTCCTCTTCTTCCTCCTTCAAGTTGCAGCAACTGAATATGCAGCTACTATAGAAACTGTGTTGTACAAGATGGAGAGGCTCTATGCCTACCAAAATATGTTGTAATAAACTCCTGGCGGATGGAAATGGTGATGGCAAGGTGAGGGGATGATCCCTCACAGGATTACTAGTTGAAATACTAGTAACTTCCTTCCTTCTTTGGATTTGCAATGATGGACTGCGCAATACTTGATGGGATTGTTGTTGATAGGAGTTCAATAATATTTGGCCTGATGTAAGATCTGAAATGAAGCCCTGGGAATGCTTCTCTTCAAGCCCAAGGTGATAGGAATAATCCTACACTGGTTCTCCAGCTAAATTATTGAAGACAACCTCCACCTCCCAAACTGATCTTCAGAAATTGCGTAATTCCTAAAGGTAGATGTTCTGCAGAGAATGGAAATGATGTGTGGCACCAATTCCTGATGATGAGTGAAGTACAACCCTCTTCCAAGAGCTACTCAATGAAAGAGGTGGGATTCCTCACCAGGAACACCCAGTGCTAAACAACACTTGCAATCTTAGCTAAACAACCAAAGAAAGCACGGAATGTCAAATGACAATTCCAGATCTAAACAGACCTTTACATGAATAATAAAAATCATGCCTTCATTGTTTCCTTCATCTCCTTTATATAGTTTATGAGCCTTCCCATGTCTTGGCCCACCTCTAAACTGTGTTGTGCATGTGGACATAATCCTCCATGTTTGACTGCGTTGTCTCTCTAAGTCATCCATCATGCCTAGATGCAATGTACACCCTCTCCATCATGTGTGCATTAATTTCACTACTTCCTCCATAACTTCATCATGAATGCCCTATGGTTTTACATTATATTCCTTCCATGATCTCAGTTGACTGCTTCAACCTCCATGATCTATCTCATTAATGAGACATGATCTCCACTCCATTCACATTAGAAGTTTCTCTAGTACTCCATTATGTAGATATAGGCTTAATCAATCCACATTCACACATAAAAGTGGATATTTATTCATCTTGAGGATTATGGGTCCCTCCACCCTTTTATTTACTTAATTCATTAACAAAATTAAGAACTCTAATATTCCAAATATCATGTGAAAATTTGGGAATATTACACAGGCCTTCAAAAGAGCTGGCACAACTACCAGGATTTGGTGAATGGGAGGGAGAAGCTACTAGATTGGGAGCGTTTATGGACCGACTTTGTACAAGAAGAGATTCGGCAGAACACCAGAGATGGATCCTCATCAATGCATGATGATGAGGAGAACTATGCCTTGGATGGAAAGGCAAAGAAAGAGAAATGGAAGTCATCCCATTCCAAATCAGATTCTGGTCAGGATGTAAATAATAAAGACTTGTTGAAGATTAAATTTTTTCATTGTCACAAGTTGGGACACTATGCCATGATGTGTCCACACAAGAAGGACAACAATAAGCCCTCAGGAAGAGTGGAATGTGAAGCTCTTGCTTCACAATTCAAGTTTTATTTCACTCTCATCGCATGTATGGCGTCATTGGTGATGGTATCTATGTGGCACCTGGTAGTGGAGCCTCATTTCGTATGACCAAGAAAAAAGAGTTCTTCATCAATCTGGAGGAGCAGGATCTCTAAACGCACATCGAGATGGGAGATGATGGGAGGTATATCACAATAGAAATTAGTACCGTTACCTTTCAGAGGGAGTCTGGTTCTCCTCTTACATTAAAATATGTCATATATGTTCCTGGTTTTAAGAAGAACTTAGTTTCAATTGCTATATTGGAAGACCGTGGCTACGATGTGATATTTAGCAAAGAAAATGTTTTACTTCGTCACATAGCCATAGGAAAAGTGAATAAGATCGATATTCGAGTAAATAACCTCTACAAATTGGATGTAGAAGATTTTTTTCCTTGAGCACGAAAGCAAAGAATGTGGAGAACCAAGACATCGATGAGTTATGGCATAGAATATTTGACCATTTACACCATGGAGCTTTGAAGATCATGCAAAAAGTTTCTACGAGACTTCCCAAGGGTGCACTTGAGCAGTGTGATAGATGCAAAGGGTGTACATGGGATAAGTACACCAAAGCCAACTTTCATGATAAGGACAGTCAGGCAAAAGCGATCCTTGAAAGATTTCACTCATATGTGCATAGATCGTTCTCGACATCCTCCATGGAAAATCACAACTATTATGTGATTTTTGTAGATGATTTTTCACGTAAGTGTTGGATATTCTTCATGCAAAAGAAATATCAGGTGTTCTCAAAATTTTGTGAGTTTAAAGCACTTGTTGAAAAATACACAGGCAAGAAGGTAGAGGATATTAGGAGTGAAAATGGTGGAGAATATATGTTGAATGAATTCAATAACTTTTGTGCATCAGAATTAATTCAACAAGAATTGATAGCACCACTTAACCCACAACAAAATGGGGTTGCAAAAAGGAAGAACAAAAGAATTGTGGGAGCTTCACAGGCGATGTTACATGATCATGGCCTACTATATCCTTTGTGGGAAGTGTTAGGGTCCTATGTTATAAGAATATTGGTCATGTTAGTCTTTTTAATATTTATCTAAGGTCAATTTGTAAATATTATTCTTGATGATCTAACTATTATGGTTTTAAGAGGTCAAGATTTAATTTAAATGTCATGTAAAGTATGTCTATTTTGCTAAAGTTCAAATGCCTAATGTCATGAAGGATCATTATTAAAGGGATAATCATAGGGAGTCATTGGGTCACCATGGAAGAGTAGTGAGGGTTCATGTCATAAAACTTTTGTCATCATGAGTTAGTCACCTAAATATAGAGATCGAGTTTACATCAAAGAAATTATGAAAAAGGATTGGGCACATATTTGGAGGTTTTACTGAGATAATTTAGATGTCATTTCATAAGTGGTCATGACCTCAGCATGAGTACAATGGTCAAAATGACAGTTTGTTTCCTTTCCTCAAGTGTTGTGTTTTCCAAGAGGTGTTTCACATTCATCATTTCCATTTTCAAATCACAATCATTTCCATTAATTCCGCTCCATCCTATTTTTGGAGATTATTTGAACTTTCACCTTCATCCAAGATTTCTCATTTCCTATTTATTTTCATTGGAAACCCGTGGTGTGGTATTTCTAATGTGTTGTGTAAAGGAGTCAGAGGCGTTGCGTTTCCTCACAACTCTACTTTTCTTGTTAATATGAATACCAAACTCCTTTCACAGGTGCCAAATCTAACTAATTTTTGTTCCTTGGTAGTGAATAAGTTTTAAATTTCTTGAATGAGCTAGCTAAAATTGTTCAAAACCTACAAAAGTAGAAAATTAATCGTCACTGCATTTTTTTAATTCGATTTTTTTTCTAAAATTGTTGTGTTTTCTCCTAACTGTTACGCTACCACACATTCCTTATGTTTTTCATTTCTTTGTTGCCAATACTGCATTCTCCTATGCAGATATTCCATGTGTAAAGTGTCATATGTGTTGAAATTTCATTGAAACCCCTCACCCTAACTATTGTTCTTGAGAGGTGTTTGAAACCCAATTTCATTGAGTGTTTCACTTCTCACAAAGCGTTGCACCTATCCCTCTAAATTATATGTCAGCAGTTAAAAAATTTGAAAGTTGTTTTGGGTTTTTCGGAAGAAAGTCTGTATTGATTAGTCTCTTATGTGAATCTATCTTGTTCTTAACCATAATCAAAGGTTTAAACTTGAAGAGTTATTCTTTTCATTACTCCTACGGTATTGCACAAAAAAAGTTGCTTTAAAACCCTATCCTTTTCATTGATTTGAAACAAAATCATGCCAAATCCAAAGGAAAAGAAGCACAAGGGAGGTGTCATTTTTCGGTTGATCAAATTTGGAGAGAAAGAGACTTTGTATGCATTGTATTTCTAATATTTTTCAAGTGAATGAAAGTTAGAAGGTGATTTGCAAGGATTCATGTGTCATATCTTGATGGTGTTGTGCTTCCTTATGTTATCACTCTGTAATTTCAAGATTGAAGAAAAAACCTCGGAGGTAACATAAAAACACTTTGGAAGCTAAGATCTAGCCCTGCCAGCTTCAGAGAGGAATATCTCTGTAAAATTTAGCTATTTTTTATGTGAATTTTAGGCTAGTTAATGGGATCAGAGTTTGGTTTTTGAATTATTTTCGTTGGAACAACTAGGGAAGGCCATTGGGAAATGGATTCATAAGAGCTAACTAGATCTGAATCAAACTTTGAAGGAGTTTCACAGGGCAAGCTAGATTTCACTAGTTGGATCTTTCAGAATTTTAAATGAATTATGAAACAGAAGAAATGTAATTTTTAGTAGAAACTAAGGAGTAATGAACTATTCCATAATTTGACTTCAACAGAAAACATAGAAATTACATACATCCAAAATAGGGTGCTCTCTACAAAAAATCCTATTTTCCACATTTTCCGTTATGTAATTAAGCTTTTAAGAAATGACAGTGAAAGAAAATAATGAATAAACACATGAACAGAAGAAAAACATCACCAATTCGTACACCACACGAATCTTGTGAAGAATTCCCTTGTATTATTTATGAAGGTCACTTGAACTTAGTGAACAACTTTACAATGAATGGTAGTCTTTCTCATTACAAATCCCAACATCTATTACTTCAAACGATGAAGTATTTACACAAATTCTTCACCAAATATCTTAAAAATGTGTTATACAAATAGAACTGAAATATAGGACATTAAAAACTAATGAATATACTTGGCACTACCTTTGTGGATTTATGGTGACAAATAAGAGCAATTTGAATTTGATACCAACTCTTATTTGATGAGGTGACCTCCAAGTCACTAACTATCTTTGAGCTTTTTCCTCCTGAATTTCTGAAAAATAGGGTCCAGTTATCCATTTGAATAACTCAATCCGAGATATATGTGTAAAATGTGAAATATTTTATTATATATGAAGAATTTTGGGAGATAAAACTCTCTCAGTTTCCCAAAATTTTGCTCCAGTTGGTCACAATATTCTCTGCAAAACGACGTCTAAAACAGGAATTTGTAAAGTCATAAAAATATGTTGTGAAGATGTGAATGTATATATCATTATGTAATACCTGTGTAAAATTTTATATAGGTTTTTTTATTTTATAATCTTAGGAACAAAAACCTCCTTTAGTGTCACAAGGTTCATCTCTTATGGGCCACAATCAATTTGGAAAAACTATGACTAAACGAGACATTTCTGGAAAATGTGCCTTCAAAGAATATTTCAAATTTCCCAAACCATAATGTCTGTGTAAAAATGGAGAAATATTTTTGTACATAAATATGTTAGAAACAAAACCTATTTCATTTTTTGAAAGTTCATTTCCAATTGCACAAAAACTATGTTTGACAATACTGACTAAAAACAGGAAAAAATGGGAAAATATGCCTGAAAAGATTCCTCTGAATCTCCCAAACCATAATATTTGTTAGACAAATGAGGGAGGTTTTGTATATTAAGATGTTATTTAAAAAATCCTCTTTTAGTTTTTGAAAATACATTCTCATTTGTTTTTAAACCATGCTTGAAATTACTGTGTTGTATAGGGAAAAAACATAGTTTTAACTGACCATGAAACGAATATATGACATGGAGGTGGGAGGCAACATGGAGGTAGGGGGTGATGTGGAGGAACATGTTTGGAATAATTAATGTGTGAGTGAAAAAGGAAGGGGTGATAATGGAATGGTAAGCGGGAGTTCATATTAAGGTGGGAGCAGAGAAAACTGCTTTCGGAGGGGGGTAGGAGTGTTTTGCGGTATTGAGAGGGGGGTGCGACATGTGGAGGTAGTGACACATTGCATGGGACCAGTGAGAGTAAAACTAAATTTCGGTCCCCCCATGGCATTAAAGATAGGATGGCGAGGGGGAGCCGAAAATCATCTTGGGCCATAGATCTGGCTGAGTGATAATCAGGTTGTTGATTGGAGCGTCTGACTTAACCAGAAATGACAAAGACCTTTTGTCATCTTGCCAAATTTATAATACAATCAAAACTATAGTACCAAGGCCTTAATACAATTTATTTAATCACATTTAAATTATGTGATTAATTAATATAAACATACTTAATTATCCTCTAATGCTGCATTTCGACTTGCAAGCATATTTTTTTATTTTTCTTAAGGTTTTAACCTTTTTTGGAAATAATTTACAATATGGAATATTATTTACAACATACGAAATATAATAATCATCAGCTATAATCAAGTGACCCTATAACAATTTATAAGACCCTAACACCTTCTAGTTGTAAGTTTGTCTTAAGTTTTTACATCTCTTGAATGTATGCCTTCATGCTTGGAAAAATAGATGTTTAACCCAGAATTCATCTAAAAGATGCTCTGATTTAGTTTTACCAAGTGATTTATGTTTTCCTCTTAAAGCAACACTCAAAGTTTATCTGCAGTTTGATACTCGTTGTGTTCTCTCCATATTTTCTCGCACTCACCATTCTAGAACGAATTAATTCCATCACCAAGACTGCATACCTTGTCCATGTGGAAAAAAAATTTCTCTCTTCATCTTATCATTGGACAAAAAATCAATTTGACATGACTCTATGCCCAATGAATCTGTCTCTTTTCGTACCAACAAACCTTTGAAAACCATACTTTATTTAGCACAATACCTATCCTAATATCAAATCAGTTGAGAAACCTAAGTAAGAGAGCCCTCTCTGAGGCTGGAAGGGCTATATTCTATCCTAAAAGTGGTTTTGTGGTTACCTCTCAAATTTATCTTTTCAACCTAGGGAAATTTACAGAGTGATAGTAAGCAAAAGGATGCAACCGAGTTTTGCATGTGCAGAACAAAATTCCTCATCTAATCCTCAAGATGAATACACCAAAAGAAGCCTTTTCTAGTAAGAAGATAGATGTGGAACACTTTAGAATTTTTGGTTCATCAGTTTACTATCATGTTACGAAATATGCACGGAATAAACTAGAACCAAAAATTTAGTTGGGCATATTTGTGGGGTACACTAACACAACTCACAACTATTAGGTGCACCTTCCTTTGTAGATATGTGAAATGTGATGAAGGAAAGGCCATGCACATTTACCTTCAGAGGGAGCTTCAGATTCATGAAGTTGAGGAGCTCTTGGCTCCAAAATAAGAGCCTCAATATGTGGAGCATCCACAAGAAGAGGATTAGAGAGCGGAAGCACTCACTCATGTAGAGACATCCAAAGATAGAAGGAAGCGCACCAGAGAGGATGATATGTTGATACATGATGCTATAGAGAATGTGGGAGCACCCACATCACAAAACAAGAAGAGAACAGATATATGCGCTGACTACATGTCTCTTATGAGAAAGAGTGTAGAGACTAATCCATCCTCATTTGAGGAAGCAGTGAAACAACCAGTATGGGTTGATGCCATGGTTGAGTATGACTCCATTATTAGAAAAAGTGCATGGGAAATTGTTCCAAGGTCAGAGGACAAGTCAATTGTAGGATCCAGGTGGATCTACAAGGTGAAGCAAGCATCAAATGGGAGTTTGGAGAAACAAAAGGTTAGATTTTTGGCCAAGGGTTTCTCTTAGGTAGAGGGAGTATATTAAGAGGAGACATTTGCTCTAGTAGCATGGTACTCTTCAATCAAATATATTCTTTCACTTTCAACGCATATGTGATGGAATATACATCAGATGGATGTAAAAGAATATTTACTCAATGGAGTGATTTAGGAAGAGGTTTACATAGAGCATCCAGAAGGATTTGAGACCTTCAACAGATATTCACATATGTGCAGACTCAAGCGAGTGTTGTATGGACTGAAACAATCACCCTGTTCTTGTTACATTGGGATCAATAACTATTTCACCAAGTTTGGCTTCGCCAAAAGTGAAGCAGATGCAAACCTTTAACATATTCTAGTAGAAGGTAAATTATTGATTATAGTATTATATTTCGATGATTTTATTCTAATAGTTGATGAGAAGTTGATCAATTCTTGCAAAGATGATCTTGCAAGAAAATTTGAGATGAAGGACATGGGGCTCTTGCATTATTTCCTTGGTTTGGAAATTTGGCAAAGATATGGGGAACTGTTTATCTCTCACGACAAGTATGCCAATAATATACTAACGAAGTTTCACATGGAGAGAAACAAACCCATGGAGACTCCTCTAGAAGGGAATTAGAGGAAGGAAGATGATACTTTAGGTGAAGTGGTAGAAGCTACAATTTACAGGAAGCTTGTGGGTTCACTTATGTACTTGGTGAACACATGAGAGGACATGCATTATGGGGTTAACCAGCTTAGTCAAGCCATGGTTAAGCCAACCAAGATTTATTGGAAGGCATCCAAACAAGTGTTGAAATACCTCAAAGGCACCACTTAGCTTTATCTTTGGTACATACAGGTAGAGAGAGTGAAGCTTCAAGGCTTCACAAATTCAAATCGAGCAAGGAGTCCATCCAACAAGAATAGCACATCAGGGGTCATATTCATTATTGGGTGAGAAGCAGTTTCCTGGTATAGCAGGAAGCAGAGATCATTTGCACTCAGTTCAGTGGAAGAAAAGTACATGGCTTCTAGTCAAGAAGCTTGTGAGGCTATCTAGATGAGGAAGATCCTTGTTGGGTTGTTTGGTCAAAATATGGATCCGATAGTGATTTATTGTGATAACCAGAGTTGCATAAAACTCTTAGTTAATCCATTTTTTCATGACAGGTCCAAGCATATCGACATCTGGTATCACCATCTCAGAGATTGTGTACAGAGGCAGATTATGTTATTAGAGTACATTTCTACAGAGGAGAAGGATGTAGAAATCTTGATGAAGGCACTGTCAAGAGGAAAATTTGAGTTCCATAGAGGCAGGATCAGGGTATCACAAAATCCCTTTCTTGCTAAGAGGGAGTGTTGAAATGGCACCAAGAAAGGATTCTAATTTAATTTTCCCATGAATTAAAATAGAATAAAATTGTAATTCCATATCACATGACAACTTATACGAGTTAACTAAATTAGGATAACTTATTTGGTTTATTTAATTCAACTTGAGGGTCAAACTAGAGGCATGTAGGGTCTCTCCTACATTATAGGATCCTTGGTTGAGTTTATTTTGAGTTGTAATTAATTAACTCATTTTATCTTAGTTAAATTCAGTTTAACTAGTTCTAACTGATGGAGGAATTGGAGAAAGGTCAAAGTGTGGAAATTATATTTAATTCACATGCAGTGTTCAATCAAATAACTAATAATTCACTCATAAATAACTCATGCATGTCAGTTCTCAGAAAGACCTAGTTGAGATTGGATTTCAAGGGTAGTGTACTATCAATTGTATAATTATCCTAATTGTAGAGGTGTTGCATGCAATCTAAGGAATTCCCTTAATGGATTGCATTGTATGGATTGGGCATTTCCCTAATTAATATGGCCTAATTACCCAAGGAAACTGTGCAAGGAAATAGGGACTTGAGCAAGCCAAAAATTAGTTAAGTAATGAACCAGGCTTGTTTAGGAATCATTGAGATATATAGAGATAATGCAGAGGTTTCTCAGCTTGGATAAAAGCATTTTAATATTCTCATATTATTTGGCTTATGCAATATACAAGTAACGAGGTTTTTACTTGAGGCTTTCCCCAAGAAATATTTTTGTTGTGTGATTGAAATTATTTCTCTTTCATGTTTTGTGATTTCAAGAGAAATTGGTAGAGTAGATTCAAGTAATGTTTTAGCATATTACAATTATTAGTTGAATCTATGTGGATTTTTTACAATCCTTAACTCTCACAATCTTTTAATATTCAGAGAAATGACTTGAATTTGAAATTGACTAAGTAAAATCACATTGAAAGGAATTAAAATAATTCTGAAAAGAATACCCTAAACTTCAATACACTCAAACAAGAAAACACTACCATAAACCCTTTTGAAAATTGCACCACTCATTCTAGATCTGGATTGTCTCACTCTCAAACCAAATGCATCAAATAATCAGAGCATATAAACAACTTGTGCACACTGATACAATCAAAATATCACCATTTTCAGACACCACAATTGTCTTCATGAAAATTCATACACACCATGCTATTTAGCGAAGGATAACGAGCTGGGTTAGTTGGGCCCTAGCCAACTAGCTCGTTTCCTTTTAAGGAAGAGAATAAACTATAGAGTATTCAAAGACATTAGCAAGATTGAACACAAATTTATATTAAACCTAGCATTAAATCTTCCTTTATTGATCAAAACTCAGTTCAGTACATTCTATGCTCGGTGGTCCTGCTCCAGAAGGTTCTGAGCGATACAAAAGTTCAACTTAGTAGTATATAAAAGTTATAAATAGTATCTCCAAACTATTACATCCCATAGCCTAGAATATATATGCATTTACATTTAATGTCACGGTGATAGTCAACCTGTAAAGGAGAAGAAAATAGGAAACTAATATAACAATGTTTCCCAAAATTAGATCTTCATTCGACTGCCATTGAATAGTAAGATTCCCAAATCAAGACAAGTTCGTTAAGAGTGAGACTATAATCTAGAGTTCATTGCTGAAAATTAGGAAAGGTAAGCATGTCTTTCCTTCATTGGAATCTAGAGAAATCTTAATTAAATTGTCAGTCGACTCATTGTTAAACATATGAACCCTAGTGAAGGAATCTCGAAATAACTACATGAATCCATAACCAAAATGAATGTCTCTTGTTTTTAGCATGTGCACTTCATAATTTATTAGAGGCTAGCTCAATATAAAAGAAACCCTTAAGATAACACCAAATGCAACATTAATTATAAAAATGCTAATCTACCAACCTTTTTAAAGATAAGCAATTCCATATCCATATTATTTATGAATACAATAATAGAAACCAAAATATGTACATGAAGTTCTTCTTAAGGCTTGTAAAAAAAAGGATAATATAATATTAGGTATCAAAAAATGGGACAATTCTAGAGCTTGAAAGTGCCTTTTTATTTCCTCCTTCATATATACATTATGGCTTGTCTAGCATTTCTTTTGTAGTCTCATAATGTCTCACTTTATTAGAGTCTAGATATGATAGGCCTTTTAAGATAACCTTAATCTCTTCTATATCATATTTATTCTTTACTCCATGTTCTAAATATAACCATACATTTAAATAAAAATCCATTAAATAGGCTCCCATTCTTACCTTCCAGAGTAAATAGTCTGATCCATTCAAAAATGGTTCTCCATTTGGTGTAATCCAACCCTGTTTAACCATGATTCCTTTATATATACCTTCCAGTGGTTAAGATGTACCTGAAGGAACTCCTTCTGATACCAATTGTTGGAAACCAGGATAATACTGAGAGGGGATTTAGTATTATGACCAATTTTAACAATTATTGCCCATTATAATTTTCACTTTAATTAGCAATCAATCATGTAAGAAGCATCATAAAACAAATCATAAATAACATAGATACTCCATAATAAACACACACATATGAAACATATAGAGACACCAGATATACATGGAAACCCATAAAGGGAGAAAACCACCATTTTTTTTAGTTCTTTGTGTAAATGCAAGCTCCAACCTACTATTACATTATTTTTATTGGGACCAACTAGAAGGAATCTCCTACTCCCTAATTTGTAGGCACTCACTTGCAAGAGGAACCAACTGCCAATTGACTTTCAAGAATCGACCTAAAGGAAGCACCAAATCATTGATTTGCAAGAACCTACTTGGAGGAGGCACCAACCCCCAAGTTGTTTCTCAAGAACCCGCCTGAAGGAAGCACCACTCACTAATGTGTAGGAATCGACCCACAAAAACTTGTAGATACCTAGTTCAGCCATTTTCAAGATCAGGTCCACAGGTACTCTATCACTTAAACTTCAAATTTGTTTTGTTGTTCTCTCTCTACTTCAACTCTCACTCAACCTAATATATCACAATGCCACCAACATACTCAGACTTTGTCTCTTCTCTGTAGCTCTTCTCACATTCGGATCTGATCATAACTTTAAAAATATACTATAGTAACTCTTCCTACAACTCCATATCTAATCACAACACTTATATTTGCTTCTATTACTAATCGACCAAATATCGAATTCCAAATCTACATATAGATATATTCTAATTTTTCTTTCTCAACTCAATCTTGCTTATCATTCCTCAAACCCTCTCAACCTCTAATAAGTTTGGTGTATTCACTAACTTGGCCATCTTATATCTTAATTAGAACAACACTTCTTGTTTTTATTTTTTGAGCTCTCTTGTCCTCTGATCTTCAATAGAACAACCAATATTTTCTCCACAATTTCTATGTCTTTTAAAGCTTTTGCATGAAGATACCATGGTCATCGAAATACTGTTTTACCCATAGTAATCTCATTATTAGACAGAATAAATAGATTGAGTCAATTTAGTCACCCCCCTGCATTTCATTATAATTGTATTTTAACTAAATTTTGTACCATGAATTCCGATTTTTTTATAGAAAATCACCAACCTTCAGCCCTTTTCAACCTCAAACTTTGCTCTAATGATCAGAGGGTAGTGGAGCTCCTCAACCATTGGCGCTCTTCCAATATGACCCTGACCCAATAATAATGGTTTAAGTCTGCAAGGTGATTAGCTTCACCATAGATTTAATCTATCACTCCCTTAATCTTCAACTCTTTTACCCATGTTACCATCATGAGAACCGAAGTCTTAACTCCAAAGTTCCCTTACCTATAATCTGGTACCTGGGTGTTTCTGTCTATGGTTTTTTTATAAATAGCCCACATGCAACTTTCACTAGGAAAACCTAACAAACGCGGTACCTTAGCATGAATCCCAAGAATTTCCCATGTCATCTACTGACATCATCATTTCCACATGGTAGTCTTTTATTTGTGCCATGTGTCACTCAGATTCAACACCTTTGACCACCCAAAAGGGCCATTTCCGCCTACCACGTGTCACTTCGCTAGTGTGCCATGTCATATCTTGGATGACACGTATCCGCCACATTTCTCTTTATGATTGGGCCATGTTTTCTCTTTTCCGCGTCACTTCCAGTTGTCTGCCACTTGTCTCTAGTAAGGAGAGCCTGAGTTTGGTGTTTTTAAACACACTTATTTGTTAATTGAAAAATACCATGGAGCTAAGTTTCACATTAATTACCATACCTTCAAGTTTCTTGTTTAGTGTCTTCCATTTCATGTCGTCGCTTATTGTTCCAAGTCGTTATGTCACTTCATCAAACTAAACCTCCACGACACGTTTTGAAATTCTATTTTCATAACGAAACATTTTTCATCTTGTACTTTTCTACTACACCATTTCCAATCACGCTAAGACTTTCATCTAGAACCTCCACAATGAGACATTAATTTATATATAAAATAACGAAAAAAACTTCCATTTAGTTCCTTCTATCAACTATGCCAAATCTCCATGAAATGATTCAACTTAAAACCTTCATGGCACAATTATGTGTCAACTATAGCTATCATCCCATGTCTTCATTGAGCCATGTATCACCTTATGATTGGTGTCACGTGTCACCTGGGAAAGGGCCAAATTTGGATGCCACATTTCACCTATCGTATAATGCCACATAATCGCTACTAGGTACTCCAATTCATCCTCGTTATCCAATAGTATGCTACCATGTGTCACTCTGCCATTTGCACTGGTATGGATCTAAATCTAGTATTTAGGGTGTTTTCCTTATTTTTCTTTATTATGGATAAAAATACCTTAATGTAAAATATTATGTATGGCTTTAAAAGCGAGTTTAGATTCCCACATACTTAAAACAGTCTAAATTCCCCCCACTTAAACTCCACTTATATTTTCCATGATCACTCACACCTCCCACCTTGGCTATCTGTCAAACAAATCAGCCCTGTTCAATCAACAACTCATATTAAATGTGTTTCCCCTTGTATTCTTGATCATTAATAAAGGGGGGTCAGAAATTTTTTTCTTATTCGACTAATTCCCCATACACATTTCTAAAATCAGCCCACAAACCAGTCTCTAATATATTTGATATAATGGTTCATATCAATTTCACCCCCCTCGTATGCATGACTTCTAATGGAGAGGAATGGGGTCTGCAATTTGGATTTTTTTGGAACCATGTAGCTATGGAACCTTGCCAAATTTTAAACTTGAATAAATATTGATCCCTTAAGATTTTTTCCAAGTGTCATATACCGTTAAAAAGGTATCTAAGAGGACTATCCAAATGTACAGTTTTTAAGAGCATTTGAGTTGATCCATTGTAGACTAAATTCCTTCAAAGATAAGCCTTCAAATCAATAATTTGCAAACACTACATGACTCTAAAAGCCCATCAATAACTACCCGACATCAATGACAACCAACTATCCTCATACTCAACAGTCTCTGACAATCTCCCCCTAAACTTGATACCCCTTGACATCAATAAATACTCCTTTGACATCAATGACACTCCTTCCTCAATATCAACTTCATCAACCCATAAATCCTACCTTAGTAGACACAGTTGTTTGAAATTATCTTCATTAATATACTTTAAATCCAAATCATTTTAAAAAAATGTCATATGCCTAATTTGATATATCTTCATAATAATCACTACATTACAATATTAATTAATATTATTAAAATGCTAGAGTCATAATTGTTTCTTTTAATATTAATATTAAATATTAAATAAAACTCATTCATATATCTATAGTAGATATATATATCTTTTCTTAATTTATTTATGCTTTGTATGTGACTAGAAGTTTAAATTGCAATATTTATATAATTATAATATATTTTTAATGGAGAAGTTATAATAATAATTTGTTATTTCTAAATATATGCCAAAATATGATATGATATGTTTTTGTTTTATAATTGAAGATAGGTATGAGAAAGGATGATAAATATTATTAAAAGGAAAAAAAAAAAGTTGTGTTTTATGAACACCGAGTTTGTAATTAACATTCATCAATAGTTGTAAGGGTTGGGTCTGATTAGTTAGAAAATTGTATACCATGCAATTTTTTATCCTAAAGGAAAAAATTGTAACTTTTATATATAGTATAAAAATTACATTTTGTATACATTCATAGTGTGTACAAATAGGAATAATAATAAATATGAAAAAACTAAATATTTATAAAACCAACATCTAGGTTCATATAATGACTAATAACCACATATCTTATGTTGAGAACAAACAAAAGTAGAGAAAAGAAAAGTAAGGATGACAAGTGTTGATATTTTAATTTTTGTTTTTCCTTTCTTACACTTTTTTTCAGCCATCATAATTTGGTTCAACAAGAACAAAATCCAATTCTTATCCCACATGAGGGAACTATTTTTCATAATCTAACCTCTCTGAGACATGAGCTCTTTTTGAGCCCCCAATTCCCTCCAACGTCAAAGAATCTTCAGGATCCATTTCTTTTTGTTGGATGTTGATACTTCTTAACAAAACCATGGCATCCTTATTTTGATTGTCTCCTTGTTGTTCTATATTATTCTTTATTTCTTTCTTTCTTTTTTCAGATTAAATTTCCTTGTCTTATTATTCATCCTCAAAATAAATATGCTCTATAAACTTCCAAACTTTTTGTCTATTAGATTGCCTCTTTTTCTTCTTAGGATTCTTCTTTGCCTATGGACATGAGTTTTGTAAATGGAATGTTTGGAATCATACACGACATCTGACTGTCATGTTCTCTTAATAAATAACTTGTCACCGGAGGAAGTTTTTTGTTTCAAATTTATATGATTTGGTAGCCTTTTGCTAAGATCAATCTCCACACATATTCTGCCATATGTCATGTTTTGATATTTCCAGATCCATTTTTTGGAATTTTCCCAAAGTGTTTCCTATATCTTCAAGTACTTTATGATGTCAAAAAGGAAGTGGGAGGTTTGGAAACCTCACCCAAATTGGCATGGTGGAGACTACCATAGTGATGGCATCAAACTCATGGGACCATGGAGTGATGAATAGACCTGCTTTACCCCATAACCAGGGCACTTAATTTAGAGAATAATATAGATCCTTCTAAGTTTCAAATTGGACAATGAAAAAACCTTTTGAATAAAAGTATATGTCAAAGTTCAAAGTCCATAAATAAAAAAAATCATTGAATTAAATCTAATTTAGAGAATAATATAGATCCTTCTAAGTTTCAAATTGGACAATGAAAAAACCTTTTGAATAAAAGTATATGTCAAAGTTCAAAGTCCATAAATAAAAAAAATCATTGAATTAAATCTTGATGTTTAATCTAGAAGCCATTAAATCTGAAAATAATTTTTGTTGACAGAAGAATAGAGAAAAAAGAAGTTACCTTGGGGAGATTTACTTCCTTGCATGGAGTTTTTTCCATTTTTTCTACTATATAGGGCATGGAATATTTTGGTTCCGATATGCCGAAGTGGAGGTCTTCCCTTGAACTACATCTTTGAAGGAAATAGACGTACCCTTTGAAGCCTTGGTTGCATTAGCGCCCCCACGCAACCTTAAGTTTAGAATGATGGTTGTGTTTCTTACGATGCTATAATATTTGAGCTTAAGGGGGTATTGTAGAACCTTCCCTTCAATTTTCATACTATGGAAAAATACGGGCAAGCCCCATCTTCCATGAATAATTCATTTGGGAGAAGAAACAAAAAATGATTCTCTAACCCAAAAAAACAGAGGTCTTCTCGTAGTTGTTTTTAATAAAAATTAAAAATTTGAAATGATAGCTTCAAATTATTTTTTATCATAGGGAATGGAGCTTTAGACCTATGTGGGAGGACAAAATCTCCTCGATATGGGTTAACCAAAGGGTGCAAAAGTAGCATAGCCAACCCCTTCACAATTGTGTTCAATACAAAACATAAAGGTTGAACTAATAAAGAGGGGGCAGGGGTAGGAATAGATCTCGTCGTAAAAACAATCCATTCTTTTGAACATATCTCCCACACTTTTTTATAAAACAACTTGGAAATAAAACATGTAGGAAATTGAAGTGGGGTTGAAACTCAATCAGGAAATTCATACCAACAGATTAACCACCCACAAGCTCCCTCTAGTATCAAACACACTGCGTGGCCAGTGAGAGATACCTCACCTACATAAAATGTCAGTGGTAGAAACTAAACAATATGCTTAGGATATGAATTATTCCATTCACCACACCATGACACGTGTTCCTGGATTGAGATAGATCCATGATCCACGACGATGATAAATAGATCGTGAACCTAGTACTAATATGTTGAAGGTCGAGTTGCGGAGGAGCCCCACCCAGATTAAATATAAGGTGAATTAAAACTTTTCATATACCATACTAATTTTACATCGTGGATTTATAATTATAAAAGATAAAAATAATATATTTCCCATATATAAGGGTGAGGGGCTATTTTTGATATATTAAAACCATCTAGATATTGTTCATGGGCATGTTTATCTACAAATAGATATTGGGGGTGGAAGTATTTAGAATTTAGTGAGAGAGTTTAGATTGCATTTCATGGACTTTGATGGCCATAGACCTCTTTACCATGTGGGAAATCCTCAAATGTGAAGTAGTTTATATAGTTATTAGGGAATTATAAGGCTCAATATATTCCCATCTCTCCATTCTCGATCTAGAGCACCTATTCTATATTTTTGGGATCCATTGAAATTGTAGATTTGATCAAACAATTCATTAGAAATTTTAAATATTTGATCAAGACTTGAAAAACCTATATGATGGAAAGGTTCTACAAGTAATCACCATTTGGTATCTAAATAAATAAAGTCTCTAAAGAATCTACACCTATAGTTTCCACAAATTCTTCCTCACCCAATAAGGACTAGTTCTGTGATGTAATCATTAATATGATAATTCAAAAGGTAACATCCCCACTATTATTCTCAAGTTTTATTGGTTTTTTAATTTTCCTATTTAACAAAAACATAAATAAGAGGAAAAATTAATAACCCATTAATTTCAATAATCTTTATCCAAAATTTATAAAAGAGATTCTAACAAAATAATTTTAAAATTTATTCTTTAACAACAAATAAAATTAAAACTAATCTTTATTTTCATATAAATATATATACTGCATTATAAATCTTTCTAAATACAATTAATTATTAACTCTGTCGAACATTTACTATATCATATAATGATAACACATATAAAATTCTACAACTGTTATCAATATGATGTTGATACTATGATACATGATGTGCATAAGGTGATACCAATTATTGAAGCCTTACCTTTTGAAGGATATTTGAGAGGAGATGGAGGCGAAGCTCTATGGTAGGGTTCCCTCTGACTGTTGTTTTTCAGAGCTCGTCATTGTCATATTTTGGAAGATAGAGCCTCTTGGTGGAGGAAATCACTAATATGGAATCGACTATCACTTTTTGTTTATGGACGTTGAAGGTCAAGGGTTTTGGTTTCAATATTTAGCGGAATTGTCGACTATAGATAGTAGAGAATTCCTGGTGTCCTTGGAGGAGTGATGGTTTTCCCTATGATTTTTTCCTCACTTCGAGATTTTGGGCTTATCGGTCATGGATGGGTTTCAAGTATGAGGGTTTGGTGGACCCACAAGGATTTTTGGATCGAATATTGGGGAGATCCGACTTGGTGGTTCTTTGCTGCCACCATTGGTTCAGAGCTTCTCTTGTCTCCTGTGGCTATAAATAAAGGTGCATTGGTCATATAGCAATGCCAGAGTTTCTGATTTGAGGGAAATGGAAGCAAAACTATGCACTAGGGTTCCCTACGACTATTGTTTTTTGGAGGCCGCCACTATTGCAATTTTGAAGATAGAGCTTCTCGATGGGGACAAGCATGGGTATGGTATCGACTATCGCTTTTTGTTTCTGGACATTGAAGTATGGGAGTTAGTGGCCTCAAAGGAGTGATGGTTGTCTCCACTGGTTTTTTTTTGTGAAACCAGCTCCAAAAATAGAAGAAAAGAGATATCAACACCTTAGAAATAAACCATTTTGAGGGGGAAACCTCCAATACATTACATGAATGAACAATTCTTGGATGATTCAAATTACAAAACCTCCTTTCTATATATAGGAGTCCATGGGGCCTGATATGTAATCCTAGTGGGGCCATAATGTAATCTGGCGAACGCTGTCAATTGAAGGCACGATAATAATTTTATGGGGGTTACGGGGGTACAATAATAACAATAATGGGGTTACAATAACAACAATAAGGGACTATACTAGTAATATAGGGACCTAACATGCCCCTCTCCTTCAAAAAAGTGTTGTCCTCAGTAAACGGAAAAACAAGGTGCTTCTGTATAAAATTCTCATCCTCCCATGCCAGAATCTTGATTAGGTAAGTTCTTCCACTTGATGAGATACTTTGAAATTGATCGATTCCGTAGTTGTCGAGTTCTTGTTTCCGTGACCGCTTCAGGTTCCAATATGATTTTTCCTTCCTCATCAAGTTCTGGCAATATTGTTTGAACTGGAAGATTTTCACCTATAACCTTCTTTAAGCATGAAACATGGAAAACTAGATGCACTTGCGAAGAAGCAGGAAGCTCCAATTTGTATGCCATAGTACCAATCTTTTGCAACACCTTGTAAGGACCATAGTACTTTGGCGATAATTTATTATCCTTCTTAACTTGCTTGAGGGACATTTGTTTATATGGTTGTAGCCGTAAAAATACCCAATCTCCTATATCAAAACTTCTCTCGCTGCGATGTTGATCTGCCTGTTGTTTCATTCGATTTTGTGCCAAATTCAGGTTATCCTTTTAGAGTTGGAGAACTTCTTGCTGATGCTCGACGTGATCTTCCACTGCTTGAACCTTCAAATTTTCCCTTAAAGATGATGTGATCGATGGTGGATGATATCCATAAAGTGCCATAAATGGGGTCATTTTTGCTGCAGTATGGAAGGAAGTGTTATACCACCATTCGGCGAGAGGTAACCACTTGACCCATTGTGTTTGTTTATCAGATACAAAACAACGAAGATATCCTTCCAAACATTTATTTACTATCTCGGTTTGACCATCGGATTGAGGATGATAAGATGAGCTATGAGCTAATTGAGTACCCAAACAAGAAAATAACTCCGTCCAAAAATTTCCGGTAAAAATGGGATCTCTGTCGCTCACAATAACCCTTGGGTTTCCATGTAGCTTTTGAATTGTGTCCATAAATGTAGTAGCAATTGTACTTGCTTTAAATGGATGAGATAATGCACAAAAGTGTGTATACTTGGTAAGTCTATCAACTACCACCATGATAACACTCTTTCCTTCGGACTTAGGTAAACCTGTGATAAAATCCATTGAAATCTCCTCCCAACGTTGACTTGGAATGGATAAAGGTTGTAGAAGACCCGGGGTCTTTATTGTCTCAACTTTATTCTGCTGGAAAACTAAACATTCCGCCACAAAATTTTGAATATCAGATTTAAGACCATCCCAAAAAAATTCTTTCTTCACCCTATGGTAAGTTTTTAAAAATCCCGAGTGTCCTCCTAAAGGAGAAGTGTGCAATTCCAAAAGAATATTTTGTTTTAGTTGGGAATTCTTACAAAGATATAAGTGATCTTTGTACCATAAGGAATCATTTTTCCAACTAAATGTATCAGACTAGGATCTTGCTGCAACTTTTGAATGAGTGTCCACACTTCTTCGTCCTTCTTCCATCCATCTCTTGCTTCAGTTATCCAATCTAGTTGGATAATAGTAATGGCACAAAGCAATGCTTCCACCTCTTCATTCTTTCTTGAGAGTGCATCTGCAACAACATTTAGCTTCCCTTCTTTGCAGATTATTTCAAAGGCATAACCCAACATCTTTGTGACCCATTTTTGCTGCTCTTCTGAAGATAGTCTTTGTTCCAAAAAGTGTTTAAGACTATCATGATCAGTTTTTACCTTGAAGTGTCTTCCCATTAGGTAAGTTCACCATTTCTTTAGTGCATGCAATATTGCTAACATTTCTTTCTCATAAATAGGTTTTTTTAAATACTTTCCTTTGATTGGACGACTTTCAAAAGAAATGGGTCTTCCTTCTTGCATTAAAACAACACCAATTCCATTTCTTGAGGCATCACATTCCACAATAAAGGTTTTTGTGAATTCTGGCATAGTTAAGACCGGTGCTAGGCACATTGCCTCTTTAAGATGTTCAAAGGCATTAGTTGCTTCAGGAGTCCATTAAAATGCATCTTTCTTCAATAATGTTGTTAGGGGTGCTGCTATTCTCCCATAATTCTTAACAAACTTGCGATAATACCCTGTTAACCCGAGAAATCCTCGCAATTGCTTTATGGTTGTGGGGACTTTCCATTCCTTAATGGCTTTAATTTTGTTAGGGTCTACCTTAACACCTTTGTGAGATACAATATGACCCAGCTATTCTACCTCTTGTACTCCAAAGAAACATTTGGATGTTTTTTCATATAATTGTTTCTCCTGCAATAGTTTGAGCACCTTGTCAACATGTTGAACATGATCCTTCCAAGACCTGTTGTAGATTAGTATATCATCAAAAAAAACTAGCACAAATTTTCTAAGGAAGGGTTTGAAAATGGAATTCATCAACCCTTGAAATGTAGAAGGTGCATTGGTAAGGCCAAAAGGCATGACCAAAAATTCATTATGACCCTCATGAGTTCGAAATGTTGTTTTTGGAATATCTTCAGTCTTCATTCTAATTTGATGATATCCTGAACGAAGATCCAACTTGGTAAAATAAATTGCTCCATGTAATTCAGCCAATAATTCATCAATCACAGGAATGGGAAATTTGTCTTTAATGGTGAGCTTATTGAGCTCCCTATAATCCGGACACATTCGCCATGATCCATCCTTCTTGTGTACCAAAACTACAGGAGCAGAGAAAGAACTTTGACTAGGTTGAATTACACCCGCCTCTAACATTTCTGCAATCATACGTTCAATTTCGCTCTTTTGGAAGTAAGGATATCTATAAGGCCTGATGTTTGGAGGAACACTTCCTGGAATCAAATGAATAGCATGAACATGATCACGAATAGGTGGGAGTCCTTTGGGAGTTTCAAACACCTTGGAATGATTGTCCAAGACTTGTTGGAGATCTGCAGAAATAGATGATTTTGATGTTGGAACTTCTAGTGAGCATAATTGTGCAATTACGCCTCGCTGTTCTTTCTTTAGAAGCTTTATCATGACATTAGAGCTTATTATCCTTCCTGGCTTCCCCGCAATACCCCGTAATTCGACTTCCTTTCCTTCTGAAAAAAATTTCAAGAAAAGTTCTTGAAAATTAAAAGCTACTGTCCCCAAAGATTGTAACCATTGTACTCCTAGTACAACATCAGCACCTCCCATAGGAATGGCAAGCATTGGACTAGTCAATACATATTCCCCCATGGTTAGCTTGATATTATGGCATTTTCCAGAGCAATTTATAGTTCCTCCATTTGCAACCATCACTTGACATTCTAGTGCTGGGTATAGGAAACAATTTAATTCCTTAGCTACCTTACAATGAATAAAATTATGGTTGCAACCTGAATCAATAAACACTATTACCTTTTTCTTCTTGATATGTCCTTCTATCTTGAGAGTTTGAGGAGTGGTGATTCCTTCCAATGCATTACACGATATGGTTAGACTCATTTCTTCCTCTTCTAGGGCTGGTTTGTGGTGTATATCCTCTTCTTGTTCATTTTCTTCTTCCTCTTCACAATCTATGTAAACTAATTTATTCTCAACACACTTATGAATTTTAGTGTACTTGCTATCACAACTGTAGCAAAGCGCTTTTGCTCTTTTTTCTTCCAATTGTTGTGGTGTCAACCTTGTGGGTTGTGGAAATCTAGGAGTAGCAACACTTCCATCTTTATAGAAGTGAGTGGTAGGCTTCCTTGTCGCCATCATTTTACATTCATTTTTTCTTGCCAACCTGAATGCCTTCTCCAATGAATCAGGTTCCAAAACACGAACTTCATGTTGGATGTTATCCTTTAAAGTACCTATGAAGAGATCAATCATGTGTTCCTCTGAAATATCAGTTACCCTTATATTCAATTTTCGGAAGTCCTCAATGTGCTCCCCCACTGAACACTTTTATTTGAGATTTATCAATTGGCTAGTTGCTCTTTGTATCCTCATAATGTGTTATCATTTCCTCCGTAAAAATTGACCAAGTGACAATATTTTTACGGGAGCAAAGCCATCGATACCATCAAAATGTATTTTGTTCTAAATGTAAAGTTGCAATGTGTACCTTTTGTGTGTTTTACACATTATTGAGATCAAATAGTGCTCCATCTGTAGTATCCATGTTACAGGATCCTTTCCATCAAACTTCCTCATATCCATTTTTGGAATTTGATGGTTCTTTACTCCAACATTAGAGTTTATGAAATCAAGATTAACATTTATTTTGTTCTCATCATGAGTTTCCTCTACTATCTTTTTACCATTAGGAAAAATTTCTTGTATCAACTTTGTCAAACCTTCCATGTCTGTTTTTAGATCATTCTTCATGTTTTCCATCTTAGCTTCCATGTCATCCATATTAGATTCCATGCCAACTTCCATGCCATCCATCTTAGCTTCCATGCCATTCTTCAAACCATCCATGCCTTTCTTCAAACCATCCATCTTAGTTTCCACGTCTTTCCTCAAAACTTCCATGTCATTTTTTGTTGCTCTTTGCGAAAGCGAAATTTGTTGCACTTACTCTTGTAATTTTGATATGTCATGTTGCCATTCTTCATCTTCATGAGTCATAGTAGAGCCTTCTAAAGGTTTAATGGGTGTTGAATTCTTTTTAGGGGCCATTTTAGAATCCAATAATGATATCTATTCTATAATATGCCCTTGGAATCAATTCAACTTGATTCTTCAAACAAGACTTATGCAATTCAAAAAAAAAAAAAAAAATACACACCTTTTACTTGCTTTTGAGGAGCTCGATATTGAAATTGACTTATCTATATACTTGTAGATCCTAAATATCTGAAATTTGTCCCTGTAGTAGTCCTCTAAAGCTTCTTTCAAATGCCACAGGTCTGACTTGATTTGGATTCTTCAAGACAAAGCTATGTCCAATCTCCCACAATGACCTAATTATGGACTAGTTTAGTAGAGCGAACTTTTATGACTTGCCATGTGTCACTGTTTTCTCCTTTGGCTCTGAAATTTATAGACAGGAAACTATAGTCCATGTACTTCCAGTCACTTTTTTCAAAATTTCAATCTGATGCTCAGAGAGAGAGTTATGAAGCTTTTCCCACAATCACCTCTTTGAGATGAAATTTGGGAGCCTGAAAAAGACCTAACTTCCACAGATCATATCTCCAAAACTATTGTGAACCAAGCTCTGAAATTTTGCAACGATGTTGCTCGGGATTTCAACTTCACACTCTAAACATTTCAGTTTCTAAACCTTCGTAAAAAAATATTTATAGCGGAATTCCACGATGACATTTTTAAGTGAAATTTAGGAGCCGGCAAAAAGACCTAACTTCCACAGATCATATCTCCAAAAATATTGTGAACCAAGCTCTAAAAGTTTGCGACGATGTTCCTCCGGATTTTGGCTTCGCATTCTAAAAATTTCAGCTTCTGAACCTTCGTAGAAAAAAATTTATAGCGAAAATTCCACGATGACTTGTTTGGAGCAGTGAAACCCTAGAATCCAAAGCTCTGATACCAAATGTTGTGAAACCAGCTCCAAAAATAGAAGAAAAGAGATATCAACGGCTTAGAAATAAGCCACTTCGAGGGGGAAACCTCCAATACATTATATGAATGAACAATTTTTGGATGATTCAAATTACAAAACCTCCTTTCTATATATAGGAGTCCATGGGGCTACAATGTAATCCTAGTGGGGCCACAATGTAATCCTAGTCGACCTAACAATAATAATTTAAGGGCACAATAATAACAATATGGGGGTTACAGGGGTACAATAATAACAATAAGGGGGTTACAATAACAACAATAAGGGACTATATTAGTAATATAGGGACCAAACATTTTTCCTCACTATGAGTTTCTGGGTTTATTGGCCATGGATGGCTTTCGAGTCCAAGGGTTTGGTGGAATTTTGGGGATTTATGGTCTAACCCTGGAGCGAGATGACTTGGTATTTCTTTGTTGCCATCATCTATTCAGAGCTTCTCCTGCCTGGTGTGGCTATGGACAGAGGTGCATTGTCCTTGTTTTAGCGTCAGGGTTTCTGGTTTGGGAGCTTCATTGTTCGTTGTTCGATATTGTTGCGTATGCACAAGACTTCGTCTCCTCGGGGTTCACTACCACTAGTTCCTTATTTGTTGTGGCTTCAATTTTTTCCAGTTGCGATCATGCTCATCAACATGTAAGTTGGTCTTTGGTCTTTTTGGCCCTTATGGCATTGTTTTATGTTGTCCAATTTTGGGTTTCTTCCCTAATTATGGTATGTATGTGCCCCCATGTGGGAATTTTTTTGTGAACCTGGTGCCTTTTCCCCTTCCAGTTCGGAATTTTTTGACCATCTTTGAATGGTTGTATGCTTGTTTATGGGTTTATTTTGATGTCCCCTTCGAGATTTTCTGATGGTTTTTTTGCCTAGTTTATCAACTTTATTCAATCTTTCAGCCTAGGGCATGTTGATGTATATCATATCTCTACTCTTAGTTTGTTCAAAGGTGATTTTGAATCCTCTATTCTTTATCTACTGTAAATTCAGACTTTGTAAATACTTTGATTTCAATTCAAAATAATGAAAAAAAAAATGATATACATATATATATATATATATAAATATTCAATTTCGAATAACAAAATATTGTTTTGGGAATAAAAAAAATGATGATACCACTTACTACTATACATCCTACCATCAACCAATAGAATTTATGTTGAGAATATCTATATTTTAAGAAAAAACAACCACTCCCACTCTGATATCTTCCAAATTCAAAATAGGGTAACCGAATAAGACTATTTCGTGAGTGGTGTGGAAATCTTTATCATAATAGAGTGGTTCATTGACCCATATTGGGAGAGTCATGTCAATTGAAAACCCCACTTTGTGTACAACGTTGGTATTGCAGACAGAGAATGTTTACAAAATATCATCCCTTCATTACCATATGTTTGAAGGTCCACGTGGTTGATATAGACATGACTAGGATGACTAATTACAAAAAAAGTCGATTGTTCCTTCACACCAAGAAAATTATAACACAGCCACATGGTCACATATAATACCCGGTCATATTTTCATAGTCCAAATGAAATTAAATTACTTCACATCACACTACCAACTCATTATTTATTAATTTAAAGTTTTTCTCTTTAAAAATAAATAAATAAAAATACAAATTTTAAAATATGAATATACCAACTCATCATTTCAATAAAGTGGTTTCTCATTAAAAATAAATAAATAAAAATAAAAAATATGAATATAAATTTATTTATGGTTTGGATTCCAACTGAAAAAAGGTGTATTGAAATTTATTGATAAACTTTGAAAAGTAGAAGAAGGAAAAAGGTATAAAACTCTTCAAAACTTCAACCTGATATATTCAGGTTTTAGTAAAAAGTCTTGATTTTTTTTAGGTTTTTGTATATTAATTGTACTATTGTTATTAAAAATATTTTTTGAGTTTGAGTTTGGATTGTTGATTTGGGTATTTGAATGTTTTGGGTCTTATGTAAGTTTTTAGAATTAATTTATTTGGTTGGGTGTGTATGTTATGTATTTTATTTAGTTAAATTAGATATTATTTGCTGAAGATATCTTATTTCAACATTAGGTGGATGAACTTATGTTGATGTTTTAATCAAGAGGGTGGGGATCGATATTTTGCAAATATACTTCGTGTGTATTTTTTGTTTTTTCGTTTCTATATCTTTGCGTTTGTCTCATGTGGTCGATTGCAGCGCTATTGTAATGTGGCTTGATAGCGAGTCGTGGGTTTTCATAACTATATACAGAGATTTTTAATTTAGAGAATGTAAGAAAAATATTGGGGTTAATTGAGTTGGTTTTAGTGAGATTTTTTGGAAGGATTTTTGTGGATTTTTCTCATTTAATTCTTTAAAATTTGGTATAGATCACAAGTTTGATGAGTAACTTTTGTATAATCAAATTTTTTAAAGATTTTCAGAGTGCTAAATCTATATATAATCAAAAAACTAATTTAAATAACACAAATCGTGATTTCACCTCAATTTTTTCCTCCAAATTCCAACACCAAAAAATCCAAAATATCGCCAAAAAACAACTCCAAAGTGAACAAAAACCACATGGACTTGGCTCCCATTGGCGTTAACCCTCTTCACATCCATCCTCGTGCTACGGAGATTGCGTATGTGATAGAGGGAACCATTCTCGTCGATTTCTATCACTACCAACAATACTTCTGCGTTTTCCCCATGCATTTGTCCCTTCCATATTGATTTAACAGCTCATCATCGTTGAGCGTAGTGTTGCTTAGGAAGCGATTGGGTTGTGATTTTAATGGTTAGTGTGGGCATTATTATGAAAGGCTAAAAACTCTCTTTTTTTTGCTCATAAAAGTTTTTAGTGAGGGTGTTATAATAAAGCATTTTATAATATTTGATATTTGATATTTACTATTTACTTATGCATAATTAAATATTAATAAAAAATAGTATTATTAAAAATAAAAAATAATATTAATAATATTATAAAAAAACAAGAATATTTTATTAATTATAATATTAATCATTTTAAATAATAATAATAAAATTAATTTTATTTTATTTTTTTATAAATACTTTATAATTGAAAATATCAGATAATATTCAACATTAATTTAACTATGTTTAGATTATTAATATTAATTAATATATTAACATTGCTATTAGTATTAATATTAATGATTATAAATAAATGATCTTAAATCAATCAATAATTAATTAATATTAAATTATTGATAAATTAATAAAAATTGAATATGGTCAACCATGGTTGAATCTCATCAAACATGTTCAACCATAATCAATCAATGTCAACCATTATCTACCATGATCAACCATGTTCTACCCTGATCAACTATGTTCAACGATGATCTTCCATGGTCAAGCATGCTCCACCATCATCAACCATGATCATAATGGTAAATCAATGTCTCTATGATGAATCATGATCAATGATGGTTAATCATGCTTGAATATGGTCGACCATGGTCAATGCCTTTATGGTCAACCACAGTCAACCGTGGTCAATCATGGTCAACGATAGTCAACCATTATTAACCATAGTTGTATTTCATCAACAATAATAAACCTTGATTAAAATCTCTTTCATCATGATCAACTATCATGGTCATCCATGGTCAACCATGTTTTATAAAATCAAACATGGTCAAACATGGCCAATCATGGTCAACCATGGTCGAATGTCGCATTGTGACAAATATTGTCTCGATATGAAAATCAACCATGGTCAACCTTGATCAACCATGGTCAACGATTGTTAACCATAATTAACCATGGTTAAATTTCATCAACCATGACCAACCTTAATTAAAATCTCTTTCATCATGATCAATTATGATGTTTAACCATGGGCAATCATGGTCAACCATGTTTTATAAAATCAAACATGGTCAACCATGGTCCAACGTCGCATTGTGACAATGATTGTCTCAATATGGAAATCAATCATTGTCCCAACCATGGTCCAACGTCGAATTATGACAATCATTGTCTCAATATGATAATCATGGTCAACCACCATGTTTTATAAAATCAAACATGGCCATCCATGGTCAATCATATTCAACCATGGTCGAATGTCGCATTGCGACAAAGATTGTCTTGATATGAAATCAACCATGGTCAACCATGATCAACCATGGACAACAATGGTCAACCATGATTAACCATGGTTGAATTTCATCAACCATGATCAACCTTAGTTGAAATATCTTTCATCGTGATCAACTATGATGGTCAACCATGCATAATCATGGTCAACCATGTTCAACCATGTTTTATAAAATCAAACATGGTCAACCATGGTCAAACGTCAAATTGTGACAAATATTATCTCGATATGAAAATCAACCATGGTCCAACATCGCATTGTGACAAAGATTGTCTCGATATGAAAATCAATCATGGTCAACCATGGTCCAACGTTGCATTGTGACAAGGATTGTCTCAATATGGAAATAAAACATGGTAAACCATTTTTATTTTAGAGTTTATAATATTTATTTTATGGTTTATATACCTTGGGTTTATAATGTTTGTCCCTTGGGTTTATTAATCTAAGGGTTCATATTCATAGGGTTTAATATTATTCACTTAGGTTTCTAATCCCTTAGGTTTTAGTATTAATCCATAGGGTTTATTATTCCCTTGGGATTATAATATCAATCATGGTGAAACATTTTTTATAAATTCAGTCATGGTCAACCATATTTTATAAAATAAATCTTGGTCAACCATGGTTAATCATGGTCAACCATATTTTATAAAATCAATCCTGGTCAACCATGGTTAATCATGGTCAACCATGGTCCAATGTCGCATTGTGACAAATGATTGTCTCAATATTAAAATCAATCATTGTCTCAATAATGGTCCAACATCACATTATGACAAGCATTGTCTTAATATGATAATCATGGTCAACCATGGTCATCCATGGTCAATCAAGGTCAACCATGTTCAAGCATGTTTTATAAAATCAAGCATGGTCATCCACGGTAAATCATTTTCAACCATGGTCGAACATCGCATTCTGACAAAGATTGTCTCGATATGAAAATCAACCATGGTCAACCATGATTAACCATGATTGAATTCCATCAACCATGATCAACCTTGATTAAAATATCCTTCATCATGATAAACTACTATGGTCAACCATGGAAAATCCTCGTCAACCATGGTTAGCCATGGTCAATCATGGTCAACCATGTTGAATAAAATCAAACATGGTCAACCATGGTCGAACATCGCATTGTGATAAAGTTTGTCTAGATATGAAAATAAACCATGGTCCAACGTTCCATTGTGACAAAGATTTTCTCGATATGAAAATCAACCATGGTCAACCATGGTCCAATATCACATTGTGACAAGGATTGTCTCAATATGGAAATCAGCCATGGTCAACCATGTTTATTTTAGGGTTTATATATTTTGGGTTTATAATTTTTATCCCTTGGTTTTATTATTCCATTGGGTTTATAATATCAATCCATTGGGTTTATTTATCTAAGGGTTCATATTAATAGGGTTTAATATTATTCACTTAGGTTGATAGTCCCTTGGGTTTTTAGTCTTAATCCCCAGGATTTATTATTCCCTTCAGTTTATAATGTCAATAATGCTCAATCATGGTTAACGATGTTTTATAAATTCAATCATACTCAACCATATTTTATAAAATCATTTGTGGTCAACCATGGTTAATCATGTTTAACCATGGTCCAATGTCGCATTGTGACAATGATTGTCTCAATATGAAAATCAATCATTGTCTCAACCATGGTCTAATGTCGCATTATTACAAACATTGTCTCAATATGATAATCATGGTTAACCATAGTCAAGCATGGTCAACCTTGGTCAACCATGTTCAATAATGTTTTCTAAAATCAAACATGGTCATCCATGGTCAATCATTGTCGAACACTGCATTGTGACAAATATTGTCTTGATATGAAAATCAACCATGGTTAAGCATGGTCAGCCATGGTCCAACGTCGCACTTGGACAAGGATTGTCTCAATATGAAAATCAATGATGGTAAACCATGTTTATTTTAGTGTTAATATTTATCTTAGGTTTTATATCCCTTAGGTTTATAATATTTTATTGTCGACCATGATAATCCATGGTCAACGATGGTAAACCATGATTAACCAT
Source organism: Pinus albicaulis (assembly GCA_034641835.2). Classification (NCBI taxonomy): domain Eukaryota; kingdom Viridiplantae; phylum Streptophyta; class Pinopsida; order Pinales; family Pinaceae; genus Pinus; species Pinus albicaulis. The sequence continues at coordinate 1,046,098,028 of CM076581.1, forward strand.
GGTTGAATTTCATCAACCATGATCAACCTTGATTAAACTATCTTTCATCATGATCAACCGTGATGGTCAACCATGGACAATCATGGTCAGCCATGGTCAATCATGGTAAACCATGTTTTATAAAATCAAACATGGTCAACCACAGTCAATCATGGTGGAGCGTCACATTGTGACAAAGATTGTCTCGATATGAAAATCAATCATGGTCAACCATGGTCCAATTTCACACTATGACAAACATTGTCTCGGTATGAAAATCAATCATGGTAAAGCATGGCCAAGCATGGTCCAGCGTCGCATTATGACAAGGATTATCTCAATATGGAAATCAACCATGGTCAACCATATTTATTTTAGGGTTTATATACTTTGGGTTTATCATTTTTATCCCTTAGGTTTATAATATCAATCCCTTGGGTTTATTAATCTAAGGGTTCATATTCCTAGGGTTTAATATTATTCACATAGGTTTATAGCCCCTTAGGTTTTTAGTATTAATACCTAGGGTTTATTATTCCCTTAGGTTTATAATATCAATCATGGTCAACCATGGTCAACAATGTTTTATAAATTCAATCATGCTCAACCATATTTTATAAAATCATTCATGTTCAACCATGGTCCAAAGTTGCCTTATGAAAATGATTGCCTCAATATGAAAATCAATCATTGTCTCAACCATGGTCCAACGTCAAATTATGACAAACATTATCTCAATATGATAATCATGGTCATCAATGGTCAGTCATGGTCAACCATGGTGGAATGTCACATTGTGACAAACATTGTCTTGATATAAAAATCAACCATGGTTAAGCATGGTCAACCATTGTCCAACATCACATTGTGACAAGTGTTGTCTCAAAATGAAAATCGACCAAACCGTAGCTCAGTTTTACGAACCATCAACACCATTGGAAAGCTCTCAACGAGCTCTAAAATGTGTATCCTTTTGTTTTTGGTGATTTGATACTTCACCTGGAAGGTGTTTTTCCAGGAAGGGTCACTTCATCGCTTCTCAAAATCGGATTTCTTCACATGCGCCACTTGTACTTGGGGCACCACTTTACCTTCATACTTGTCAACGCGTGTGTCGATTTTCGTCATGAGTAACCACCTTATACTCATGTTTTAATGGTCCCCACCAGGCCTATTCCGTGTGGAAGCATCATCGAGTCTCCCTTGATCAAGAGCATCCGAGTTGAGTAATCATCACATTCATGGAGTCTGTCCCAAGTCCCTTTGCCTCCTGTTACAGTATTCCATCCATTTGTGCCCTGTCCCTCTCTTGTATAGCCTATTTTGGCCTCCAGTCCCATTGTCCGCCATCCCCTCAGGAGTCGAGTCAGTCGCTACCGGGTCATCCATGCTTTTTATGCTCTTACAAGGGAATTCATCCGTTTTCTACTCAATATCCCCCATTCCATCATCATCCCTGGTGTTAGTCCATCAGTCGCTCTACTATGATCCCTCGTGCCTTAGTTGAGGACCCTCATTGCCTCACCTATGGCGGACCTCCTTATGTCAACATTAGCACATTCATTCCAGAAGACAGGTCTAGAGGGCGGTGTACCTTGGTTCCAACTTCCATTCTTGTTCAGTGCCTCGAATCAGACAAAGGGACTCCTCATTGCCCTCTGACTTGATTGTTTCTCATCCGCTCATTTCAGCATGATCAAGATTCATATACTTGATGGTTCAGTGATCCAACAGATTGTCCCAGTGATTCTCGAGTGTGTGTGATATGTTTCTGACCTCCTGAGGGGGTGTCCCTTCAGGTAGCCCCCCATATGCCCAGATGACCTCATTTTATGCTACAACCTCTGATGCAGCTCCGCAAATTTGATGGGTTCATTTCCAGCCGCTTGCAGCGCCTATCACATGCATGTATCACTGAGATGATCCATTCATATTTTTAGAGCCCTTTCCTGTTTATCAAGGCTTCTTTGGTTTTTATTATATCTCATGTACTTAGATATTATTGTATTCAGTCCTGGCTATTGTCCCAAGCACAGTATGGATGTGGGATCCATTATATTTTTCATTTGGCCCATTTTATGCCGCCATATCATGTACTATATAGCTGAGTCTCATTTTACTGGGCGCACCATTATTCTTTGTAATTTTTCATCTCAGCGGGCATAGGTATGCCTCCCCTGCCTCACTGAAAACAGGTACCCAAACATTAAAGGAGACTTATATCATTTGTAGGTCTCGCCCCCTCAGGTTATTGTCTTCTCTCGCTTCACTCTGTCTATGTATCTCTCTCTCTATGACTCTCCTCCAGTGTCTAGTGATTGTGTTCTTACAATGTACTTCGGTCATATGATTAGCTCCTAATGCTCGCACATTGTGGGGCAATCTGTTACACCAATTTTTAGTCATCTAACCATTAACAATTAGATGCATCGAAGTACACCATGTAAGACCAATTTTACCATAGTAAAATTTCTTTCACTATAATAAATAATTTAATAAACCATATTTTATTAAGTTATTTCTAGTTCAAACAAGAAACCCCATGAGGAATAATTAAATAAATCCTAATTTACTTCAGTTTTCTCTAGCAATAATTAAATAAACCATTTTTTAAATAATATTTGTGGTCGTATTTAACCCAATTAATGAGAAATAACTAGATAAATCATTATTTATCTTATTATTCTCTAGGAATAATTAATTAAATCATTATTTAATTAGTATTCGTTGTTAGATTTGACTAAATCATTTAGGAATAATAAAATAAATCATTATTTGTTAAATTATTCCTTAACCCCATTCTTGAAATGATAAATAAATCAAATATTTGTTTATTATTTCTAAATAGAGGGATTTAACCAATTTATTTTCCTTTTCCCTCCAGCAAAATATAATAAAATATTCCAAGCAGTTAGATCTAGATCTTGGTTAATAATATTTTACTATGCACCATTATCAAGGATAACTCAATATTTTGTTATAAATAGGAGGGTTTTCCATTCATATTTACCTTTGACCCTTTTATCATGGTTGGACTTTGATCCTTTTGTCATGCTTTGATCACTTTTATTATTATTTTGCTTCTTGAGCTCCCACAGAGTTCAACACCTCTTGGGTTTTCTACAAAATTGAGAGAGAGAAACTTCTGGATCTGAAGTGTTGAGGACAGCGAAGAACCCATCTGATCTAGGGGGACTCGTAACATCATTATTTGTTCCCTTCCCAAGTGTTAATACATATAAAATTCTTTATATATTTTGTCTTTTCCATTGTATATTTGGAGTATCTCTTATTTCATTTTACTATTTAGCTACTTTTACTGCATAGATATGGGTTTTTGTTGCATTTGTTTCGGTTATCTATTGCAGATCTAAGGAAGTTAGACATCCATCTTTATTGTTAGATTTGTTTTTCATGTGTAGCTAAAGTGATCTCTTTTTGTACACTTGCGTTAAGAATTCATTCTAACACCTCTTAACCCCTACCTCCTTGTAGAAATATATGAACTCGTTAATATGGATCCCTAAGTCGTACTCTGCAAAACTACTAAATAACACTTTAGCCTCTACCATATGGTAGGAGTTGTCACTTTAAAAGTACCAAGAGGCTATAACAATGGTTCTCGTAGAAAGGAAAGACATAAGTGAAAAGTTGGTCTTGAACTTGGAAGCAAGCTCAGTCAACTATGTCTTTGTTGTCGTTATAACTGTTTATGCCTTCCCTTTTCCCTTCTTCCTTTATGGACACTGAGAAGCAAAATGGCCATTATTATGGAAGATATAGCTTTTGATATTTCTCATATCTCTCTTTTTCCCAGACTATTGTCCCTCTCCCTGACTATCACCCTTCTTGATGGAAACTTTATCTTTAGTCAGACTTCTTTTTTTTGCTGACTAGGGCCAAACCTTCATCCACTGCTCTTCCTCCCTACTTGCTAGTCCTAGACTATTTACAAGTCTTCTCTTGGATGTAGTCATCCCAAAGTCTCTCTCAATTGGGAAGATGTTCTCAAGTATAGATGCTCATGATGAATGGCTCTTAGGCCTTGGTGAACCCTTTCAAATCAACATTCCAATAGAGAAATTTTGAGGTAAAAAATGGGCCTAAAAAAATGTACAACAAAAATAAAATATATAAGAACCAATAAGATTCAATATGATGATGTCAAATATGGGGGATGATTCACACTTTTTGGAGTAAAAAGGTAGGAAGATAAAAAATAAAAAAGCTACTTTTCAACTCATATTTTCAACTTATATCCCTATGAGTTTACTCAAATGTTAAGCAGAAGCACTCGTTAGATGCATAATTTAATTTTTCTTCCAAGGAGTACCCATGTTGCATACCTTAGATGGACACTACTGCATGAAAAATGTGAAATACATGGAAAAATGTTATTGCAATCATGTTTTTTCATGTATTTCACATTTTTCGTGTATTGGGGTCCATTAAAAGTATGCAACATGGGTACTCCATGAATGAAAAATTAAATTATGAATCCTACGAGTTCCCCCACTCGAAATTTGAGTAATATCATAGGGATAGAAGTTGAAAATGGGAGTTGAAAAAGTAGTTCTCTCTTTTTTTCCCCAAAACTTGATGAAGTAATCTAATATTATTTTATTATTTTCACTATTATTTTATAATTTTCCTTAGGAGACCCATTTTAAACCTCAAAATTTCTCTAATAAGTATCTCTACATCTAGTATAACTTCTCCAATAGTTGCAATCTGGTCACAGATCTTTGTGATCCTCATAAGATAGCTGGTTAGATTGTCGAAGGGGTTCATTCGACATTCTCTAAGCTTAATTTTGAGAATAATTTTTTGACTCATGTTATCACTTTGAAAAAGAGATACTAAGACGTTAGGCATCTCCTTAGATCTAGTATTTTCTACAACATGTGGAATAATATGATCCTTAATAACTTCAAGGATCACCCTCTGTGCCTTTATGTCCTTCTCCCATGTTCATTTCACAATAGGGCATACTATTGCTAGTGTCTATGTGTGATCATATTTGGATCAAGGACCTAAGTGATAGCTCAAAATTCAAAGTGTTCGGAAGTGTGCCGAACCTATGTGATTGGATGTATCTCGTCTTTTTTATTTCGGGTCCGTGAACAATTCGAAAAACCGACACCGTATGAAGAAGTTATCGCGATTTGAAATTGCCCAATGACCTTCAATGTTGAGTTTGGGGTTCATAAATTTTAATGTGTTGGAATTTTTAAATATTAAATTAAATTGATATATATGTTATTATATAATTATAATGTATTATATAATATGATTTAATTATCATATTTTATATTATATTATTTTATGTATATTAATATATATTATTAATTTTTAAAAAAAATAATATTATGAAATTCCACATTTTATATTAAAACCCAAAAATTAACGTTGGTGGGTGTGTGTAATTATATGGCAACGTATTAAAACCTTATGGAATGGAATATTATATGTTTTATTAAACCCATAGGTCTGATGTTTAAGTTCCATTGTAAACAGTCACATACCAGCATACAACACGTTACATAAAACGTTTACCGCCAATTTAATGCAACCGTCACCACCAGCTTTAAACTCTAAAACGTGTTCACATGTGGCCGCTGCAATACATTTAACCTTACGGTCTATCCGCCCGGGGTTCTTCGTAATGGTGTTGAAACCTATCACATGCGATGTTAATTGCGACAGTTTCGGCTGCGGTTTCACTAACCACATCTTCAACTCCAGTTCCGCTTGTCCACGGTGCTTCAAACTTAAAGTTCCCCCGACGGTTGCAGTTGTTTAACCATAGAGTTTTTGTGACATGTGCCCAACAACCAACTTTTAATGGGAGGTTAGAAGTGGCGAAATTTTTGGTGCCCACTTAAATTTCGGATTTTGGCCAAACTTAACTGGAGTTTAACTTCAATTCTCCATTTTTAGTGGAGGATTTTTAGGGGTCATTGGGAAAAATCAATTTAGGCTCTATCTTGAGCTAGATTCTACCAATTTTGTAGTGCCAATATTCAATTTTGATTATCTCAGACATTCTAGACTCATTGGTAAGAGTTGCAGAGCCATCAGAGGACTTTTGAGCAAGATTTAGATTCAGAGAAGTTCAAGGGGCCACTAGGGCCACTAGGGGCCAGCAGTAGTTTGAGGCCTAGCCAGTGAAACTAGAGGCCTTATTAGGGATCCAATAGTCAATTTTGGATGTTTCAAACATTATGGAACTAATGGTGTGGTTTTCAGAGTTTGTAGAGGACTTTTGAAATCCGAGATGCTTTAGTGAAGTTCCAGGGGCCACTAGGGCCAACAAGTGCCAGCAGTAGTTTGAGGCCTAGCCAGGGCAGCTAGATGCCTTATTCAGCAAACTAATAGTTATTTCTAACTATAATGAGAATTATGCATCCATTTATGGATTTTTTAGAAGCTTTTGAGGACTTCTAGAGCTCGAGAAGCCATAGAGAATTTTTATTTGACCCAGAGCTAGGGGTGCCACCAAGTTTTGGAGGCAAAACCGGAGAAGTCAGAGGCCAATTTTAGCAAACCAATAGTCTATTATAAGTATTTTTGACATTTTGAATCCATTGAAGGGATTTTCAGAGTCATTTGAAGACTTCTTAAGGTTGAGAACCTATAGGGAAGTTTTGGGCAGCCTAGGGCCAACAGTGGATGGAAGCCTAGATTGGGAAGCCAGTGCTCGTTTTGAGAAAATGATCAGTCCATTTTAGAGGTATGATATGTGTTGGAGACAGTAGGTGAGGTTTCAGGGACAGAAAAGGAATTCTGAGAGAGTTAGTTCCATAGAGAAGCTCAGGGTAGGTCAAGAGCACCGACAGAAGGAATCATGTCTAAGGGAGACTAGATCTATTTTTAGAGTGATGAAAGCCATGACAGGGATATAAATGGTATTGTAAACCCATTGGTTTATTTCAGTTAACCATTGGAGTTTATTTTGTAACTTGTAAAAGAAATTTTCCATAATCCCAAAGAGCCAAGTCAAGATGACAAGAGCTCAAGGAGACGTAGCCCATGATATTTGGGTGAACTCCTAGATTAAACTTTATATTATGTGTTGATGTTTATTTTTTGCGTTATATGGTTTTTTCACATGTTTAATTTCAGCAAAAAAAAATGGAATTAAAACACTTAAACAATTAAAAAATGTACACTTGTTTCAAGTAAAAATTTCCGCAAAAGTCAAGTATAAGCTAGATATTTTATTTGTTTAACTGAGTGGGAGGTTCTTGAAAAGCATAACAATTTATCCAACCCATTTTCAGATCAGTGGATGGTATCAAATCATAGTTGCTTACTTGACAGAGCACTAGTTTTCTTATTTGAATTAAAAGGTGTTTAACGGTGCAAGGAATTTGACTGTTTGCAAACTGATTGTTTCTTACAAGTTTGAGTTTGCTAGAGGTGAAGGGAGAGCTACTATTAGCTAAGTCCAGAAGAGGAAAAGAAGGAAGAAGGGTTGAAGGCATCTTCCTTACTTAAAGGACCTCAAGACAACCCTTGAAGCACAAAAGGTTTTGTTTGCAAAAGGCTTCTTGAATAAGAGCTTGACTCTACAACCATTTTGTTCATAAGCTTTCTCAATTGTTTTTGAAAGCTTTGTGAATTTTTGTTGAAGTTCTTTAGTTCATTTTCATAATGAAAAATTCTTCAAGTGAGGTTTCAAAATCCTCCTCCTTCACAAGATTCTTTAATGAAGACATGAAGCGTGACTTCTACATCTTGAAGGATATGGTGTAAATTTTGTTTGAAGATAGAAGAGAAAGCACTAGACTTCATGAGAAATTTGTTACTATGGAGCAAGAGAAGGACGAAATTCTTCAAAGAATGCATGAGATGGAGATTCAACTCCATCAAGCCGAAGAGGACTTAACCAAGAACATGCGTGAAGCAGAGGTAATTCACTCAAATTTGTCTTCAGTTTCCTCTTCAGATAGATGTGTTGGTTCATTTGAAAAGCACACTAGAGTTATAGGGTCCAAGTTAATGTTTAAAATGGGCTATGAAGGCAAGGGTTTAGGAAAACATGCACAAGGCATGATTGATCCTATTTTGGTTGAGGAAAGACCTAAGAAATTTGGTCTTGGTTATGTTCAATCTTATGGTGAAGACTCCAAAGCCATGAAGGCATGTGAGGCAACTTCAAAGAGAACTTTTGTTCCAAGTTCTAAATCACAAACATGTCAAGTTTTTTTTCAAGTTGATTTCCATTGTTTGAAGCCTATGTTGCAACAAGATGTGTGTACACATGCATCTTATGGCGAAGTTGGAGCCTCTACAAGTTCGTCTCCTCATGAAGGAAAAAAAGATGGAAATGCAAAACAACATGCGAGGTATGATTCTTCCCATAGTCAAGGTGATTATGTTTCTAATAAGCATGTCAAATCTGCATGCTTGAATGGAAGAACGAGTTGTTGTGCATATTATGGTATGTTTAACCATGATGTTTTGAAATGCTGGAAGAGGATGAAGGCATACAGGAAATAGTTGAGGCAAAGGCAACTCGCAAAGAAGGTGCAAAGGACTTGCGCACATTGCCACAAGAGGGACATGTTGTTGCCCAATGTTGGACACTGCATCCAACTATTCATCCTAAGCACATGAAGAAATAGGATAACAAGTCTGGCGAAAGTGGAACCAAATATTCCATCATTGATGTGAGAACAAATGTTTCACATGAAGAATATTTTTAGTAGCAAAATTCGTCGTAGAAATGGCTTGGTAAGAAGTGGTTTGACTTCTTGACACAGTAAGACATACATTCATTTGTACATATAAAATTTCAGTTATGTATGCATGTTTTCTATTGTAATCTCATGTTTTTTTGAGCCACCTTAGATCGAAGATCAAGGAAATGATGTTCAACTACCTTCTAAAAATTTCTCGCGAGAAGTTTCTGAGTGAGTTCAAGGAAGACAATTCTTGACAGGAGGACAAGAGCATTCAAGAAGGCAAGTGTTGATTACCTTCGAGTTGTGGTTCAAAGGCACTAAGCCATGTAAGGAAAGTGTATGGACGCTGAAAAGTGAGGGTGTTATACTCTCATTTACTGAACATATCAGGTAATTAGTCTTTTGGGGTCCAAAAGATTCTCAATGGGGAGGTGTGATCAGATTTGGATCAATGACCTAAGTGATAGCTTAAAATTAAAAGTGCTAAGAAGTATGTCGAACTTGAGCAACCAGATATATCTCGTTTTCCTGATTCCAGCGCCACGAAAGGTTTGAAAAACCAATAGCGTATGAAGAAGTTATCGCAATTTGAAATTGCCCAATGACCTTCAATGTTGAGTTTGGGTTCATAAATTTTAATGTGCTAAAATTTTTAAATATTAAAATTAAATTGATATATATGTTATTATATAATTATAATGTTTTATATTATATTATTATATATATATTAATATATATTATTAATTTTTACAAATTTTAATATTATGAAATTCCACATTTTATAATAAAACCCAAAAATTAACGTTGGTGGGTGTGTGTAATTATATGGCAACGTATTAAAACCTTATGGAATGGCATATCATATGGTTTATTAAACCCAAAGTTCTGATGTTTAAGTTCCATTGGAAACAATCACATGCCAACATACAACACGTTACATAAAACGTTTACTGCCAGTTTAATGCAACAGTCACCGCCAGCTTTAAACTCTGAAACGTGTTCACATGCGATCGTTGCAATACATTTAACCTTACGAACTATCTGCCCGGGGGTTATTCGTAACAGTGTTGAAACCTGTCACATGCGATGTTAATTGCGACGGTTTCAACGACGGTTTCGCTAACCGCATCTTCAACTCCAGTTCTGCTTATTCACGGTGGTTCAAACCTAAATTTTTGCTGACGGTTGTAGTTGGTTAACCACGGAGTTTTTGTGACATGTGCCCGACAACCAAATTTTAATGCGCGGTTAGAAGTGGCGGAATTTTTGGCGCCCACTTAAATTTTGGATTTCGGCCAAAATTAACTGGAGTTTAACTTTAGTGCTCCATTTTTAGTGGAGAATTTTTAGGAGTCACTAGGCAAAATAATTTTAGGCTCTATCTTGAGCTAGATTCGACCATTTTTGCAGTGCCAATAGTCAATTTAGACTATATCAGGCATTCCAGTCTCATTGGTGAGGGTTGCATAGCCATCAGAGGAATTTTAAGCGAGATTTGGCTTCAGATAATTTCAAGGGGCCACTAGGGCCACCAAGGGCCAACATCAATTTGAGGCCTAGCTAGTGCAGCTAGAGGCCTTATTCAGGAATCTAATAGTCAATTTTGGATGTTTCAGACATTATGAAACTAATGGTGTGGTTTTCAAAGCCTGTAGAGGACTTTTGAAATCCGATATGCTTAAGTGAAGTTCTAGGGGCCACTAGGGCCAGCAAGTGCCATTAGTAGTTTGAGGCCTAACCAGGGCAGCTATAGGCCTTATTCAGAAAACCAATAGTCATTTCTGACTATAATGAGAATTATTCATACATTGATGGAGTTTTCATAAGCTTTTGAGGACTTCTAGAGCTCGAGAAGCCACAAAGAATTTTTATTTAACCTAGAGCCAAGGGGTGCCACCAGATGCTGGAGGTGAAACCGGAGCAGCCGGAGGCCAATTTCAGCAAACCAATAGTCTATTATGACTATTTTTGACATTATGAATCCATTTAAGGTATTTTCAGTCATTTTAATACTTCTGAAGGTCGAGAAACTACAGGGAAATTTTGGCCAGCCAGGGCCAACAGTGGTTGGAGGCCTAGATTAGGGAGACAATGCTTGTTTTGAGCAAATGATCAATCCATTTTGGAGGTATGATATATGCTGGAGACAATAGGTGAAGTTTCAGGGACAAAAAAGGAATTCTTAGGGAGTTACTGCCATAGAGAAGCTCAGGGTAGCTCAAGAGCATCGACAGAAGGAATCATGTCTAAGGGAGCCTAGATCTATTTTCAGAGTGATGACAGCCATGACAGGGATATAAATGGTATTCTAAACCCATTGGTTTAGTTCAGTTAACCATTGGAGTTGATATTGTAACTTGTAAAATAAATTTTCCATAATCCCAAAGAGCCAAGTCAAGATTACAAGAGCTCAAGGAGACATAGCCCACAATATTCGGGTGAACTCCTAGATTAAATTTGTTGTTATGTGTTAATTTTTATTTGCTACATTATATGGTTGTTGAACATGTTTAATTTCAGCAAAAAAAAAATTACTTAAAGCACTTAAAAAATTAAAAAACATACACCTGTTTCAAGTAAAAATTTCTGCAAAAGTCAAGTATAAGCTAGAACTTTTATTTGTTTAACTGAGTGGGAGGTTCTTGAAAAGCATAACAAGTTATCTAGCCCATTTTCAGATCAGTGTGCTCCTTAAGGCTTGCGTTGGAGCTAGAGGAGGGTTGGGCATGGATTCTCACAAGTCTTTCTCCTTCAAGATCATCGAGATTCTTTCCTTCCATGCCAAGAAATTTGAAACCCCATCAAGTCGATCCTCAACTTTTACACTAGTTACTGACATGGTTGTCTTGAGCTTTATCGATGAAGTAACCTAGAAATTATAGATCTTATTTTCTCTCAGAGTTGGAGCTCTATTACTATTAAAATTGCCTAAAACCAATAATCGAAGAAAATTGATTAGATCTAGTTACTTTACTCGTAAGATTAACTTTTCCATGCAGTAGAAAATGAGAAAATCAATTACACAATACAAAAATATTTTTTCCCGTCTAGATCAATTTATCATTCAAAAATATATTTAGAACTTACAAAAGCTCCCTCACAAGGAAAATGGATTTGGGAATTAATAAAACAAACAACAAACCAGAAAATTACAGTTTGCACAGAAATCGAGAATCCTACTCTCAAATATGTCACAATGATATCGAATATGTAGAATGGTGTGAAATTTGTACGGACTGTAGTATAGATTGATATGTTGAGTTGTTTGGATGCTCTTGTCCCTTTGAATATTGGTTTCCTTCTCATTGTTGAAATACCGTTGAAATTCTTGCCAATGGCTGAAAATCAGATCTTTGATTTTCTCCTTCACTCAAATGACTTGTAAAATGAATGTTTAGTGTGTATTTATCCTTTTCCCATTCTTTCTTTTATAACTTTGACATGAGCCAAAACCTAATCTTCAATTATTAAGATCTAACTGTGATATCAATGACTCCCTTTTAATTAAATTATTAAGTGACCCACTTTAGTCACTTTCTTAATTAAAAACACTTTAATAACAAAATGTTTAAAGTGAACTTTTGAAAAAGCATATGAAAATTTTAATGATGATGTCCATAAGTAGATACCCTTATGGAAATACATGTCTGAGCTACAAACACTAACAATATTCTAGTGCCTTAGCACATAGAAAAAAGAAATTTGTTGACAACTAACTAGAATCCTAATTAGTCGTTAAAGAATTATCTTTAAATTATTTTCTTTTTACAGAGAGTTTTAACGAAGATGTTAGATCAATATAAAAAAGTCTCTTAGAATCATAAGGTTAAGAAAATGCAAATCTTTAATCAAAATTACTCTTAAAAAAACCCATACAACTCAGTGTGGTTATTAGTCATGTAACCCAATTTCAAAAAAAAAAAAAAAAAACTCAATTCTATAATTCCATTGAAATTAAAAAGGATACCTTCCCTCCCACTCCTATCATTTCAATGATATTATTAAATATATAAAAAAAAATTAATTTCTTTTATATTCAATATGAAATTTAACACATGATTGATATAAAAAATTTACACACAAAAAAATTTGATTTCAACCTATAATAAATTTCAAATTAAAATTAATATGCACATATAATAATTAACAACGTACATATTATAGCCACACTTCGTATATAATACATGATATTATAATACATAATGCTCATATTGTGCTACCATTTCTTAATGTACGTCGTAAGTTATATGTTCTTTGCAACTTTTTGGACTCTTCATCCACATCTATTCTAAACAGTAATTTTGAGACTCGAGGGGATGTAATTATTTATCAGGATTGAGTGGATGGGGAAGTGTTTCTAACTCTTACACAGTTTTTTAATATAAAAAAGGTGCCACGATGAAAATCAATATCATTTTAATATAAAAAGTTACCATGATGGAAATCTTTATCATAATTGAGTGGATGGGAAGCCACGTTCGGGGAATCGTGTCTAACTCTTACTATTGCAAACATTTTTATGACCTTATTTATTATAAATTTTGAGGGATTTGAAAGAGTCCACTAAGGGTAAGTTTCAGTGGTGTAAATTTAAACATAATTTTTTAACGGTTAATTTTGAGGGATTTGAAAGTAGTAAGTTTCAGTGTTTCAGTGGTGTAAATTTAAACATAATTTTTTAACGGTTAATATTTGAATTAATGTATTTTTGTTATTTAAATATTTTGATTGATTGATTGATTTTTTCACTTTTGTTTTGAGGATGAATTATATTAAATAGTTTTAAATGTTGATCAGTAATTTATAATGTGATTAATCCAAAAGATATTATCAAAATGAATATGGATCACAAAAATATAAAATCAAACATAAATTTATTGTTTATTTGTTTTTTTTTTTTTTTAATTATAAATTTGAGTGGTATAATTTATAAATTTGAAATATTTTAAGATTTTTTAGAGTGTTAAATTCATTTATATATTTAAAAATATATTTTAAATAACAATATATAGATATAGATTATTACTTTTTTTTAATCTAACTCCATAGGCCACCCTAGGTTGAATATCAACATGCTCTATATAGAAAATTCTTTTTTTTTTGTAAATATAACTTTATATTACTATCGAGAATCAAGGGAATTACATAAGATCTCGCTTCTGGAAACTACCATGAGTATATGAGGCCCTTTGTAGACAAAATCCCTATTTCAGTAAACAAAAATATGGACCTTTTTTTACTTTGATAACAACCTATAAAGAAGGGTGTCCCTCAAGGAAGACTTTCTTTATTTTGACCACCCCTTACAAAATGAGATATTATGACCAGAACTAAACATAAAAATGTTCAGTACTACAATAGTTACAAAATAGAGTGGCCAAAGTGCTTATATACTAGAAGCGATATGAAAAAGAACTAATCAAGGATGATGATTGGCGATCGTGTAGAGACAACATTGTTAGAGTTCACTGCTGGTGAGATTAAATTATCATTGATGGAATTGATGGGAAATGCGTTGATAACAATATCTACATCTTCGTGACCATTGCTTGCAGTATCCAAGTCTAAGGCAATGCACTGTTCCACCCCAGTCAATCTTGCAATTATGTCATCCAAGTTGTAGCAAATGTCCCGTGTTATACAATTGAGTTCTTCTTGGCCTGCGAAAATTTTGTAGTTGTCAATTTGTTTATCTCTGATAACCATACTCAACAATGTTTCCATTTGTCGATGATGGGTACTGGAGTGTAAGAAGTGGAAGCATATTTTCCTTAATTTTTCAGAGTCTGGTACCCATTTGGCGCGGTTTCCACTAATCTCTGAATCAAAAAAGTATCAAGATGATCGTCAATTTCCTTAATTTTTAGGAATAGTATTTCCTTCCAAACTTTCAATAAAACTGATTCAAAAAAATTGGCCATAAACTCCCAACCAAAAAAACGACAATCTCTGGTTGAGAAAGACCCAACAACCCACCTCTATGTGTCGGTCATATAGAAATGTCTTCGATGGCCATGTACAAAGCCGTGTGTGACTATGCCTATACGTCGTGAAAATTATAACACAACGACATGCAACCAACATGACCTACGATATGTGGCCTAAATTTGGATGTGATATGGGGTTGGTCCATAAATTTAGGTACACTATTTAGTGTTTAAACATGTAAAATAGACCATTGAATTATCTCTTATTGGCTACAAGTAATTGACGTTAACTCTCCATACAATAATTCAACAACCACATTACTTTACAACCCATATTGATCCATTAGTCTATGCACGCCCATTTCATGGTATCATCTAGTTAGACACTCGAAATGATTGCTAGCAAATCCGCTGACTCCACATTATTTGTGTCCAGAACCCCCTTCATGTGCCCTTGGAAAGTAAGTTGCCCATCATAATTAATGAAGCCAACACCATTATAATTAATTTGAATTGATATATGCACATCATCTGCTAAATAATCAGAAGTGATATGGTGTGAATGCTATATGGACTTCAAAATTTGTTCGAAGATTCCACGTCTAATCAATAGTATGACATATCCATTCCTACTAAATTTCCACGGATTAGATATAACCTATTATTCCATTCACATCGATTAGATTTCATTCCCACTAGAATCCACGTGATTATATGATTTAAAAAAGGTCACGTGTACTCTTTTGATAAGGTCACATTGATATAATTTTCAACATTTGAAAACATCAATTATATTTTCCTTTGGGTTTTAAGATAAGTTGTACTTTTTGATAAGACGTCATTGCTATCCAATTTTAATATTCGAAAGAATTTAGATCAAATTAAAAAATAAATCGTAATAAGGTTTGTGATATAATTTCAAATTATAAAAAATATTAAAAAGTTCAATATCATTTAATTATTTGAATAAGACCATTTATAATTATTATTCATTTAAGATAATATGAATGGGTGGATTTGAAATAAAATCAATTATCTTTATATAAAAGGTGTATTTTTTTCGTAAGATGATATATTCGTAAAGAAATATTTAAAATTAAAGAAATCGTAATAAGGTTTATGATATGATGTCAAATGATACAAAATAGTCAATTTTTTGACGCGAGTGTTTTTCGAGTGGACAATTAACGACGAAGTGGAAGTCTAGTTTCTGGTTTCCCATTAACTCAAAGATCATGAGTGCCATGCATGAAGTATGGATGTTCAAGCTGGATGATTCAGGTTCCTTCAACTACTGGAATTAACCAAGATCTTTTACTTATGTGATGTTATCATAATTGCATTTAGAAGAGTATTAAACAACCACATGTGCATGCTTCAACAAGAGGAAACATAATGATGATCAATAAATCAAGAATACAACACATTGATAACGGGTTTCACCCAGTGTGTGTTATGTCTCTGGGCCTAGTTTCAAGATAGTGGAGGTCACTTCATATAATGTTGTAAATGATGATGATGTACATGGCATGTTCTTTGTCATAACAAGGACAAATACCCTCAATAAGAGTGGTGTGTCTCTCCACGAGACGTTCTCCCTACAGGAACTCTCACTCAAATGGGCCTTCCTTCAGCATGCCAAGCTAATAAATTCTCACGATAATGTGGCAACAAGTATCCCTCAACATAGTGTTACACAGGGATCTCAACAATAATACATCATCTCAACAAAACAAAAGGAATCATAACATAACTACATCATATACCTTCACTTTCAAATTGGCTAAAAAATGAGAAGTTCAACTCCTGAAACTGAATGCACCACTGAATCCCTGGCGATGAGTGGTGTAAAATCGATTGTCAACTTGTCCAATTCTGACACCGTCAAATTCTGGGCTTTCGGGAATCTTTTAGATTTCCAATGATTCCACAAAGATTCTGCTCCACTGGTTGACTGGAGATCTACTACTCAGATGAAAAATATGATCTCACCATTGCACTCCTTGCGAAATTCTAAGAAAATGAGTATAAAGTCGTCCACATTCCGACACTGGAAAAATTCAGCCTCCAAGGGAATCTTTTAGATTCCTCAAAATTCTTCAGAGATTCCTCACTACGGGGCAATTTCAATTCTGATGCTCATATGGTGACTCTGACTTCACCATCGCACTACCTGCAAAATTATGAGAAAAATGACTACAAACTTGATAACATTATGTTACTATGAAAATTTACCTCCTAGGGAATTTTTTCGGCATCAATTGATTCTCCTACGTCAAGGTTCCATTGCCTCTGTCCCGCTCTTGGTTCGCAACATCTGAGTTTCATTGGTTCGCTCTCGATTTCGTTGTCGTTCGAATGATTGAGTATGGTTTTATATTATATGAGTGGCAGAGTTTGCACAACCCATTGGGCTAGCACTACGGTGGTTGGTCAAAGTAGTTGGGTGGAGGTCCTAGGGTCAAGCCTGCGGGCCTCCCCCACATAAATTTTTTGTTTTTAAAAATGGTTCAGAGGTTTTTAATGCTACGTGGTTTGGCTGGCGGTTTGTTTTAAACTGTCGACGATTAGTGTAATCCATTGGTGCGGTTACTACGTTTTGAAACGCCACACTTTGTGACAAATATTGTCTCGATATGAAAATCAACCATGGTCCAATGTTGCACAGTGACCAACATTGTCTCGGTATGAAAATCAATCATGGCAAAGCATGGCCAAGGATGGTCCAACGTCGCATTATGACAAGGATTATCTCAATATGGAAATCAACCATGGTCAACCACATTTATTTTAGGGTTTATATTCCTTGGTTATCATTTTATCCCTTGGGTTTATAATATCAATCCCTTGGGTTTATTAATCTAAGGGTTCATATTCCTACGGTTTAATATTATTCACATAGATTTATAGTCCCTTGGGTTTTTAGTATTAATACTTAGGGTTTATTATTCCCTTGGGTTTATAATATCAATCATGGTCAACCATGGTCAATGATGTTTTATAAATTCAATCATGCTCAACCATATTTTATAAAATCATTCATGTTCAACCATGGTCCAAAGTTGCCTTATGACAATGATTGCCTCAATATGAAAATCAATCTTTGTCTCAACCCTGGTCCAACGTCGAATTATGACAAACATTGTCTCAATATGATAATCATGGTCATCCATGGTCAATCATAGTCAACCATGGTGGAATGTCACATTGTGACAAACATTGTCTTGATATAAAAATCAACCATGGTTAAGCATGGTCAACCATTGTCCAACGTCACATTGTGACAAGTATTGTCTCAAAATGAAAATCGACCAAACCGTAGCTCTGTTTGAGGAGCTGTTAGCATTGTTGGAAAGCTCTCAACAAGCTCTAAAATGGGTTTCCTTTTTTTTTGGTGATTTGATACTTCACCCGGAAGGTGTTTTTCTAGGAAGGGTCACTTCGTCGCCTCTCAAAATCGAATTTCTTCACTTGCACCACTTGTACTTGGCGCACCACTTTGCCTTCATACTTGTCAATGCGTGTGTTGATTTTTGTCATGAGTAACCACCTTTTGCTCATGTTTTTATGGTCCCCACCAACCCTGTTTTGTGGGGCAGCATCGAGTCGCCCTTGATTAGAGCATCTGAGTTGATTTGTCATCACTTTCATTGAGTCTATCCTGAGTCCCTTTTCCTCCTGTTACAATATTCCATCCATTCGTGCCTTGCCCCTCTCTCGTATAGCCTATTTTGGCCTCGAGTCCCACTGTCTGCCATCCCCTCAGGAGTCGAGTCAGTCACTGCCAGGTCATCCACGCCTTTTATGCTCTAACAAGGGAAGTCGTCTGATTACTACTCAGTATCCCCCATTCCATCATCATCCTTGGTTTCATTCCATCAGTTTTTCTACTATGATCCCTCGTGCCTTAGTTGAGGACCCTCATTTCCTCACCTATGGCGGACCTCCTTCTGTCGACATCAGCACATTCATTCTAGAAGATAGGTCTAGAGGGTAGTGTACCTTGGTTATAGCTTCCATTATTTTTCAGTGCCTCAGATTAGGCAAAGGGACTCATCTTCACTACTACATTTGGCGGAAATTCCAACACTTGGTTCTGACACTTTTGACCAAATGTTGGAAATTTCCCCAAATTTTTTCCATCCCGCCCGAAACCGTCGCTATACCAACGTTTATAGAAAAGTGTCGCAATACCGACACTTAGAAAAAGTGTCGCAACTGCGACATTTGGAGGAAGACGTCGCAATTGTGACACTATAGCCCAAAGTGTCGCTATTGCGACGGCTGCCTCCAAACATCGCAAGTGCGACACAATGTCTAAGTGTGGCAATTGCGACGTTTGGAGGCACTCGTCGTAATAGCGACGCTTTGTTCGCCGTCGGTATAACGACACTTATATGCGTGCTACATAAAAATATGAAACTTATATGCGTGCTACATAAAAATGATTTTATTGTTTCGTATCCATTGCAATAGCTACATTAACGTCTGATATCACGCGTGCATTCGCCCTCCACTCTTGTAGAACATCATTCGCCCTCCATTCGCCCTCAGCTCTTGCAAAACAGCATTTGCCCTCAGCATTCGCCCTCAGCGTTCGCCCTCCGCTCTTGCAGAATAGCATTCGCCCTCAGCGTTCGCCCTCTGCTCTTGCAGAATAGCATTCGCCCTCAGCGTTCGCCCTCTGCTCTTGCAGAATAGCATTCGCCCTCAGCTCTTGCAAAATGGTAAGTTCTTACTGCAGGCCCTTCCTCCTATAGTAGGGTTGACTCTATTTGGGTTTTTTTGGTCAATTCCATTGGATTGTGTTAGGCTGTAGGGTTCTCTCTAGATGTGAAGAATCAAGATTCAATACCCTCTATTATCTTCATCACCCAATACAAGATTTAAATTTTTCCCAAAGAAACGCTTATTAATTTGGCAGCCATTATTTCTCCCTGCTTTAAAAACCCTACATTTAAATGAAAACAAGCATTGCATTTCAACTACAAAAATCTTTAAGTGTTCAAATGTACATGTGTGTCTACATTAACGTACGATATCACGCACACATTCACCCTCGGCTCTTCTTGAGAATAACATTAAACGCCCTCGGAAGATAACGAGAACAACATTCACCCCAGACGTGCATGCAGGCTCTTGCGAAATAGCATTCGCCCTCGGCATTAGCCCTCCGGCTCTTATGACATTCGCCCTCGGCTCTTTAACGAACAACATTGTACAAATATACTTGGAGGCGGCATTCGCCCTCGGCTCTTGCAAAATGGTAAGTTCTTACTGCAGGCCCTTCCTCCTATAGTAGGGTTGACTCTATTTGGGTTTTTTTGGTCAATTCCATTGGATTGTGTTAGGCTGTAGGGTTCTCTCTAGATGTCAAGAATCAAGATTCAATACCCTCTATTATCTTCATCACCCAATACAAGATTTAAATTTTTCCCAAAGAAATTCTTATTAATTTGGCAGCCATTATTTCTCCCTGCTTTAAAAACCCTACATTTAAATGAAAACAAGCATTGCATTTCAACTACAAAATCTATTAGTGTTCAAATGTACATGTGTGCATCACTTGTGTAGGGTATTCCTTTTCCACTTTCACATTATCCAAGAATGTGTGCAGTATAGTTCATATTTTTTGTGACTTAGATTATCTTGAAAAAGGAAAGGTAAATTATTTCCCATGGAAAAAGAAGGTTTTCCTTTTTTACTACTGGAAATGGTACAACAAAGTTCCATTTCTACCCGAAACTCCTATGAAATAGGAACCAAATAAAGGCCATGTCCTCAATGGACATCATTTGGCTTTGAAAATGGCCATTGCACCGTGTTGTTTCTTATATTACATCACGATAGTTTCTTAGGTCATTTCTTGTTTCATGAGATGAAAAACAACCAAAGAAATTGTGAAGATCCTTTCAAGAAATAAATGACCATTTCTCAATCATATCTCAACTATTTTTTATTTTATTCAGTGGTTGCTTACTTTGAGAAAAATTTGACACTTTTATAAGGAATATAACATAAAAACACAAAATGGGAAGGAATTGATGAGGTAGATGACCTTTAGTTGTTGTCAATTAAGAATTGATAATACACAATGCATATTCTGTACTACAAACTAGATTCCTTCCTGGAGTTAGGACACAGAGTATTGAATCAAAGTTATAGTTTCTAACTTCTTGTATTGGTTCATCAATCTTGAAATTCAAACATTGCATGTCCTCATTGCTTCATGTTTGAATAATTTGCATCATATCGTACAATAGGAAATTAGGAATTATGATTATTATTACTTTATGGATCTGTTAAGTTACTTTTAAGTTTGCATGGTTTAGTGTGAAATTATTCTAGTGTGCCCCTAGGCCCAGGTGAAGGAATGCCAAGGATTGAGAACCCTAGTTTTTAAATGGTATTGTTTCTTATACCCAAAAAGCCCTCAACATCACTTCTTATTAGTTCTTAACAATAGTGTTGTAAACAATTTGAGAATTGATATAGCAAAATCTCGCACTTCTCAAGATAAAGTCCTAAAGCTGAAGTGTGATACCATGTGTAATTCAATAGCCCCATTGTCTCCTCACCAACCTCTTCTCACTTTGGGCTAGCTCTCCTCCAACTCAAGGGGGGTTCTCCCTAGTAGATGTTAGGGATCTAATGGCCCAACCAAACCAAGTCAAGAGCCCCCTAACTCTCTATGTTTACTACTATCAATCAAAATATTGAACAATAGGGTCGGACATGCATCCTGAAGATAAAATTGCCAGGGTATTTTTGGGTAATTTCAAAGGGAAAGTCCCCAAACACATATAATCAAGGAATTATAACATGATTTCAAACATTAAATATCAACAAAATCGTTTAACGGATATTGAAAGGAAAAAGGTGATGGAAGATAGAAAGTGCCTTACTTAAATGCTCTAAGGATTTTTCAATAGTTGCTCCAAAAGCTTCACTTCAAGGCCCTTAAAGATCGTCTCCAACAATGCTATACCATCAGCTTCAACAATGTTGCTCCAAAAATGTCCTCAAGGTATTCACAACAAGTTTACTAGAAGTTGCTCCAACAATGTATTCAATAAGGTCTTCATTGTCAACTTGTCTCTTGTTTGGGTGCCTTAATGTGCAATGACATGTTTCCAGGACTGAATTCAATGCAAGGCATATTTGAAACTCTAACTCTGTCTTCCGGTGTCTTATTAGAAATTATTTTAGTTTTCATTTTTTGTTTTCAAGTTAGATATTGTTTTCAAGTTTTTACATTTATAATTTTATTGCAATGTGGCAGACTGATCAGGGCAGTACAGGAACAACCCCGAGATGGGATGATCGCGGAAAGAGGCCAGCAGAAGAACATGTAAAGTGCCAGCATTTCTCTATCTTCAGGTATTTTAGTTATTTACATAATTGAAATAATATTAATTTTGTTCAAATATGCATACACCTAGCCATGGTACGCCTGATGATTCCCTCTTTGAGGAAGAGCTTTCTTCATCCCTATCTCCAGTGTTCTTGTTGCGAAAAAAGGCACGAGATGCAAGGTCAGAATTTAATACTTTGATAGACGCGCCTCAAACACCTGAAACAGAAGAGAGGATAAAAAAACTTATGAGCCAGCTAGAAACATATCAAGTAATAATAAAAAGTCAAAAGGATATTTTTTTTGTTTTGCATGAGATGAATTGTGATAGTTTGATTTTTAATTTTTACATTGACTAAACTAACAAAAATTTCTTTTGTATGTAGCGTTTTCTGGCACTTGCTGAACCCGGTGTTGGTGGTAGTGGGACACAAGGGCAAGATATTTCCCAGCAACCCTCTCGGACACCTTCTACTCCATTAGGTGCCAGCCAAGAAACACACCTTGCCCAAGCAAACACCCAACCAACCACTGAACGTGTTGGCAATGATGAGGCTTATATGGCCAACTACATTATTGTGTTTCCTGGAGCTACACATGTCAGCTCCACAGGGACCATTAATGGCACGTTGTTGGTGAACGATGAGGGTGTCCCTATAAAGCATGTACAACTCCCAGGTAAATTTTAATATTTTAACTATTTCATGTACTTTATCTAAAACATATTTATCATGATTTTTATTTTTAAATTAATGATAATATCTTCTTCTTCTTTTTTTTCTGTGTATGAAACAATGAGTTCTACAGGTTTTTGGAGAGCCATGCGTTGGTAATTTTTGGCCCAACCATACGCACAGGGTGGAATTCCTAGAATTCCAACCTGAAAAAAGAACTTCTAGATTATCTAGAAGCCCTTTTTGGGGTCGGCACATTTGACAAGACAGCGGTGGCTCGGGTAGCCATCAAATATTTGAAATATACCAGGGACACCTATAGGACGCAATTGAAATTTAACCCTAGATATGAGCGTCCTCTCACAGTTCTTGAGAGTGATTGGAGAGCACTCATCCATGACAGAAAAGAGAAAAGGGCAAAGAAAGAAGAAAAAATGCCAACTGGACCCGCAAGGTAAATTACAACTTTAATTCAATAGCTTTAATTTTCTCTATGTCTAAAATAAAAGTGTGCTATGTCATATCTGACTTTAATATTTTGATGCTAGGTTTCCTGACACCTCAAAGGAAACCAAAGCTAGGATTGAAAAAAAGGGCCATCACAAGCTAGGCCAGGGTGGCTACTTGAAATTGGCCGCAAGAATTGTAATTAAGTAGCTAAACATCTTATAATTAATTGTATTGCCTTCCAACGTTTTTGTAATCCTATCAAATATGATTAAAAATACACAATCATATGTAATGTAGGGTGATGACTTCGGAACAGAAACTACAGAGGAAGATAAAAATATCGTTTTCCATTTCGGCTATCAAGCCGTAGTTGAACGTCGCAGAAGCTTGGGGCAGGTCCCAACATCTAGAATGCTTGATAAGGTCAAGCATTAACCTTTCAATATGTTTGTTTTCGTCCATAAATTTAATTTCTAACAACTTTGTTTAAATCCGGGGAGCAACACTACCGACTAGGCAAATAACCTAGTTTTAGAGCCAGATGTAGATGATCCTCACGTGCAACCTGATCATTGTAGTGGGGACCAGGCTGACAATGCTACTATCAGTGAGGGCCATGACGGTAATTAATTTCCACTTATAACTTTTTCTAATTATACCTTGATGGTTGTCCTTGTAACGTTTTTTGTTTAAATGACAGAGAATGTTTCCCTTGAGGATCTTCCCACCAGAGAGGAAGACAGGGCAACAGTCCCAACGGCGACAACTGGTGCACTAGGTAAATAATCTCATTGCAATTTTTTTTATTAATATTACCGAACTAGTTCAATGATATTTAAAAACTGACAATTAAAATTTAATATTATCTGTTTTTGTAGGCGATGCCCCATCACTGGATGAGACCAGACATTGTGACTACGCAACTAGGTCAGTGGCGACAACTGGTGCACCAGGTAAATAATCTCATTGCAATTTTTTTTATTAATATTACCGAACTAGTTCAATGATATTTAAAAAATAACAATTAAAATTTAATATTATCTGTTTTTGTAGGCGATGCCCCGTCACTGGATGAGACCAGACATCGTGACTACGCAACTAGGTCAGCGGCGACAACTGGTGCAACAGGTAAATAATCTCATTGCAATTTTTTTTATTAATATTACCGAACTAGTTCAATGATATTTAAAAACTGACAATTAAAATTTAATATTATCTGTTTTTGTAGGCGATGCCCCGTCACTGGATGAGACCAGACATCATGACTACGCAACTAGGTCAGTAGTGCGGGTCGAAAGGCATGAAACAGGAGTAGAGCATGATGATATTGATGATGTAATTAGGAGCTTTAGAAATAGGAAGAAGAAAAAGAAAATTTTATAATGTAAAATATTGTATTATTATAAGACAAACATTACCATACTTGGAACGTTTTTTGCGTTATATAAAAAACTCATTTATCATACTATTTTTATGTCAAGCATTAATTTCAATGTTTCCTTGCGTACTTTTTGTTGAATTGTTTTTTATTAGTTATTGAATATTTTTTTTTATGCTCATGAAAGTAAAAAATGAAATATAGATTGGGTATTGGGGAATTGAGAGTGATGTGAGGGGGGAGGGGAGGGGCCATAAGAGCTTCCACCTTCACGTGGTTGGCCCTGTTTAGTAGAGAATAATTTATTGGAGCGATTTAATCTTGGAGCAAACCTCCCTCGATCCAGCGTAGCAACAAAAAAGTCACTGTTGACTTAGTTGCTACTCTTTCAGATCGTGGGAAGCTTGTTCCAAGTTCATGCGACTCCAATAAATTGTTCTTGAAACGAAGAGGAGCTTATTCAGGTATGTTTTGACATTTTCAACATATGTTCTAACATTATCATAAGAATGAATCTTAGAGTAAAAAATACTACATCAATTACTTGTATTTATTGTATAGATAATGATGGATTTTGATTGACTTGGCAGTGCAGGTACAAATCCTCTTGCATCATGAGCAATACAACTTGTCAACCAGGGTCATGTCTAGGATATTTTTGCTTGTGCGCTTGACCAGGTTCGTAATGTCACATTTTGTAAGTTCCTTTACAATTCACAATTCAATATTAAGCTTGTTCATGATTATTATCTAGGTTTTTTGTATGTGTTTTTTCATCTATTTGATTGTAAGCAACTCTGCATGTTTCCTGTTGTTCACTATGATTTCTCCCATTACCACTCCCAGGATGAATCCGACTTTATTGTTACATAGGTCACTTTATTGTTACTATGATTTCTCCATTTACGATTTCATAGGTTACATCATGTAAAGTTGTCAATCTCAGGTTGGTGATGAGCTTTAGTTCTCCAGATTTGGGGCTTTTCTGATATTTTATCCCTCATGTCATTCTTGCATCACCTCGTTGTTTGAGCATGCCAATTTTCTACCACTTGTACCAATTTCCACATGTCAATCTCTGAGTGGTGCCACATTTCACCTATTTTCAGTGAGAGTTTAGGGTTTCTCTAACATAGCTTCAGAAATCCGATTCAGTGCTTGCTTAAATATTGTCACATAATACTCATGGTTTGGATTGATGAGCATGTTCGCATCAATTCATCATCCAGCAAGCCACAAAAATTTCTCCAACAACTATTTATTCCGAAAAAGTCAATATTACAGCAAAATATAAGAATCCACCCTCAATACTCTAATTGAGGGAGTATTTATACAAAAAATTATCAAAAATATCTCATAACAAATTGAGATATAATCTAGGGTGACTCATGAATAAGTTACAATAAAAGTAAAGACAAATGGTCTCGTAGATAAGATAAAAAGTAACTGATGTTGTGTTGTTTCCTTCTTTTGAGAATGTGCTGGAGGCAGGCCCTATGTTTTGGCCCGTTGCTGTCATCCTCAGTAATTCTGTTCTGACTGCCTTGCTTTACTGATACTCTTTGTTTTCACTGATACAATTTGACCTTTTTTTATCCTTTTTGTCATGGTATACTATAGTAAATAGGCAAAATTTCATATAAGGATAAATTTTGCAAAAGTTCCAACAGTTCTTCCCACCATTTATCTTCTGGTATTCTGGTCCATTGAAGTTTTCTCAATGTTTCATCAGCCTTAGTATATCTGAAAAAGGTAGGCTGAATTGGAAACAAATGCTTTACTTCATGCTTAAGATAAAATAAATTTTCCAATCTGTCATGAAGATTTTTTCCTATTGGCAATGCTGCTTCTGATGTACTGGTTGAAGAATTGGCCTGATTGTCAGCATACTTGTCCAATTTTTCAACATAGCTTTCAAGGTCCATTAGTTTATCCTCTGAAACTATAGGACTAAGAAATCCTTTTTTCAACAAAATATCAAATCTTTCTCTGAAGGAAATGATTTCTTCTTGCATATCTGAGCACCTTCGTTCTAGATTCTGCATAAGGGTTCTCTTAGTAAAAACTCTTTTTATTTCCAAAATTGTTCCTGTCCTGAATACCAAGTTCTGCAAGTTGGTGTCTGGTTTGAGTGTTTAGAAACTGTATGAGTTGATTGGCTTCCTCGGGCCTATTTCCCAATTCTTCTCTTGTACTTTGAACTTCTTCTATAGCCAATTTGACTAAATCATTTTGTTCATACATAATATGAATTGAAGACCAGACATCCTTTATTGATTGGATAATGTTGTCCCAAAGAATTTCATTTATTTCCTTTAAAGGTTTCTCCAATGTGAGATCATTTTCCAATGCTTTAACCAATTTTTCTAATCTTTTGACCTCTCTTGTTTTATCAGCAACACTCATTTTTGAGAGATCATATCTTTGTTCTAAATTAGTAAGCTGTAACTTTGTGTGCTGGATTTCTGTTACTTGAAGTTTCAATTCATTCATTGACTTTATTAATTCTTCAGAAATCAAATTGGAAGTATTTACCTGCGATAGCTCTGTTGGCTGACATGTTGTGGATGTACCTGTACCTGTAATTGCCTCTGTTGTTGATGCTGGAATAGTAGACTGCTTGTTCTTTAATGCCTGTTCAAGCTCTTTTTCTGTTTCATTTAGTTTCTCATTCAGTTTCAAAAGCAAGTCCATCATTTCTTCTTCAGAATTTTTCTTTATCATCTCTTCAGTTTGTGGATGTCTTGAAGCTGGCAATTTCAACTGCTTTCTCAAAGCTACAATATCATCATCTTTTTTCTTGATTAGGGCCTATATACCTTTGACATCTTTAGGATTGTGACCCAATCCAGTGATTATTTCCTCCAATGTCTTTATCCTGTTGTCTTTGGCCTGAGAAGAGGCTTTTTCAAGCTGCAATTGTGCATTAGTGTTCTCCAAAGAATCCTGCAACTTCTGAGTTGCCATTTCTTTATCGGTTAGAGTAGAATAGATCATTTCACCAGTCTGCTTATGTAACTCAATCTGATCTAAAGGATGAATATCCTTTGCTAATACTTCAAATTTTTTTCTAATATAATCTATAGCTGTTTGAGGCTGCTGCACTTTTGGTTTGAAGTGACTCATTATCATTTTGCCTTTCTGAATGTCATAAGCTGACATCAAGCTTTCTTGATTCTTAGGAGCCATCTTCAAATACTGATTGTAAACTTGGAGTCTTAGTGGATCATTCCTGGCTTTTATATTGATAAATGTTTTCTTTATATCTCCTACATATTTAACTGGTGGTTTGAAAGAAGATATTTCAACACTCTGTTGCTTTTGCAGCTCTTTTCTCTGTAAAGTAGTGGATGCTCCACTGACTGTACCTATTTGTTGACTATCCAAATCTTCTCTCTGGATATCAGGAATTTCCTGAACAAAATCTACTTCTGGAAGAGGATTTAATTTTTGTCTTTTAGCATGACGCTGTTCTGAAGATCCACCAACAGGGGTAGCAACTTCAGCATCTCTCTTCTTGCCTTTTTCTATATTGATATGAGTTTGTAAAATTGAAATTTCTGGCTCATTGATCTGAATAGGAGGAATTTGTACTTGTCCCTGTTCTTTAGAAGTCTCAGGTTGTTCTGTCATTGTGAGTTTTTCAAATACTTGTATGTCAGGCTCCTTTTCTTTTCCTTTAGATTGTACTGTGGCCAATGCACTGATCTCCTATAAATTTTGCTACGAATTCCCTGCAGAAGAAGGACCAATACCTGGTATTTTCACCTGTCCAAAAGAGTCTAGGTTAAGTATTTTCTCAAGGTCTTTCATTAAATTTTCAACATTAACTTGCTCACTATCTTGTTCTACCAATGTTCCTTCCATCCATTCATCCATATTGGCATATTGTTCAATTTCTGGAATTTTGTGATGAATGTATGGTGATAGTTTATTTTTCATTCTTCTATCATAGATAAAGCTATTTGGGTCATAAGGCACCCAGTATTTTTTTTTTTGTAATTTGAGATATTCTTCTAAGATTCTTTCTGCTTCCTTTCCAGCATCTCTAGAGTTACAAACAAAGGGACCTAATTGACTTTTGATCCTAAGTTGAGCCTTTTTCTTTGCATTGTAGAAATGAACTATATCTGAGTTAATCATCTGCCTGAAATACTCTAGTGCAAAGAGTCTCATGGGGACATATTTGGGCAACTTGAATGGGCACAATTCACATCCATATATTCTGATCTCAGTGTGATTTTGATACAAGTACCAGTCACCTACCCTATATTGTTTTGAGAGCTGTAGAATTTTCTTGATTTCATTGTTGACTCTAGGAGGCGAAAATCCTGTTAACAAAGTGGTTGCAGGGTATACAAATAGGTCAATAAACTCATTATAGGAGTAAGGATAATCAGAAGAATTATGGGTGATGGCAAACCAAAATATCACAGACCTAGGATCTCCTTTGGCGTCAAGTTTCTGAACATGGAAAGGGAAACTTTCTGATTGGTAATAAATCATGAGATGATATATAACAGAAGAATATTTGAACACTTTTTCATTCTCAAATCTCATGAACTGATCATGGATTTTATCAGCAATGTAGGATGCAAAGTCATACTTGACAGCAGGGGACTGTCCAGGGGTAAATATAGACAACAATACTAGGGTTAATTGATCAACATATTCATTAGTATTGAAACCCATGATAAAGGATATCATATTCAGAATAAGCCTGCCCACATCAGTGAAAAAAGTATAACCATAGGGGGGAGGGCATTTGGGTTGATGCTCTAGTAACATGAAGGTTTGAAAAATGCGATTTAACTCTTCATGGGACAAATTGGCAGACTTTTCAAGTAATTCTCCCATGGACAGGGGAGTGAGGGCTTGACCAGGTTGAAATTGCAGCATTTCATTTATCGACTGAATAGTGATTGGGAAAAGATGTTCTGACTCAGGGAAAAAACTGCTCTTTGATTGGGGTCATAGTTTGCATGGCAGTAATGAATTAACTCAGGAAAAATATGGATTGAGGGGAGAAGATACACGGGGAGATTGGATTCCCATAATCCAATAATATCAGAACTGTTTATAAAGTTATCTCTGCAGCGGCAAAAGGTTCGAAGAGGATTATCACTAAGAACGAGGTCTTTAATTTGAAAATCTCTATCTGCTAGGGGCAGATAGTCTAAATCTCTGTGAGGGGCATTCAAAGGTGTGACTTTCAGAGCCACTGGAACCTCCATTTATGGTTCTTGTGGATTCATAAATGAATTTCAGGTTTTTGTGAAGAACAAACATAATTACAAGTTTTGGGAATGAAATTTACAATTCTGGGGATTGAACAAGACCAAATTGAACTTTGTTTCTGTCTTTCGTGCAGAATTTAAAACAAAAGCTAAGATTTCATAGAGTTTTAACGGGAATTGGGGTAAATACCTATTTTTTGGGAGATGAACAGTGATTAAACAGATACAGGCTATGGCATACAAAATCTGGATTACTGGTATGCAATTGTCTTCAGCAAAATACAGTTGATGGTGCTTGACAGTTTGTTTTTGAAATTATCTACATGAGAATTGGTCGTTCACAGAATAATGAAAATGACGCGGGCAAAATTGTTTTATTCACAAAGTCCAAAGGGTGACGGGGTTTTATTTATTTATTTAATGGATGACATCAGCAGGTACGAAGGATGAGTCATGGGAGACAAGCGGTAAGTGGTTTCCATCGCACCGCTTTTGGGGAAAAGTGGTTTTGGGCGGAGGGCGAGTGATTCCATAGAATGATTAACGCGTGGCATGGCACTGTTTGAAAACCACCGGGCCATCGCACGTTATTGTTTGGACGCGGATGGCTAGCGATATCATTAATAACCATTGATCTCAGATGGGTTGATCGAACGACAATGGGGACGTGGAAGTGACAGGGATTTAATATGGAGGGCCCGACACAATTAAACGTTAATTAATCTCATCGGGGGGAATCTGATTGGCGGAGTTAATTAATCGTGAGAATTAATCAATTTGTTTATAAAAATGCAGGAAAGTGATCGGGAAATGATTTAATCAAGGTTAGCGGTTAAAGGAGGTATTAGGGATTTTACAAAGGGTTTATAGTTTTAACCTTGGGAAAGGGAGTCGGGAGATTAAAATACACAGGGGAAGAATTATTTTTGTATTAAAACACGTAATAAAACATGTTTTAATTATTTTTTCAATATACTTTTATTATATGATAATTAAATAAGATTAATCTAATTACCATAGGGGTCGGAATTTAATATTACGATATATTTAGCCAAAGGGGGCATAAAGTGGGTTTTTTATTTAAACATGTGGGAATAAATAACTTTGGCTAAAATTTATTAATGGGTTTTTGGGGATATTATATAAAAAGGAGTTATATATAATAGGAGAAGGTTATTTTTGTAAGGATTTAATACATAAAATCAATGTTAATATGATAAAGGGACAATGTAAACTCAAAATACATTAATATAACTAAGAAAGTGAAGATTTAAAATAAAATTGCATTATAATCACTTCATCACTTAGACTTAGAATAAAATGTGATTTTGAGGGTTTTTTAATGAAATAATGCATAATTTTCCTAAGTAAAATGGAATTTTACTTAGGAAAAGATGTTTAGAAATGAGTGAATGTTATGAAGAATGACTTCAAGTACTTAGGCTTTTCCAATTATTGGGCCGAGGGTCCAATCCCTCCAAAAGTCAAGGAAATGCCTTAAGCCCCTCTAATTTTCAAATACCTTAGTACTTAGGGGAAATTAGTGAAATCTTTAGGGGAAGATAAGAAGGGAAGTTAATAACTTTGAATTTGCTTTGCTTTGAATTTCTTCCAGTATAATGTCTGCCTTTGCACTTTGTGATGAAAGTAAATATTAACACATTTAGAGTCATTGTCCATCACATGCAATTGTGCAACATCATCTACCTACCCTACCTACTTTACTCTACCATTTTTTCTTCTTTATTAGGGTGCACTTAGACTAGCAAACCCTTATCACACTTTCTTTTCTTTTACATGTAGAAATCTATCTAAGTCTAACCTTATTACATCCAAGGGCTCAGATTAAGCTATTGAGCTTCTTTTATTTACTCTACCTATCTACTTATCTGCCAAGATTAAACAGTTTGGTCAGATTTTATTCTCTATCTCTAAAACATGAAATTGAAAGATGAAATATCCAAGCTTAAACTGTTTGACTATTCATAAATTATGGCATAGGATACAAGTTGCACACAATTTTATTTATTACATAAGAGCAAAAAGTAGTGGCATTTAGACTTGCACACTTTCCTTGGCCTTTCTTTTGGTGGGGTTCATTTTCTTTTACTTTTTTGGCCATTTTTATTCTTTTTACCCTTTGATTTTTATTTTAGGGTATACCCTCTTTACATTTTTAAATTTTTTTTGATTTTTTGATAATATGGAAAGCCTTTGCAACAAGAAAATGTATGAACATATTACATAGTCCATCAAGTCAATCATGAAATATTGCACCTATTGGTATAGGAGTCTAACACTGGCTCCACTTGGGGATGGCTTTTCCTGGTGAAAATTCAAGAACAGCAGGTCAGTTGTCCTCATCCATTGACCTTGGTGAACCTGTAAATGTATTTTGTCTTCTGCAAACTAAAATCTGATCTGAAACTAAAACAACACACAAAAGTTTTCAAACCAACTTAATGAAAAACTAGCTGAAAATTGAAAACTAAAAAAAAATGCTCAAAATTCTGAGCTTATTGGCACTCATCTACCTACTCAATCTACTAAAAATCTTATTGAATCAGGTAATACAAAAATGTCAATGAAGCCAATCAAGTAGCTGTAACAATAAATGGATAACTTGATTGCTTGTGATCAAAATTGGAAGTATATTATGATCATGTGCCTTTATAATAAATGATATGATGTGTAAAGGCCACTTTTTATGTATTTGATCCTTATAGAGAAAACATGTTTGCAGATTTGGGCTAAAAATATTCTCCATATAATCTGATATAGGATCAATAAAAGTATGATGTATGTTATTTACTTCTAGGCCTTCAATGACTGGTTGCTCAGTTGTATTCTGAATACTAAGCCTTGAAACTATTTCTTCTGTCTTGTGTTTGAAAGAATAATCATCCTCAATATGCAAGTCAAAATATAGTACAATTTCCTCTTGCTTAGGAGAAGGAAGATTTTCAAAGAATTCTTTAGGATTTCGGAAATTGTATGACTGAATTTGAGAATGCAAAAGTTTAATTTCATTTTCATAATTTTCAAAAATTATCTCAAGAACACATATTTTTAGTTTGGGAGAATATTTTCTTGATTTCAAAAGAAGAAATAAAGCTCTTAAAAAATCCTCATCAAGCTGAAGTTCTAATATCTCATCCCTCGAAATAGCTAGTGATTGTTTTGTGAAATTATCATAATTATCATCATACTGATCATGTAAGTCTAAAAAATCTTCTAAGAACCTTGATTTTCTTAGGAATAGGTCATTTTGTAATAGCTTGCATCTTTTGAGACTCCAACTTCACTCCTTCCTTTAAAACAATATGAACCAAATACT
The DNA here is from genome assembly GCA_034641835.2 of Pinus albicaulis. Lineage (NCBI taxonomy): Eukaryota > Viridiplantae > Streptophyta > Pinopsida > Pinales > Pinaceae > Pinus > Pinus albicaulis. The sequence continues at coordinate 1,046,131,054 of CM076581.1, forward strand.
CGAATTCTTATTTCCCAAAAGCACATTTGGATATTTTTACATAAAAATGATTGTTCTCAATAATTTATATAACTTTTCCACATGTTTAGTGTGGTATTCCCATGATTTCTTATAAATGTGTATTATGAAAGAAAACCAACACAAATTTTATAAGATGGGATCAAACAAAATTGTTCTTATGTCGAGCCCACCGGACTTCAAATGACGATAAACCATAATTCAAACCAAATTCGCGTTCCAAAATAGCTTGCTGACGTCAACCAATTTTGTGACGCGAAAAACAAATGAATTCCGCCCTAATATTTTTCGGGTCCGAAGTTGGGCTGGCGTGCGAAGGGAGAGTTGTGACGCGAATTTCTTATCAAATTCGCCCTAATATTTTTCGGGTCCAGATTTCCACTGCGCGAGCGGCCCAAACAAAGATCCACTCCAATCAATTTCTGCCACGTGTCCTCAATTAAAACTTTCCCTGCTCCCGGCCGTGAGTGCATTCGATGGTGTTTAAGGCGATGGGACATGGATGTGGCGATTTCATATCAATCGCATTAATATTTAACACTGTTCAATTAAGTTCCAAGGTTTTCACATCAAATCACATTAAGTTTTAACACTGTTCAAGATCGGACCTCCACTCCCGTTAGCGATTCTGCATGCTCCAATATGATCCGGCCTTCGGCTCTCATTAATGATCAAAGATTATTTATGACGAGCGTCCTTCGATTGCATTGATAAAATGGCATTTCGTTATGGTTTTTCAGATGAGCCGGTTGCTGGGTTACACTGCCTGCTCACTGTGATGAGAAGGAGAAGTGGCCAGCTGAACTGCTGCTTAGACCTTGCTGCATATCTGCATTTCTCTCAGTCTGGTCCTTGTCTGTCTTCCTCTGTTTCTTGGAATTCTGCTTCTTCGTCTCCTCTTGTGCCCACTACTGAGACTGCACCCATGCCTCGCCTGCGTCATAGGATGCGTTGCCGCAGGGGGAGCACTAGAGGTCAACCCCTGCGCGCTCCTTCCAGCCCCTCAACTGAGTTGTCTTCCCAGTCCAGTGATTATCATGCAGGTCGTTATCTAGATAATAAAAGTGGGCGGGGTCGGGTTGTAGGATCTGGCCATCGTATGGGCTCCCCTTCTCCACATTTCCCTAGCGCTTCACTTTCTCCCACGACGCACACTGCGCAGTTTTCCTTTAATTGCTCTCTGAACCGCCCACGCATCACAACGACAATTACTGTGGTTTTCCGGGAGGAGGCCCAAATGGAAGAACAATGCACCCGTCTGGCGGGAATGAGCTCAGAAAAAGCCGGCCAACATTCGGGCCTTTAGGAGGGGAGCGGTGGCATGACTGTGGAGGTAGCACCTAGCGATCCTGGACCTTTCGAAGGATGTTGCCGAATTGTCGAGGAGTTGGAGGAGTAGTTTGGTTAATTTGTTTGTCTTGCTTCGCAGCCCACTTAATTGGGCTGCTTTTAGATTATATTACTGTGCTGGACCTCTGTAATATTTCTGAATTCTGTAAACGTTCAAGACTGGTTTCCCCGTATGAGGGTAGTCTTCTTAATTTTTTGATTTTTTGATGACAAATTTGCCATGAGTCTGGGCAATGTTTTTGACTTCGGTGTAATTTTATTCCCACTGTTAATAGATTAACTTTACTTAGAAAAAAAAAGTGTTGCCCTGTTTCTATTTTAATCCTGTTTTTTGAAATACAGAAGCCATGTTTATATGATTGTTTATAGTCGAAGCGCTGCAGGGTGGTTTATTATATTAATATTTCACGGTTTAATTATGTTCATAACAATTGGAAAAAAAAATGTTGCCCTGTTTCTATTTTAAACCTATTTTTTGAAATACAGAGCCATGTTTATATCGTCTACGTATTATACTCTTTCTCTGTATATCTACATGAACCTTTTTGCTATGAACAGGGTGGATGTTGTAGCGGGATACTAATGGAAACAAGTGAGCCTGAACCTTACATCTCGGATGCAACAGATGGTTATCAATACTCCTCACATGATTAGCATTTTTCTCTGTTCAAGGATTTTGGGTACTTTAATTTGTATTTGGAACAATGGACGTCGGTACTCTATCTGTTTCTTTACTATTCTACATACTGCTATTTCACTTTATTATAGATGCCTCGGGCATATTTGGATGCTTTCTCAGATTGTCGATAATATCCATGTGGACCGTTACTGGGTTTTATATCATGTCCCTGTATGTGACATGGGGTATTTTTCTATCATTGTCTGGGGTGGGACTTCCACTTTTCTGGATGGATATTTGAGTTCCAATCTTCAGATGTGAAAATGTAATGACTTCATGGACTGTTTTACTTCATATAATATATTCAAAACAACGTTTTTTCTCTTGTGAAAAAAAAATGATTAATGTTTATCACTCTGCCTTCAAAACTAGCAATGATGGTCTATGTTGCTGGTTTATTGATATGGTATGATGGTCTTTTTATATTTTGGACATATCACACTCCTCACATGATTAACGTTTTTCTCTGTTCAAGGATTTTGGGTACTTTAATTTGTATTTGGAACAATGGACGTCGGTACGTACTCTATCTGTTGCTTTACTATTCTACATACTGCTATTTCACTTTCTTATAGATGCCTTGGGCATATTTGGATGCTTTCTCGGATTGTCGATAATCTCCATGTGGACCGTTACTGGGTTTTATATCAAGTCGCTGTATGTGACATGGGGTATTTTTCTATCATTGTCTGGGGTGGGACTTCCACTTTTCTGGATGGATATTTGGGTTCCAATCTTAGGATGTGAAAATGTAATGACTTCATGGACTGTTTTACTTCATACAATATATTGAAAACATCGTTTTTTCTCTTGTGAAAAAAAAAATGATTAATGTTTATCACTCTTCCTTCAAAACTAGCGATGCTGGTCTATGTTGCTGGTTTATTGATATGGTCTGATGGTCTTTTTATATTTTGGACATATCACACTCCTCACATGATTAGCGTTTTTCTCTGTTCAAGGATTTTGGGCACTTTAATTTGTATTTGGAACAATGGACGTCGGTACTCTATCTGTTGCTTTACTATTCTACATACTACTATTTCACTTTCTTATAGATGCCTCGGGCATGTTTGGATGCTTTCTCAGATTGTCGATAATCTCCATGTGGACCGTTACTGGGTTTTATATCAAGTCGCTGTATGTGACATGGGGTATTTTTCTATCATTGTATGGGGTGGGACTTCCACTTTTCTGGATGGATATTTGGGTTCCAATCTTCAGATGTGAAAATGTAATGACTTCATGGACTGTTTTACTTCGTATAATATATTCAAAACAACATTTTTTCTCTTGTGAAAAAAAAATGATTGTTTATAGTCGAAGCGCTGCGGGGTGGTTTATTATATTAATATTTCACGGTCATTGGAATGCCCACAATTCATAACAAATATTGGAGATTTATTGTCCTGTTTTAAAGTTTCATTTTTTTTTTAAAATTGAACCCGTCGTCGGTATACCGACGCCTTGTAAGCATCGGAATTGCGACAGCTTAAAAACGTTAGACCACATTTCGTCAGAATTGCGACAGTTTACAAACATCGAAAGAGCGACGTTCAAAACGTCAGACCACATTTCGTCAGAATTGTGACAGTTTACAAACGTCGGAATAGCGACGTTCAAAACGTCGAACCACATTTCGTCGGAATTGCGACAGTTTACAAACGTTGGAAGAGCGACGTTAAAAACGTTGGACCACATTCTGTCGGAAGTGCGAAAATTTACAAACGTCGAAAGCACGACGGTTTGGGAAATGTCGGAAGAACGACGCTTGTTTGGAAGCAACGGAAAAAGTGTCGGTAGTGAGACACTTTGTAAATGCGTCAGAGTTGCGACGGCATGGCAAACCACGCTTTGCCCGTCCTCGAACTGTCACTCTTGCGACGACTATGTGTTGGAATAGCGACGATTTGGCTGTCGGAAATTGCGCCAAATTTTCTAGTGCTTTTCCCTTTGACTTGATTGTTTCTCATCTGCTCACTTTAGCATGATCAAGTTTCGTATAATTGATGGTGTTGGCCACCTATAAAATTTGTTCTATCAAAAGGTGGCCAAAACATTGTTTAGCCTTCAAGGAACAGTTTCATTGCAGAAAGTGTATCTCTTGAAGCCTCTGGAAGACATCATATCCTTGTTTCAATCTTCATTTGTTGTTCCCATTTCAAGTTCAAAAAATTCTGCTGAATTCCATGAGAAAGACTGCTACAAAATCCCCTTTTTTCCCCTTCCTGCACTCAGAAACTAACCTTCATTTTTACTCTCTTGTTCCCCATCAAGATTCCTCATTCTCATAATTTTTCCATCTCCCCTTCATCAAAATCCCTTTCATAAGGTTTTAAGATCCTTTTTGGCCTTATCGAAACCCCCAAAACCCTTCGAAAACCATTGAAAATCTATGAAAACCCCATTTTCTTATTATTAAGGATTTAAGCCCCCTTGGGCTAGGTCTCTAACCATTTCCTTCCATACACCCTGGTGCTGGAACCAGGCGCTGAGCCATTTGGGTGCCTAACCTTATTTTATATTATCCCGCCCGAAAATATTAAAAACCTTATGTTATTTCCGAAACATTGGGTTTTTTAATTATTTTCTGAATTTTCGTCGGTTCAAAGCCTCAGCCGATCTCCACAGTCGATCTGATCTACAGATCGACGGTGCAGATTCTATCACCTCGGTGGTCCTCGCCATCCACTAACCAATTCGCAAAACTGCGCGGTATTAATCGCATTGCCTTTGGGGCAAAGGTAATTTTTTCCCGATCGGCAGCGATTCCATACGCTGGCGGACGCATGTCCCGTGTGCTATTTGAAAACCGCCCCCCCATCACGCATTATAGTTCAGCAATAAACCCCACGCGATATTGACGTGCACCGTTCGATCTGAGGCTGCTCATCGGATGGTGGTCGCTCGCTGGAGATGCACACGCGATTACTCAGTGTACGGCGCAGCGGAAATAGCATCTCCGTCGTCGATCTAATCTGCAGATCGACGGCCCAAATTTCATCGCCCGATCCCTCCACGTTATTTTTCGCCTTTGCTTCCCACCGTCGATCTCTGCGTGATCGACGGTTCTGATTTAAACTTTTCTTCCGCCATCTCTTTGAATTTTCCCGATCAATCTCAACCATTGGATGATGCCATCCAATGGCCATGCTCCCTCCACATGCCTTCTGAAGTAGTTAGCCTATATATGCAAGATTTTTTAATAGTTTTTCGTATTTTTGCAGGGTTTTAATGGTTTTTTCCACCGTGCTGAAGAAAAATTCACAGGTCGAGGGTGACGATCCTCCCGCCTGTGATTCACCACAAAATCACTTGCAGGGTTTTAAATTTGCATTTTATCAATGAATTCATGAGGCATTTATGCCATTCAACCCCTGTACAACCCTGCACACCAGAAAACACAGTTAATCGAGCACCGATCAAAGAGTATCAGTGTCGAAGACAGAATACACCAGAAACAGGAGATTGAAGACCTAAAACACAGTTCTCAAGTAAATTAAAGATGTTTAGGGAAAGACGAAGACATCTCTTGAGCTGTGAAACCCTCCACTACCATAAGAAGAGGCCAATTGAACCCTCTGCAACTCCTAAAGACACGTGCAGCCTCACAGAAATCAAAGGAAGCTTAGTCATTACCTGAACAAGAGGTGTTTACCTGAAGACAGTCGAACAATTAATACAAATCAAAGAATCTTATCTCTAATTGTCGGCAGAACCATTTTAGAAGATTAAGAACAGTTCAGAAGCACATATTTCGATCATTATGCCTCGAAATGCAGGAACAGACGTTATGGACCAGAGTTAGAAATGATTACATAATTAATGATATTCGATCCTTGGGAAATCCTCCCACTTCCTCATTTCTCTATAAATACCTCTGTAGAACATAAGAAAATGTTGGTCTCTGGACATCTGAATGCATGTAATGATTTTCTAAAGCTACTGATGCACTGTGTGAAATTTGAAGATAAATAAGCTGATATGAGAAGTTTGAAGTTGTAGAGACCCTCCGGGCTTGCTGATTGTAACTAGTTTGAACATCAAATACAAGCTGTTGATTTATGGGATCTTGATTTGTGTCAATGGTGATGTGTTCCTCACTATCAATTGTTATTTTCTTTAAGTTTTCACTCTGTTCATTTTCTCTTATAAGGAATAGCAAACATAGAGTTAGGACTTACTCTTAGTAGTACCCTACTCTTACTGAAAGCTTTATTTTCTATGTTTTTCTCTTGTTAAATACTGAGTATATTAAAGCAGGTTGGTTTCAAAGCACTTTCCTGATCTAGATTGCTCATTATGATGATCATCAGTGTTTTCCTTTAGAATATGCTGAAAGCAGATTGGTTTCAAAGTACTCACCTGATCTTAAGTTGTTCTAACTGTTTTTGAATGTTTTTTGACTGTAAGTACTTCAAAGCAGGCTAGTTTAAAAACACTTACCTGGTCTTAGAATGCTTTTATATTTTGTTTCTCTAAAATCAAAGTACTTCAATGCAGGTTAGTTTAAAAGTACTTACCTGATCACAGAATTCTTTTATGTTTTGTCTCTCTAAGCACATGTTGAAAGCAAGATAGTTTAAAAGCACTTACTTGATCTTAGGCTGTGCATTGTTCTTCATTTTGTTTTTTTCTCCACTTCTTATCTGTTTCACTCCATAAATCACCTTAAGAGATCCTTTGACATAAGTGACTTGCCCCATGGATCCTTCTTGAACCTTGCTGTCCAATTAAAATCTTCCTATGACTCCATAGCCCAATGGGTTAAAACTATCTTTGCCTTTTTCTATCAGCCAAATCATTCCTTCACTTGCAGATATCTTCACCCTTCATTTTGAACTGCCTTCACCTTCATCATGTCTCTGCCCAACCAAAACAAACAAAACAAAACTCATGCTCTTCATAACTAGCCTAATACCACATTTCAGGCTTTAAAGATCACATCTTTAAACTCATTTATAGAGAGATCCCTCTCTGGATTCAGGAGGGCTAGATCCTTGAATCCCAAAGCGGTTTGATGTTACCCCTGTAGTTGGAATTTTTCCAACCTTGCTAATTACAGGGACCTAACAGAGGGTTCGGTGGTCCAACAGATTGTCCCAGTGATTCCCAGGAGTGTGTAAGATGTTTCAAACCTCATGAGGAGGTGGCCCTTCAGGTAGCCCACCATATGCCTGGATGACTGCTACAGCCTCTGATGTAGCTACACAGATTTGATGGGTTCAGTTCTAGCTGCTTGTAGCGCCTATAGCATGCATGTATCACTAAGATGATCCATTCATATTTTCAGACGCTTTCCTATTTATCAGGGCTTCTTTGGTTGTTATTATATCTCATGTACTTAGATATTATTGTATTAAGTCCTGGTTGTTGTCCCAGGCGCAGAATGTATGTGGGATCCATTATATTTTTTGTATGGCCCATTTTATGCCACCATATCATGTACTTTATAGCTGAGTCTCATTTCACTGGGTGCACCATTATTCTTTGTTCTTTTTCATCTCAGTGGGCATATGTACGCCTCCCCGACCTCACTAAGAACAAGTACCCAAACATTAAAGGAGACTTATATCATTTGTAGGTTTTTCCCCCTCAGGTTATTGCCTTCTCTCGCTTCACTCCATTTATGTATCTCTCACTCTATGACTCCCCTTCGGTGTCTAGTGATTGTGTTCTTACAACGTACTTTAGTCATACGATTAGCTCCTCAAGCTCACACGTTTTGGGGCAATTTGTTACACAATTTTTTTGTCATCTAGCCATTCACAATTAGATGGATCGAATTACACCATGTAAGACTATTTTTTACCATAGTAAAATTGCTTTCACTATAAGAAATAATTTAATAAACCATATTTTATTAAGTTATTTCTTTATTCAATTATTTCTGGTTCAAATAGGAAACCCCATGAGGAATAATTAAATAAATCCTTATTTATTTGATTTTCCTCTAGGAATAATTATTTAAACCATTTTTTAAATAATATTCCCAGTCATATTTAACCCAATTAATGAGAACTAATTATATAAATCATTAATTATCTTATTATTCTCTAGGAATAATTAATTAAATCGTTATTTAATTAATATTCCTTGTTAAATTTGACTAATTCATTTATGAATAGTAAAATAAATCATTATTTGTTAATTTATTCCTTAACTCCATTCTTGAAATGATAAATAAGTCAAATGTTTGTTTATTATTTCTAAATATAGGGATTTAACCAATTTAAATTCTTTTTCCCTCCAACAAAATATAATAAAATATTCCATACAGTTAGATCTCGATCTTGGTTAATAATATTTTATTATGCACCATTATCAAGGATAACTCAATATTTTATTACAAATAGGAAGGTTTCCATTCATTATTTACCTTTGATCCTTTTATCATGGTCGGAATTTTATTATTTTTTCATTGTCATTCTTTGATCTCTTTTACTATTATTTTGCTTCTTGAGCCCCCCATAGAGTTCAACACATCTTGGGTTTTCTACACCATTGAGAGAGAGAAACTTTTGGATCTAAAGTGTTGAGGACATCCAATAACCCATTTGATTGAGGGGGGACTCATAACATCGTTATTTGTTCCCTTCCTAGGTGTTAATTTATATAAAATTCTTTATATATCTTGTCTTGAACATTATATATTTGGAGAAACTCTTATTTCATCCAAATATATGATGCAGTCTTAGATCTTAGATCTACACTTTGTAAATGGTGTTTTACTGAAAAACCCAAGGGGGTTCATTAGAGGAGCCTGTATAGTGCATGGATCTGATATAGATCTAACTTTTTAGGCACGTAGCAGCTCTAGATCTGATGTACAACTTACTTCTTTGTAGGATTAATAAAATAACGTTGTCAGGGTATTTCCAGTTTTATTCATGGTTGCAACCCCTCTTTTTGCATGAATTTTGAGCAATAATGGCTTGGGAGGCTTGTTTAACTAAGATACCATGATTTTTTTCATATATCCTTTTGTATATGGCTGTTATAATGTATGAATGAATGGATCCATGGGCTGCATTTAACTACTATTGCATACATTTATGAAAAATGCGTTTTTCCCATTTAGGAATATTACAGTGGGACCAGAGCATATTCTTGGCTTAGCCTATGAGTTTCAGCCAATAGGCTATAAGAAGAATAAGAGAAGGAGAAAGAGATAAAAATGATGGAAGGAATGAGTTTCATCTCATCTCTTCTCAGATCTAAGAAGGACCTCACCAAGGAGGTCAAGCAAAGAAGAATGGAGAAAAGAAGTGAAACCACATCGGGGTTTCAAGATGAGGAAGGTCCATGTACTTCCTATCAACAAAAAGAAGATCTGGTATTGCATAGAGCTCCAAAGAAACATGCTATTCCCTTTTCTTTTGAAGACAAGAGGCATGGAGATGGAGGGAACTTAGATCATGAGATTCTAAGTGAGTATCTTGCAGAATATAAGTCTCAACATAGAGCTTTCAAGGAGAATCTAACTCTCCCACAGTCCATTCAGCTCAAAGAAGAAAGGGGACCTTGCAGCCATAGAAGGAAGAAGGGCAATAGATTTCTATTGTCTACCTTTGATGGTTAATCCTCATGCACAACAAGAGCTTGGGGAGTGAGTTTGGATGCATTTTTCCTACTGCATTCTGTAGTAGAGAAAGAAGTTGTTGAGATTGCAGCACTGCACCTTGAGGGTGAAGCAAACATTTGGTGGTTCAGCCATTTGAGTCATGCAAGAGTGACTGCATTTGCAGATTTTACTCAAAGGTTGTTCCAGAAGTTTGACAAGAAGAAATCAGAGGAGAAGAAGCCTTCACCACCATTCACTGCAAGATCACTTGCATCAGGAGAAGGAACACTTGTATCTTTGCAAAGTGGTCTTGATCTCTTCACATCTAGAATCCCATGCACTATTATGGAGATGCATGAGGAGGAGGATACTTGTACCAGTGCTGATGAAGCCATAGAGGAGCAGCCATCATCATCAGTAGTTTGGGAAGCCATCACACCGAAGGAAGGAACCCTTGTAGTAGTACAGGATGTTCCCAAGCTTTACCAAGGTATACACATGTTTCCATTTCATGTTATTTCAGCACATCATATGGAGTATTGTGGGAATATTCCATTGCATGACCAAGGGTCAAAAAATATTGCTGATTTAGAGCAACAGACTTTCACTGCACTGGGCAGCTTTGATTTGTTCAAGGAGGAGATGTACACTCATCCTAGAGTACCATTATTGAGCTGCACACATCTCTTGGGGTTGGGGTGTAGATTTTTGGAGGATGGGATGAGTATTGTCCTGAACCATGCCATGCAGAACTATGTATTCAACATAGAGTATGATATGAAGACAGCAGATGCACCATCATGGAGATCAGCAGTGACGAGTTTGGGGCCCAACCATTGTTGGAGAATTCCAATGACCTTCCCATATGTATGAAAAAGGATGGGCATATATTTTTTGGGGGACATATTATGATGGATATTTCTTGATGAATTTTTCACATCATGATGAGAAATTTTTTCCTACCATCTATTTGGATCCTTATGGGGTTGACTTGGTCATTGATGAGTGGTCTTCATTTGGAGATCTCCAAGAGATTTCATTTCAACATGCCATGAAATGCAAAGACATAAATCTGATTTGGGAGGATGGTATTCTCCATTGGAGGGATGCCACTTTTGGACATGATGATAGACACTCACAATGGGTTGGATGGGTGATGTTGATGAGCAAGAGGTTGGAAAACCACTTGTAGATTTATGATACTAGGTAGCAAGAGGAAAGACTGCATTGGCTACTCTTGAAAGAGTTTGGCCATCACGTGACATATCCTTCTTCAAGGGATATGTTGGTGGGTGGAATTTGGCATGACACTTACATCATATGGAAGCAAGTAGTTTTGATGTATTGGAGTGGTGTGATATATTTCATATCAACTATTATGTTGTTGCTCCATGATTTTTATGATGGTGATGTGGGGAGGCAACAAGAGTTGTTGTTTCTTCGGTTGTTAATGAGAGAGTATGGGCTGATATTCTACCATACTTTGCATGATGTTGCAGGAGTAGGAGATGGTACTATCATGGTGCAAAGGGGATACTCCTTAACCTTGGAGGAGTTCACTTGGGAGAGCACCCAATAGGATGTATATAAGCATATGGAGATATGCATAGCCCGTATGATGATGGAGAGGTTGTCACAACCGCTTCCCTACTCATTGAGAGTGAGGGAGAACTTTCAGTTGAGCCATTTCAACACAATGACCAAGGTACATAGTAGAGGGTGTATATTTATGCATTATGACTTGCACTCTTTTAATTTTTGTGAGAAGCATATTGTACCAAGGAGGGTCATTCTTTCTTGTATATTGTATTGTGATGTACTTAAGGCCATTTACAAAATTGATGTTGGCCATTCTATTGGTGGTTTGTGGGAAATGCCACATGACTCTTGGTGTGCACCATTGGCACCAAATTTTACTTTTATGATCCTATCTTGTAGGATGATTGTGGAAGAAAATAAGTGGCTGAAAAGACACTTGTTACACTTTGTTTTGAGGCAGGTAGGGGATGCACTGCGTTGTTTCCACATATGGAACTATGATCCACCTCCCAATTTTCATATGGGAACTTGTTTTGATTTATTTTGGCTCCCATGTATTGATGATGTCCTTTCTCTTATGGGAAGCTTTGTTGGGAGGATGGCACAAGAGTTGGAGGTGCCCACAGGGGTATGATCCTCCATACTTCATATGTTGCATGTGTTCAGGAGAAACAATGGGAAAACCATGATTACCACACTACGCCTCTTGTCTTCATGTGGGAGGAACCATTTGGAGAACTTGAGCTCTTGGGAGAGGCACTTCATGGATGTTTTGATTGGTGGGGTAACTTGGATCATTCTTGGAGACCATAATATTTCAGCCCAAGATCAGCAACAACCCCACACATATCATAAGTGGAGAAAGGAACTGTTGGGGTTCATATGATTTGGCAGATTTGACAATACCAAATGACAAGACAACATCAAACCACTTTTGGATCTTAGGTTCTAGCCCTCCTGGATCTAGAGAGGGATCTCTCTATAAAGGCAAAGAATAATATATATTTGAAGTTCAATTTAAGGTATTAGGCTAGCTATAGGGCACAAGGGTTTTTGTTTTGTTTGTTTGGTTGGGAAACATGAAAGAAGGGTTCAATGTAAGGTAAAGGAATGAGTAGAGAAGGATTTTTGGCAATGGGGAGATAATTCAAAGAGAATATAAGTCCATTGGGAAATGGGGTCATAAAAGGGTTTACTTGTAATTCAAATATCCAAGGCTTCTAAGGGGCTAGTCATCTATATCAGAGGATCTATTAAGATGATAGTATGGGATGGAACAATAAGGAAATGAATAGGAATGACAAGGAAAACCTTCCAAGGTGACCACTTCGGAGTAAGTCTAGGGACAGGGCATGCCTTATACCTCTATGATCAAACTCCTGATGAGGCTAACTCCGAAGACAACAATCCAGCAGTCCTCCTGACCACTTTTAGATAGTAGAAAACACTTAAGTTTAACACAGAGTGAAACCTAAGATCAGAGAAAGACTTTTAACCTTCTCTGTTTTTGGCATTCAACTCAAAGGGATCTTCGAAAGGATGACTGTTGGAAAAGGAACCTATGGGACAGAGCTAACTCTAAATCTCCTTGTTTCCTAATTCTTTCAGCTGAACCAAACAAGAACATCTAAGAAACAAACTCTAAATTCATACATCAATAAGTATGGGCAAACCAACTCTTTAACTGGTTAAATTATGTTGAATTTGTTCTTAGATGCACAAATAGCAGAAAACGTTAAAGATAAGAAGTGCAGGAAGCATTAGGGTACTTGTAGAAGTATATCCTAAGCTAAAATTATTGTTTCTTACCAGAGAAATTGAAACATGATGTAAAACAGAGAGAAGCAATAACAAAGAAGGGACACATCACCACTGATTTAGATCAGGATCCAATGAACATGCTTGTCTTATTAGAAGAGAAAAACCAGTCACATACATTCTTGTCCAATAGTTTGATATCATCCAGAAATCATCTCCCAGCCTATTTAAAACTACTACTCACAGAACTCTAACTCAGTGAAACAGCTTACAATCAGTGATTTTCCAACCAACCAACCAACCAACCAACAATGTATTTCTCATGAGTTCTTATAGGTGAGAGAGATGCAGTAGTGGTAGATGGGATTTAAATGATTCATTAAAATAGAGGGAGAAGTGTTTTCGAAGCCCATCCCGTTTTAATATCTTTGCATTAACTTTCAGTACCCTTTAGATGAATTAAGGGTCTTCATCAGATTGATAATAACTCCAAGGGTATGTTCTTTTGAATTACTCTCTGGCTGTAGTACTCTGCTTATACTTCCGTGACAAGTAAAGTATATTGATGGCTTTCAGGTCTTCCATACTTTGTAACTAATGCACTGACAGTTCTTAGGACCCTTTGTCAGAATAGTTGTTGTGGAGGTAAATCCCCTCTACGGACAGAGGCGATCCCTACTAGCCCAGACCGGGTCTAGCAACAATCATACACGCTATAGTGCAGGTTCCTAATTGTAATAAACCGACTAGCGATGAAGGCCTACCTGGAATCCAACGTTGTTGCTTGTAGAAGAGGTGGCGCTCTCGTTCCTTGGCCCTGGCAGATCATGATCCCCGCGATCTCTGTGATAGGACACCTGCACATGCGAGAAACAAAACAAACGCAAGCGTAAAATCCAGCAAATGCAACTATATGTCAGTCAGAAAGGACATAACTCATTATCATAACAACAAGAGTGGAACCATAACCAATAGTCGTTCATTAATAATCAATCAAAGGAAAATTACAACCATAGTTCTGACGCTGAATTCTCCTTCGGCGGTTCGCCAGCAGAACACGTCTAGAAAAGCATATTAGGGATGGGACAAACTCTCTCTTCAGCGCTTGATAATAGTCTCCTTGCTTGAATTGGCCTTAAGGGAATTATGGAGGCTCTTGCAGCATAAGGCTCTTGGAAATTTGGGAACTTGAAGACTAGCTTGCAATGGAGCTGGGCAAGATTTTATAGATGGAGGAAGGGGGAGTTTGGATCCCTATAATTATGGGATTGGCCCTATCATCAAGGAAGCTTCCATGAGAGGTGGCAAACCACTTCCTCTCTATGGAAACCCGTAGCCAAACCTCCCAACTCAAGATAGATATTAGTTCCTGGATCAGTTAGGACGAATATTCCGCCATTTATTTTTAAAAATAAATCCTTAAATTGGCTGGCGTGAGTGCGAATCTGGGACAGAGCGCCAACTGGCACGGCCTCTTTGAAGTATTTTCCCCATTGGCGCAGGTGTTGAAATGCCTGCTCGCGCCAATGCTAAAAGGGCCATTTTTAAGGATTTTCAAAAGGAGATGTCTTCAGGGAAATTAAAGCTCTTGTTCAGAGGGATGACATAAAAGTGGTTTCAAGGCATGTCACTGCTCACAGGTCACAAAATAAGTCCTCCAATGTGTGGGACAGGGATTGTAGGGATGGTGACAAATTACTGTGTAACAATAGTAGTTTCTTTGGGCTTGATGAAGAATAGAGAATGGGTGGTAGGAATTTGGTCCTTCTTTCAGTAAAAGGAATGTCCTGCTAATATATCCTCTGCGCTGTTGCGATCCATGATTTGTATTTAATATGTGTTGACTTCGCAATTGCAGAGAAAAAGTGTTTCGAAGGCTATCTAGCCAACTTCAGGCTCCGTCTATAGCTTATAAAACGAACGACAACAAGCCAACGATCCCTAGCGGAGTTGCCAATTTGTTGTGGAGGTAAATCCTCTCTGCGGACAGAGGTGATCCCTACTAGCCCAGACCGGGTCTAGCAAAAATCATACACGCTATAGTGTAGGTTCCTAATTGCAATAAACCGACTAGCGATGAAGGCCTACCTGGAATCCAACGCTGTTGCTTGTAGAAGAGGTGGCGCTCTCATTCCTTGGCCCTGGCAGATCACGATCCCCATGATCTCTGTGATAGGACACCTGCACATGCGAGAAACAAAACAAACACAAGCATAAAATCCAACAGATGCAACTATATGTCAGTCAGAAAGGACATAACTCATTATCATAACAACAAGAGTGGAACCATAACCAATAGTCGTTCATTAATAATCAATCAAAGGAAAATTACAACCATAGTTCTGACGATGAATTCTCCTTCGGTGGGTCACCAGCAGAACATGTCTCGAAAATCATATTAGGGATGGGACAAACTCTCTCTTCAGCTCTTGACAATAGTCTTCTTGCTTGAAATTGGCCTTAAGGGAATTATGGAGGCTCTTGCAGCATAAGGCTCTTGGAAATTTGGGAACTTGAAGACTAGCTTGCAATGGAGATGGGCAAGATTTTATAGATGGAGGAAGGGGGAGTTGGAATCCCTATAATTATGGGATTGGCCCTATCATCAAGGAAGCTTCCATGAGAGGTGGCAAACCACTTCCTCTCTATGGAAACCCATAGCCAAACCTCCCAACTCAAGATAGATATCAGTTCCTGGATCAGTTAGGATGAATCTTCCGCCATTTATTTTTAAAAAACAATCCTTAAATTGGTTGGCGCGAGTGCGACTCTGGGACAGAGCGCCAACTAGCACGACCTCTTTGAAGTATTTTCCCCATTGGCGCAGGTGTTGAACTGCCTGCTTGCGCCAATGCTAAAAGGGCCATTTTTAAGGTTTTTCACAAGGAGATGTCTTTAGGGAAATTAAAGCTCTTGTTCAGAGGGATGTCATGAAAGTGGTTTCAAGGCATGTCACTGCTCACAGGTCACAAAATAAGTCCTCCAATGTGCGAGACGGGGATTGTAGGGACGGTGACAAATTACTGTGTAACAATAGTAGTTTCATCAGGAGAACGATCCCCTGAGACATGTATATTCTCAACGATCCCCGGTTTAACGGAGATGTCGATCGGAATGGTTTGAGTGATATTACTCAGGTTTCCCTTCGAAAGAACCTCGTGCGTTAAAATGGGCGTTTGGAGAGGGGGAGTGGGAACCTGAGATGCAAAACGCTCTAGATAATCTAACATTGCCCCGAGGCCGGGCATAAAGGAGGAACGATGATGTCCATCGCTCCATGGCAGCTCCTCCAGAGACCTTGTTTCAACAATGGCGTCATCGGAAGGAAAAATATCTTTGAGAGGATCAGGCGTATCGGCCTGACCGAGCCAGGGGGATTGAGAATAGATATCGAGAGCCATGCTCGAAGGAGCATACTGAGGAGGAGGAGGATCAGATGCAACAACAATTTCACAGTAGCTGATCTCTAATGGAGTCAAGGGCATTTATTCTCCAAACTCAAACACCTGCTCAGGCGTAGGGATGAGCCAAGGGTCATTAGTCCTGGAAATCATATTAACTTGAGCGGTGTGCGGTGGTGGCGCGGGGAAAATACCCATGAGGACAGGGTCTTTGAAGAGACCAGGCCCTACACTGTCCGGGGGATTTGGAATCTGATCCACGTACGAGACGTTGTTCTCAGAGGTAGAGGTGAAGAAAGACAATTGATCCACCGTAACGATTTTTCCCTCGAGAGGGAACTTAAGAAGTCGAAAGAGGGTGGATCGCATGCATAGCATGGCATGAGTCCAGCTGCGGCCGAGAAGTATATTGTAGTTGAGCTTGGCGTCAACCACTTCCACTTCTACATTGACTGTCTTCCCCTATAAGGTAATCGCTAGACTCTCGAGAACACCTAGGGGTTTGGATTCCCGACCATCGAATGCCTCTAGGGCATTGGGAGATGATGAAAGGGCTGGAGAGCCAATGGCTTTCCAGCGGGCGGATGACATGACGCAGGTAGAGGCACCTTCATCCATAATGGCCCTATGAATATTAAGACCGTTGATCCCGACTTGAATGACAAGAGCGATCTGATGCGGAAATCGGGGGGTGAAATTCTCTAAGTCGAAGGTGAGAAGGCTCGAATCGGTGGGATCGATGCCACCGATTGCGAACAACAAAGCCTTCCGTTGCGAAGGAAAACTCTGAAGAACTTCTAGTGCAAACATAGCAGAAGGCGCCTGTGCCAAATCCTCAACAATGCTATAGTGCTGAGTGGCACGGGCATTTGGATTATAAGAAGATCTTCATAAAACACCTTTAGAAGGTGGCTTCACAATAGGTTCAGAGGTAGGCTTCTCGATTTACAACGAACCGGAGACAGGTGGGGGAGGTGGTCCATCCGCAACCGCCTTCCCAGGTGCTTTCCGTGATTCGTTGTAATCCTTCGAGCACGTAGCAATAGAAATGGGTGCCGTACCATTCATCATAAAAACTTGGGACCCAAATGGTGCAGATGGTGGCGGCTATTCAACCATCTGGGTCTGCTGAGATGGGAATGGTTCTTTAAGAACAACCGGAGTTCCTTTTGAGCCCTTTAGAAGTTGACTAACCTCAGATCATTGTGGACAATCTTTGGTATAATGGTCTCCTTCACAAATGAGGCAGGGATACTTCGGTTTACGCTGAGAACCATCCTCAGTGCGCGGTTTGGGTTCTGGCTTTGGGGCGTCGGATTTGGATTTACCTTTGCCCTTCTTTTTCCCTTTAGAGGCTTTCTCCGTAGGATTGGACTGAACGGCGTTAACCTCTATAGTTTTTCCAGAATCGGTAGGAGCGGGAGGAGCAGAATTATTGGACGAGTTGGATTTCTGCTTCCCATTCGAAGATTTCTTCGAATTCTGAGACACGGAACCAATAACACCATCCACCGTAGGGGTAGGTGGAGCTTTAGAGGTTCTAGACCGTGGAGCATCAGGCAGGATATCGTACAGCGTGCCGGACATTTAATATACTAGATCCAGATATTGGGCACGCGCTATGGATTATTCTTCGGTCACACACGCTCCCATAACAATATCTTGGGCGATTTTGTTAACAAAGGAGGTGGTGAACCAATGAGTTAGTATCTGATCAGGTATATGAAACTTGATGAGCCTACGACGATGTCGCCACTCATGGATGTGATCAGAAATGTGGGTGGCTTTGTCCTGCTTCAAAGAAGTCAGGAGGTGCATCCCGACTTCGTAGCGAATCGGTAATTGAAAATGAGTCAGAAAAGCCATGGCTAAGGTATTAAAATCCTGAAATATTGCACGGGAAAACTCGATATACCACTTAGCTGCAACACCAGTCAAAGTGTGCTGGAAGAGGCATAGAAGAATTGAATCATTAACCCAAGAATTGGATGAACACCAAAGATGGTAGGTCATCACATGAGCTTGGGGGTCCTCCCCAGGTTTTCCCTCAAACTTGGGGCAATCGCCGGGTACCTTGGTAGGAACCGGAGGCCAATAAGGATTATGCAATATTGGATCATTCATTAATTTTGAAACATCCGATAACTCCAAGGTAGCCAGGAAAGGCAATGGCAGATTAGACGGCATACCTGGCCCTGGATAAGGATCAGTACCTGTACTCCATGTTGGTTTGGAATATCCTTGCCCCCATGGGTTCTGTCCAGCAAGATTCTGACCGTAGGGGGTATAGGCGTTGTAACCATCCTGATTTGGTTGCTGGTAACCAATGTACGGGGGTTGATAACTAGAGTACGGACCCTGGTTAGGAGTCGGCCCTGTATAAGCAACATTTGGATTCAGCTGCTGAGTATAGGTATAACCGGGTTGTTGAGAACGATAGTTAGACCCTTGGGGCTGGCTATAATTCGGTCGGTATTGACCATAAGAATAGTAGCCGCCCTGAGGTTGAGTGGGCTGCTGATAGGTGAAACCCTGCAGAGCCTGATAATTAGGGTGCAGCGGTTGATTTGGCTGCGGCATCGAATAAGTCGGCTGTTGTGTAGGGTTAATAGGATGGAAAATTTGGCCCGGTTGCGCAGGCTGACCTGGGTGAGGGGGCTGCCCTGGATGAGGGGGCTGCCCTGGGTAAACAGGTTGAATCGGTTGCGCAGGTTGACCTGGCTGTTGAGAAGCACCAGGTTTTACCGGATGGACCGGTTGGCCTGGAGGCGGAACACCAGGTTGTGCCGGATAGATCGGTTGACCTGGTGGGGGAATGGAGCCAGGTGGTGGCTGGTAACTGGTTTGACCTGGAGTAGGACCATAAGATGGTCCTGGCTGATGTGCAACGTTTGGATTAACAGGATACTGAGGTTTCATGGGTTGGGAAGGTTGGACTTGCCCCCCAGGACCATATGTCGGCCCTGGTTGGTGCCCCGGCTGATGCTGCACAGGTTGACCGGAAGGGCTGTAATACGATCCTTGCGAACCGTACGATGGCCCTTTCTGGCCTGCAGGATAGCCTTGCACAGGATGTCCCTGTGGGTCATAAGGATAGCCAGGTTGTCCTGGAGGTTGGCCTTGGAAAGGTTTCCCTTGCGGGGTATAAGCCTGGTTATAAGGTAAACCTTGAGCATGGAGCTGAGCCTCAGGAGCGGGTAAACGTAAAATGTCCCCGTGCTCGTCATACTGACCTGGAAAAGCATACACAGGAGTATCATCCTGTGCATAGTGCGAAAAATAAGAGCGGTTGGGATCTTGGGAGGACGGTCCAACTTCAAGGTTCAGTTGTTGTAGAGACAACCGATACTCCTCCGGAGAAATGTTCTCCGGCACAGCAGTTGCTATATAAAAGTCTTCAGGAGGCGGCATAGCCCTCGCGGAGGGTGCCATAACAACGGGTGCAGATGCGGCCACACAGATAGTGGGTCGAATGGGTACAGAAGTAACGGGTGTCTGAGGGGACACCCCTGGTGAAGGAGCAGCCGGCCTTGGAGAAGGAGCTGACACTCCCATAGAGGCTGCGGCAGAAATGATCTGACCCAAGGATCTATACCCTGGTGGTAATGAGGGACTGGATGATGACGTAACAACTAGTTCAGAGTTGTCTCCTGGAAATAATCTGCGTGGGAAGAGCTGATAGTATTCACCAGACGTTGGGATTTCCTCACCAGAATCACTCATTTTGGAGCCTGCCGCTAGATCTTGCAATAGACGGCGAGGACTAGGAGGAAAAACAACAACTATAAAAGGCAAACCCGATGTAAGAGAAAGGAAATCAGATCCTAATCTCAATTCAGACCAAGGGTCAGAAAAGGGCCAATTGAACTCAACTAGTCCCCCAAAGGGTTGCTCAGGGGCACAATAGGCTGTTGTGGTTCAGCAGAGGATTGGGAAACCTCTGATGAATCGTCCGTATATGGACTACCAGTAGACGAAACCGAGGGTTCTGCCACTGTGGCAGAAACGACAAGAGAAAAAGATCAAACACACACATGGGCTGAAAAAGAGTCAAGACACACAATCAAACGGCCAACAAGAAAAATTTAACAGGGCGTGTGATTGTGGGTGATTAATTTTTACCACATTGAAAAATAAAAAACTTCACCATTTCATGTTTTAAGAGTTGAGAAACGGTTGAAAAGGTGACTCTATCTCTTTCAAATTTGATACAAGCGTGAAAGGACAAGTGCTTGGTGATCCTTTCAAATTTAGGGAGTCAGATAGGATCAAAATGACTACTCAGGAATACTAGGCAAAGGGTGTACCAAATAACCGTGAACTGCAATATACACCTTGGTTTCAAAATGAAAGAGAAATCAACCAAGGACTTTCCGTACGTGCAGGCAATCTCCCCGAATGTTGTGTCCGATGTATCAGATGTATAGGGTGGTAGACTCAGCTTCCTATGGATAAAGGATTGAAACCTATTGGGGTCTCCCTTTATATATGCGATGGTACGGGGAGCACAAGTCCGTACTAGCGCTGTCTAAAGCCAAGAGGCGAACGACAACTACTAGGTTTTAAGACGCCGGAACACATCTCTAGCCTAGACCTCTAAATGTGTTTCGTTATATTTCAATGCTGCCTTAGTGTAAATTGAGTGAATTTTAAAGTTTATCTTCAATTACGTTTCAGTTTTCAGGCCTTAGCGAATGTAGTATCTCAAAATCTCCTAAATGCAATCTATATGCCACAGTATATCATTTCATTCGATGAAAGCTGCTTATGAGAAGGTTGAGAGCTTTTCACACAATAATGAAATGAACAGAAAACAACTAATGATACCTCTAATGCAGCTAATGAAGACTAAAAAATTTTCGTTCAATGTCACTAATCACTAATAATACCGAAAATATTTAATTCACATTAAACAATTCAAAGCAAAAGATATTTTTTGTATTTTCAATATTTCAGAGAAAAATGCACTAAAAAATGAAAACTAATGCAAGAGCGATTCAAGAAATGATGATAAGAGAGCAAAACAAACAAATGTCACTCAATAGCAAACACAATCAAACCTCAAACCGACCAAAAGTCCCTCAAAACGAAAAGGATCCCAAAGACTTCAAAACGAGCCGTGTAATCTGGGCCCAAACAAGACAAAGAAGAATCTGAATGAAAAAGAGAGAGATCACTCAAACAACGCAATGAGGCAATAGAAAAACACCAAACGAATGCAAAGAAGCAAATACAAGGTTGACTAAACCAATAGGAACCGAAAACTCCCAAGGAAGGCTCGAAAAACAAAAGCACCTAGATGACCTAGGGCTAGAATGAAAAATCGATGGAAATGGGCAAACAAGCCAAGGACGAAGGTAAAAGTCAGTCAATCAAGGCTCCAAAACACTCAAACAGTGGAAAAATCAAGACCAAACACACAGATCAGGCTTAGGAAGCTCCAAACTGAGCAAACCCTAGCAGCTCATAGGATTGGCGCGACTGTGAGGCTGTAACTAGCGCCAGAAAGGGATTGGCGTGAGTGATACACAAGCAACATGCGCCAATGGGCGCGACTGTCAAGCAAAAAAGCGTGCCAGTCGAGTTTCTCAGTCAAAAATAAAAAAGAAGCAATCCAACCAACAGACCAGTGAATGATCAAGCTATCAAAGACCCAAATCCACAAAAGAACCAGCCTAGAAGAGTTGATCAAGCAAGGAGGATCAAAAATCAATTGAAAAGACAAGACAATGCTCAAAGGGTTCAGTTTACAAACTAAACCAGAGATTGACTGAAGCAGCGTTGATCTACTTCGCAATTGCAGAGCAAAAGCGTTTCGAAGGCTATCTGGCCAACTTCAGGCTCCGTTTATAGCTTATAAAACGAACAACAATAAGCCAACGATCCCCAGTGGAGTCGCCAATTTGTTGTGGAGGTAAATCCTCTCTGCAGACAAAGGCGATCCCTACTAGCCCAGAGCGGGTCTAGCAACAATCATACACGCTATAGTGTAGGTTCCTAATTGCAATAAACCGACTAGCGATGAAGGCCTACCTGGAATCCAACGCTGTTGCTTGTAGAAGAGGTGGCGCTCTCGTTCCTTGGCCCTGGCAGATCACAATCCCCACGATCTCCGTGATAGGACACCTGCACATTTGAGAAACAAAACAAACAAAAGCGTAAAATCTAGCAGATGCAACTATATGTCAGTCAGAAAGGACATAACTCATTATCATAACAACAAGAGTGGAACCATAACCAATAGTCGTTCATTAATAATCAATCAAAGGAAAATTACAACCATAGTTCTGACGCTGAATTCTCCTTCGGCGGGTTACCAGCAGAACACGTCTCGAAAAGCATGTCAGGGATGGGAAAAACTCTCTCTTTAGCTCTTGAAAATATTCTCCTTGCTTGAAATTGGCCTTAAGGGAATTATGGAGTCTCTTGCAGCATAAGGCTCTTGGAAATTTGGGAACTTGAAGACTAGCTTGCAATGGATATGGGCAAGCTTTTATAGATGGAGGAAGGGGGATTTGGTATCCCTATAATTATGGGATTGGCCCTATCATCAAGGAAGCTTCCATGAGAGGTGGCAAACCACTGCCTCTCTATGGAAACCCGTAGCCAAACCTCCCAACTCAAGATAGATATCAGTTCCTGGATCAGTTAGGACAAATCTTCTGCCATTTATTTTTAAAAAACAATCCTTAAATTGGATGGCGCGAGTGTGACTCTGGGATAGAGCGCCAACTGGCGCGGCCTCTTTGAAGTATTTTCCCCATTGGTGCGGGTGTTGAACTGCCTGCTCGCACCAATGCTAAAAGGGCCATTTTTAAGGTTTTTCACAAGGAGATGTCTTCAGGGCAATTAAAGCTCTTGTTCAGAGGGATGTCATGAAAGTGGTTTCAAGGCATGTCACTGCTCACAGGTCACAAAATAAGTCCTCCAATGTGTGGGACGGGGATTGTAGGGACAGTGACAAATTACTGTGTAAAAATATTAGTTTCTTTGGGCTCGATGAAGAATAGAGAATGGGTGGTAGGAATTTGGTCCTTCTTTCAGTAAAAGGAATGTCCTGCTGATATTTTTCATCTGCGCTATTGCGATCCATGATTTGTATTTAATATGTGTTGACTGTGGATTAGGCTTCTTAATCTTCAATATTATGCCTTTAACCCTTTAATCTCTTCCTGATACACTTTAAACTTCCGCTGACCTGTTTGTGTGAATATAAAGGTTACAGAGGCGTCAGAGGATTTATGTCTGGGTTATTAACACTAATTTTCAATAAAACATGTTTTAAACCTTCTTTGTGGTGGGACTAGGAGTACGGAGGAAAAATCCTAGGGGTGATCGGCGGGTTAAATAAGGGCCGTCGGATCATGATAGATCAATGACGGAGATTAAATATGGTGGACGAAGGGTTAGGAGGATGGCGAAACTATGGTGAATCGCAGACCGTTGGATCCGGCAGAATGAACGGTCAGAATTAAATCGGGGATCACACATCGGAGGTGAAAAACGAATGGGACTTTGGATTTGTGATGTGCGATTAAGCACTAGCCGTTGGATCAGGATGAGAGATCAACGGTTAGGATTAAATTGGCAGAAGGCATCAGCAGAAGGCGAAGTTCATCGTGGGCCGTTAGATCAGGGGAAATGAATGGTGGAGATCTTATCAGAGCATCACATCGGCGGAGGTCAAAGGGTAAGGGACTAAGCATTTGCAATATGCGATTATGCGAGGGCCGTTCGATCTAAAGGATGATTGACGGTCAGGATTTAATCGGCAGGGTGATGACGGAGGGCTATGGGCGGAGCGCGATGAGATCCTGGCCGTTGGTTCTTGTGGATTCAACGGTCCAGATCAAATTGGCAGGCATGAGTGATGAGCAAAGAGAAGAACCGATGGAGTGATGTGATGGAATGCTGGCCGTTGGATCTAAAAATATTGACGGTGGAGATATAATTGGTGACCAGCAGAAAAGTGAAAAGGAGAAAGGGACATGCAAAGCGCGATGAATCTCGGCCATCGGTTCTTGTGTATTCGACGGTCAGGATCAAATAGGGGATTGGAGGAGAAGGGGTTCATCGCATAAGAAGATTGGAAGAATAAAGGAAAAGTCAAGGAAAGGAAAACTCTGATTACGATTAGTGATAAGGGCTAGCGCCTGGTTATGGCTCCGGGTCACATGCGGAAAAGGGGCCAGGGCTAAGGCCGAAATGGGCTTAAGGCCTTAATGTTAAAATATGGGTTTTTTAGGATTTTTTAGGGTTTTTTGGCTTTCTGTAGAGAGGAAAAGAAAGGGTCTTTAAACCTATAAATGAATATTTGAAGGTTTAAAGGGGATTAAAGGCTTTAAGAGGCTAAATGGAGGGTTAAAAGAAGAAAAGGAGGCTTTATGAAAATGAAGGGAAATAAGTGAAAATGGGCAGTTTCAGTGGCCTTTGGAACAGCTTTCTTTGGTGAATCAGCATGGTTTTAAGATGGAAACAACGGTGAAGATTGAATCAAAGGTACAAAGAATCATCATAAGACTTCAAAGATGATGGATTTTCAAAGGAAATAAATCTCTTGAAGGCTTGAACACAAATTTAGCCACCATTTGGCATATCAGAATTTATAGGTGGCTAACAGTGCCTCCACTTGGGGAGGACAGCTTGCCCTTCAGGTGTCTAGAACCTTAGTAATCTCTATATTTAGCAAACCAGTGCCTTTCCATTGGGCAGCAGTTTTTATCTCCTTGATTGGTTTTCTTTTGATCTAATAACCTTTGTAGCAACCTGAAAAAACTGTCATTCTTCAAAACAACATCTCTACCTACCCATTCCTACTGTCCTAGCATTTTTTCTTCCTTTGAGTGCACTTGGAATGGAATCTCTTTTACATATTATTTTGAAAACAGAAAAATAAACCTATATAATTCTACCCTTATTTCTTCCAAGAGTCCAGATTAAATAGTTGGACTCTTAATTCACTACCTAACTAACTATCAACCAAGATTAAACTATTTGACTGATTTCATTCTCTATATTCTAAACAAAAATTGAAAACACAGCCAAACCAGGATTAGATTGTCTGATTTGCTATGAGTCCATGGCATAAAGACAAGCTGCACATAGACATTATTTGCAGAAACGTAACACAAAACTCGGAAGGCTTGAGATCTGAATAATAGTAAGCATCCCTCCCTTTTTTTTTAGCTCTGATTTTGATTTCCTTTGAGCTGTCTTCTTCTTCTTTATCTGGTTCAAGTTTTCAACATATTAGAACCCGTCTTATTTGTTTTCTGGCTTAGGTTTTGATCTGATTTGAGCCATTCTTTCAAGAACTTTGTAGGTTCAAGATTTGAGCTTGTCTGAACATTTTTTTTTTGTATTTTTGTATTTTTGACTTTTTCTTCAAAGTAAAATCAACAACTAACTAAAGGCTCCCAGGTTGAGCTTTATTGATTTCCTACCTACCCTAATCTATCTTGAAATATCTATTGTTTTATATGATACAATAGTTCCAGTGCAGCCAGTTAAGTAGTAGAAAAAAAGGGTAGAAAATCCGACTTCTTGTTAGAGATAACCACAAGGTACTTTGAATGTGGGTCTTCACAACCAAGCCCACCACCAGTGGTGACCACTCCTGATGTATCTGGCTCTTGCAAAGGATCAATGCATTGG
Organism: Pinus albicaulis; assembly: GCA_034641835.2. Taxonomy (NCBI): domain Eukaryota; kingdom Viridiplantae; phylum Streptophyta; class Pinopsida; order Pinales; family Pinaceae; genus Pinus; species Pinus albicaulis. The sequence goes on from CM076581.1 coordinate 1,046,157,017, forward strand.
AACTTGAGCCAATCAGGGCCTCCATATACTCTGTCACAGGATCAATGAACACATGATGTAAACTTTCTTCTTTTAGGCCTTCCATGACTGGTAGGCTATCTGCATCCTTGACATCTTTGATCACTGCATCTTTAGTGTGGCTCTTGAAGGCCCAATCATCCTCTTCCTGCGCATCAAAAGGTAGTGAAATTTCTTCTTGCTTTGGGGGAGGGAGGCTTTCCAAAAATGCTTTGGGGTCTCTAAATTGATATGATTGTTCTTGTGAGTTCAAAACTTCAGTTTCAGCTTCGTATCTTTCAACCACCAATTCTAGAAAAAGTTTCTTAAGCTCAGGTTTATCATTGAATTTCGAGCTGAGGAGGATAACCTTTGGAAGGTCTTCGCATTTAAGTTTTGCCAGTATACTTGATATTCCATAATGAAACTGCGCTATGGGACTTGGCTGCATTTTTGCAAATTGATCAAAGTCTTCCATTGGTGGGGGGATTTGGTCTACCACCATGTTGAGTTTTAAATCAAAGAAGAAGAAAATTTAGTCAGATATGATAGTGTTTAGGGGAAAACAGATTTAACAAAGGAAACTAACACTCAAAATTTTCTTTAACATGGATGATGTTGTGATGAAACTGGTCTCCCAGTGGAGTCTTTTGGTCATTTAGGAACTATGGAGTTGCTAGGTGGAGGGTTTAAAATGTTTTGAAGCAGGCTACTGTCCACCATCAGCAATCTATACCAAATCAAGGCTAATTGGTCTTCTTTAAATTTTAAGGAGTGTTTTACTCAAATTTCCTCAGTGGAGTCACCATTATGTTGGGGTTCCTGTGATTTGGCAGATTTGGCAATACCAAATGACAAGACAATATCAAACCACTTTGGGATCTCAGGATCTAGCCCTCCTGGATCCAGAGAGGGATCTCTCTATAAAGGCAAAGAATAATATATCTTTGAATTTCAATTTAAGGTATTAGGCTAGCTATAGGGCACAAGGGTTTTTGTTTTGTTTGTTTGGTTGGGAAACATGAAAGAAGGGTTCAATGTAAGGTAAAGGAATGAGTAGAGAAGGATTTTTGGAAATGGGGAGATAATTCAAAAAGAATATAAGTCCATTGGGCAATGGGGTCATAAAAGGGTTTACTTGCAATTCAAATATCCAAGGCTTTCGAGGGGTTAGTCATCTATATCAGAGGATCTCTTAAGATGATAGTATGGGATGGAACAATAAGGAAATGAATAGGAATGACAAGGATAACCTTCCAAGGTGACCACTTCGGAGTAATTCTAGGGACAGGGCATGCCTTATACTTCTATGATCAAACTCTTGATGAGGCTAACTCCGAAGACAACAATCCAACAGTCCTCCTGACCACTTTCTGACAGTAGAAAACACTTAATTTTAACACAGAGTGAAACCTAAGATCAGAGAAAGAATTTTAACCTTCTTTGCTTTTGGAATTCAACTCAAAGGGATCTTCGAAAGGCTAACTATTGGAAAAGGAACCTAGGGTACAGGGCTAACTCTAAATCTCCTTGTTTCCTAATTCTTTTAGCTGAACCAAACAATAACATCTAAGAAACAAACTCTAAATTCATACATCAGTAAGTTTGGGCAAACCAAATCTTTAAGTGGTTAAATTATGTTGAATTTTTTCTTAGATGCACAAATAGAAGAAAACGTTAAAGATAAGAAGTGCAGGAAGCATTAGGGTACTTGCAGCAGTATATCCTAAGCTAAAATTACTGTTTCTTATCAGAGAAATTGAAACATGATGTAAAACAAAGAGAAGCAATAAAGAAGAAGGGGCACATCACCACTGATTTAGATCAGGATCCAATGAACATGCTTGTCATATTAGAAGAGAAAAACCAGTCACATACATTCTTGTCCAATAGCTTGATATCATCCAGAAATCATCTCCTAGCCTATTTACAACTACTACTCACAGAACTCTAACTCAGTGAAACAGCTTACAATCAGTGATTTTCCAACCAACCAACCAACCAACCAACAATGTATTTCTCATGAGTTCTTATAGGTGAGAGAGTGACAATAGTGGTAGATGGGATTTAAATGATTCATTAAAATAGAGGGAGAAGTGTTTTTGAAGCCCATCCTGTTTTAATATCTTTGCATTAACTTTCAGTACCCTTTAGATGAATTAAGGGTCTTCGTCAGATTGATAATAACTCTAAGGGTATGTTCTTTTGAAGTACTCTCTGGCTGTAGTACTCTGCTTATACTTCTATGACAATTAAAGCAGATAGATGGCTTTCAGGTCTTCCATACTTTGTAACTAATGCACTGACAGTTCTAAGGACCCTTTGTCAAAATAGTAACTGCTCTAGGTTCGATGAAGAATAGAGAATGGGTGGTAGGAGTTTGGTCCTTCTTTCAGTAAAAGGAATGTCCTGCTGATATATCCTCTGCGCTGCTGCGATCCATGATTTGTATTTAATCTGTGCTAACTATGGATTAGGCTTATTAATCTTCAATATTATGCCTTTAACCATTTAATCTCTTCCTGATACACTTTAAACTTCCGCTGACCTGTTTGTGTGAATATACAGGCTACAGAGGCGTTGGAGGGTTTATGTCTGGGTTATTAACACTGATCTTCAATAAAACATGTTTTAAACCTTCTTGGTGGTGGGACCAAGAGTACGGAAGAAAAATCCTGGGGGTGATCAGCGAGTTAAATGAGGGTTGTCGGATCATGATAGATCAACGACGGATATTAAAGATGGTGGATGAAGGGTCGGGAGGATGGAAAAACTGCGATGAAATGCAAACCGTTGGATCCAGCAGAATGAACGGTCAAGATTAAATTGTGGATCACACATCGAAGGTGAAAAACGAACAGGACTTTGGATTTGTGATGTGTGATTAAGTGTTGGCCGTTGGATCCAGATGAGAGATCAACGATCAGGATTAAATCAGCGAAAGGAGAAGGGAGCCCGAGATGAAGCGCGAGCCGTTATATTAGGGAAAATGAATGGTGGAGATCTCATCGGAGCATCGCATCGGCAGAGGTCAAAGGGTAAGGGACTAAGCCTTTGCGATATGTGATTATGCGAGGGCCGTCTGATCTGAAGGATGATCGATGGTCAGGATTTAATCGGCAGGGTGATGACGGAGGGCTATGGGTGGAGCGTGATGAGATCCTGGCCGTTGGTTCTTGTGTATTCAACGGTCTAGATCAAATTGGCGGGTGCGAGTGATGAGCGAAGCGAAGAACCGATGGAGCGATGCGATGGAACGCTGGCCGTTGGATCTGAAAAGATCGACGGTGGAGATCTAATTAGAAACTAGCGGAAAAGTGAAAAGGATAAAGGGACATGCAAAGCGCGATGAATCTCGGCCGTTGGTTCTTGTGTATTCGACGATCAGGATCAAATCAGGGATCGAAGGAAAAGGGGCTCATCGCATCGGAAGATTGGAAGAATAAAGGAAAAGTCAGGGAAAGGAAAACTCCGATTGAGATTAGCAAAAGCGCTAGCGCCTAGTTATGGCTTCGGGTCACATGCGGAAAAGGGGCCAGGGCTAAGGCTGAAAGGGGCTTAAGGCCTTAATGTTAAAATATGGGTTTTTTAGGATTTTTGAAGGGTTTTTGAGGGTCTTTTGGCTTTCGGTAGAGAGGAAAAGAAATGGTATTTAAACCTGTAAATTAATATTTGAAGGTTTAAAGGGGATTAAAGGCTTTAAGAGGCTAAATGGAGGGTTAAAAGACGAAAAGGAGGCTTTATGAAAATGAAGGGAAATAAGTGAAAATGGGCAGTTTCAGTGGCCTTTGGAACAAATTTCTTTGGTGAATCAACATGGTTTTAAGATGGAAACAACAGTGAAGATTGACTCAAAGGTACAAAGAATCATCATAAGACTTCAAAGATGATGGATTTTCAAAGGAAATAAATCTCTTGAAGGCTTGAACAAAAATTTAGCCACCATTTGGCATATCAGAATTTATAGGTGGCTAACAGGAAAAATGTGGGATGGAAATTTTAATCCCACATATTCAACTATGTAGCCCACCTTCTTTGCAGGAGCCTAAGATGGAGGAGATGTTTCAGGAGTTACCATGTTGGAGGGTGACTCACTTTGTGGGAATGATATCTTGGGGATGGATGCTTCACATGGGGATGATGATTCCCAATATACTTCAGATTCCATGCCTTAAGAAGGCCTGTAGATAGCATATAGTTGTTTCCATGAACATCCCACTTTTTCATGATAAGAGTCATTTGCATTTTTCACCAAAGGCATACTTCTACACATGGGAGGAAAAACTTGAGGACATATTGTTGAAAGAGCATCTTGTTCTTTGGAGGAACTTATCAATTGAGGATGCTACAGGAGGAAGAGGAGAGGCTCTTCAGTTCTATCCTTGCAGTTGCTTGAGGAGAAGCAACATTTGGGAGGGGAGGACTGTAATATTCCTAAATTAGCATGCAACTAATTGGAATATTAATTTTGCTCCAAACACATAGTTAGATGAATAAATGGGTAGGGAGGCCCATAAATATTTTTAGCAGCAATAAAATCCCTCTTAATGGGGAAAGGGATCATATTAATAGCTGGATAAAACACCTTCATGTGTGAACAAAGGCTAAATGCATGTGGCCAAAGTCAAGTTTGACCAAGTCAACAAAGCTAGTATGGGGGATGTGGAACATTAATGAAGATGACCCAGTGGGAATATGAATAAGTTTATATAGTTAGGATAAATCCACCTTGAGTGTGGAAGAATATATTGGATGAAGATCCAGTCAAGGTTGACCAAAGCCAATAGTGTTTTTATGGAGGAGTGGCATTGATGATGGGACAACGCAATTTTGGAGGGAGATTCATTGCATGAAGATGGAAACCCTAATGAGTGGGACCCAAGGTGAGAAGGCTCTCATTATTTATAAGGAAGAGGATGGCAGCCATATGGGATTAGATTATGATTATGATTTTCTGATTATATGGTCTGTTTAGACATATAACTTTCTCTTGCTCTTTAGTTGAGAATGTATGTTGTTTAGCGTAGGGTTTTCTTGATCGAGAATCCCACCTCTTCCATTGGGTAGCTCTTGGAGGAGTCTTGCACCATATTGTCCACTATCTAGCTGAAGGCCAAGCTTCATCTTCCTTTGACAGTGCAGATCCTATTGATGGTTTATCTGTTTCAGTAAGCTGCAGCAAGTGGAAACTAGATCTCCAGATCTAGTCCATTTCAGTGCTTATTTTCAGTGGAGGAGGGTTATAATCCATTGGAAGGACAATATTGAAGGTATTGAACTTCATTTTCATATCTTGGTTGTAGGACAATCACGTTTTTTCCCCTAAAACACAGCCTTAATCCAGATCTTCATAATTTTTGAAGGAGCAGTTGCAAGGTGGTTCAATGCACCATTTGGAGAGCTAATTTTGTGAGTGTTGGGGATCTGCCCTTCACTTTGGAGATTTGTTGGAGGAGATCCTTTTATTTTTCATATCATATCATATCCACTTTCCAGATATGTAATTTTCAATAGATCTGCAATCTTAGATCTCATATCTACACTTTGTACATGGTGTTTTACTGAAAACCCCAAGGGGGTTCATTAGAGGAGCCTATACAGTGCATGGATATGATATAGATCTAACTTTTTAGGCACATAGCAGCTCTATATCTGATGTACAACTTACTTCTATTGCAGGAGTAATAAAATAATGCTATCAGGGTATTTCCAGTTTTATTCATGGTTGCAACCCCTCTTTTTGCATGAATTTTGAGAAATAATGGCTTGGGAGGCTTGTTTAGCTAAGCTACCATGATTTGTTTTAGATATCCTTTTGTATGTGGCTATTATAATGTATGAATTAATGGATCCATGGGCTACATTTAACTATTATTGCATACATTTTCGAAAAATGCGTTTTTACTGCATGTATTGCTAAGTTTTCCCATTTGGGAATATTACAACATAGATCTAGGTTATTTTTGTATTTGTTTGGGCTATCTATTGTAGATCTAAGGAAGTTAGATATCCATATTTGTTGTTAGTTTTGTTTTTCATATGCGATTAAAGTGATCTCTTTTCGTACACTTGCGAAATTAAGAATTCATTCTAACACCTCTTAACCCCTACCTCCTTGTAGAAATATATGAACTCATTAGAGGTGTATTCACCCCAGTTTGTTTTCCTTAACACCTTGATCTTCCTTCCTATAATCTTCTTCACTTGAGCTTTGAAAGCTCTGAAATGACTTAAGACCTCACCCTTGGTCTTCATGAAGTAGATATAGGTCTTCCTGGAGAATTCATCAATGAATATCACATAGTAAGATGTGTCCTTTACTAAAGATATTAACATAGACGCTAGTAAACCAGAATGGATCGAATTCAAAATGCCTTTGGATTGAGTCTTGCTACTAATGAAATATTCCTTGAAATTATTTCCAAGTGCATACCCTTTGCACACCCCCTGTTGGTCCAAATTGGAGTCTGGAAGTCCAGTGACCATTCTTCTTAGTAATGGGGGTGATCTATTATCGATATGTCCCATCCTCTTGCTCTAAAGCTCACACATGCTCTCACTGGTGTGCACTAGTGCCTAAGTAGGCTAACCCTAAATTTTGTATAGGTTCCCCTCCCGAACTCCAATCCTCATTGTAGTCTTAGGAATAACTCCCTTTATCAATATGAACACTTGCCCCCTTTGGAAGTTAACCTCATAACATTTTTCCTCCATGAATAAGATGGAAATAAGTTTCTTCTTTAGGCCAGGTACATACAATACAATTTATGCATCAAAAGACCCTCTTGAAGCTAGCTAGAATATAATTGTTCCTTGTCCCTTCACTACATACTTGAAATCATCACCAAGCTTAATATGGATCCCTAAGTTGTACTCTGCAAAACTACTAAATAACACTCTATCCTCTACCATGTGGTAGGAGCTGCCATTTTCAAAGTACCAGGAGGCTATAACAATGGTTCTTGTAGAAAGAAAATACACAAGTGAAAAGTCAGTCTTGAACTCGAAAGCAAGCTCACTCAACTATGTCTCTATTGTCGTTACAACTGTTTGTGCCTTCCCTTTTCCCTTCTTCCTTTATGGACACTGAGAATCAAAGTGGCCATTATTATGGAAGATATAGCTTTTGATCTTTCTAATATCTCTCTTTTTCCCATACTATTGTCCCTCTCCCTGACTATCACCCTTCTTTATATAAACTTTATTTTTCATTGACTAGGGCCAAGCCTTCATCCACCGCTCTTCCTCCCTACTTGCTAGTCCTAGACAATTTACAAGTCTTCTCTTGGATGTATTCATCCCAAAGTCTCTCTCAATTGGGAATATTTTCTCGAGTAAAAATGCTCATGATGAATGGCTCTCAGGCCTTGGTGAACTCTTTCAAAGCAACATTCCAATAGAGAAATTTTGAGGTAAAAAATGGGCCTAAAAAAATGTACAACAAAAATAAATATATAATAACCAATAGGATTCAATATGATGATGTCAACCATGGGGGATGATTCATAATTTTTGGAGTAAAAAGGTAGAAATATAAAAAAATAAAAAAGCTACTTTTCAACTCATATTTTCAACTTATCTCCCTACAAGTTTACTCAAATTTTGAGTGGAAGCACTCATTAGATGCATAATTTAATTTTTCATCCAAGGAGCACCCATGTTGCATACTTTTGAAGGACACTATTGCATGAAAAATGTGCAATACATGGAAAAATGTTATTGCAATCACGTTTTTTTCATGTATTTCACATGTTTCGTGTATTAGGGTCGATTAAAAGTATGAAACATGGATAATACATGAATGAAAAATTAAATTATGAATACTACGAGTGCTCCCGCTCGAAATTTGAGTAATATCGTAGGGATAGAAGTTGAAAATGGGAGTTGAAAAATTGGTTCTCTCTTTTTTTCCTCCAAAACTTGACGAGGTAATCTAATATTATTTTATTATTTTCACTATTATTTTAGATTTTCTCCTAGGAGACCCATTTTAGACCTCAAAATTTCTCTAATGAGTATCTCTACATCTAATACAACTTCTCTGATAGTTGCAATCTGGTCACAGATCTTTGGGATCCTCATAATATAGTTAGTTACATTGTCGAATGGGTTCATTTGACATTCTCTGAGCTTAATTTTGAGAATAATTTTTCGACTCATGTTATCACTTTGAAAAAGAGATACCAAGACGTGAGGAATCTCCTTAGATCTGGTCTTTTTTGCAACATGTGGAATAAGATGATCCTTAATAACTTCAAGGATCACCCTCTATGCCTTTATGTCGTTCTCCCATGTTGATTGCACAATAGGGCATACTATTGTTGGTGTTTGTGTGCTCCTTGAGGCTTGGGTTGGAGATGGAGGAGGTTTCGACATGGATTCTCACAAGTCTTTCTTCTTCAAGATCATCGAGATTATTTCCTTCCATGCCAAGAAATTTGAAACAACATCAAGTTGATCCTCAACTTTCACACTAGTTACTAACATAGTTGTCCTAAGCTTTATCGTTGAAGTAACCTGGAAATTGTAGATCTTATTTTCTCTCAAAGTTGGAGCTCTAATACCATGTTAAAATATCCTAAAACTAATAATCGGAGAAAATTGATTAGATCTAGTTACTTTACTTGTAATATTAACTTTTGCTTGCATCAGAAAATGAGAAAAGCAATCACACAGTACAAAAATATTTTTTCCCTTCTAGACCAGTTTATCATTAAAAAATATATTTATAGCTTACAAGAGCTCCCTCACAAGGAAAATGGATTTGAGAATTAATCAAATGAACAACAAACCAGAAAATTAAAGTTTGCACGGAAATCGGGCATCCTACTCTCAAATCTGTCACAATGATACTGAATATGTACAATGGTGTGAAATCTATATGGACTACATTATAGATTGGTCTGTTAAGTTGCTTGGATGCTCTTGTCCCATTGAAGATTGTTTTCCTTCTCGTTGTTGAAATATTGTTGAAATTCTTGCCAATGGCTGAAAATAAGATCTTTGATTTTCTCCTTCACTCAAATGAATTGTAAAATGAATGTTTAGTGTGTCTTTATCCTTTTCCCTTTCTTTCTTTTATAAATTTTACATGAGATAAAAATGTAATATTCAATGATTAAGATCTAATCTTGATATCAATGGCACTCTTTTAATTAAATTATTAAGTGATCCACTTGTTGGGTACCAAATATGTATACTTTTCTATCCCATTTTCGCCCACCTTTCTATCTCCTTGCATCATTAATTGTTCTAAAATACATGAGGTAAACCCCTTTCCACTATCTTACATGGAATATTTGATTAATGAAGTAATAGTCATGGAGGTTTTACCTTTGTAAGCATTAAATCTTGTATTTTTACAGATTTGGTAAAAGCAAAGGGATTACAGCTGTGAGCCATGGAGCAACTCCAAATTTCCAGCGTTATCTTTAAATGCTGCTACAGCGCAACAGACTCCATATTACCCCAGCGCTATATCAGGCTTTTCATGGTTTCCTTTTCGCAACTAGGTTGCTGTTGTAATAGATGTATAATTGTAGATATTTAGTTGTTAGAGGAAATCTACAATTTCCTGAACATTTATATAAAGAGGGGCTTCGTGCTATGAATTGGGGTTAAGCAAGAAGACACAAATTTTGTAATAGAAGTGTTTTCTAATTAATTGAATGCATCGTATTTTGTTGTCCCACCTGTAAGTTGTGAGGTCGCCGCATCCCTGATCTGAGAGTTGGGCCCACTCTTCTGATCAGGTGTTGCGTTATCTTTCCTTTGTTGATTTTATATTTTGATTTTTTATCGTTACTATTGTTCCAGTATAATTCTACAATTTTTGTGAATGCCTTTTTAATTCTGCAATCCATTTTAATTGTTGTTACAATGGTTTTCTTGTTAATTAATTAAATATTGTGATTCAATAGCAGGTTATGTGATTGCTCTTGCATATATTATGTGTGTTAGTCTTGAAATAATTAACGCCCCTGGGTTGATAATTTATGTGGAAAAAGGGTTTGAATATTTGTTTGCATCTGGACACCAACATTTTGGCGTCGTTATCGAGGATGGCTAACAAGGTGTAAGAACACGATCTGCAATTGATTTAAGGGTTGATCTCTTATCTTGGGGAGGGAATTTATTGCCCTATTCCAAGTCCTAAGCGTAGTGTTCTGTTTTCTTTTTCTTTTTATTGTTTTTTTTATAACTGATCTCTCGTCTTGGGGAGGGAATCCATTACCCTTATCTAAGTCCTGAGCATAACGTGTTGTTTTTCCTTGCTTTGATTTTTCATTAGAACTGATCTCTCGTCTTAGGGAGGGTATTTGTTACCCTGCTCTAAGTCTTGAGCATATTATTAAGCTTTTCTGCTTTTTGGATTACTTTTCTGAAAGGGCCAACTTATCGTTTAGGGGAGGGTATTTGATTACCCTACTTCAGGTCTTGAACTTTGATTTTCTTTTAGTTTTTTATTTGGACCTACTCTCTCATCTCGGGGAGGAAGCTATTTGTCCTACTCCAGGTCCTAAGTTCTTTTGCTATTTTGATGAATTATTCTCACCAATTGTATGAACAAAGATCTGAATAAGAGGGGCAGAGGAAGACCCCCAAAGAAAGGAAAGGATCTGGGGAGGAAGAAGTATATCCAGGAGATCATCGAAAAGGCTAAATCTGAAGCATCCTCTCACGCTGCTGTCAGGGTAAGGGTTCAGATGATGTCCGAAGGGTAGTTGGTTGAACAACCAGTGCCATCGACAGTACCAGATGAAATTATTTCGACGACGAAAGAAGCAATAAATAAGGTATCGGTGGAGGATACATCCCTACTATTAGCAGAAGGGGAAGAAATAGAAAGTAGATGATTGGAAGAACTGAGCAATTCCAATTGGGAAGAAGAACCTCCGAAAGGGTTTTCATCACCACGAGACCAAGGGAGTGTTGTAAAGCCTCTTGCAATTGAACTAAGCAATTTCGATTTGGAAAGAGAGTTCCTAAAGGATTTTTCTTCACCAAGGGACTAGCGGAGTGTTGTGAAATCTCCTACAGTCAAATCACCCCAATTACCAGTCATAAAACCAGTTGAAATCCCAGGTGAGTATTGGAGAATATTTATGGCACCTGCAAGTTCTTCTAATTATTTTCCAATTGGAAGCATTATAGGTGATGCACCAATGAAGCCCATTCCTTTAACGACTCTTCCTAATTTTCATGGGCTTTCTTCTGAAGACCCTGATACATTCCTCTTCGAATTTGAAATTATCTGTCGAGGGTATTATTATATCGTCGATGCTCATAAACTAAAAATATTTCATACTACCCTAAAAGGGACAGCCCAACGATGGTTGATGGGTTTAAGAGGAAAGACAATTTCTTCATGGGATGCAATGAAAAAGTATTTTTGGAAAAATACCAAGACTATTGTAAATATCATGATATCAAGGAGGAGATTTTTAAGTTTGCACAGAAGGAGGATGAGAACATTGAAGATTGTGTGGAACGATTCAAATATATACTACAGAGATCAGGCCATAGTGAATTGGATAAAGATATCCTGAAAATGATCCTTCTCTAGGCACTGAGGGAAGATTCCCTGTGACTTTTGAACATAGTAGGAAAGGGGGATGTTTCAAAAGAAGAATTTGACACCATCTGTGACTTGTGCATTCAGTATTCATGAGGGGCTGCAAGAAGTGGACAAGGAATTCGTTCATTAAATACTTATGGTGGAGGGGTTACAAAGGAAAAAATGGGAAACCTACTGGATAAGCTAAGGATTGATATCCTATGCACATTATCCGCCTAGATGGACACTCTGCAAGAAAAACAGAAACAGATAGATTTGGAGAATACTATGGCTATATTCTGCCAGTGCAGAAAGAAGCATCCTTTGAAAGAATTCCCATTAAACACAGTGGAAGCCTGCGCGATTTGTGAACAAACTCAGGCAACCAGATCATGCTCTTCCTTGCTAGGACTAAAGGAAAATTTTCAAGGGGCAAGTGAGGAAAATGTGGTAGATAAACTATACTTCATGGGACCAAAAAAACCATGGAAGCCTCGACCACCAGCTATGAATCCAAGTATGCCTCAGGACCAATCTCAATATTTTAATAATTTTAATATGGGTCCCTAGTCTATACCTTTCTCACACATGTGGTCTCAGTATCAATACCCCCCTTGGAAACAATGGGTTCCCCAAGCCATTTCGAACCCTTCATGGAATTATAATTGGCATGGGAACTCTCTTACTGTGAAATTTCCCCAATCTATGCCACAAAAAAAACTTCAGTTGCCCTCCAGTGTACCTCCAGGTAACCCAGCCCTTCGACCCTAGATTCCTATCCAACCCAATCTGAATCCTAATAATAAAGGGGTCCAACAAATAGACACTCTTAACCTTCCATATTATAGAATTTCTACTGCAGGACTTAATGAAATAAATTTACGATCTGGGTGGGTAGTAAATTCTCCCACTTCACCTATTATCATATAACAGATTGATAGTGAAGTTATAGAACTAGAACAGAGGACAGTTGGGGATAAACTAGACTAAAACATGACAAATCAAACATCTCCCCAACCTGTTCTTAATCAGGGTCATCCAAACTCTCCACCATATCCTGAAAGACTAGCCTTGAATAGACAAAACCATCAAGAAGAGTTTGATTTCCTGGGGGAATTACAAAATATTTTTGTCGAAATACCCCTACTACGGGCACTACAAGGAAAAGACCCTCTAGTGGATGTTTTTGAGGAACCCCACAGAAAAATACCCCATACATCTGTTTCTAGCGGAGGTTACTAGAGGAGGTTGGTAGGCGAAGGGTTTTGTGGATGTTTTTTGCTCGATGCACTTATCATTAAACATCACCCCAGTGCTTTGGAATACCAAAAGAACGGGTGCACATAAAAACATTGGCACACTGGACACCGTGCACTTCATACACACCCGCCTGGTGCATCGTATTATTATATGGCACCGGTGCATCACAACTCTTCCACACCAATGCATTATCAAAACACCGCGCCAAAACCGAAACCACGCGATGCGGTAGAAAGAAACCACACCGGTGCATCATAAAACAACGCGCCAAAACACAAACTGACTGGTGCATTTGTAAGAAATAGAACCGGTGTGCCTATAAACCACGCGCACTGGTAAAGGGTTTAATTAAAAAAAAAATTACGGAAAAAACCCCGGATTTTTCATTTTTCAATGCTCCCGAGCTCTCAATTACCAGTGCGTGCTCTACCATAGAACGGACCAATGCACACAAAATATGGGCACACCAGACAACGTGCATGACGTACACACCCGCCCAGGGCGTCCTATTACGGTCATGCACCAGTGCTTCGATACTCTTCCGTGTCGGTGCATCATAAAACACTGCACCAAAACAGAAACGTGTTGGTGCGTTCTTATCCAAGAGCACTGGTGCGCCTGTAAAACTCACACATCGGAATAACGTTAAATAAAAAAAAATGAAGGCCAAAAAACTGGTGCTTTATGACTATTCCACACTGGTGATTTACGAATATTCCTCACTGGTGCATCATCAAAACATCGCGCCAAAAATGAAACATCCCGGTGCGGTGTTAGAGAACCGCCCCGGTGCATTATAAACAATGTGCCAAATCTGACACCGCCCGGTGCGGTTTTAAGCAAGCGTACTGGTGCGCCTATAAAACCCCGCGCATCGGAACAGGGTTAAATAAAAAAAATTACGACCAAAAAACCACATTTTTCACTTTCCTCAGTGCTCCAGAGCTCTCAAGCACTGGTGCCATTTCCCCTTCTCTGATCTGCCCTGACATCGGTGCTCTCATTGCACCCATTGCACGCACTACTGCTCTACATTGGCCACCAATATCCAGCTTGCATTTTGAAAAACGGTGGGCAAATTTTCTTTTGCAAATTTTACAGCCAATATGACTCGTCGAAGGTGAAATGTACAGGTATTTTTCTAGTTTTTCCATAGTTAAGCCTTTTAGTGGATTAGAATTTGAAATAACCTTAAAAGTAACCATTAAAAAAGGAAAAAAAAAATTCATGTAGTATGCCTGAGCTGTGCGGCTCGCACCGGATAGCGGTGTTGCCTATAAAATTTACAGGCCGCATCGCCACCAGTGGTAACAGTATCCGCCCCGCATAATTTTAAATTAAAAAAAAAAAAATGCGGTGCGCTCATTTGGCCAGGCACATCGTTGACCATGGGAATCCCAGTGCGGTGCATTGACGGAATTAGCCGCCCTGATGTATGTCAGCACACCGCATTTTGCATTCTGAGAGGGTCAATGGTGCGACTGGGTAAAAGACCGCACTGTCAACTATGTAATTGTCAAGAAGTTGGTGTGCTGACACAACTATACGCTCCAAGGGGTATATTTCAGTCAGCACACTGCTATTATGAACTTAGATATAATCAACGATGCTTGAAAAATAGACATCTGCACAGAGGCCGTTGCGTTGTATTTCATTAGGGGCACCAACACCGATGCGCTACAAACTTAAGCCACACCACCACCAGTGCGTGACTGTTTTTGTGGCGCACCGACTGGTCTTTTTGTTTTTTTTTTAATATATATATATATATATATATATTCCTAAATACATATCTATTTTAATTAAAAAAAATTATTTAATATGTCAATAATTCAGAGAGAAGAGGAGGAACAACAACAACAACAGGTTGAATAGTATGACATGATTCGCCAATGGGAGGCCCGAGAGAGGGAGAGAGATGCATACCCTCGCCCTATTACAATAGATACCCAAGGAATCCTTAGGCAGGTAGGCCTCCTCAAGTTCTATGAGGAGGCTACTTCCCTAAAGGCCCATAGTGTGTTTTTGAGATATCTTATCCGCAGGTGGAATGCCCACTGACATGCTTTCCATGTTGGTCTTGACCAATGGTACACACCCACTGAGGAGGATATTTATTTTATTACAGGACTATCAAGGAGAGGGGTGGATTTTCCCTCATTCCCAGACGTGCCAGCTGGTTGTGTAGCAGGGAGTTAGTTAGTTTACTCCCAGAGATACATTGGAGCACATGTATTGTCTCCTTCAGAGTTTCAGGTACCTGGAGGTCAGTTATGTATAGGTGCATTTGGTAGATAGGACATGCAATGCCTCTCACTTATCATTTCGAGCATTTCAAACAACACCTGTGACGAGCAACGCATTAGTTGGTCGCTTTTATATTATGTTGATTCTTTAGTACAGCAGCCATGACTTGTCATGTGGTCTGCCATTTTTTGTGGCAGTTTTGTACGGCCTTAGATAGATGTTGTGCTCATGCACAAGGGAGGGTCAACTTCCCTTTTTCTTCAGAGTTGTTTTTTTAATTTTTTGAGAGGTTTCCAAAGATGACCCCTAGTTTTGTTCGACAGCCTCATAGGCTAATGTTTGAGGCCCAGATGCAAATGTGGGGGCAGATGATGCCCAAGACGGGAGACACTATGTTTCCAGCCAGGATATCGCATGATGCACTGGACTTACTAGCCAGTGTTGATGGGTTGCATCCATTCATTATGGTCCCATGTCCTTATGCTGGATTAGATTGGCGAGGGTGTCCCAACATCCTCTTCACAGATGATGAGCCGCCAGATGATAAAGGTAATATTACTATTTTATTTATATTTATTCTAACATGTTATTTAACTTATTTTTATTAAATTGTGTAATGAAATTGTCTAATTATTGTTGTGTACTTGTATATATTTTGCAGACATTGGCTCTTTTGATGGAGCAGAGATGTCGGATCCACCACATGATCCATGTGTGGATCCTGATGACAATCAAGACATGGCCAATGTCAAGGATGATCATGATCAGGATGAGGCCGATTCAGCAAAGAAGCATGCTTCTGCTCATGGTACACTGGAACCGCCTTTTACTAGGCGTGGTCGACCTGAGACTAGATATAGGATGGAGTTAGGCAACCAACTCTGTGCATTGATTGTTGATGCGGGCATCAAGACCGCTCATTACAGAGACATACAGGCTAATGATAGGTTGTTACGGATGTGGAAAGGTATGCCGCGTGACATGTACGACTTGATGCGGCATGTCGTAGGAGCTACGAAAGTTGTTACACGATTGAGGAGGACTATCCGTAGCTATAGGCATAGTTGAGCCATGACACGTGATGGACAGTCGGCGAGCAACAAATCACATGCATCTCATTATCGTTCACCTTGTGCCGCACTTGATGAGCATGAGGATCCACTAGCAGCATCTAGCAATCATCATGGAGATGAGGCTGGACCATCAGCCATATCCAGTCAACAGCCTGTAGCATCCATCAGTACTAGTCATGATCATGAGCAGGCTCCTAGACCATCGACCGTCGAGGCTGCACTATTGACTAAGCAGGCCTCCACTACTACTACTTATATTGATGTTGTACTACCACCAGTTGATGCATACATCAGTACTAGTGATCATGATCATGAGCAGGCTTGACCATCGACCGTCGAGGCTGCACCCTTTACTGATCAAGCCTCCACTTGTACTGTTATTGATGTTTTTATATTACCACCAGCTAATCCATGACATTTATATTACAATTATATATTTTTAACATTATTCAGTTATATATATATGGTCCATGTATTTTATGTTCATGTTGCAGTTGTACTTAATTTTCATGTTGGTGATCATCATGATGTGGCGCATATTGTTAGGTCATGTTAGATATGTTCATTTAATGTTTAGCTTGCAGATAGATGTGTATATGTGATAGCATGAGTTATTTGACATGAGATGTATATTTTATGTTTGTGTTGTGATGATGTTAATATATAATGTTAATTTGATGTTTGAATGTGTTTTTTAGTCGAATATGATGTTTGTACGATGGTTATGATGATCGTGATGTTTATTAATTAATTTAATATTAAATGACCATGATATTTATTAAATATTATGTCGTGATTGTAATTTAAATTTAAATTTTAATTGTATGTAAAATTGTAAAATTGTATTTGTATTTGTACTAATTGTAATTTTAATTGTAATTGTATGTAAAATATTTATTAATGTAAAATTTTAATTGTAATTGTAATATTTAATTTATTCTAAAATGATTGTAATTGTATATATGAAAAATTGTAAAATTGTAATTGTAATTCTAATTGTATGTAAAATTCTAAAATTGTAATTGTATTTGTAATTGTAATTTTAATTGAATTGTATGTAAAATATTTGTAAAATTGTATTTGTATTTGTAGTTGTAATTTTAATTAAATTGTATGTAAAATATTTGTAAAATTGTAATTGTAATTGTAAATGTAATTCTATGTAAAATTGTACATGTAATTGCATGTAAAATTAAAATTGTAATTGTAATTATAATTATAATCGTAATTCATGTATCCGAAATTAATGTAAAATTGTAATTGTAATTATAATTCTAATTGTAATTCTAATTGTATGTAAAATATTTGTAAAATTTTAATTCTATTAATGTGAAAATTTTAATTGTAATAATGTGAAATGATTTTATTAAAATATTTAAATTTGTAAATTTGAAAATAATTGTAAAATAACAAATCTAGAATAATACGATTTTTTTTAACATAATAAAGTTTAGAAAATAATGAAAATAAATTCATGTACTTTAGAATTATCATTATTTTATTATGATCTTACATACAAAAAAAAGGAACTTTATACAGTCTGGTGCGATTATTATCATAACATGCATCAGTGCGTCGTATTACGAAAACGCACCAGTGCTTCACAACTCTTCCGCATCGGTAACGAATAAAAGCAAATAATAAAAACACAACTCTATTTTCTTTAAGTGAAAAAAACGCGGCAATTTGAAAAATGGGTGGCAAAATATTTTCGAAAATCTAATTTCATAAAATAATTCTTTAAATACTAAACACTTTTCATTATTTCAATATTTTTGCTAAAATTTTCAGCCAAATATTTGAAGGAGACAAACCTGGAGCAAGAGAGCACGAGGGCATTGTGGGGCAGGGAAATATGTTCGAATAGAAGTATTCAGAAAATTAGAAACTAAACCTCTGGTGATTCAAACCCTGTATCATAGAATTTCAAACCATCTCGTGATTAAATTTGATTATTTTTTTTACTTTTTTCTGTAGTTTTATCCATTTTTATCCTAAACTTTTCATTTTTTTGTTTTTTCCCTTTCTTCTCCCTATTTCTGTGATTTTAGAAATAGGGTTTTTCATTTTAGATTGACGTCCAACCGACGGGATGACTTGCATAGTTGGATCCCAATCCATTCGGCCATTGCGTGAATTTTTGGAAAAAATGGATTTTTCTTTATCGGTGTGCCCTGCGTACGCTATTGCACCGCTGTGCTGTACTATACAATGCACCGCGCAAGTATTGTTTAGTAAAAAAATTGAAAACATTTTTTCTAAATCCATGTGCCATATCTGAAATAGAGCATCGGTGCTCTATTTAATGAGGATAGCACCGTACGGTGTATTACATCGTTTTTGTGGTGCATTTATAATACCCCACTCACCATACGGTCTATTACACTATTTTTGCGGTGCGTTTATAATAACCAACATACCGTATGGTCTATTATACTGTTTTGCAGTGTGTTTTTAATATCCCCACACATTGACTGTGGTGCGTACCTCATGAAAGGCGCATGGGTGCCTTGAGATTTATTTTCTACCTGAAAAGTTGAGAATTTATTTATAAATATATTAATGAATGATATGGTACAGGTTTTAGATTGACAAAGAAATGATTGACAAGAGATCAAGTAACAAAAATATTGTTAACACATCCAGAAAAGAAAAAAAAGCAAATTCTTTGTAAGTTCTTTATAAAAAATATATTTTTTGAACCATATGTAAGTTTAACTAATATGTATTGTTTACTGTGTATCATGCAGAGCCACAAAATGACGAAGCTCAATATGATTGTTTCTGATCTAGGACCAGAAGAGTGTAAAATTTTAATGGAAAAATTGCAAAAGGATGAATCAAGTGAATGAAAAAATACTATCGATCCAATATGAGTTTCTTTTTTAATTATCTTTAATAATATACTTAAAATTATTAGATAACATGTGTCAAAAAGTCTACTAATTCACATCTGTTTAATGTTCTATAGGGATCAACAACTCAGAAAAGGAATGTTTTTCTAAGAAAAGAAAAAAAATAGAACATGCAAATGAAAATGAATTTCTCCTTAGCTCATCTAAAGTGGTGTTGGAAGTTAAAGAAAGGGGGAAAAACTTTTACAAAAGTTTGAGGGATCTAGTGGAACAAATGTATAGACGTTATTTCCACTTACAATACAAAAATCAATCTAATGATTCCAAGAACCAAATTTTATCTAAACTATAGGAAGAGTTTCCAGAGAATTGGTCAATGAGACATGTCAGACTTTTAATAGGAAAAGCGTACCAAAAAAAAAACAAGGAATGAAAAAGTAATATTCCTTTAAATGTTTGTCTAGAATTATTTATAAATATCACTTTTGTTATATTTACTTTTCATATATCAATATAAAAATTAAATATTTTATTGTCATGTTACATTTTCAGGAATATTATGAAAATCTCAAAGATGAACGAGCTGATATCATAAATATGCCAGCAGGAATTTCCAAAAAGGCGTACAAGGAGATAGTCAAAGAAATGGACAAAATTGCATCGCAGGAGGAGCCATCTCAACAACAAAATGCTTCAAATGTAATATGTAATCATTGAATTTTTTGATCATTAGGTACAATAAATAAACAATTTAGCATTAAAAATTAATTTTCAAGAATTTTCTTGTAGAAAAGAAAAGAAAATGGAACCCATTTAGCACATAAAACAGGACGACAAGGAAGAAAAGGGTTGATCTCTAAGTTTGTGAGTAATTGTTACTTAGTTATAACAACTTAACTATATTACATTTTTGTATTTTTTTAAGTTGTTATACAAAAATAATCATTGAATTTCTTCAAACAGATGCTAACATACAAAGAAGAAACATCAGACAATTGATTGAAATTGGGTTAAATATGAGTTGTGAGTATATGTTGGCATATCAGAATTTAATTGTCGAATTTGTAAGCATCTATCGATCTTGTTTTACTTAGCTTTGTCTATAATTAATAGAACAAAAACATCTTTTATATTAAATATATGATTTTTTATGGGGTATAAAACTTGCAAGAAACAAAGTATGGAGCTGTGCCAATAGATGAAATTTTGAAAGATGACGTGGTACATGGTTTTGAAAGAATGTGTATAGTTATGACTCAATTGTTTCTATGGTACGTCATTTTTTTTTCGATTTACATTGATGTATATTATTTAATATTGCAATTTTCATTATTCTCACCAATGCATATACACTCATTTTATTTTATTTTTATGTTTGTAGATGGAAGGGGAAGAAGAAGAAAACAATCAACATCGTGAACAAAACATTCCTGAAAATAACCCAAATCATGGAAGTAGCTTTAGCAGTGACATCGGTTCAAGAGAAGAATGATGGTCACTATGTTTGGATATCAAAGCAAGGTGTTTTATTTTTTGAAATATGTGAAATCAGATATTTTGTTTAATGTAATGGACATAGTGTCCCAATTAAAAGACAAAGGAATACGAATTACTGTCCCATTTTGTATGATAAAGACTGTCTTATATATATATATATATATATCAAATCATAAAATATGTTTTAATTTATTCCATTGTGTTCTCCATTGTCGTTCTCAAATGCACTAATAAAAATTTAATTCATATGAATATTGTTATAAGATATATATGTGTCGACTTTTCATGAATAATGAATTTTAAAAAACCACAATAATTATAATATGATATAACAAATTAATCCAAACAACACATTCAAATTCATTAATAAAAATGTAATTAATATGAATAATGTTATAAGATGTGTTGACTCTTGATGAATAATGAATTTAAAACAATCACAATAATTGAAATGTCACAGGTCGATGTTTCTAAAAAAAAAAAATGAAAACCAGTGCGTGTCAGTAACTGTCAACCGGTGCGTTTATGTGTCTATACGCATCGGTGCTGTTGTACGATCTATGGGCAC
The DNA here is from genome assembly GCA_034641835.2 of Pinus albicaulis. NCBI lineage: Eukaryota > Viridiplantae > Streptophyta > Pinopsida > Pinales > Pinaceae > Pinus > Pinus albicaulis. The sequence goes on from CM076581.1 coordinate 1,046,178,071, forward strand.
CGCAAAAATACCAATACTAGTTATAAATATCATTGTGTTTGTTTGATACTGCGTACTGGGGCGTTTATGTATCTATAAGCACCGGTACATTTTTACGATCAATGGGCACCGCACGAATACTAATACCAATTATAAATCTCAGTGCCTTTCTGTGATACGACGCACCAGTGCATCATAAAGGTATACGCACCAGTGTGTTGATACAACCTATGGGCACCACACAAATCCCAAGACCAATTAGAATAGTCCCATGCGTTGTATGACCAACACTACGCCCAGTGCGGTTTTACACCTAAACGTCCCGGTGCATTAGTTCAACTGAGATAGCCCCGTGGTGCCATATTCATGTATGCACCGGTGCGTTAAATCCAGAGTAGCGCACCAATGAAAAAACATCCGTAATATCCTCCGGCCGCCCATTTTTTTTAGTTGTGTTGAAATTCCATTAAAAGCTCCGCTAAAACCTCCATAACCATAAACGGATGTTGTAGCAAATATTATTTTGACAATTGTGGCCAATTTTATAATACTAAAAACCTCCTTTATAACCTTCGCTAGAGGGTCTTTTCCTTGTAGTGAGGCTATGAGGGATGTACCTATATATGCAAAAACTCTCAAATATTACTGCTCTAAGAAATCTGGGAAGAAACCAAGGGATTCGTTAACCATTCATGTGATGGGTAGACTGTCTAACATTATGCTAGGAAAGACCATGCCTATAAAATATGGAGACCCAAGAAACCCAATTCTAACAGTACAAATCAATGGGGTTGAAATCCCAAATGTACTAGTAGATTTGGGTGCTGCCATCAATATTATTACCTCCAAAAAAATGAATACAATAGGTCTCAGAAATATTAAGCCAACCCCTACTATCTTGGAACTAGCAGATAGGTCTACAATTAAACAAGTAGGGAAATTGGAAGATGTGACTATTTTGGTGGATCCATGGCAATACCCTGTGGACCTCCTTGTATTACAGACACAATCCTTAGTTGGTGGTTTCCCATTGATCTTTGGAAGGCCTTGGCTCGCAACTGAAGATGCCTACATAGGGTGTCGATCTAGGCATATGATTATATCAATGGGACTGTTACAAATAATCTTACTCTCTACCCTCCTGCGAAACCCAACCCATATGAAAAATCATTAGTCAATTAAAAAAATCTACCAATAGAAGAGCCTGAACCTGAAAATGAAGAAGTTATACCAATCCTCACTATTGGGTAGGCCCTTCAATTTAAAACAAAAACCGAGGACGATGCCATTAACACTTTTATTAATGATCTTGTTTCTGTTTCCTTTTCAACTCGTCAAATTTTAGAATTTGATATGAGCTGTGAGACACAGGAAAACTTCGAACCAGAAGATGAAATTGAAGACATTCCTATAACCTCATCTCATGATAGTATTCTGATTGATATTGAACCAAGGAAAACACTCAATATCAACCTGAATCTATTAGAGTCCCAGACAAAGCAGCTTTTAAAAGTATTTCAAGACCATCAGGAAGCTTTTGCTTAGGATTATACCGATATGAAGGGGATCCCTGCTAAGTTATGTACTCATCATATTTATATTAAGGAATATTGCCGCCCTATGAGACATCCCCAACGGAGAATGAATCCTACTCTAAAGAACATTGTCAAAGAATGATTACAAAAATTATTGGATGTAGGTTTCATTTACCTCATCTCAGATAGCCAATGGGTATCTCCACTATTTATTGTTCCTAAAAAGAATGGTAAATGGCAGATCTGTGTAGATTACAGGGAACTAAATAAGGCAACTTAAAAATACCATTTCCTTTTGCCATTCATTGGCCAAGTCCTAGACACCTTGGCTAGGAGTAAGTTCTTTTCCTTCCTAGACAGGTTTAGTGGGTATAACCAGATCCAGATAGCCTCGAAACACCAGGATAAAACAACTTTCACATGTCCATGGGGGACCTTTGCATACAAGGTCCTCCCATTTGGCCTATGAAATGCTCCTACAACCTTCTAGAGGGCAATTCTAGGAATTTTTTCTGATTTAGTTGATGACAGTGTTGAAATCTATATGGATGATTTTACTCCATATGGAAACTCATTTGAAGAGGGATTGGAAAATCTGGAGAAAGTACTCAAAAGATGTAAGCAGACCCATGTATCTTTGAGTACAGTCAAATGCCATATGATGAGCAAAGAAGGAATAGTATTGAGACATTTGCTCTCAGCTGCTAGAATTCGAGTTGATCCGACCAAATTAGAGGTAATATTACACTTCCCGGTACCCAAGACACCCACATAGGTACATAGCTTTATTGGTTGTGCTGGTTATTTGATGCAGGAGCATCCTGCTTGATTTTCATTCAAATATTGTGTAATTAGGGGGTGATGTCTTTTTAATTATTTTATAAATTATTATGCTCATTTTTAATAAATTGAGAGAAATATCTGAGTGTGAGGTTTATTGTAAATATTCTCTTAATAAATTGAGGATATGAATGGAATTTGTTTGGGTAGATATTTTAGGGATTATAAATTCCTTAAATGGAACTTAGTTGAGTCAAAGAAGGGATAAAGATATTTTAGGATTTGGTTGAGATTTGTGTGGAGGAAATCATGGATTCAAATTAATCCATAATTATGTATAAATATGAAGCTTGTGTGAGGATGGAGGACAGAGAGACACACAAAGAGATACAGAGAAATTGTGTGAGAGGTTATGTAAAGAGCTGAGAGCCAAGAGGCCAACAATTGTAATATTCATCCAAGGAAGGGTTTTCATTTGTAATTTTTGGTGGTATTTTATGCAATTATTTATTTATTATTTGGCTCTCTCTTCATATGTATTTTGAATCGAGTCTAAGTAGACTTTATTGAAGTTTGTGATTGAGGATTTTATATAAAGGAAACACACACTCTATTATTGTGCAGAATCCCTGCATCATTTGGTATCAGAGCCGAAGGTGGAAGTTGGGTGGAGAACTTGTTGGAGGTGGTTAGTGCGTGCATATTTATGATGTGGATTTGGTAAAGTGTGGATATGTGGATTGATGTGTCGAATATTGGAGCTGCATTGTAGCACTAATGAAGCTAATATTTGTGAGTGAGAGTGCGGATTAATTTCAGCGTGAAGAAATCACCATCATGGTTGATGGAGGATTTAGTCTAATGGTGCATTTTTCGTTGGTAGCACTTGATGCGTAGAGACATTGGTAGAACAAGGTGAAAGTGGTTTGGCTTCTGCTTCTCCAGAAGTAAATCTTCCTCTTGAACTTGCGAATATAAGTCACATTCATTTCTGTTAAATTAACTGAGGGTAAGTAGAACCAGAGTCAGCAGGGAGCCAAAACCAGTAGAAGTAGCATTTGTAAAAGAAAAATGGGCTATTTCATAGATGAGGAGGAACATTGATGGGAAAATTTTGATCCCAGATGACAACGTTGGGTTCTCTTTCCCAGGAGCTCAGAAATTATGGATAAGACCAAGATAGTCGGCTTGTTTTTTTTTTCTACATATTGGGCATATGGTTGCAAGTTCATCCAGTGGGGAAGGTGGTGACCAATGCCACATATTCTGTAAAATCCTACGGATCCAAGGACTATTCCTTTATTGATGCACATTTTTGAAATTCTAGAGAAGGAAATCAGAAATTGATATCGCCGATGAAGATCAATATACCAAAGTGACAGTTACGGGGAAGACTCATTTTCTGAGAATGACCACAATGCCACCGATAAACACTGTGAAGAAGGCATAGATGTTGCGATTGAGAAAGGACGTGAATAAAAGACAAGTGCACTTGAAGCCAAAATGAAAGCCAAAAGAGAAGCATGGACTCTGGAGTCGATCTTGATGTTTGATAAGCGTAACTTTGTCATCAAGCTTGTATTCTCTTCATTTTTTTAGAACTTAAATTACAGTAATCCTTTCTGTCATTTCTTTCAAAGTAGGTTTTTGGAGTTTTCAATTATTGAGTTTGGTGACTGCGGATTAAACATGCGACCTTCAAGGGCAGGCACAATGGTGTGTTGTGTGCTAGTGTTGAAAGAAGGGATTTCCAACGTTGAAGGCACTTACCACAGGAAATGGAGCCAGCAATGAGACCAGGAGATGCATGGTAGTGTTATCATTGAAATTTGTAAAGAGCAGATAGAGAGCGAAGGAAGACACTACAGGTAAAGGTGCTAACTGGGTTTTTAAATCGTGGAATTTAACACTATTTTAATCGTGCATAAAGGGTTGATTGTAGTATTTAAAAAAAGGAATGGTGATTGAACACATATCACACAAATGGAAAATTTGTATAAAAGCTTTTGTTTTCAGAATTTTATAACCCCATAGAATTCGCTAGGGTGAGTGGATTCTTTAAATTTGGTGTTTTGTGCTAAATAGTGTCTAAGTTACAAGGGATCCTCAGAAATTGTTCAATTTTAAGTACAAATCTGGCAAAAAAATTCGATAGGTTGTCCGTGGAGTTGTAAAATCTAGTGTTTGTGTGTGAGAAGAAGATATATTGTTTGCATAATGTTTCTTGAGAGTTGATGGTATGAGAAATTATATTGGAAATGTGTGAAGATCAATGGTAATTGCTGAGGGTTATGTTGGTCATGTGGAGAATGCAAGAAGACTTTAAGGTAAGTGCTCATTGAATGAATCAATATTCATTGATTAAAGGTGTTCTTAAAATTTGGATGACTAAACTTCCCTTGCCATACTCGAGAAGTTAATTTATTTGTAAATGTTATGAAAGAGTGAAATCAATCCAAAGTTTAAGGAATGGAATTGAAATCCATCTCAAAAATTGATGTGTAAATATGATTCGAGCATGGTTGTGGCATATGATTTTGCGGTCATGATAACTGTGATCTACATGAAGGAACAAGCTTGTAAAGGAGCATCTATGATTTCCATGAGTTAAAGATCATCATTGATCATTTCTTGTGGCGCATGTGAAAGTGTTCACATTGTTTTGTCCAGAAGATAGTGTTGTTTGTGTTTGTTGCTGCCGAAGAAATATGTTGATGCCACCAAGGTAAAAGAAAGTCTTGGGGAAATTCTTGTGAATGAATTGTTTTGTGCACTGAGAAGAGACGATGTTGCATGAAAACCGTCATTGTAAAGAATGAACTGCATAGAAGTGCAGGAAAAATGTCTGCGCTAAGATGATGAGCGTGTTGAAGAGGTTATGGTATGAAGGGCATGTGAATATCACAGTGATAAAGACGACATAGAAGAGAATTCGGAGAGTTGAAATTGAAAAGAGGAGGTTTATTAAATAACCTTGAAGGGAGCATAAGGTATGATCATTCATTCTAAAGAGGTTGTGTGGTTCCAATTGATGATGTCAATTAGAGTTCATTTAATGTCAACCCGGGAAGGTAAAATTAGAAGTACTTATCTAAAATATATAGATCTAGAAATATTTCTAATTTGTTCGAGATCTTTTGGTTCTCTTACAAGAACACATTCATCAAGATCTCTTCCAACAACTAAGATTCCTAATTTGTCCAAGATCTTAAAGTTCCCTTACAAGAACACATTTGTCAAGATCTCTTCCAACAATTAAACAAACATAAATCTAACATTCGTCAAGATCCTAAGGTTCTCTTACAAGAACACATGAATTTTAGGATCTCCTCCAATATTAGAACATCTAACAAAAACTTAGAAGCTAAAATCAAACAAAAACGTAAATTAAATTTTACCTAAAATAAGCATGCAAGTAAGGCCATGGGGGCCCTCCATAACTCCACAAACACACCTCTTCAAAGGAGACTCAGATGTAGAGGAAAAATCAAAGTATGATTCTTTATTTCAAAATCTCCATTACAAACCAACTCTAAGATTACAACTCTAAGCTTCTAAGATTACATACTCCAAAATTCTAAGATTACAAAAAATTACAAATGGAGGAGATTGTACTCCTATTTATACAACGGGATGAGTAACAAACTCATAATGATGATCCACTAATCTCTCTTTAGTTCCATACATCTCTCAACCATCTAGACACATAACCCCCTTTTGTCCTTAATCTTCTCCATGAGATCATGATCTTCTCCATGAGGTTTATCTTATCAAATTCGAATTTGATCATTCAAGGCCACATAAAGGTGTCTTGGAAGCTTCCTTGGCACCTAAACATGTCACAAAAACAATCCATTTTCCATATATGAAGTAAAATACATTATTTTCTAATATTTAATTAAGAAATTCTCTTAAAAATGCTTAAAAATAAATAATATTTGGAAGATATAAATGAGACCCATTAATGGTGAACAATATGGAAAATGAAGTGACATGGTGGTGAATAATGAGTGATATAATGGAAGCATAGGTGAAAAATGTATGGTAATGAGTGATATTTGTATGACATTTTGAAGCCCAAACATACTCCCCAACTGAAGCTCTTGCATGTCCTCATGCAAGCTACTACAATGAATTATTTGATTTGATTCTTAGATGAGCTTCCTTTTACAAAATGTTTGGTTCTTGTGTAACAACCATCTTTCAATCATGGACTTCCTTTTAACTTTGCACATCTTTTGATAACTTTTATTTTTGCAAAGCATTTACATCTTTGAATGATTGGTTCTTATGTTACAATCATTATTTACTTTGTTGAGATCTCTTTTTAATGATTGGTTCTTGTGTTTACAATCATTATTTACTTTGTTGAGATCAATCATTTTAAGAAGTCATTTAATATGCTCATCATTTTTAAGAAGTCATTTAATATGCTCATCATTTTGTAGTAGTTTTTATTGTGGGAAGACTATGTGGGTTAAGATGTAATATGAATGAGAGAAAAAATGAAGTGTGAAATTCCCCCTCCCCAACTGATGGTTTTTGGCAATTTTTAATGAGAAAGGGAATGGTGAAATAGTGGAATATTTTCCAAATATCATCATTTTAGCATCTAAAAAGAATTTCAAGATTAAAGGTTAGAAAACATCATACCTTACTTACCTACAGAAGTGGATGAATCATACATGTTCAGCTACTATAATTCTGATCTGAAGCTTCTTCTGCAAGTTGTGGATGAAAGATGGATCTGTATTGTCGCATCTGCTGCTGGATAGTCTGATGAATCTAATGAGTCTGCTGAATATGGCTGAAAATATATAAGGTTTGGAAGGTATATAAAATATATAAGTTACATTTTCCTCCCCCCAACCTTATTTATGACTTGTCCTCAAGTCATGACAAACTAAAAAACAATGAAAGGAAATCTTCTTCATCTGCTACAAAATATGGGTCTTCAAGTCTTCAACGGTCGATGGCACAAATCTTACTATGTGATTAAATGTGTTGGTGTTGAACAGAACAAGAATTTGTTGACTTAGTGGCCATTAATGAATGCCACTAGCCAACATGAGAGCTCCCACCATTGATTCCAATGGGAGTCAAGATGCCTAACACATCTTTGTAGGTACGAATAAGTTTGTTGTGGTCGAGTCACCTACAAGATCCAACGAACAAGGGATATTAATGTACTCCCATTGTTCATTGGCAAGAGTATTTGCCATTAAGGCATGCAAGCCTCTAGGTGTTTTTACAAAGATAATTAGACTCTAGGACTTTGACTCAGTGATATGTAGAAGCAGGATTTTATTGGCGGAAGATGAAAATGGTAGGAAAAAGGAAATGGAAATGACAAGGAAAATGAAAATAAGTGAGCTTCTTGTAAGTGAGCTTCTTGGTTTTATTTTGTGGGTTAGGGGTGAATGAAAAGAAGTAGATTTGACTGCATGATTGAAACTTGCTGGGAAAAAGGGATTTTGGCTTGCATTGAGGACTCATTGGGATTTACAATTTTACAAAGGGAAGAAAAGACTGGTTGTAATGAATATGGACTTATTCACATGATTCATCATAGAATTGATCTGTTGGAAGTCCAACTGTCGACAAATTAGACTCCTTGAATGTTCATCTGATTAACGCAAACCTGCAAAAACTTGGCATTCACAAAACATAAATATATCCAAGCAAAAGTGATCAATTTCTACTTGGTTTGTTTATGCAAAAATTAAACACCAATGAAACAGATTTAAATAAAATCAAATGTATAAGTTAGCCCAATTCTATGATTTTTTTACAAATCCATTTTAAAATATGAAATCAGTATAATTAATTCCCTTCTTATGTAACTTTTGTAAATAAAATTCAATTTTGTTTTAATTATGCAAATCTCGACCATAGTTGAAATTGTTTCATGATTTGCTTCTATGATATTGAATTTCACATGTCATCATCGATCTTGTATTTGCCAATATCTGCATCATTTAAAAATTGCAAGATGTTAATAGAGATGCGTCAAATAAAAATAAAAATAAAAAAATTCAAGAAGAAAACTAATTGTTACTCCTTGTTGAAAGTTTCACCCTGTTGTCATTTTCTGTGCAAACCATGCAGATATAAGATGATATTTTCCAAACAGGTAGTACATCCGAGGCTTTTGTTGAGAATCCTCAAACTTGATCTTTGATGCAGTACAGACCAATGTGAAAATTTTCTTACAATCCCATCACCAAAATAGTTAATTTATTAAGCTTCCAGACTCCGGGCAGCAACGCTGCTAAGTTTAAGGCACTGTAAAACTTCTTGGTATGAGAAATAAAAGGCATAAATAATACTGCTTCAAATCATCATCAAACAGATTTCAAACATTTTTGTAATACATCTACAAAGCCCTCTCAAATCTGCTTCAATAAGTCTTCTAAAGGTTGTTCCAACAAGGGCTTCAAGGTCTGCGCAAAAGATCTTCAAGCTGCTCCAAAACATCTGCTTTAAAAAAACTTCTCAAAAACTGCTCAGAGAATGTCAAGTTTGTCTACAAGAGAGAAGCTTCAAAGCTCCAAATGTTTGTTCATTAATTATTCAAGATTTTCTACTGAAATGGATGGGTTTGACCAGTGTTGACCGACCACTTATGGACTTCGAATCTGAAGGTAAATAAATTTTTCGCCATCCTTGTACATTCCAGATTAATTCCTCAACCTTTGTTTTTGCGCACCTGTCACACCACATGTTAGAACATAAAGTCATTATAGGATGTTACCAGACCCTGAAAATCTGATAGAAGGACTGTGTCAATTCTGCTCCTAACTTGGTCCAATCTTTGCTTCAATTTAGCTCAAAATGTGCTCATAGAATGATCCAATTTTGTTCTCAAAATAAGATAAAAATTCAGGTCCAATCTGCAAGAAACCATAATACGAATTCAAATTTTGTCACAGTCCTAGCAGTCAAGGAGGTCGAAAGTTTCAGGGGCGAGGAGTGCACGAGACTGAGGTCTATCCTGCCTTTCCATTTCACATTCCCATCGAATTTAAAACCACAATTTGAATTTATTTGTATCTTATACTCACAGCAATAAATCTACTTCACTGCTCTCAAGCTCTAATCGGTGGAAAGATGGTTCTAAGTCGGCCGAAAATATGTGTATAAAAATTCCACAAAAATATCTACCATTGGGCCGTCAAATATAATCACGAGAAATATAATCTGAATTGGATAAGCATGAATGAAGAAAACTACGGGAAATATAATCTAAATTGAATAAGCATGAATGAAGAAAACTGTGGGAAATATAATCTAAACTGAATAAGCATGAATGAAGAAAACTACGGGAAATATAATCTGGACTTCACGTTCCCTTTACTATTGATAGCCTTCGAGCATTGTCACCAGTTGTACTCTCGATTCTCAATTTCTGTATAAGAGATTTTCTGTGCATGGTGAGGAAACGTCTCCTAGGAGTTTGGCTATGCATTAATTTAAAAAAAAACCGTTTTTTCTTCACGTTGTCACCAAAACAGGGTCCCAAAGAACTGCATTTTCCCCTCAAACCGTTAAGAATCCAAGGAAACGATTTCTGGCTTATGTAATTCATTCCATTCCAGCAAAAACCCATGTTTTATTTTTTTGAAATTTTCCTTGGTTCGATCAGAAAATGCTTTTAAAAACTGACGTTTTGCATAGATTGCATTTCTCTGTTGCCTAATGATTGCATACAGTTTGGGAGTATTCATATGAAGCACTTGCTCACTGTATTGCTCATCGATTCACCATGAAATTTGCAGAATCAGTGCAAGATCTGTAGCGTTGTAGCACTGTAATATCGGCAGTGTCTAACTGATATCAGTCAACGTGGATTTTTATTAAGCCAAAGATGCTCTTGCATCATATTATTCAATAGAAACAGTGGCATCAGGTGGTTTTATCAGCATTAAAGGTCAATAAGATTCTGTACAATCCACAATGGTTTTAATGGCCCTTTTCTTCTATGCTTGTAGCTTTTAAAAGCATTATAATTCAATAAAATAAAGAGCCAAGTGTTTCTTAAATGTTGGTAGTAAAATGTTTCAATCGTCTATAGATGTCTCAGTGACAATGCTTCTAGCTGGAAATCCCTTTATTTATCCTTTGATATTGAAACTGACAGGATTATTACTTGTTTTCCTTTGCATTTAAGTTGTCAATTTTCTTATTTGCATCACATGCCATGCCAATTGCAAGTTCGTAATCATATTTCAAGTTATCCTTCATTTTGCATTAGTCTAAGGTTCAAGGCTCGACCGCAGAGAGACAATGGAAAAGCAATGTTTCCTCTTTTTGAGCCAGACTAGTTTTTATTTTCAATTTCCAGTTTCTGTCTTATTCTAGTGCCTTTGCATTTCTTTCCTTTTCAAAGAATTGAATATTTTCATTCAATCACTAAACTATCCAAGTCTTAATACAACTTATTAAGTAGATTGAATTGAAGTTCTGAATCAAATCACTCATTAGGAAGGAGCTTTAATTTCAAATGTGCATGTTTCAAAATTGAACACACTTCAAGCCAATGCACTAGTGTTCATGTTTTGATAGATTATTGTAGAAAAATATGCAATGAACCCAATGTTAAAAACTTATGATCTTAAGACATTGATGATGCTTGTTCAAGCAAAACTTCTGCAAAATTTCAAAGTTCAAGTTTTGGAATTTTAGCATCCAGAAGTCCACTGCATTGTCAATCTACTAGTATGCAAGCATGAAAACCGAAAAAGTGGTTCCTGGAATTCAAGTTGATAGCTTAATATAGTCATGTGATTGCAATTTCTTATAATCGTGCACAAATCAATTTTTCAGCGAGAGTATTTTTATTTGAAATAAATCAATAGATTTTCTGATCTTCCTGATCGCACGTAGCACAGGAAGAGAGCATACTAATCTCTTGATTTATTTTTATTTATGCAGGTTAGCGTGGATGGATAGACACAATTAAAATCTGTGATCAAACCTCGCATTATCTACACTCTTTTTGCAATGTCGCAGGGGCGTTTAGACTCTCGGAAGATAAATCTTTCCGATAATCAAGCTTCTGGCTCACCCGTGATACAGAAACAAGACATAGAAATGCGAATTTATTCATTTATTCATGATGATTTAAAATAAAACTAAAATAAAATTCTACAAGGAAATTCTACGAAGAAATTTTACGAAATCTTACATTAACTTGAAAGATGTTTTATTTTCTAAGTAAAAGAATGCTTCCAGTGAAGCCATCTACGGATTAAAAATTAAAAAATGCTCACATCAAGATTTAAAATTTTTACCTGATTGTTTGCAAGGATGTGAGTAACCTATCTTATTCTAAGAGTTGGCGCAAAGTTCTTTTGCAGCCAGTGTTCATTATTGTTCTTGCTATCTAAGAAGTACCTATTTATCATCTTCAACTTCTCCTGGGTTGACATTAAATGAACTCTGAATGACATCATCAATTGAAACCACACATTTTGGCACCGTTGCTGGGGAAGGTAAACTTAGAAGTACTTATCTAAAATATATAGATCTAGAAAGATTTCTAATTTTTCCGAGTTCTTTTGGTTCTATTACAAGAACACATTCATCAAGATCTCTTCCAACAACTAAGATTCTTACTTTTTTCGAGATCTTAAAGTTCCCTTACAAGAACAAATTCGTCAAGATCTCTTCCAACAATTAAACAAACATAAATCTAACATTCGTCAAGATCCTAAGGCTCTCTTACAAAAACACATGAATTTTAAGATCTCCTCCAATACTAGAACATCTAACAAAAACTTAGAAGTTGAAATAAAATAAAAAACGTAAATTAAATTATACCTAAAATAAGCATGCAAGTGAGGCCATGGGGGCCCTGCATAACTCCACAAGCACACCTCTTCAAAGGAGACTCAGATGTAGAGGCAAAATCAAAGTATGATTCTTTATTTCAAGATCTCCATTACAAACCAACTGTAAGATTACAACTCTAATCTTTTAAGATTAAATACTCCAAAATTCTAAGATTACAAAAACTTACAAATGGAGGAGATTGTACTCCTATTTATACAATGGGATGAGTAAAAAACTCATAATGATGATCCACTAATCTCTCTTTAGTTCCATACATCTCTCAACCATCTAGACACATAACCCCCTTTTGTCCTTGATCTTCTCCATGAGGTTTATCTTATCAAATTCGAATTTGATCTTTCAAGGCCACATAAAGGTGTCTTGGAAGCTTCCTTGGCACCTACACATGTCACAAAAACAATCCACTTTCCATATATGAAGTAAAATATATTATTTTCTAATATTTAATCAAGAAATTCTCTTAAAAATGCTTAAAAATAAATAATATTTGGAAGATATAAATGAGACCCATTAATGGTGAACAATAGGGAAAATGAAGTGACATGGTGGTGAATAATGAGTGATATAATGGAAGCATAGGTGAAAAATGTATGGCAATGAGTGATATTTGTATGAAATTTTGAAGCCCAAACAGAGGTATTTAAAATGTTGAAAATTAAATGGTTTATTTTATTTTCACCATAAAATAAATTTTGGGAAAAGTGGATTGCATTTCAATTTAAAGGCTAAAGTGCCATGATGTAATTAGTGACTTATGATATTTTCATAAGAATGGAGTATGAGAGAGAGTAAATATTTTACATCATGAAAATGTATTAAGGGTGGATGTTCATTGGTATGTTGTATAACTTGAATTAGAGTCAAAATATCCACTATTTCAATTATTGGGTCAAGCCTTGAAGACAAATAAGATGTTAAGGTCAAATAAAAATTTTGATAGCTTGAGTCAAGTTAAACCATTGAGTTATTGTAAAAGGCAGTGCATTTTTCATCCAAGATGAAAATTTGATGTCAAGTCTGGAGTCAAAAATTCTTAAATCAAGTCAAAGGTTTGAATGTAATTGGGTGCATGATCGACGAAGCTCGACACCCAAAGAGTTGGTCATTGTCACACAAGAGTTAATGCAATGGTTGTTTATAGCAAAGAGGAGCAAGAGAGTTTCCATAAATGATTTCAAGATAGAGAATCCCAAGAGGTCAAGCGCAGGAAGAGAGCTTACATTGTTGGATGGAAAGTATGAAGGCTTGCTTAAAAGGGGATTGAATGAAATCCATAAGTGAACAGATGAAGTTCACAAAGAAGGAGAAGATGATTGTTGATAGTCATTTCAAAGGTTCTGAGAAAGACCTCAACTGAAGAAAGAAGAAGGAAGTTGTCAAAGCCAATGGCATACGGAAGCAATTGACTGATGAAGAATATGAGAGGTAGAAGGCTGAGATAGCATTTCACCTTGAGTTATTGATGGAATTGTTGCAGAAAAATAAGAAAGACCAGAGACATTGTTGGAACATGAGGAAGAAAGTGAAATGGCAAAGGCTACACGCAAAGAGAGAAAAACATGTAAACATACAGTTGACAGAAGAGATGAGGAAGCTCAAGTAGATGATGAGTGTGCAATTGAGATGTGGAGAGCTCAGAGAGGTTGGAAGTTTTCATTTGTGACCTAGAATAGGGTGAAATTCTGGGTGAAGAGATCAATGAGAAAGATCTCATGGACTATTGGAGTAGTTCAAAATAATTGGAAGATATGTTGACAAGAGAAGCAGATGAGGCTATGAAGCCTTGTATTTTTAAAACTCATAGTTTGTGTATGTTTGCAGGATGTGCAGAAGCTAGTGGACAGTCTGGTGAAACTGTTATAGAGATGAATGAAACTCTTGAGGTGAAGTGTGATGGAGAATTCCTTTCAGAGAAGGAAGATACTGATTTATTGAATCAAAATGAAATCATAGATGAATTCCTGTTTGGTGTAAGGCAACCAGTTGAAGATGTTGTGGAGCGGAGGCATAATGAAAATGCCAAAGTGATATTCCAAGGAGGTAAACAAATGAATTTGTTTAATGAAACTGATGAAATAATTTTTCAATGTGATGATACAGAAAACAAGATAACTCAAGAGGATTGCCAGAAGAAGAATGAAACTGAGAATGAAGGTTGTGATGAAATGCTGGAAAAAATTCACATGGAAATAGAGTTCTTGGAACGATGGCTTAAGGAACCTGAGGGAGAAGTGAAGCTTGCAAAACCTAATACAGAAGAGATTGCAGTTTTCATGCATGATAGGGATGAAATGTTTTTAACATTTATAGATTTGAGTGAATGTAATAAATTTTCAAATAATAATGTGGTTATGGGTATAGGAGGCGACATTAATAAATATGATGTCGAAATCAAAGAAATTGAGCAGAAAGTATTTGAAGATGAGCTGAAAGATTAGGAGCAGCAAGAAATTTATGTCCTTAGAGACATAAAGGAAACAGAAGTATTGATCCAACAGGATAAAGATGAAAGCATCCAACAATTCAAAATAGGATCTGCTGAAATCTAGAAAGTTTATGATGGAAGATTGGTGCTTGAAGCATCAAAAGAGGCCGAAAGGTCTTATATTTTTAAAAATAATAGTTTTTTGATGAATGCAGATATAACATCGGATGAGAACTTTGTTACTATAGGAGTAATAAATGACTATAGTTGTGATCAAGGAGAAGTTCTTGATTATTCTTCATTTCAGGAAGTTGAGTGTTTACCGCAATTGGAGGCAGAAACATCAAACAAAGAGGAATTACTCCAAGGAATTGGAAAAAGAAATTGTTGGAGAGGCCGATGGAATGCGATTGACAGAGTGAGTGATGTTGGTGATGAATTACAAAAGGGAGTTGATACTTTAAAAGACCAGCGGCAAAATAGATTTTGGAATCCTAGAGGTAGCAAGTCATGGAGACTTGTGGCTGTCACATTATTACAAAAAAGTGGCAGGCCTCATAGACATGAGTCTATGGAAATTTCTCTACATGGGGAGTCTGATGCAGGAGCATCCTGCTTGATTTTCATTAAAATATTGTGTAATTAGGGGGTGATGTCTTTTTAATTATTTTATAAATTATTATGCTCATTTTAAATAAATTGAGAGAAATATCTGAGTGTGAGGTTTATTGTAAATATTCTCTTAATAAATTGAGGATATGAGTGGAATTTGTTTGGCTAGATATTTTAGGGATTAGAAATTCCGTAAATGGAACTTAGTTGAGTCAAAGAAGGGATAAAGATATTTTAGGATTTGGTTGAGATTTGTGTGGAGGAAATCATGGAATCAAATTAATCCATAATTATGTATAAATATGAATCTTGTGTGAGGATGGAGGACAGAGAGAGACACAAAGAGATAGAGAGAAATGGTGTGAGAGTTTATGTATAGGGCCGAGAGCCAAGAGGCCAACAATTGTAATATTCGGCCAAGGAAGGGTTTGCATTTGTAATTTTTGGTGGTATTTTAAGCAATTATTTATTTATTATTTGGCTCTCTCTTCATATGTATTTTGAATCAAGTCTAAGTAGACTTTATTGAAGTTTGTGATTGAGGATTTTATATAAAGGAAACAAACACTCTATTATTGTGCGCAAGGATCTATTTTGTGCAGAATCCATGCATCATTATTATAGAAACTTTATAGAAAATTTTGCTAAAATAGCACATCCATTTTTTCAATTGCTAACAAAAGATGCAGAATTCTTGTGGACTGAAGACTGTGAAGTAGCTTTCTCGAAAATTAAGGGACTGATTTACAGTGATCCAATCCTTCGAGGACCCGATTGGGCATTACCATTTCGCATACATGTTGATGCTTCTCAGACAACAGTAGGCATTGTTTTAGGACAACAGGTAGACAAAACACCGTATGCAGTTCACTATGTCAGCAAGAATTTAATTCCTATTGAATTAAATTACACGATGATGGAGAAAGAATTCTTGGCTGTCATTTATGCTATCAAAAAGTTCCGACACTGCATCACTGGGTATCCTAATTTTGTACATATTGATCATGCATCAATAAGGTATTTTATGAATAAACCTATCACTCCTAGATGTATTACAAGATGGTTGTTATTGCTTCAAGAATTTGATATCACAATAGTAGACAAACCAGGAAAAGATAATGTAGTTTTTGTTTTTCTGTCTAGAATGGATAACAATGATGAATGCACACCTATAGAAGATAGTTTTCCGATGAGCATATTTTTGCAATTTATACTAATCCTTTGTGGTATGAAGATATTTCTAACTATCTTGCTACAAGGAAGGTGCCCCATCATTTGTCATATAGGGAACAGTGAAAAATTATTCATCACAATGGTTGATATTCTTGGATGGCAGGGTACCTCTTCATACAAGAGCCGATAAGCAGATCTGGTGCTGTGTATCTGAGGATGACATTTATGAAGTAATAAAGGCTACCCATGATGGCCCTTGTGGGGGGAATTTTTTAGATAAAAGGACATGCCATAAGGTTCTACAAATGGGATATTACTGGCCTTCTATTTTTCAAGATGCGCAGAATTATGTCAGGAGGTGTGATAGTTTCCAGCACATGGGGCAGCTCGGTCGAGCTGATGAAATGCCTTCGCAGGAATATGTAGTCCTCGAACCTTTTGAGAAATGGGCTATCGACTTCGTTGGACCCTTCAACCCACCCTCCCAACAAAAGGTTCACATTTTGGTCTGTACATATTACGTGACTAAGTGGGTAGAAGCCAAAGTTGTTGCGAAAGTAACAGAGCAGGTGGTTTCAATTTTTCTTTTTGAAGAAAACTTTGCTCGTTAATGTACTCCAAGAGAGATTTTTTCAGATGGAGGAGAAAAATTTACATCACACATGATAGCAAAGCTTATGCAGAAATATGGGGTCAAGCACAAGGTGACATCTCCATACCACCCCCAGGAAAATGGACAAGTGGAAAGCACAAACAAGACATTGGAAAATATCTTGACAAAAACTATGGCATACCATCGTCGAGATTGGGCTGAGAAGCTTCCTGAAGCTCTGGGCATATAGAACAACATGGCGGAACAGAACTGGGTTTTCACCAGTTGAGTTGATTTATGGGAAATCCCCATTGTTTCCAATAACATTTGAAATTAGTATGCTCAGAACAACTCTTGAAGTTGGTTTGGATCTGTCATATGCCTAGAAACACTGACTGGCCCAGCTCAATGAACTAGATGAAATATGTTCAATCGCTGTCCAGAGGACTACTGCTATCCAGCAACAGAGAATGAAATGGCACGATAATTTTATCAAAAACAAGGTGTTTCATAGGGGAGACTGGGCATTACTTTATGACTCTCGTTTTAAGGATTTTAAGGGAAAGCTTTACACTCGCTAGATGGGACCTTACAAGGTGGACACTGTATTTGATAATGGAACAGACAGGCTAGTCACAATTGATGATACACATCCTTCATTTACAACAAATGGACATTGCCTGAGATTATACCACCACCCACCCTCTAAGGATGCTTTCATCAAATATATCTCTGAGAAATCTGGTTTGAAGGTTACCAGCACAGAGAACTCTTCCTCTGCATCCTCACTCTAAAAAAATAAAATTATATATATATATATATATATATGAATAAATACTGTTACTATTTATTTTGTTGTATTTTTGCAGGAGTTACTACTAGGGAGTAATTTTTTAAAGCTCAAAAATTTCTTCTAAGTATCGATGATGTTACTCCTTGGATGCGGCTACTCATGATGTTGTTACTCACATTGCTACTACTCATGATGTTTTTACTCAGTTGCTACTACTCATGATGTTGTTACTTGGTTGCTACTACTCATGATGTTGTTACTCGATTGCTGCTACTCATGATGTTGTTACTCGGTTGCTTCTACTCATGTTGTTGTTACTCCTTGATAGCTGCTACTCAATGTTGTTACTCCTTGGTTGCTGCTATTCACGATGTTATTACTCTGGATGTTGTTACTCGCACTGTTGTTACTCCAGATGTTGTTACTCCGCATGCTGCTACTAGTCATGTTGTTACTCTGGATGTTGTTACTCGCATTTCTGTTACTACAGATGTTGTTACTCCGGATGTTGTTACTCGCATTTCTGTTACTCCAGATGTTGTTACTCCAAATGCTGCTACTCGTCATGTTGTTACTCTGGATGTTTCCACTCGCACTATTGTTACTTCAAATGTTGTTACTCTGGTTGTTGTTACTCGTATTGTTGTTACTCTAGATGCTGCTACTCGTCATGTTGTTACTCTGGATGCTTCTACTCGCACTATTGTTACCCCAGATGTTGTTACTCCAGATGTTGTTACTCTGGATGCTGCTACTCGCACTTCTCTTACTCCATCCTCATCATTATTGCGTCGTCATTCTACCAACTGTCACTTCCTCCAAGTAGGCTGCCAGGTACATCTCCACTTGACTTTTATGGATTTAATTAAATATTCCATGTGAAGACATTAATGTCGTGGACAGAAACTTTTAAGTTGGGGGGGGCGGAGGGGGTGTCGTCATAACTAAACAACGGCGTAATGATGCTTTCACAAGTCATTATTACAACTACGTGTGTGGTATACCCTACGATCCTTACCATACTCCCTATAATCATTAAATACGTATTGGGATCTGCAACACGCATATGATACAGACTGATCAATCCTTTCCACCTCATATGAAATAATTACTATTCCATTCATCGCACTTACCATATTTTTTTATGATTTTTCTCGTTTCCCGAGAATTACCATCCGTATTTACCATTACTACCCTTCATTTTTCACCATGTTGTTTTTCCAAATTTGGTATCCACCACTCTGTCCAATGGTCTGTTGTTCCAGAGTGTTGTTACAGTCTCCACAGGATGGGCAGACTGGCTGTGCGGCATGAACCTGAAAATACAGTCTTAGTCCGCAGCAACCCAAATGTATGGAAAGTTTTTGTCAATGCAGGATGGGATACCTACTTCGATAGATTGCAGGGGTTTGACAGGGGAATCACAATGGATTTTGTGCTTAATTTGGATGAGAATCGCTCGCGAGTCAGAGGATTGGAAATTCCTCTCATAGAAGAAGTAATTACAGAAGTTAGTGGGCTAAGATAGCAAGGGCAGCAGTGGTTTGCTTGGAGAATTCCTCTCCTAGAGTTTCCCGAACTATTTTTGCAGGCTGGGGAAAGCGTCGTTCAATTGGGCAGAGGATATGAGCGCAAGTCTATACCGTATCCATGGAACGAAGTAGCAGGTTTTTTAATGAAATACATAACTTGTGAAGGTCGGGCCACAACTCTATTCAAATATCATTTTAAAATCTTAGATCACCTTCGATTTCCACAGGCTCAGGTGCATTCCTTAAACATGCTCTTCTTTCTATTAAAACAATTACAGCATATGGAACAGTCCGCTCGGCGTTCACACCGGATGCCGGTAGTTCTCTCCAATCATAGATTGGTTCGCTTACTGGTCATGCATGCAATAGTTCGATTTCGAATTTCTTGGACAGAACTCTACGAATCATCGAAAGAAGCGATAGCAGCGGTCATTGCTGCTAGGGAGGAAGAACCAGTATCTCTAGCTAGTTTAGCAGAAGAAGAACAGTCAGAAGAAATGGAAATAGACCAGGAAGAACTGAAAGAAATGGAGATGGAGGTTGATCAGGAAGAACTGAAATAAATGGGAATGGAGGAGAAAATTGGTGATACAGTCAAGGTTTTAATGTAAGAACCAGCCTCGCCTGAAGAACCTATAGATGAAGGGATTATGGATATAGTGCATGAAGTTGAGACTGTCTTATAGTCATCAACTTTTATCAATAAAGAACAAGAAGGAGGAACATTAGACAGAGGGATGGCAAGTGACAAGAGCCTGCAAGAAAAAACATCAATTCGCCCGCGTATATAAATATTGAATTAAGCGGGGGTGTTACACAAGAACCACCCTTGATTCAGCTAGAACTGGGAGACAGAGAAGAATCAATCTGTGAAGTCGACACTGTTCCACAAGAACTAGTGTCGACCACATAAGAGGAAGTAATCCATGAAGAACAACAAGACATAGGAGAAATAGCCCGCGAAGTTGGTATTGTCCCACAAGAACTAGTATCGAACGCAGGTGAGGAAGTAATGCATGAAGGACAGAGGAGGACAAAAGAAAACAAATCAGAATCGACACTGCCCATTGTCCCTAAGCGCCACCTCGCCAAGTAGCAGTGCATGAAAGTCCGACCCAAGTTGGAAATAAGGATGATGAAGCTATTCCACATTCTCCATTCCAGTCTCTGATGCCTAGATAAGTGAGGGGATTCCGCTCGCCCCAACGATTAATGGAGGAAATAGTTGTTGCACTGGTGCTGAGATTCATCGACCCAGGGAAGAACGTGACCAACATTGGTCCATCAATTGCTGGGACGCAACCAGAGCACCCAGAGGCTCATAAGGGAAATGGAATTTCTGTGGAAACACTGGAGCAAAGGATGGTCGATGGAAGTGCTAAAAAAATGGTAGGATTCCCTGAGGTAAATGTAGAGGAGGATGCCCCTGAAGACAGGGAGCCCAACCAGAAAGACCTAGCAGAAAAACTAGTTGATAATATCGACATCATTCCACTACCTCCTAAGCTTGTTACAAGCCTGGGAGATGAATTTATTGTCAAACAAGAGTAGATTGAACAATGTGAAAGAAGGAGATTACCTCTGAAGAAAAGGTATCAACTTCAGTTCAATGAAACCATGTGCTTGAAGAAGGAAGTTCAGGAGCTAAAGAGGCAAGTATCTCGGTTGAAGAAGAAGGTAAAATTATATAACTGGAAGGCAGTAAAACCTAAAATTGAGGTCTCCTTTTCATGAATATTAACTGGACTGTCTGACCAAACAAATATTTGAAGGTCGTGTTGGAAATGTTTTCATTGATGGCAAAGGAGCACAAAAGAGCAGCACCTGAACCAGCAATAAGGAAAAGGAGATGACAAAGGAGGAGCACTTGAAACATCATCCAAGGAGCAGAGAAAGCATAAGAAGAGGTAGCAAGGTAGCAAAATAAGCAAGACAGATAAGGAACTGAGGCAGCAGACAAAGTAGAGACAGTGAATAGAAGCAGAGGCAACGTAATGTACAAAAGAGTTGAACTTAAGAAATGTAGTGCAAAGAAGGCAGCAAATGCAGAGATAGGCAAAGAACATAGGTACAGCAAAGGCAGAGGTTGAGTAGCAGAAGCAGCAAAAAGAAGAAGCAGGGCAGCAAAGAGAAGTAGAGACAAGACCATTTGAAGAAGCAAGGAGCAACATTAGACAAGAAGAAGAGATAGAAACAGAGAGATAGCATAGACAGGCAATGGAAGCAGCAAAGAAGCAAATGAAGGCAGAGGAAGCGAATATAATAGAGGCAGAACCGTTATCTCAACAGTAGAGGTAGAGGCAGAGCGATAGAAGCAGCAGAGGCAGAGGCAGAGGCAGAGCAGTTATAAAATTCCAAGAATCATACCCCAAGCCGGGAATTACGCATATAATGCAAAACCAAATTCCGGGAATCGCACACTCCAACTTGGCGTTATATATTTAACATAATTCACAAATATTATTCCAGGAATCGCATGACCCATTGGCAATGTACACATATTTATCTGTTATATATATGTGTGAAGCACATCATATAAACAATAGTCAAGGCATATACATTAATATATTTAAGCGGAGCACGTAATGTAAAGTGGGACCCCTCCCCAATCGTAATCGGAGATCACAAGAGCAGCGTAATATGTAACCCACAGGAAATCGCGATTGCAATGAGAATCCCGACCCGACGGGTCTATAAACCGTAATTGATAAGTCTTGCAACTCAAAGTTGCGATTGCGATCAATCGCAATCGGAAATCGCAAGGGGAGCAGAACATCACAATATAAGAGTTGCAATTGCGATTGGAAGCCTAGACCCGATGGGCTTATAAACTTTGATTAATAAAATTTGAGTCCCAATCGCATCGATATTAGTCAATCGCATCAGCAAAGAATAATGAACAGTGACTCAATCGCATCGGAGTATTTGAAGTTGCGATTGCGATCAATCGCAATCGGAGTAGGAGCGATCAATCGGAATCGGAAATCGCTGGAGGATCAGTATATTGCATCAGAAAACGTGTCAGGTGGGCCCAAAAGGGCATTCTTTAAGTATTAACAAGATTATTCATTGATTATAGTAGAAGCGGAAGTTTGTTTGTTAAAACCTTATATAAGGACGCCGAGAGTCGATTTAAGATTGTATTAAAAGAAGCTGTAATATATATAAAAGGTGATTGTATTAAGATGTGCCATGTGGTCCGTGGGTTGTATGTATATGCCTCAGCTTAACGGGAGGGTGATTGTTAATATACAACGATTGTGATCTATGCTCGTTCCGCTTGCGAAACTTCCACATCAACAAGACACTCGTGGCATGAAAAGGGTTCGAATTTCCCTGATTTAAAAGTCAGCAATTGCATTTTATTTATTTAAAAGGCACAGTTACACGTATGCAGCAGTTACACCCCCACAGAGGACGGGAAAGAAAACAGAGCTGAAAGGAGATAAAACACAGTCATAGAAAAGACAAAGACATCCAAAGAAAATACAAATGCGTAGCGATTCAAAAGACTAAATGAGTTGAGCTCGTGTTCACATTGTAATTCGAATGTAAATGTTTTAATTGTTTTTATTGTTTGTGATGCATTGGCAAGTCTCCTAGAGAGAACAAATTTCACCGTAATGTTAAATTGATACCTACTTCTGCTATATTTTTCTAGACAAGATAAAAGGGATTGAGAAGGCAGTATGAAAAGAGACATGACAGGCAAAGAGACATGGTTGTCCATTTCGAATTCCCAGTGGAATACAAACATCCATGAAGCTATTTTTGTATAAAACAGGGTAATATCCAAGGGGAGATAGTTGATGAAAATAGAATGAGAAAAGGAGAGAGTGTGCAGCAGTATTGAAGAAAGTTGAAGAAAATAAGAAAGTTGCAAGAGGTCAGAGAGTGTGAATATAGAGAATGCAAAGTATGAAGAATTGAGGAGAAAAGACATGAAGAAGGAGGAGCTGAGCAGAGAAGAAGGAGGGGCTAAGCAGAGATGATGCAGGGTTGATATGAGGACTGATGAATAGCAGAAGAGAAGGTACAGAAAAGAGCTGATATCCAAGGTAAATCAGCAAGTGTTTTTCTTTTGAAAGAGTAAGGAAGTTGGAGCTTCCCTATCAAGTTGTAGCTTTATAGATGTCAGTTGTAGCTGACTGAGGTAGGAGCCTCAGAGGTTGGTGCCTAGAAAATAGATGGGAGTTGGTGCTTCCACATCAAGTTGTAGCTTGATAAAATGTCACGTGTAGCTGACTGAGGTTTTGTATCTGACTGAGGTTGGAGCCTCCTGGTAGGTTGGTGCCTGCAGAAAATTGATGGGAGTTGGAGCTTCCTTGCAAGTTGTATCTTGCAGAATTGAGGTTGGAGCCTCCTGTATGTTGGTTCCTACAAAAAATCACTGGTGAGAGGGAGTTGGAGCTTGCCTTTGCATCACAGCAATAATAAGATGTGGTTTTCTCCCTTTATGGGTTTCCACTTATATCTGGTGTCTATGTGCATGATGTCTATGTGTTGATATGATATATCTATTCTGCTAATACTTGCTGCTAACATATTAAGACTGCTGGTACATTATCTAATCTGCTTATTAATTGCTGCTCATAAATAAAGATTGCTCACACAATATGTTGATCATGGAATGAAGGTGTTAATAAAGTAACATAAGTTTTAAAGGAAAAGTTTTAAAAGTCCATGAATGTGTTAAACTGATTCACCCCCCCCCCCTCAGTTTAACTAAGACTTCAACAGGTCGAGAATTCTTCTTGGCTGCTGAAATCCAGAGATGGTAGTCTGCTGTGAATGGTCATAAGAAGGAGACACTGCAGGTTCAAGAATAGGCTACAGATATCGTTACAGGATACATAGACCAGTTGGATAAAGTGTGGCAGACTCAAGCAAAGCAAAAGGCCAAGATAGAAGAGTTGGAGGAACAAGTGCAGTTGCTGCAATCAGATAAGGAGAAGATGATTTCCTTAGTGCAGCAGGTAATAGCCTGTAGACCTCTTGCACCTAGCTATGCCTTATTCCTTCATGAAAAAATTATTTTCTTTTGCCTTGAGAGTATATATAAAGAAATATGTCACGAGATTGAGGATCCCATCCAGTTTATTCGTATCTTGAAAATTCATGATATCATAGGACAACACTTAATGTGCAAGCTCTACATGCATGGTTACTTCTTAAGGCATGATCAGGCCTTCAACCCCGTTCCATTCGTAGGGGATATTCATTTACGAGCCTTTGCCTCCTATACCATCAATCATATTAAATGGATAAAGGCCTATGATATGTTTGAAGAAAACCAAGTCACAAGGTTTCTAATGATGAGGAGGGAGCATGGCCAGTCAAAAAATATTTATAACAAGAATTTTACCTTTTTATAGATTGAGGGGCATAGAGGACACATGTTGACAACCCAGAAATTATGTGCTGACCTCTGTGTCAGATAGGTAATAAATTTCAGTAGGGAAGTGCTGGACAGTTGTCATAGGAGGTGGATGTTGTCATCTTCAGCCGTTAGAGGTCGAGAACCATTTGGAGCACCTAAATTTTCACGGGCACTAGAAAGGGTACCACGTTTTTAGGCATGCATTCAAACTTGTGGGGTCAGGTGGATGGGGCTGAGGTTTCAGTTTCCGCTTATTTGGTTGCCAGCCGAGAAATATACTCCTACATATAACGTTGACCCAAACTGATGGGAGGATGTTGTTCTGACGGAAGGTTATAAACCCCATGGGACAGAGATGACCAAAGAATATGATCTCACACAGCTTCATGCCAGCCACAGTCAGTCCAAACCAGATATGAGGAGACAACGAGTTGCACGAGGACATGTAGATAGACCAGTTGGGGGGAGATGTTGGGTACCAAATCTGTATACTTTTCTCTCCCATTTTCGCCCACCTTTCTATCTCCTTGCATCATTAATTGTTCTAAAATACATGAGTTAAAACCCTTTCCACTATCTTACATGGAATATTTAATTAATGAAGTAATAGTCATGGAGGTTTTACCTTTGTAATCATTAACTCCGGTATTTTTATAGATCTGGTAAAAGAAAAGGGATTACAACTGTGAGCCATGGAGCAGCTCCTAATTTCCAGCGTTATCTTTACCTACTGCTACAGTGCAACAAACTCAGCCTTACCCCAGCGCTATTTCAGGATTTTCATGGCTTCCTTTTGGTAACTAGGCTGCTATTCTAACAGATGCATAATTGTAAATATTTAGTTGTTAGAGGAAATCTACGATTTCCTGAAAATTTGTATAAAGATGGTGTTGGAAATATGATGCAGAGTGTTTTCCTTGATGGAAACCTACTTGATGAAGTTGTCTTTGGACAAACAACCTATTTGATATTGATGTAAATCTGATGTGGAGATTGTTGGCGTATGTTGTCCTTGATAGCAAACTATGTGTTAATATGTAAAGATGATGTATCTACAGATCAACTCAGGAGTAACAGAAGAAAGGAATTTCAGGAAGTGCCAAAGAAATGATAAATAAGGTATGTCACTATGCATACGCGGGTTTGTTAAGGCTAAGTAGTGTATGTACGCGGAAAAGTACGTGCCAAGTTGCGTATGCCTAATTGCGCTCTAAATTTATAAAACCAGGGGTTCTTGCCATGGTAGTGACCCATTGTATTGAGCGCTTGAATATCTATTTGATCTCGCCCAGGAATACCATTGGAAGTGGTGTGGTTTTGGCTCATGGTATTGAAAAAGGCTAAACCTATATAAGGAGAAGAAGATCATTGTGCAAGGGTGTGCAAGTGTTTGGGCTTTAATGAATAATTTACTCTGAAGTTTATCTGTATGGTTGAACTCTATTCTTAATTGATAGATCTGAATCTATGATGCACCTATGAATATGATGAAGGTTCAAAATCTCTAGATCTGGAAATGATGAATCTCTAGGATGATCTGAAACGAAGTAATGAAGACCTGGAGCAAATCTGTTGAAGAAATTGAAGAAATTTGGGTAAGTTCATAGATATGGTCTGTTCTGCAAAGTTTATCTTTTATAAATATATACGCAGGTTCAATTCGTGAAAAGCGCGTGTATACGCGGATCTATTTAACTAAAGGCGCGCGTATGGGTAGTTAGGGTTATTTTGAAATGCACACAGAGGTATACGCAGGTTCAATTCGTGAAAAGCGCGTGTATACGCGGATCTATTTAACTAAAGGCGCGTATGGTATCTGAACTTATAGTTGCTCAAGGTTGAATGTGATTCTGCATATCTATTCTGAAGTTTGGGTTATCTCTAATATTCTGGTTACAGTGGTTTCACTATTCTATTGGAAGAAATGGGCAAAGTATGATTGTTGATAAGTGAAGGGTTGTGTTGAAGCGGTTTGATCCAGTTTGAAAATTGATGAAACATGGTCTGCAGTGGTGCTGAGGGTCGAAGCTTTCAGTAAGGGGGTAGTAGCTCCCTTCTAGTAATGGCTGGTAAACAAGAGCAGGGGGTAGTTTCTCCCTTCCAGGAGAGGCTGGTAAACGAGAGCAGGGGGTTGTAGCTCCCTTCCAGGAGAGGCTGGTAAACGAGAGAAAGTTGTAGCCTTCTGCAGGTGGGTGCCTACGTGCTAGTATGAGTCTGCGCCAGTACATTGTTGTAATATTTTTTCCTTATAATAAATATTGAAGACTGAGATGACGGCAGCGGTGGTTTTCTCCCGAATTGGGTTTCCACCTAAAATCCTGGTGTTCATATGTGATGCTTATGTGTGTTGATTTATTCTGTTGTTACTGCACATATCTATTGCTTACTAAACATCTAATGAATGAATGATGCAATAATCAGAGATAAGAATTATCTGCATAATAAGAGATCTGAGCATACGCGAGTTTCCTTAAGGATAACCGCGTATATACGCTAGTTTTGTTCTGTAAAGTAGCATATGGGTTTTTGAGAAAATAAAAGTAAAAAGTTGATTGATAGATCAAGATACTGATTCACCCCCCCTCTTAGTATCTTTCCCAACAGATGGCCTTCGGGATGTGAATCGGGGTTAAGAAAGAAGACACAGATTTTGTAACAGAAGCGTTTTCTAGTTAATTGAATGCACAATATTTTTTTTGTCCCACCTGTAAGCTGTGAGTTTGTCACAGCCCTGATCAGAGAGTTGGGCTCACTCTTCTGATTAGGTGCTGTGTTATATTTCATTTGTTGATTTTATATTTTGATTTGTTATCATTACTGTTGTTCCAGTATAATTCTACAATTTTTGTGAATGCCTTTTTAATTCTGCAACCCATCTTAATTGTTGTTACAGTGGTTTGCTTGTTCATTAATTAAAGCCTGTGATTCAATAACAGGTTATGTGATTTCTCTTGCATATATTGTGTGCGCTAGTCTTGAAATAACTAACGCCCTGGGTTGATAATTTATGTGGAAAAAGGGTTTGAATATTTGTTCGCATCTAGACACCAACACCACTTTAGTCACTTTATTAATTAAAAAACACTTTAATAACAAAATGTTTACTTTATTAATTAATTAATAAAGTGAAATTTTGAAAAAGCATAGGAAATTTTAATGATGATGTCCATAAGTAGACACCCTTATGGAAATACATGTCTGAGCTACAAACACTAACAATATTCTAGTGTCTGAGCATATGGAAAAAGGAAATTTGCTGACAGCTAACTAGAATCCTAGTCAGTTGTTGAAGAGTTATCTTTAAATGATTATCTTTTGGCAGAGGGTTTTAATGAAGATGTTAGATCAATATAAGAGAGTCTCCTAGAATCATGAGGTTAGGAAGATGCAAATATTTAGCCAAAATTACTCTTAGAAGAAGCCCATACAACTCAGTGTGGTTATTAGTCATGCAACCCAATTTCCACAAAAATATCAATTTTATGATTCCATTGAGATTAAAGACGATGCTTTCCCTGCCACCCCTAACATTGATTAGATCTAGTTACTTTGCTGGTAATATTAACTTTTGCATGCAGCAAAAAATGAGAAAAGCAATCACACATTACACAAATATTTTTTCCCTTCTAGATCAATTTATTATTTAGAAATATATTTAGAACTTACAATAGCTCCCTCACAAGGAAGATGGATTTGAGAATTATTCAAACAAACAACAAACTAGAAAATTACAGTTTGCATGGAAATCGGGCATCCTACTCTCAAATTTGTCACAATGATACCGAATATGTACGATGGTATGAAATCTGTACAGATTGTGGTATTGATTGATTTGTTGAGTTGTTTGGATGCTCTTGTCTCGTTGAAGACTAGTTTCCTTCTCATTGCTGAAATAGTTTTGAAACTCTTGCCAATGGATGAAAATCAGATCTTTGATTTTCTCCTTCACTCAAATGACTTGTAAAACGAATGTTTAGTGTGTCTTTATCATTTTCCCTTTCTTTATTTTATAACTTTGACATGATCCAAAAACTTAGTATTCAATGATTAAGATCTAAATGTGATATCAATGGCTCTCTTTTAATTAAATTATTAAGTGATCCACTTTAGTCACTCTATTAATTAAAAAACACTTTAATAACAAAATGTTTTCTTTATTAATTAATTAATATAGTGAATTTTGAAAAATCGTAGGAAATTTTTAATGATGATGTCCATAAATAGACACCCTCATGGAAATACATGTCTGAGATACAAAAACTAACAATATTCTAGTGTCTGAGCATATGGAAAAAGGAAATTCGCTGACAGCTAACTAGAATCCTAGTTAGTCGTTGAAGAATTAGCTTTAAATGATTTTCTTTTGGCAGAGGGTTTTAACGAAGATGTTCAATCAATATAGAGAGTCTCATAGAATCATGAGGTTAAGAGGATGCAAATATTTAGAAAAAATTACTCTTAGAAGAAACCCGTACAACTCAGTGTGGTTATTAGTCATGCAACCCAATTTCCACAAAAATCTCAATTTTATGATTCCATTACAATTAAAGATGATGCCTTTCCTACCACCCCTAACATTTCAATCATACACACACACACACACACACACACACACACACATATATATATATATATATATATATATATATATATATATATAAGTGTTTAATTTCTTTTACATTCAATATGACACATGATTGATATAGAAATTTTACACAGGAAAATTTTGATTTCAACCTATAACAAGGATAGTTGCAGAGCAGCAAGTCCCTGCCAAGAGGCAGTGGACGTTTTGAATTTCCACTTGCAACCAACTCTATTAATTGAATGGATCACAGCAGAATCTCTTTAAAGGGGAATTACAGGTAAGAGGTTAGAGGATAAATCTGAAGGAATAGAAAATGTGTTTTAGTTTTCCTTTATGCAACATTTATATCCTAGGAAATGTGTTTCACTGATATCTCTGCCTTCGTTTTACTAATCTATCAGACCATATGCCCAATTGATTTATGTTTTTGGTCAGTTTGTGAAGAATGTGATATATGATTTCGATAATAAAACCCAGAATTTAAAAAGGCCCATAATCTAGCCCAATTTGTGGCAAAGTTATTCATGAAACTCAGTTATCGTTAAAATTTCATTTTCTCATGCATTTGTAGATATCACCTTAACCCATGGTCACTCTAAAAAGCGACTCTTAATTTCTATGATGTACAGAGATTGTGTGTCACTAATCTAGAGCAGTTGTTTTTATTTCATGTTGAAAATGTCGATCAATTCCAAGGCATTCCATTGTGTCAACAATCTGCAAACGTTTGATTAAATCATAATTGGCATCTTCCATTTCGCTCGAAAACAAATTCTTGATCTCGCCAATAAACTTTCCAACGTGTTCATAATATGAAGGCGCTTGCTTCTAGTGTAGTGCAATTAAAATATAAAATATATAAATGACGAAGATAGAGATAGGGGCAACGAACAAAAAACAAAAAGCAAAGAATCAGCAGATGAAAAAGCTACAAATAAACGGCATAAGAGACACTGAAATTATACCTCATAGAACTCATCGTCCCACACGTTTCCGTGATGATTGACAGTGCATCGAGGGATGGAAATTTCATTGCTGAATTTGGTGCAAACAGATTAAAAAATATTAGCCATAGCACTACACTTTGCTATGCAATTTTAACACTACACTTTGCTATGTCATGAATGGACGATATGGGTTTGATGTCTGTTGTGTTCCATACAGCTCCAATTCCTACAAACACATGGTAGCAGAGTCCATAAATAAAAGCACTCTGAAGACTATTCACGGGCTGTCATTATAAATACAATTGAAAGACTGTGATTCCTGATTGCATCAAACTAAACAATGGATCTTTGACCAAAAAATTTAATTAAAAAAAATGAAACATTAATATAATAATTAATATAAATTAAAAAAAAAAAAACTTGCATGTGAGCACCGGAGGTTGCATGCCGCCCACGTATCCTCTCCACACTAAATATCTAGTCTTTTGAATTAATTCAGTGCAATAAATTAATTTAGTGCATAGTCTTGTGTGCACCAAACATGGGATGATATTCACTGAATACCAATCTGACGATTGAAGTTTGCAAACAAGCTAAAAATGAAACAGATGGCAATGGTGCAGAGTTAAAAAGCATTAGTGGCATTGAAGGTAAATAGTAAAAGAAATTCACTATGTTCAATTCAATACAGTTTTCAGCAACCGAGGGCTACGATCTCTATTTGTATGCACGGTGACCAAAGGCCCTAACACTTGCATGGGCTCATACGCTTCCCTTCAGGCACAAAGAATTCTCAGAGGCAAAAAAATGCACAGAGACAGCGAAAGAAATCATAAATTAGGTGGTCACATGGTAGGGAGGGGTGGTTAAACGAGCATCCGAGCTTCAGCATTTAGTCACCTCCGCACTTGCATTTTAGTCTGAGGAATTTAGCTCCAGCCTTGGGGTTTTGTGTCGACTAACTTCAAGGGAACACATGCACAGCCTGAGCAGGGGGAATTTCCGTGTCCTTTGAGCTGCATTTTCCTTTGAAAGGAAAGAGTCGTGAGATTCTAGAAAAATGAGGACTTGAGGCACTTTTTACCTGGCCGCAGTTAGTAGTAGGATCAGAGGTGCCCATGATCCCAAGGATAGGGCCGAGGGAAGGATACCAAAACCCAAAGATATCATAGATTTGGATGAATTCGATTCTGAGAAAATAATTAGCAAGAAGTGAAGCAAAGAAGCAGAAAAGAAGAAAAAGAACGGCTGCAAAGAAACTATAACTGTAAATGTAACTATAAATGGAAATTTAAATGAAAATGGAAGAGGAAGAGATTCTCAAGCGGAGGGCTTCATTTGAAAAAGAGGAAGCTAAGCGTATAGTAGGTGAGGTCGCTGGAGACGAGCTTTGAAACCAAGAGCAAACTCGAACCAGAGCAGAAGATGCAGCTCGCAGCGGAATTAGGTCTCCAACCGAGACAGGTAGCGGTGTGGTTCCAGAACTGTTGGGCATGCTGGAACACGAAGCAGCTCGAACGAGACTACGATGATCTTAGAAATAAGGTGCGCAAGGGAAAAACTAGAAAGCGTGAAGCTGAACTTCTTTATAAATATCCCCTTTGTCCAGAAATTCTATTTATAAACTAGCTTTAACTTACCTTCTCATCACAGAAGGAGGTTCTGCAACCCACACTGAGATTTTATGAGGCTGTAAACTTAAGTCCCTGTTAAATTGAATTTGGTGTTTAAATTAATTTCAACTACTATTTTGTGACAAATATTGAAGCACAAAGGAACTTAGACCAGTAAAATAACATGATAGTATCACAAAACCTGTAATATAAAACACTACATGGAAAAGTGGAATATTACCTGACAACAAGTTTACCAATTCTCCCAATTAAAAAAAAAAACCCCAATATATACCAAAGCCAAAGAATGTGGCATTTAATGACCAAAAGAATGCTTTACAGTTCTGTGCTTAATATGGTTTCTGTTGGAAGAATTTTTTTGTTTCATGTTTAAAAACGATCTCTTGAAGATAATATTGCATATTCATTTTGTCCAGTCATGAACTTGATATAATTCATTTGGAGTCAGTTGAAATTTTTACCTGCAGAGAAGGAATTGTTAGTTGGATCAAGCGAAAAACCGGACCTGCCATATTCGATCTCATCACAACTGAGGATGCAGAAACTCTATTGGACTAAAGAACCACAGTTGTTGTTGGTTTGTTTGACTCTTTAGAGGTAATCTTTTAGTCTTGAAATGGATTTCAGTCAAACTCTTGAAATCATTCATCTTGATCCAATTTTTGGGGTTATGTTTTAGTCCATGAAGATAGGGTATTGTCGGGCACTGTCTGTTCTTATGGTAGTGAAAACCAAGGCTGGTGCGGCTGCCCACCTGAGTGGCAGACACGGTACCCCTGGCCGCACATAGTCCCCCTGCAATATGCTTACAATGTTGCGTTTTTCCCGGCGGTTCAGGCTTAGGCGCAGAGCTCAGGTACCTTCCCTGAGCTACGACGCGAACATATAGAAGGTCTCAGTTGGCTAAGGAGATGGGTCTTCTGAAGAGACTTCATGAAACCCAAAAGAGTAGGTCTTCTGAAGTGAAAAGAAGCTTCAGTAATTGGAGTAAGTCGGTACCTAAGCCCATGACACATCCTTGGCTGACATTTGCATGGCTATATAGGTGGGAGTTACAAAGCCACTCACCTAGCAGAGCAAGAGAGCAATATTTGGCGTATGTACTTAATCAGTAAACATAACATCATAATATAAAATGTCAAGAACTAATGCTAACATTAAGTAATTAACATTGAAAGTATTTGAATCGATCCACATTTATCCTAAGTATAAGGACATCTTGCCTCGATATGAGGCCAAATAAGACCTCTAAAATGCTCATTAGTTGAAACGACAATTAAACTAAGCTTATTAGATCACGAAAAAAAAACAAATTTCAAACATAAATTTAAATTAGTTTGTTCAACCAAAACAAATACTACAAACTAATTTTCAATTACTATAATCCCTAATCCCTATCCTACCCAATCCCTATCCTACCCACAGACAACAAGGACTAATAAATTTTTAATTAAATTAATATACACATATAGTAATTAACAATGTACAAATTATAGCTATATAATACATGATATTATAATATATAATGCTCATATTGTGATACCATTTCTTAATGTACATCGTAAGTTATAAGTTCTATGCAACTTTTTGGACTCTTCATCCATATCTACTCTAAATAGTAATTTTGAGACTCTAGGGGATGGAATTATTTATCACGATTGAGTGGATGGGAAAGTGTGTCTCACCCTTACACAGTTTTTTAATATAAAAAAGGTGCCTTGATGAAAATAATCATCATTTTAATATAAAAAGTTACCATGATGGAAATCTTTATCATAATTGAGTGAATGGGGAGCCACGTTCGGGGAATCGTGTCTAACTCTTACTACTGCAAACATTTTTATAACCTTATTTATTTTAAATTTTGAGAGTTTTGAAAGTGTGGGTAAGTGGTGTAAATTTAAACATAATTTTTTTTTCATAATTCACTGTATTTTTTTTATTAATTGATTTCTTTTTTTTATTAAAATATTTTGATTGATTGATTTTTTCATTTTTGTTTTGAGGATGAATCATATTAGATGATTTTAAATGTTGATCAGTAATTTATGATGTGATTAATCTGAAAGACATTATCAAAATGAATATGAATCACAAAAATATAAGATCAAACATAAATTTATTGTTTATTTGGTTTTTCTTTTTCTTTTTTAAATTATAAGGTTGAGTGGTATAATTTATAAATTTTAAATATTTTAAGATTTTCTAAAGTGTTAAATTCATTTATATATTTAAAAATATATTTTAAATACCTATATACAAATATAGTTTATTACTTTTTTTATTATCTAAAAATTATCATCATTTTTAAATATACATAGGCCAGCCTAAGTTGAATATCAACATGTTCTATATAGAAATGTCTTTTCTTTTTCTTTTGTAAATATAACTTTATATTACTATCCAGAACCAAGGGAATTACAAAAGATCTCGCTTTTGGAAACTATCATGACTATATGAGGCCCTTTGTAGACAAAATCCCTATTTCGGTAAACAAAGATAGGGACCTTTTTTTACTTTGATAAGGACCCAGAAAGAAGGGTGTCTCTCAAGAAAGACTTTCTTGCTTTCAACCACCCCTTAGAAAATGAGATATTATGACCAAAACTAAACATAAAAACGTTCAGTACTACAATAGTTACAAAATAGAGTGACCAAAGTGCTTATATACTAGAAGCAATATGAAAAAGAACCAATCAAGGATGATGATTGTCAATCCTGTAGAGACAACAATGTTAGAGTTCACTACTGGTGAGATTGAATTACCATTGATGGAATTGATGGGAACTATGTTGATAACAATATCTGCATCTTTGTGACCATTGCTTGTAGTATCCCAGTCTGAGGCAATGCACTGTTCCACCCCAGTTAATCTTGCAGTTATGTCATCCAAGTTGTAGCAAATGTTTCTCGTTATATGCTTGAGTTTTTCCTGACCTGCAAAAATTTTGAAGTTGTCAATTTGTTTATCTATGATAACCTTACTCAATAGTGTTTTCATTTGTCAATGATAGACAATGGAGTGTAAGAAGTGGAAGCATATTTTCCAGAATTTTCCCAGGTCCAATACCCATTCGACACAGTTTCCACTAATCTCTGAATCAAAAAATAATGGGCAATCACCAAATTCCTTGACTTCCGAACATAGTATTTCCTTCCAAACTTCCAATAAAACAGATTCAAAAACGTTAACCACAAACTCCCAACCAAAAGAACGACAATATTTAATTGAGGAAGACCCAACAACCCGG
Organism: Pinus albicaulis; assembly: GCA_034641835.2. NCBI lineage: Eukaryota > Viridiplantae > Streptophyta > Pinopsida > Pinales > Pinaceae > Pinus > Pinus albicaulis. The sequence goes on from CM076581.1 coordinate 1,046,213,147, forward strand.
CCTCTACATGTCGGTTGCCGCATTCTTGGGGCCATTTTAGAAATGTCTTCGATGGCCATGTACAAAGCCGGGTGTGACTATGCCTATACACCGTGAAAAGTATAACACAACGACATGCAACCAACCTGACGTGTGATATGTGGCCTAAATTTGGATGTAATATGGGGTTGATAAATAAATTTAGGTACAATATTTAATGTTTAAACATGTATAATAGACCATTGAATTATCTCTTATTGGCTACAAGACTTTGACGTTAACTCCCCTTGCAATAATTCAACAACCACATTACTTTACAAATCCATTAGTCCATGCAAGGCCATTTCATGGTATCATCTAGTTAGCCATTCTATGTCTGGAAATGATTGCTAGCAAATCCGTTGACTCCACATTATTTGTGTCTAGATATAATTATTAGCAAATTCCCACCCTTCATGTGCCCTTGGAAAGTAAGTTGCCGATCATAATTAATGAAGATTTTTTTTTCAGAGGAAAAAAAATATCTGTATTATATTGAATAATAACAGTCCATGGACAGTACATTGATCCTCATATAGCGGAGGAGATATAATTGAATATGCCATCATTTGATTACATCAATTCATAGTCATGAAAGGATCCTTTCAAAGAGACATCAAAAAATGGGGAGTATTCACTCATATCCATATTAGGTAATAACATTGTAAGCCTGCAAACATATCACAGATAGGATACACACATATACATAAATCTAAAGAAATCGTGAGACTGTTCATTGATAAACCTGTGAGATAAAATCTTCTTCCCAAATAATTTGAATTGATATATTCACATCATCTGTCAAATAATCGCCCCAACCCATTCAGAAGTGAGATAGTGTGAATACTATATGGACTTCAAAATTTGTTCGAAGATTAGATATAACCTATTATGACATTCACATCGATGAGATTTCATTCCCACGAGAATCCACGTGATTAAATGATTTAAAAAAGGTCACGTGTCCTCTTTTGATAAGGTCACATTGCTATAATTTTCAATATTTGAAAACATCAATTATATTTTCTTATGGGTTTTAAGATAAGTTGTACTTTTTGATCAGATGTCATTGCTATCCAATTTTAATATTCGAAAGAATTTAGATCAAATTAAAAAAAATCGTAATAAGGTTTGTAATATAATTTCAAATTATAAAAAATATGAAAAAATTTCAATATCATTTAATTATTCGAATAAGACCATATTTATTTATTGACTTAAGATAATGTGAATGGTTAGATTTGAAATAACATCAATTATATATCTATCTATATATATAGATATATAATATGTGTATTTTTTTTATAAGATGATATATTTGAAAAGAAATATTTAAAATTAAAGAAATCATAATAAAGTTTATGATATGATGTCAAATGACACAAATAGTTGATTTTTTGATGCGGTTGTTTTTTTAGTGGATGATCTTCGACTAAGTGGAAGTCTAGTTTCTGGTTTTTCGTTAACCCAAAGTTCATGAGTGCCATGAATGAAGTATGGGTGTCCAAGCTGGATGATCTGGGTTCCTTGGGAATTAACCAAAATCGTTTACTTCTGTGACGTTATCAGAATTGTATTTAAAAAAGTAATAAACAACCACATGTGCATGCTTCAACAAGAGGAAACATAATGACGATCAATAAATCAAGAACACAACACATTGATAACGGATTTCACCCAGTGTGGGTTACGTCTCCAGGCTCGGTGTCAAGATAGTGGAGGTCGCTTCATATAATGTTGTAAATGATGATGATGTACATGGTATGTTCTTTGTCATAACAAGGACAAATACCATAGATAAATGTCTTTTCGGATTAATCACATTATTAGGATTTGGTCGACGTTTCGAACCAACTAGTGTGGTTCATCCTCAGGACAAGGTGAAGAAGTCAATCGATCTTATTGAATAAATAGTGTGGATGCATCATTTCCCAGTATTAGCCGAAGAAAACTAGTTGTTGAAAACTAGCCATTAAAAAATAGTCGTTTAAAAACTAGTCATTAATGGATTAGTTAATTAGTTAATAGGAAGAATATTAAATATTTTAATTAAAAATTTTAATTGATTAATTAATAGATATTAAAATAAAATGTAATATATAAAAAAAACTATATATACCCTCAACAAGAATGGCGAATCTCTCCATGAGATATTCTCCCTACAAGAACTCTCACTCAAATGGGTCTTCCTTCAAAATGCCAAGCTAATAAATTGTCACAATAATGTGGCAACAAGTATCCCTCGACATAGTGTTACACAGGGATCTCAACAATAATACATCATCTCAGCAAAACAAAAGGAATGATAACATAACTGCATCATATACCTCCACTTTCAAATATGGCTGAAAAATGAAAAGCTCAGCTACTAAAATTGACTGCACCACTAAATTCTTGGTGATGAGTGGTGTAAAATCAACTGTCAACTTGTCCAATTCTGACACCGTAGAATTCTCGACCCTCGAGAATCTTTTATATTTCCCATGATTCCACAATGATTCTGCTCCACTGGTTGACTGGAGATCTTCTACTCAGATGAAAAATATGATCTCACCATCACGCTCCTTGCACAATTATGAGAAAATGAGTATAAAGTCGACCACATTTCGACACTGGAAAAATTCAGCCTCCAACGGAATCTTTTAGATTCCTCACTACAGGGCACTTGCAATTCTTCTTCTCATATGGAAAATTTGACTTCACCATCGCACTCCTTGCGAAATTCTAAGAAAAATGACTATAAACTTGATAACATTATGTTACTATGAAAATTTACCTCCTAGGGAATATTTTCAGCATCAATTGATTCTCCTGCATCAAGGTTCCACTGCCTCTATCCCGAATTCACTTTCATTCGAATGATTGATTATGGTTTTATATTGTATCAGTGGCGAAGTTTTCAAAGCTCATTGGGCTAGCACCACAGTGGGTGGTCAAAGTAGTTGGGCGGAGGTCCTAGGGTCAAGCCCACGGTGTTATGAGGAATTATGTTTTATGGATAAAACACATTCCCTAAATGTGGTGTTATGCATTTAGAACAACAGATCAAAGACTTTGCAAACACTTTCTCTAAGAGTAAATAGACACACAGAAAGATAGAGGAACTTACTTGTGATCCAAGCGCTTCCTAATCTCCTTCTGTCGCTCTTGTTGTAGCTTCCAATCCAAATCAGATCGCCAAACTAGTTCCTACAAGTATAAACACTAAAAAACAAAGAGATTGCAATATACAGATGGCTATTTATCTTAATCAGTTAAATCGATTAAACATGAAACATATATATCAGTTAAGAATCATCATATGAAAAGTAGAAACATAAATAGATACATATATGGGAAAATGAGCAGCAATATTTATTAATGGATAGAAGGAGGAGGCTACAACCAACGATCTATTTGATGTCACCAACTCCAACATCATCCCAGCCTCATCACAATAAACATCTCACCTATCATTCTCAATTGAGAATCTAACACTCCTATCACTCTCAATTGAGAATCTAACAACATTTATTTACCAAATTTATTCCTTCCCTAACACTAGGATCTGTGCTCAATTTATAGGGCAACTGAAGGTAGTTTCTCAGCCAATGACTTTCTAATAATAGGCAAGACATGTTCCCAAGCTCATAGGTGTTATATGGACACATGGATTCGAATTTTGGCACATATGGACTCTTCTAGAAGGCACTATCCATGTGGAGATTTCAGAACAATGAGAATTTCTCTCCCATTTGACCAACACACTCTTGAATGTCGGGAAGCGCTTTGCAGAGCACCCTTGAATGGAGGTAACTGCATATGCAAAGCATCTAGTCCCTTGAGAGGGTGCGTTGGTGAGCTCATAGGTGATATAACATATACTTCAAACCTTGGAAACCTTGCAATAGAAGTCATGAATAGTTTGTTCTTGTCTTAGAGCATGTGGCAACTGAAATGATAGGGGATGATAGACCCTATTTCACTGGTCCTAGGGATGATGTCCAGTTTGACCAGGTCATTGGGAATGATGCCCAAATTGACCTATAACATTTCCCCCCTAAAGCATGAAGTTAGAACAATAACAATATTTATTTGAATGAGATACTTTACGATGTGATGGTTTTGAACTGAAGCAGAGCGGAGACCTACATCAATATTACAATACATTACATCATGATATATCCTCTTCATCACGAATTGTTGAGGGAAGGCATTCCCATGCTCAGCATATAAACTATCTAATATCATGTACATAGTGTAGAAAGTTGTCTACATTGGAATGTTTCCCAATACAGACATGCCTACAGATATAGGCCCATGTTCGGATGACGATCTGTATGTACGGTCACCGTACAGATGATGTGTACAAAAATCCTAAAATCGCAGCCCGGATGGCTGAAACTAGATCCGGGTGTCTTCTTATCTCATTCACTCGATCGTTCAGGTACAATTCTAGCCATGTGAATATATGATTTGTATTTGAATATGGTAAGACATCGTTTGATTACCAGCCAATGATGTGAGATGTTAACAGACACGAGAGAACCACCATTGATGTTAATGGATCTCAAGGTACTGCAGTACATTTCGTAAGGCGTGAATAGATGATTTGATGTCGAACGCAAAATAAAATATTTCGGTCAAAAATTCCAGAAGTGAGGATCTTGTCGATGTTGTAACAAGCCTCATGGTACTGGAAGATTATGTTTCTAAGTGAACTTCATGGATGGTGATTTTATGTCGACAGGAAGCCACTTTATCGCGAAACGGGAGTTAATGATTTCAGAGACAAAATATGAGTTGATATAACAATGTTCAGGGATGATTGTCATGAGAATTAAGGTTTATGAGTATTGTAGAAGGATCCGTATTCATTGGATTAATTCTCTTGAACATATCAGCGACATTGAGATGAGTTGGTAGCATTGACCCAAAACCGAAGTGAAGGTATGTTGAACCATAGGTATGAATGAATCGTCAATAAGATTACCCAACCCAAACAGTCATAATGATGGAGTGAAGTGTCATGTTCAAGAGTGACTTGCTACCGTAAAAGTTCTGTTCACTTTCACAAATTTTCCCCAGTTATTTGTTGACCAATACCTCTTTATTTTTTAACAAGCTTGAGGAGGGTAACACATTCTTGATCTATAATTCAACCCTTCGGGTGAATAATGTATTGCTATTTAATAATTAAACGAGTCTAGAGATGAATGAAACTCGATTCTTTCCATGATCGAAAAACCTGTCGCTATTTAATGTTTTAACAAGCCTAACGACAGTGACAGACTGGTCCTTTTTCATATTTAGAGAGTTTGAAAAAAAGGACGAAAGAAAACTCCATAGGTACTTTTTCGTAAAGTTGTCGCTCAGATCCGAAAAAGTGTAAAATAATATCTGAGAGAACCTCCTAGCCATGTTCAACTAAGGAATTATTTTTTGGTAAATAATATATCTTAGTCCGGAAAAGGGTTAAACTTATACTGAGTAGATATCAAATCATTTACTTTTACGAGCTCGGAAAGACAAGTGCTCGACAATCTTTTCACATTATCAGAGTCTGAAAAGAGCTAAAAAGAAGACTCTAGGGGTTATGTTATCACTCATAATTTTGTGAGTCATTACTTGACATAGTCATACAGTTCACTCCTCAAAAGGGTAAGGTCTCCCTAAACCTTTTTCAAGTTGGCATAGGAAATTTCATTTTTTCATATTTAACCTATCCTAAGTTTCAAAACCACCCTCATTTCATCTCAAAACCACCTCCATATAGGTCACATCATGTCCCATCGATCATCATTTGCTGACATATTCCATTTCTCAAACTTACAACTCTGAAAAGGTAATTTTAGCCAATAATTCCTACTTTCGTAGTGAATTCAGTGTAAAATAGGCAGAGAACGCTACGAAACTCGCTAATAAGTTCGTAGCAAATATGAAGCATTTCTCTGTTTTCTAACTTTGAGAAGTCAACTTCAAGGGCAGTTTCTGGGAAAAAAGAGAAGTATTTTAATAAATTGAGAGAGGTTATTTTTAAGCACATATCAAGTAACAATAACCTCTTTCACGTTTCTTACATGTGCTACAAATTGGGAGATACAGGGATGTCTTTCAGCCCTATTTTCAGAATGCCGAATTTTCCTATTTTATACATGTTTTTAGAATGCAGATTCTGGACAACTGGAGATGTGTTTCAAAAACCCAAGAGAGGTGGTTCTTCAAGAAATACTAACCTACAAAACCCTCCTTCCGGTTCTCAATATCTATCAAGGATATGGAGATACGAGCTAATCTCTGAACCCTATGTTTTAAAAAAAAACCAATCATTTTAGTGATGAATAAACTTGCTAAAGGTGAAAATGGTGATTTTTGAAGAGGGTAAGAGGCAAGTTTGCATGCTAATTTTTCATTATATCACTTTTTAGACCTACAGATGAAATTTGGAAGAAAAAGGAATATTTTGGAATTTTCTTCATTGTCAAGTATTTTCGTAGCGTGCTCCAGGCTTGAAGGCCAAAAAACGCTACGAAAATTCCTATAGGTGATTTTTTGCTTTAAAATAAAGTTTTTGCATGATTTATGGGGGGATATTGATGGTTGAAAGGTTTCATGACATAATGAAGGTGTTAGAATAGCAAATATGTCAAGAAGATTGATGGAAAAGCCTTTTTCCCCACGCTATGAAAATTTCTGAGCATGACTATTTTAGCAGTCAACTTAAAGTTTGATTTCAGACCAAGTGGAAAAGTATTTTGGAAATATGAAAGAGGTTTTTCTTCAGCATAGGTCCATATACAAAAACCTCTCTCCGTTTCTACAAATCCATCAGTTTTTGGAAATTATACACTCATCTTTGAAGCCTATATTGTTTAGAATTTTCACTAACCAGATTTGTGAAAAAATTGTAAAAATTTGACTTGGAGGAGGTCCAGCTCAAAATCCACATGGAATAATGACACATCATCACTCTAGTACACTCAGAAAATTAGTTGGTTTCAGTTGATAAGGGTTATTAAATTTATTTGTTGAACTATTAATGAAAGAAGAGTCCTTTTTGTATTCAAACTCTGCAAAACAGAAATATCCCTAGGAAGTCTCCAAGTGATGGAATCATGTTTGAAATAGGTATCCGAGATGGGAATTCGAGGGGAGTGAGGTGGCATATCATTTTTATGAGTACTCACTCTATAAAGGATATAGTTTTAGAGTTAGAAAGGGTTGGGATATGTTATGGCTGACTGCTACTATTGTAAACATGTTTTGATCAGTAATAGAGAATGGCTATTGGTTTCATCCTTCACTTGAGATTCATTTGATACTTTCATGAACATTGTCCTATGTATCTTATTACTTTCTGTCAATATGTTAATGTTTTATTACTCAGAATTCTTGCTTTGCATGCACTAACTTCCTTTCAAGCACTAAACTATTGATATATTTCTCAGTGTCATGCTTTCAATATCTTAATGTTCATTACTCAGAATTCATGTTTTTCATGCTCTGACTTCCTTTGAAAATTTATATATTGAGTAAACTGTGTTTGTGTGTATTCTAATTTCATCTAAGTATCTACATGCCTCAGCTTCCACATGCAGAGCCTATGTCATTGAGATCCCCGTCACTGACTCCATAGCCCAATGGTAGCAAGCCTTCATCTTTTCAACCTGAAAACATACAAACCAAGACACAATTCATAGAGTTAGCCATCTATATTTATCATTAGCCAATATCATAAATTATCTATGAGAGAGCCCTCTCAGACTGAAGAGGCTAAGCTTCAGTCAAAAGATGGTTTGAAATAGTTATACTAAGTTATCTGATTAGCAGCCAATCAAGTACAGTTTTGGTGATTACAGGTTCCTTTTTCGTTGTCATCGAAGCTCAAAAAAGAGATAAAAGTGTGCTTGTTGGCTCGAGGGGTCCTGACCCAAGTTCGGAGGTTAAGGTTTGCCAACAAACCCCTATACTACTGGCCCTTTTGGAAGTAGTTTGCTTGCACAAGCCAAAGTCTCACCCGGAGTAGTATGGGAGGGTGTTAGAACCAGGGTTCCGCACCTTGGGAGAGGTCAGGTAAGTCAGGCAGAGCTGCATTTGACTTGAAAATTATCAGATCACATATTACAGAACCTAGATCTATCAGCTCCTCCGCATCCACGTGCGGAATATCATGTATAATTGCAACAAATCACAGGTATAGGAAAATAACGCAACTATCGCAACTATTCTTGCATCAAGTCTAATAAATAGATTCAGATCAATTGTCAATGTAGCATAAACATATGGCAGAGTTACTTGTGGAGCTCAATACAGAATTATGCATACCATAATAGACCCAGATCACAGTATAAACACGTAACACCAATATTTTCACAGCTTAAATCAATGACACAGAACATACTTAAACATATATCACAGATCCAATAGACTGAGAGATTTCAATAGCCTTCTGCATTCATTAATCCTTCAGTTCCTTTTACAATACCCAAAAATTTCAACCTGCGCACACAGCAGCAAGGTCCGCACACAACAGGACTAAGGATCTCCGTGCACACAACCAGCAGGAGTCCTTTCCCCAAAAACCCAAACATATCTACTAATTCTCAATTCTCATCAATCTTAATTCAAGTTTGTCTTACAACTCAAAAAGGTTCAACAAATTATACTATTTTATCCTACGCATCCAATGGTCCGCAAACCGTGGTTTGCAGACTCTTGGTCTACCCTTGACCCACTTACAATTCATGAGGGGCTTTGACCAACCCCAAAACCCCTGTATTAGACTAAATATAATAAAAAATATACAAAAATGGACCATATTTGCAGCTCTTGTAGGAGACCCTGTTCCAACAGTCCCCCAACACAATCTTGTGACTCGTCTCGAGTCACTTGTGGCAATGGAGTCTCCACCTGCGCCTATATGGCTACTCTGGCCATAGAGTCATTTGATCCGATACGGTTTGAGCCGACTACCATTGATGTAGTTGGGGAGCATATCTCCGCGCAGGGTAGCAAGCCTAACCGCTCCACCATTCGTGATCTCCTTAACTGTGTAGGGACCAAGCCAATGCTGCCGGAACTTCCCAGGATGCTTTGCAAACTAGCTATTGTACAAGAGGACCAATTTTCCTTCCGCGAAAGTATTTTGGTGAATGTATCAGTCATGCCAGGCTTCATCATGGGCCTTTCGGACTTGTTGATGGAAATTCGCAATAAACCGATCTTCCTCCAGAGCCATAAGCTACGCTAATCGCTCTTCCATGACGTCTGGTTCTGCCATGTTTGTAAATGCTGCTATACGCAAACTAGGAACAATATACTCCATGGGAATAACAAATTCTTTACCATAAACCATCCTGAATGGGGTCTTTCTTGTTAACTTCTTGCAGGTTGTTCAATAGGCCTAGAGGACCGACGGGATGTGCACGTCCCAATCACTGTGATCAACATTGCATACCTTGGTCAGCGCGTACTCCAAGATTTTATTAAAAGCTTCAACCACGTCGTTGGCCTGGGGGTGATATGGCGTGCTATTCGCATGATGGATCAGGAATTCCTCAGTCAAAGCTCGAGTTATTTCATTAACAAAGTGCGTACCTCTGTCACTCATGAGAATCTTTGGACATCCAAACCTGGTCAGGATTTGTTCAAAGATGAAATGTGCAGTGGTATCCGCAGTACAATCATTTACTGCTTGTGCTTCCGTCCATCTGGTTACATAGTCGGCGGCCGTAATAATTTAGCGCACACCTGTCTTTTTTCCTGGGGGGTTGATAGGCTCGATGAAGTCGATATCCCACTTATCAAATGCTTTTAGGGCCATTTGTGGTTGAAGGGGCATTTCATCTCTACGAGATGGCCTCCCTGTTCATTGGCACATATCGCAGGCTTTATAATAGTCATGGGCGTCAGTATGCAAGGTTGACCACCATAACCCAACCCTCAAGATCTTCTGCGCCATTTCCTTCCCTGCGTAGTGATCTCCTACTACTCTGTCATGAGCATCGGTCAAGACAGCATGCCTTTCGTGCTCCAAAACATATCGCCGCAATACTTCATCTTGCCCCATCTTATATAAGTGTCCTACGATGATGGTAAAGTATGTTGCCCAGGTGACTAACTCTTTTTTCTACTGTACAGAGTACTCTGTAGGTGTTGTCCCGGTAGTCAAGAACTGAATGATATCAGGGAAGTGTGCATCGACTACCCTGATAGCAAATAGTTGTGCATCAGGCAATCCGGTTTCCAGGTTGGTTTTCTCCTTGCCACTCTCTATTCGGGACAAGTGGTCCATCCCAGCATTCAACTTGCCCGGCTTGACTATGATTTCAAAGTCATACTCATGAAATAGCAATAGCCACCATCATATTCCCCCCCCCCCCAACATAGGCTTATTGACTAGGTATTTTAAAGCTGAATGGTCTCCGAATATTTTGAAGTGACCTCCTAGCAAGTAATGCCTATATTTCTGCAACATGTAAACCATGTCCAATCCCTCCCTCTTGGTGGTAGAGTAGTTGTGTTTTGCTCCAGAGATCTTCCTACTTGAAAATGCAGCCGGATGGTCAATATCTCCTTCCCCTAGTTGCGTAAGGACAGCCCCGAGAGCAATGCCTGATGCATCGACATGAACATGAAATACCGTCTCCCAATCCAGAAAGATGAGAATAGGTGTCGAGACCATCTTTTCCTTTAGTAGCTCGAAGCTCTTTTGGAATTCTTCATTCCAAAAGAATGAAACATCCTGCTTGAGCAATTTTTCCATAGGGGCAGTAATTAGCGCATAGCCTTGAATGAATTTCCTGTAGTAGCCTGTGTGTCCAAGGATCGAGTGCAACTGTTTCTCCATGGTTGGTACTAGAAAATTTATGATAACTGCGATTTTGGCAGGATCTACCAGGAGTCCTTGCCGACAAACTATGTGGCAGAGCAAGATTCTGAAGGGTACGCAGAAGATACACTTCTTGATATTTAGGGAAATCTAGTGTTTCCGGCAGGCATCCAGCATCATGTGCAGGTTTGAGACGTGTGCCTTGACCAGGTCGAAGACAGTCCAATTATCGAAATACACCTCGAGGAACTTTTGAATGAATTATTTGAACACTGTGACAACGACCCGGGAGAAGATCGCAGGGGAATTTTTGATTCCAAATGGCATGACAGTATACTAGAAAGGTCCCCACTTAGTGGTGAACGTGGTTTTTTTGCGGTCCTCAGGTGTGATTCTTATCTGATGGTATCCTAAGAACCCGTCTGTGAAAGAGTATGCTTCCTTTCCTCCAAAGCTGTCTAAGGTTTCATCTGAGAATGGCATTGGGAATGGATCATGAACGTAGGCATCGTTTAACTTGCATAGGTCCACACATATCTGAATATCTCCCTTATTTTTTTTCTCCTCAACCACCATTGGACTGACCCAGTCTGATTGTTCAACATTTTCGATGATCCCTGCAGCAAGCATTTTATCGAGCTCCTCCTTGATCTTCTGCTTATATTTGGGGTTCAACCTATAAGGTCGCTGCTTTATGGGCCGTGCATCAGGTTTGCGTAATGTCCTATGTGCGGGTAGGGCCCGCAGCCACGTGTCTGAGGTTTGTGTAATGAGGAGTACTGCACGAGGGTCCTGTTAGCGCTCAAATCTACCTTAGGCTGAAATAAGGTAAAACTCAAGGCTACATCAAACCACGCTCAGCCTCGTAGCTAGCGCTACGAGGATAGGAGAGGGCTCTCTCTGGGTCTATCTCGATAAATTGAGAAATAGGGTGCGAGATGACTTATAATTGGTACTGATTTTAGGCTAGTAAAGAGATAGGAAAGTTTGATTTTGATTTTTTTGGTTTTTGTTGAAAAGATGGGAAAACAATTTTGGGTCCGGGGATAAGGCCAGATCTTTGCCGAATTCGAGTTGGGGCGAGGTAGGCAATAGTCTTGATGCTTTTGATCGAGTGTATGGATGGATCAGAACGACAAGGAGCTGAAGAGGGCAAGGGAGAACATGGATCCTCTCCAAACAAGCGAAAACATGTAAAACTAAACAAATTCAAAGGCAGAGCACTGAAATCAATGGATTCAACCTCATTTACTCATTCATTTAGTTTCAGAAGCATAAGAAGGGAATGGCATACATTAAACATGAAAGAAATTATAATAAACTGAGAGAAAACACCATCAAGAACTGAAAGCCACAAGAATACCAACAGGTGCTGCAAAACCTCTGATCTTTCCTTAGCCAAAATATGAAAAATATGTACAATAGTGTGCCAAAATCTTCCCAAGAGTCCAACCTATCCAACCTCTGAAAATGATTGAGAAATTACATCATATAGACCTCCTAACCCCTTCCCACACCTCTAGGGGTCGAATTCCTCCTTATAGGAGAAGTTCCAACTAATTCTAAACAAGGAGCTAGAATATAGGCATCTAAACAACTTGCCTCTAAAAGGGAGGAAACTGATTCTTACATCTGATTTTTACTTTTTTAGGAGTGAATCATCTAGAATAGGTAAAAGTGAGTCAAAGTTACATGCCAAACATCAATTTACATCATGATAACTCAAAAATTTCATCCACAACCAAAACTGGTTCAACTGGCCGAAATTCTGAGCTGGAAGGTGAAAAATTGACCAAAAATCTATATGCGTAGCGCGCCCGAGCCATATGCGTAGCGCGTCTTTCATCCTACTTTTGGGGCACTTCTCGGCATCCAAATTGAGCTCATGATAGGTCGTTGGAAATCCCTGGATGTTGGCTATCCAACCAAGGTGGAATTTCCAAATTTGGAGCTCATTTTCGACTCCAAAACTTCATTCTCCCAGAAGTACTTCCTGCTGGTGCAAAAGGTGGCAGAAAGGTGGTTTTCATGGTGTTTTTGGTCCTTTGATCATCCAGAACTTGATGAAATTCTTCGGCAATACTGGAGCATGCATAAATTACCATGAAAAACCCAAAAATATAAATTTTTCCTCCAGCAAGTGTCCCAAACATAAGTGAGCGTGTCGACGCGCTACTCGTATAGCTGAAAAATCTGTTTTGAGACCAAAATTTTTCAAAATGACAAAAATTTCTCCAAATTTGCTCAAATTCAGAGTGAAGACTCTCCATCATGTATCATGCCCAACCAAATAAGCCTCGGCCAAAATCCGGAGTGGATCAGGCCTTTTTCGCCGTTTTAGTGCTTTGCTCAACCTTGCTTTCAGGATCTTCATTTTAGCTCGGCAGACGTGATTACGGGCCCAATAACGATTTTTCATATGAAGGAACATGTCTTTGTCTCTGTCCTGAACCTGTGAATGTACCTGCACTGATGTAGAAGGTGAGACCCCTTCCACGCCATATGGAGATAGTACTCACGCTGTTGATGAAGTCAACGAGACCCCTTCCACCCCGGGTGGAGATAGTACTCGTTGTGATGCTGCAAAAAAAGCTCTGTGGCCTCTCTGATATGTTACCACTACTGGTGCAATGCTATGCTCCATCTCAGTACATCAATATCAACATTTGAGTCACTGTCCTGCTCATATCCTTGCTCATATGATGAATTTGACTTTGACATGCTGCTGAAAACAATATATCTGACAAAATATATGCTGATATAGATGTAGTGAAGACAAAAGTTTCAGTGTATGCTCAAAACCCAAATATTTCACATATGTATCAAAGTATCATAGGAAAGCCACAGTGGTAATGGCTCTATCAAATATATTTGCATGAAAAACAGTCACTGCTTGATCATAAGAGGATTTGACAAGTGAGTAGAAGAAAGTATAATGTGGGGAAAACAACTGTTAGGAAAAAAATGAAAATATCCCTTGCAATGTTTGAAAAGAGAATAGGAAGGAGTATAAGGTGATGTAGAACAAAGAAACAGCCCTTGCAATGATATTTAGGCTTCGTCAATGGAGAATGGGAAAAGTGAGTGTATGAAAGAATTGGGGAATATGAACGAGTGATATGAGTGGTATTTTAGGATATAAGGAGAAAAGGGATTGACAATAATGAATGAAAATATTTCAGTGATGAGAAATGAGCCACATGTGTGAAATGGACTTTGAACTAATTGGCACCAAAATCAAAATTTAACAATCAAACTCCAACCCTATAAGAGCCATTTTTAACAAGAGAGTAGGGTTTGTGTTCTTCAACATTCAAACTCTTACAACCAATCTTCAAACAACTCCAAACACTGACCAAAGATAATATCAAGATGATTTAAACTTACATGGGGCAAAGGAGACTGAGAGAATTTGAATTTTGAAGAGCAGTGGCAAAATTTTTGTGTTCTGGCCCAATGCGTAGCGCGCACTTTATATGCGTAGCGCGCTACATAGTGCATTTTTCAGGAGGCTTTTGGAGGCCTTCCCGGTGTCCAAATTGAGCGTGTGATAGCTCTTTGGAAAGATATTGGAGTATAATTTCCAAATCAAGTGGAATTTTTCAATTTGTAGTTCATTGACACTATCAAAAATCAAATCTCCCAACACTACTTCCTGCAGGTGCATCAATTCTCCTGAGGCGATTGTATTTTTGACAGTTCTCTAAAACCATGACACCTGTGTAAAAATTGAGGAGGTTTCTCTTTCTTGGCATGTTTTGTACAAAAAAATCTCTCAGTTTTCCAAAATTGATCTTTTATTTCTCTGAAACATCATTTGAGTGAAACCTATCTCGATGTGTGAGACAAGGGATTTTGTCGAAATGAAGCGAAATGAAGGGGATAAGGGGCTTCTAAATTCTTGGGGAAATTTTTGGAAGTAGGGAGGGATGTTAGGAAGTAGGGGAAAGTGGAATCTCAGAGATTGAGTGAGGGGAAGGGGTCCAAAAGGGCAAAACATAGGCCTAGCCTAGAAAATTGCCAAGTTGTGGCAAGAAACTAGGGTTTGTGCAAAAATGAGGAATTTGGGGGATCTCAGTGATGGGAAGTGTTTAATAAGGTACATTAATGATAGGGGAAGGTGTATGAACATCATGATACAAGTTTTTCTAATGATTTGACCATCCAAGAGAAATTACCTCCAAAACCCTAGGAGAGGGAAATGGACCTTACCAAGGCACAACTGAAGCATGAACAAGCTGTAAAATGACCCAATGGAACTTGACATGATGATGAAAACCCTTTGAATAATGGTACACTCAGCTGAATGGTGACATGGACCGACATTTGGACAACTTTGAAAAAAGTGAAAACAAACCCTAGACCTAATGCCTAGTGACCAAATTTTGCTTGAAGACTCATTGAAATGACAAAATTTGACCTTGACACCTTAAAATCACTTTGTAAGAGCATGTTTGATCACTGAAGGAAAGCTACAAAGGCTGACACTAACATTGGCTCTAATGGGGATGGTAGCTCCTTGGAGGTGCCAAGAACGACAGATCTTTGGGAGAGCAGACCAGTGCCTTTGTCCATTGGGCCATGGAATCCATTATTTGAACGGAAAACACAAAACCTTTGACACATTTATTGAATGAAAACTTGACTGAAAACTGACTGAAACTTGATTGAAACTTGACTCAAACCGACTCAATGGCAAACTGAAATAACTGGAAAAAACTGACTCAACAGACCAAAAACAAATGACTCATGACTGACTTAAAACAAGACTTTACAAAGATTTTGGAAAAAAGGCAGCAATCCATCAAGATTTGGAATCATGATGACAACCACCTGCATACTAATGAAATATGTACAATCATGTATAATTGGCTTTCCAATGTAACCAGTCAAGCAGATGGCTTCTTGACTGATTTCCCTGATCAGATCTGCTGGTCAACGATACAAACTGGTAACTGGGCATCCAAAAACATAGCTGACCATGATCTCCTTTATCACTGAATACAACAATAATCACTTTCACTGCTGACTGCAACAAATTTTCCATTGGATCCTGAAAAACATGAAGATTTACCTCCTGCTGAAGAAACAAGGTGTCTTTCTCTCTTGATTCTGATCTGTCTTTATCATGTACTTGAGTAAAAGTATGCTCCTGGGCTTCAAAAAAATTTGAACAGGTAGATGAACAGCTCTCCTCTTGAGAAAGCATTCCAACACATGAAACATATGAAGAAGAATCTGAATGGGAATCCTGAATGGTCTGACCTTCTGTAGTCTGAAAATATGATAGGTCATCTTCATATGATAGGACAACCGGATTTTCATTACAGTCATCAATCATAAGGAAAGAAACTTCAGCTGATTCTTGATGCTCAAACATGACATTTCTAGCATCTACCATAAATTCATCAAGAGAAACTTTTTCACTTACTTGAGCGAAGATCTCATCTTGTTTTGCATAAACTGACTGAATTACCTCTTTATGAAGGCTCTGTTCTGATGGCATGAGAACATCTGGATCAAAAAATCTATCTATGATCTTAACAAAAAAACTCTCCTTTTCAGAATTCAGCACAAGGTATGCTTGGTCATCACAATCTGAATCTGGATCTGAAATAGCTGACTGGACATTATCACAATCTGAAATTGAAACTTGATTTCTCTGCATGCTGTCTTCTTCCGTGGGCAGATCTGAAATGAGACTTTCTCTCTCACCATCTTCAACCATATGGCAAACTTCAATTTCAACCTGCTGATCTATAAAGCTACTTACAGGACTGTCCTCCTTTTCAGAAAAGGAAGAAGTTCCACCATCACCTTCTTTACCATGTGCACACTGCAGATCTGTGTTAACTTGAGCTAGAACATGACCTTTCAATAGCTGATCTATCTCATCTTCAGACAGAGGAGATAATGCCCTTTGTTTTCTTCGGCTCAAACAGTGATTGTCTTCATTGATTTCAAGTGAAGGAGTATACAGATTTTCCTCATACTGCTGATCCATTTCATGTAATTCCGGTTGACTGTCAAGATGCAACATTCCTTCATCTTCCACTGCACTAAAATCTTGATTCTGCTGAGAAATTTCGTGAGCATCTTGATGGGTATCCTCTAGGTTCTCTTCATGTTGCTGAAATGGATTCTCGTACAATGCTTCCATGATCTCATCATCCATGAAATTATCATCTTCATAATATTTCTCAAGGCTTTCAATAAAAGTAGAAGCATGTTTGCAACAGTCATGAACTAATTTTAATGATGGATAAGATGTTTGATATTTTTCAATGAACAGGGCATGAAAATCCTTTAAACAGTAAACACAAGATGGCGGAAAATTTTCATACCAAGATTGGGCTTCACCTTCCAGAGTGGCCAGGAATATCTTCATCAAGAAATCTTCAGGAAAATCCACTTTTAACTTGCAAATATGCATTTGAAATCTAACCAAATGTAAAGCAGCATCCTTCTTACCATCATCGTTAAATGTAGGCAGAATCCTTGACCAATCTACCTTGGGCATCTTATTCGGAAAACCTGGAATGTGGTCTCGGCTCATGGGAGCGTATCTTCTCGTGATTCGGTCCATCTTGAAAATCTCACAGCTACTGATCTCCCTGCAGTGAAGTCACCATGAAGCATTGATTTTTGGATTTTTCAGTGATGAAGTCGCCAGGTGAATGATTTCAGCCTTGCGATGTCTGACCATTGTTCACCATCAACCATCAGATCTGAACTCGATACATGTACTGGGGCAATTTATAAGTTCAGTGTTACGATTACAAGCTAGACCGAAGATCGACTGAAGCAGCGTTTATCTACTATGCACTCGCAGAGCAAGAGCATTTCGAAAGCTACCTGGCGTGACTTCAGGCTCCGTCTGTAGCTATAAATAAAACAACACTAACCAGCAAACCAATTTCTTCCCCAGTATGGTCGCCACTATGTTAGCACTCAAATCTACCTTAGGCTGAAATAAGGTAAAACTCAAGGCTACATCAAACCACGCTCAGCCTCGTAGCTAGCCCTACGAGGACAGGAGAGGGCTCTCTCCAGGTCTATCTCGATAAATTGAGCAATAGGGTGCGAGATGACTTATAATTGGTACTGATTTTAGGCTAGTAAAGAGATAGGAAAGTTTGATTTTGATTTTTTGGGTTTTTGTTGAAAAGATGGGAAAACAATTTTGGGTCCGGGGATAAGGCCAGATCTTTGCAGAATTCGAGTTGGGGCGAGGTAGGCAATAGTCTTGATGCTTTTGATCGAGTGTATGGATGGATCAGAACAACAAGGAGCTGAAGAGGGCAAGGGAGAACATGGATCCTCTCCAAACAAGCGAAAACATGTAAAACTAAACAAATTCAAAGGCAGAGCACTAAAATCAATGGATTCAACCTCATTTACTCCTTCATTTAGTTTCAGAAGCATAAGAAGAGAATGGCATACATTAAACATGAAAGAAATTACAATAAACTGAGAGAAAACACCATCAAGAACTGAAAGCCACAAGAATCCCAACAGGTGCTGCAAAACCTCTGATCTTTCCTTAGCCAAAATATGAAAAATATGTACAATAGTGTGCCAAGAGTTTCCCAAGAGTCCAACCTATCCAACCTCTGAAAATGATTGAGAAATTACATCATATAAAGCATCCTAACCCCTTCCCATGCCTCTAGGGGTCGAATTCCTCCTTCTAGGAGCAGTTCCAACTAATTCTAAACAAGGAGCTAGAATCTAGGCATCCAAACAACTTGCCTCTAAAAGGAAGGAAACTGATTCTTTCACTTGATTTTTACTTTTTTAGGAGTGAATCTTATAGAATAGGTAAAAGTGAGTCCAAGTTACATGCCAACCATAAAATTACATCAAGATAGCTCAAAAATTACATCCACAAGCAAAACTGGTCCAACTGGCCGAAATTCTGAGCTGGAAGGTGAAAAATTGACCAAAAATCTATATGCGTAGCACGCCTTTCAGCCTACTTTTGGGGCACTTCCCAGAGTCCAAATTGAGCTCATTATAGCTCGTTGGAAATCCCTGGATTTTGGCTATCCAACCCAAGTGGAATTTTTCAATTTGGAGCTCATTTTCCCCTCCAAAACTTCATTCGCCTAGAAGTACTTCCTGCTAGTGCAAAAGGTGGCAGAAAGGTGGTTTTCATGGTGTTTTTGGTCCTTTTGATCATCCAGAACTTGATGAAATGCTTTGGCCATACTGGAGCATGCATAAATTTCCATGAAAAATCCAAAAATATAAAGTTTTCCTCCAGCAAGTGTCCCAATCATAAGCGAGCGCGTCGACGCGCTACTCGTATGGCTGAAAAATCTGTTTTGAGACCAAAATTTTTCAAAATGACAAAAATTTCTCCAAAATTGCTCAAATTCGGAGCGAAGACTCTCCATCATGTATCATGCCCAACCAAAATCGAGAGTGGATCAAGCCTTTTTCGCCGTTTTAGTGCATTGCTCAACCTTGCTTTCAGGATCTTCATTTTAGCTCGGTAGACGTGATTACGGGCCCAATAATGATTTTTCATATGACGAAACATGTCTTTGTCTCTGTCCTGAACCTGTGAATGTACCTGCACTGATGTAGAAGGCGAGACCCCTTCCACGCCATGTGGAGATAGTACTCGCGCTGCTGATGAAGTCAATGAGACCCCTTCCACCCTGGGTGGAGATAGTACTCGTCGTGATGCTGCAAACAAAGCTCTGTGGCCTCTCTGATATGTTACCACTACCGGTGCATTTCTATGCTCCATCTTAGTACATCAATCTCAATGTTTGAGTCACTGTCCTGCTCATATCCTTGCTCATATGATGAATTTGACTCTGACATGCTGCTGAAAACAATATGTCTGACAAAATATATGCTGATATAGGTATAGTGAAGACAAAAGTTTCAGTGTATGCTCAAAACCCAAATATGTCACATATGTATCAAAGTATCATAGGAAAGCCACAATGATAAGGGTTCTGTCAAATGAGTTTGAATGGAAAACAGTCACTGCTTGACTACATGGGGTTTGACAAGAGAATAGGAAGGAGTATAAGGTGATGTAGAACAAAGAAACAGCCCTTGCAATGATAGTTAGGCTTCGTCAATGGAGAATGGGAAAAGTGAGTGTATGAAAGAATTGGGGAATGTGAACAAGTGATATGAGTGGTATTTTAGGATATAAGGAGAAAAGGGATTGAAAATAATGAATGAAAATATTTCAGTGATGAGAAATGAGCCACATGTGTGAAATGGACTTTGAACTAATTGGCACCAAAATCAAAATTTAACAATCAAACTCCAACCCTATAAGAGCCATTTTAACAAGAGAGTAGGGTTTGTGTTCTTCAACATTCAAACTCTTACAACCGATCTTCAAACAACTCCAAACACTGACCAAAGATAATAGCAAGATGATTTAAAATTACATGAGGCAAAGGAGACTGAGAAAATTTGAATTTTGAAGAGTAGTGGCAAAAATTGTGTGTTCTGGCCCAATGCGTAGCGCGCACTTTATATGCGTAGCGCGCTACATAGTGCATTTTGCAGGAGGCTTTTGGAGGCCTTCCCGGTGTCCAAATTGAGCGTGTGATAGCTCGTTGGAAAGCTCTTGGAGTCTACTTTCCAACTCAAGTGGAATTTTTCAATTTGGAGTTCATTTACCTTGTCAAAAATCAAATCTCCCAACACTACTTCCTGCAGGTGCATCAATTCTCCTGAGGCAACGGTATTCTTGACATTTCTCTAAAACCATGATACCTGTGTAAAAAGTGAGGGAGGTTTTTCTTCTTTGGCATGTTTTTGACAAAAACCTTTCTCAGTTTTCCAAAATTCATCTTTTATTGCTCTGAAATAGCATTTGAGTGAAACTTATCCCGATGTGTGGAACAAGGGATTTTGTCGAAATGAAGCGAAACGAAGGGGATAAGGGGCTTCTAAATTCTTGGGGAAATTTTGGGAAGTAGGGAGGGATGTTAGGAAGCAGGGGAAAGTGGAATATTAGAGATTGAATGAGGGGAAGGGGTCCAAAAGGGAAAAACACAGGCCTAGCCTAGAAAATTGCCAAGTTGTGGCAAGAAACTAGGGTTTGTGGAAAAATGAGGAATTTGGGGGATCTCAGTGATGGGAAGTGTTTAATAACATAAATTAATGATATGGGAAGGTGTATGAACATCAGGATACAAATTTTTTTGATGATTTGACCATCCAAGAGAAATTACCTCCAAAACCCTATGTGAGGGAAATGGACCTTACCAAGGCACAACTGAAGCATGAAAAAGATGTAAAATGACCCAATGGACCCTGACATGATGATGAAAACCCTATGAATGATGGTACACTCAGCTGAATGGTGACATGGACCGACATTTGGACAACTTTGAAAAGAGTGAAAACAAACCCTAGACCTAATGCCTAGTGACCAAATTTTGCTTGAAGACTCATTGAAATGACAAAATTTGACCTCGACACCTTAAAATCACTTTGTAAGAGCATGTTTGATCACTGAAGGAAAGCTGCAAAGGCTGACACTAACATTGGCTCCAATGGGGATGGTAGCTCCTTGGAGGTGCCAAGAATGACAGATCTTTGGGAGAGCAGACCAGTGCCTTTGTCCATTGGGCCATGGAATCCATTATTTGAATGGAAAACACAAAAACTTTGACACATTTATTGAATGAAAACTTGACTGAAAATTGACTGAAACTTGACTGAAACTTGACTCAAACCGACTCAATGGAAAACTAAAATAACTTGAAAAAACTGACTCAACAGACCAAAAACAAATGACTCATGACTGACTTAAAACAAGACTTTACAAAGCTTTTGGAAAAAAGGCAGCAATCCATCAAGATTTGGAATCATGATGACAACCACTTGCATACTAATGAAATATGTACAATCATGTATAATTGGCTTTCCAATGTAACCAGTCAAGCAGATGGCTTCTTGACTGATTCTTCTGATCAGATCTCCTGGTCAACAATAGATACTGGTAACTGGGCATCCAAAAACATAATTGACCATGATCTCCTTCATCATTGAACACTGCAATACTCACCTTTACTGCTGACTGTAACAATTTTTCCAATGGATCATGAAAAACATGAAGATTTACCTCCTGCTGAAAGAACAAGGTGTCTTTTTCTCCTGCTTCTAATTCTGATCTTCCTTCATCATGTACTTCAGTAAAAATATGTTCCTGGGCTTCAAAAAACTCTGAACAGGTAGGTGAGCAAATCTCTTCTTGAGAAAACATTTCAACACATGAAACATATGAAGAAGAAACTGAAAGGGAATCTTGAATGATCTGATCTTCTGTAGTCTGAAAATATGATAGGTCATCTTCATATGATAAGATAGCCAGATTTTCATTATCAATCATAAGGAAAGAAACTCCAGATGATTCTTGAAGTGCAAAAATGACATTTCTATCATCTACCATAAATTCATCCAAAGGAACTGTTTCACTTACTTGAATGAAGATCCCATCTTGTTTTTCATGAACTGACTGAATGGCTTCTTTCTGAAGGCTGTGTTCTAATGAACTGAAAACATTTGAATCCATACCTTTGTTTTCTTCTTTCCAGATGATCTCAATAGCAGAATTCTCCTTGATGGGTTTCAACACAAGATATGCTTGGTCATCACAATCTGAATATAGATCTGAAATAGCTGGCTGGTAATTATCACAATCTGCAATTGAAACTGGACTTACTTGCATGCTGTCTTCTTCTGTAGGCAGATCTGAAACAAGCTCTTTTCTTTCATCATTTACAGCCATATGGAAATCTTCAACCTGCTGATCTATAAAGCTGCTTACAGGACTGTCATCCTTTTCAGAAAAGGAAGAAGTTCCACCATCACCTTCTTGACCATGTGCACACTGCAGATCTGCGTTAACTTGAGCTGGAACAAGACCTCTCAAAAGTAGATCTATCTCATCTTCAGATAGAGGAGATAATACCTTTTGTTTTCTTTTGCTCAAACAGTGATTGTCTTCATTGATTTCAAGTGAAGGAGTATACAAAATTTCCTCATACTGCTGATCCATTTCATATAATTCCTGTTCACTGTCAACATGCAAAATGGCTTCATTTTCCACCGCACTAAGATCTTGATCCTGTTGCAAATTTTCATGATATTCTTATGGGTATCCTCTAGGTTCTCTTCATGTTGCTGAAATGGATTTTCATATAGGGCTTCCATGATCTCATCATCCATGAAATTATCATCTTCATAATATTTCTCAAGGCTTTCAATAAAAGTAGAAGCATGTTTGCAACAGTCATGAACTAATTTTAATGATGGATAAGATGTTTGATATTTTTCAATGAACAGGGCTTGAAAATCGTTTAAACAGTAAACACAGGATGGCGGCAAATTTTCATACCAAGATTGGGCTTCACCTTCCAGAGTGGCCAGGAATATCTTCATCAAGCAATCTTCAGGAAAATCCACTTTTAACTTGCAAATACGCATGTGAAATCTAACCAAATGTAAAGCAGCATCCTTCTTACCATCATCGTTAAACGTAGGCAGACTCCTTGACCAATCTACCTTGGGCATCTTATTCGGAAAACCTGGAATGTGGTCTCGGCTCATGGGAGCGTATCATCTCGTGATTCGGTCCATCTTGAAAATCTCACAGCTACTGATCTCCCTGCAATGAAGTCGCCATGAAGCATTGATTTCTGGATTTTTCAATGAATGAAGTCGCCAGGTGAATGATTTCAGCCTTGCGATGTCTGACCGTTGTTCACCATCAACCATCAGATCTGAAGTTGATACATGTATTGGGGAAATTTATAAGTTCAGTGTTACGATTACAAGCTAGACTAGAGATCGACTGAAGCAGCGTTTATCTACTATGCACTCACAGAGCAAGAGCATTTCGAAAGCTACCTGGCGTGACTTCAGGCTCCGTCTGTAGCTATAAATCAAACAACACTAACCATCAAACCAATTTCTTCCCCAGTATGGTCGCCACTATGTTAGCGCTCAAATCTACCTTAGGCTGAAATAAGGTAAAACTCAAGGCTACATCAAACCACGCTCAGCCTCGTAGCTAGCCCTACGAGGACATGAGAGGGCTCTCTCCGGGTCTATCTCAATAAATTAAGCAATAGGGTGCGAGATGACTTATAATTGGTACTGATTTTAGGCTAGTAAAGAGATAGGAAAGTTTGATTTTGATTTTTTGGGTTTTTGTTGAAAAGATGGGAAAACAATTTTGTGTCTGGGGATAAGGCCAGATCTTTGCAGAATTCGAGTTGGGGCGAGGTAGGAAATAGTCTTGATTCTTTTGATCGAGTGTATGGATGGATCAGAACGACAAGGAGCTGAAGAGGGCAAGGGAGAACATGGATCCTCTCCAAACAAGCGAAAACATGTAAAACTAAACAAATTCAAAGGCAGAGCACTGAAATCAATGGATTCAACCTCATTTACTCATTCATTTAGTTTCATAAGCATAAGAAGGGAATGGCATACATTAAACATGAAAGAAATTACAATAAACTGAGAGAAAACACCATCAAGAACTGAAAGCCACAAGAATCCCAACAGGTGCTGCAAAACCTCTGATCTTTCCTTAGCCAAAATATGAAAAATATGTACAATAGTGTGCCAAAATCTTCCCAAGAGTCCAACCTATCCAACCCCTGAAAAGGATTGAGAAATTACATCATATAGACCTCCTAACCCCTTCCCATGCCTCTAGGGGTCGAATTCCTCCTTCTAGGAGCAGTTCCAACTAATTCTAAACAAGGAGCTAGAATATAGGCATCTAAACAACTTGCCTCTAAAAGGGAGGAAACTGATTCTTACATCTGATTTTTACTTTTTTAGGAGTGAATCATCTAGAATAGGTAAAAGTGAGTCAAAGTTACATTTCAACCATCAATTTACATCATGATAACTCAAAAATTTCATCCACAAGCAAAACTGGTTCAACTGGCTGAAATTCTGAGCTGGAAGGTGAAAAATTGACCAAATATCTATATGCATAGCGCGTCTGTCAGCCTGCTTTTGGGGCACTTCCCGGCATCCAAATTGAGCTCATGATAGCTCTTTGGAACGCCCTGGATGTTGGCTATCCAAAAAAAGTGGAATTTCCCAATTTGGAGCTCATTTTCCCCTCCAAAACGTCATTCTCCCAGAAGTACTTCCTGCTGGTGCAAAAGGTGGCAGAAAGGTGGTTTTCATGGTGTTTTTGGTCCTTTGATCATCCAGAACTTGATGAAATGCTTCAGAAATACTGGAGCATGCATAAGTTACCATGAAAAACCCAAAAATATAATTTTTTCCTCCAGCAAGTGTCCCAATCATAAGCGAGCGCGTCGACGCGCTACTCGTATAGCTGAAAAATCTGTTTTGAGACCAAAATTTTTCAAAATGACAAACATTTCTCCAAATTTGCTCAAATTTGGAGCGAAGACTCTCCATCATGTATCATGCCCAACCAACAAAGCCTCGGCCAAAATCTAGGGTGGATCAGGCCTTTTTCGCCATTTTAGTGCTTTGCTCAACCTTGCTTTCAGGATCTTCATTTTAGCTCGGCAGACGTGATTACGAGCCCAATAATGATTTTTAATATGAAGGAACATGTCTTTGTCTCTGTCCTGAACCTGTGAATGTACCTGCACTGATGTAGAAGGCAAGACCCCTTCCACGCCATGTGGAGATAGTACTCGCGCTGCTGATGAAGTCAACAAGGCCCCTTCCACCCCAGGTGGAGATAGTACTCGTCGTGATGCTGCAAAAAAAGCTCTGTGGCCTCTCTGATATGTTACCACTACTGGTGCACTGCTATGCTCCATCTCAGTACATCAACCTCAACGGTTGAGTCACTGTCCTGCTCATATCCTTGCTCATATGATAACTCAGTGACATGTCAATAAAACAATATATCTCGACAAAATATATCCTTATATAGGTGTAGTGAAGACAAAAGTTTCATGGTATGCTCAAAACCAAAAATATTTCACATATGTATCAAAGTATCATAGGAAAGCCAGACAGTAATGGCTCGTCAAATAGGTTTGCATGAAAAATAAATGATCGCTTGATCATAAGAGGATTTGACAAGTGAGTAGAAGAAAGTATAATGTGGGGAAAACAACTGTTAGGAACAAAATGACAATATCCCTTGCAGTGTTTGACAAGAGAATAGGAAGGAGTATAAGGTGATGTAGAACAAAGAAACAGCCCTTGCAATGATAGTTAGGCTTCGTCAATGGAGAATGGGAAAAGTGAGTGTATGAAAGAATTGGGGAATGTGAACGAGTGATATGAGTGGTATTTTAGGATATAAGGAGAACAGGGATTGACAATAATGAATGAAAATATTTCAGTGATGAGAAATGAGCCACATGTGTGAAATGTACTTTGAACTAATTGGCACCAAAATCAAAATTTAGCAATCAAACTCCAACCCTATAAGAGCCATTTTTAACAAGAGAGTAGGGTTTGTGTTCTTCAACATTCAAACTCTTACAACCAATCTTCAAACAACTCCAAACACTGAAAAAAGGTAATAGCAAGATGATTTAAACTTACACGGGGCAAAGGAGACTGAGAGAATATTAATTTTGAAGAGTAGTGGCAAAAATTTTGTGTTCGCTTCCAAATAGCGCACTTTATATGTGTAGCGCGCTACATAGTTCATTTTGCAGGAGGATTTTGGAGGCCTTCCCGGTGTCCAAAGTGAGCGTGTGATAGCTTTTTGGAAATATTTTGGAGTCTACTTTCCAACCCAAGTGGAATGTTTCAATTTGGAGTTCATTTACCCTGTCAAAAATCAAATCTCCCAACACTACTTCCTGCAGGTGCATCAATTCTCCTGAGGCAACGGTATTCTTGACATTTCTCCAAAACCATTATACCTGTGTAAAACGTGAAGGAGGTTTTTCTTCCTGAATGTTTTGGACAAAAACCTCTCTCATTTTTCCAAAATTCATCTTTTATTGCTCTGAAATAGCATTTGAGTGAAACTTATCCCGATGTGTGGAACAAGGGATTTTGTCGAAATGAAGCGAAATGAAGGGGATAAGGGGCTTCTAAATTATTGGGGAAATTTTTGAAAGTAGGGAGGGATGTTAGGAAGTAGGGGAAAGTTGAATCTCATAGATCGAGTGAGGGGAAGGGGTCCAAAAGGGCAAAACACAGGCCTAGCCTAGAAAATTGCCAAGTTGTGACAAGAAACTAGGGTTTGTGGAAAAATAAGGAATTTGGGGGATCTTAGTGATGGGAAGTGTTTAATAAGGTATATTAAGGAATGGGAAAGGTGTGTGAACATCAGGATACAAGTTTTTTCGATGATTTGACCATCCAAGAGAAATTACCTCCAAAACCCTAGGAGAGGGAAATGGACCTTACTTAGGCACAACTGAAGCATGAAAAAGATGTAAAATGACCCAATGTAACCTGACATGATGATGAAAAACCTCTGAATGATGGTGCACTCAGATGAATGGTGACATGAACCGACATTTGGACAACTTTGACAGGAGTAAAAGCAACCCCTAGACCTAATGCCTAGTGACCAAATTTTGCTTCGAAGACTCATTGAAATGACAAAATTTGACCTTGACACCTTAAAGATACTTTGTAAGAGCATGTTTGATCACCGAAGGAAGGTCGCAAAGGCTGACACTAACACTGGCTCCAATGGGGATGGTAGCTCCTTGGAGGTGCCAAGAACGACGTATCTTTGGGAGAGCAGACCAGTGCCTTATCCATTGGGCAATGGAATCATTATTCGAACGGATAACACAAAACCTTTGACACATTTATTGAAAGAAAACTTGACTGAAAACTGACTGAAACTTGACTAAAACTTGACTCAAACCGACTCGATGGCAAACTGAAATAACTTGAAAAAAATTGACTCAACAGACCAAACACAAATGACTCATGACTGACTTAAAACAAGACTTTACAAAGCTTTTGGAAAAAAGGCAGCAATCCATCAAGATTTGGAATCATGATGACAACCACCTCATACTGATACTAATGAAACATGTACAATCATGTATAATTGGCTTCTCTGAATGTAACCGCCTGCCAAGCAGATGCCTTCTTGATTAATTCTCCCGATCATATCTCATGGTCAACAATACAAACTGATAGTTGGGCCTCCAAAAACATAATTGGCCATGATCTCCTTCATCACTGAGCACTGCAATACACACCTTCACAGCTGACTGCAACAAATCTGCCATTGGATCCTAAAAAACATGAAGATTTACCTCCTGCTGAAGAAACAAGGTGTCTTTCTCTTCTGATTCTGATCTGTCTTTATCATGTACTTCAGTAAAAATATCCTCCTGGGCTTCAAAAAACTCGGAACAGGTAGATGAGCAGATCTCCTCTTGTAAAAAAATTTCAACACATGAAACATATGAAGAAGAAACTGAATGGAAATCCTGAATGTTTTGATCTTCTGTAGACTGACTATATGATAGGTAATATTCATATGATATGACAGTCAAATTTTCATTATAGTCATCAATCATAAGGAAAGAAACTCCAGATGATTCTTGAAGTGCAAAAATGACAGTTCTATCATCAACCATAACTTCATCAAGATAAACTTTTTCACTTACTTGAATGAAGATCCCATCTTGTTTTGCATCAACTGACTGGATTACCTCTTTATGAAGGTTCTGTTCTGATGGCATGAGAACATCTGGATCAAAAACTCTGTCTATGATCTCAACAGCAAAACTCTCCTTTTCAAGATTCAGTACAAGGTATGCTTGATCATCACAATCTGAATGTAAATCTAAAAAAACTGATTGGACTGCATCACATTCTGAAATTGAAACTTGATTTCTCTGCATGCTGTCTTCTTCCGTGGGCAGATCTGAAACAAGCTCTTCTCTTTCATCATTTTCCGCCATATAGACATCTTCAACCTGCTGATCTATAAGGCTTCTTACAAGACTGTCCTCCTTTTCAGAAAAGGAAGAAGTTCCACCATCACTCTCTTGACCATGTGCACACTGCAGATCTGTGTTAACTTGAGCTGGAACATGACCTTTCAATAGCTAATCTATCTCATCTTCAGACAGAGGAGATAATGCCCTTTGTTTTCTTCGGCTCAAACAGTGATTGTCTTCATTGATTTCAAGTGAAGGAGTGTACTGATTCTCATCATACTGCTGATCCATTTCATGTAATTCCTGTTGACTGTCAAGATGCAAAACTCCTTCATCTTCCACCACACTAAAATCTTGATTCTCATGGAATGTCCCGAGCATCTTGACAGTATCCTCTAGGTTCCTTCATGTTGTCAAAATGGATTCTCGTACAATGCTTCCATGATCTCATCATCCATGAAATTATCATCTTCATAATATTTCTCAAGGCTTTCAATAAAAGTAGTAGCATGTTTGCAACAGTTATGAACTAAATTTAATGATGGATAAGATACTTGATATCTTTCAATGAACAGGGCATGAAAATCCTTTAAACAGTAAATACAAGCCAGCGGAAAATTTTCATACCAAGGTTGGCTTCACCTTCCAGAGGGGCCAGGAATATCTTCATCAAGAAATCTTCAGGAAAAACCACCTTCAACTTGCGAATATGCATGTGAAATCTAATCAGATGTAAAGCAACATCTTTCTTACCATCATCGTTAAACGTAGGCAGTTTCCTTGACCAATCTACCTTGGGCATCTTATTCGGAAAACCTGGAATGTGATCTCGGCTCATGGGAGCATATCTTCTCGTGATTCGGTCCATCTTGACAATTTTGAAGCTACTGATCTGCCTGCAGTGAAATCACCATGAAGCATTGATTTCTGGATTTTTCAGTGAATGAAGTCGCCGGTGAATGATTTCAGCCTTGTGGTGTCTGACTGCTGTTCACCATCAACCATCGCATCTGAACCTGATACACTTACTGGGGCAATTTATAAGTTAAGTGTTATGATTACAAGCTAGACCGGAGATCGACTGAAGCAGCGTTTATCTACTATGCACTCGCAAAGAAAGAGCAGTTCGAAGGCTACCTCGCATGTCTTCAGGCTCCGTCTGTAGCTATAAATCAAATAACACTAACAAGAAAACCAGTTCTTCCCTAGTATGGTCGCCACTATGTTAGCGCTCAAATCTACCTTAGGCTGAAATAAGGTAAAAATCAAGGCAACATCAGACCAAGCTTAGCCTCGTAGCTAGCCCTACGAGGACAGGAGAGGGCTCTCTCCAGTCAATCTCGATAAAATGAGCAATCGGGTGTGAGATGACTCTAGAATGGGAACTGATTTTAGGCTAGTAAACAGATATGAAATTTTGATTTTGATTTGTTGGGTTTTTGTTGAAAAAATGGGAAAAACAATTTTGGGTCCGGGGATAAGGCCAAATCTTTGCATAATTCGAGTTGGGGCGAGGTAGGTAGTAGTCTTGATGCTTTTGATCGAGTATATGGATGAATCAAAACTACAAGGAGCTGAAGAGGGAAAGGGAGAACATGGATCCTCTCCAAACAGGCGAAAACATGTAAAACTAAACAAATTCAAAGGCAAGAGTGACCGAAATCAATGGATTCAACCTCATTTACTCATTCATTTAGTTTCGTGCTATAAGAAGGGAATGGCATACATTAAAAATGAAAGAAATTACAATAAACTAAGAGAAAACACCATCAAGAACTGAAAGCCACAAGAATCCCAATGTGTGCCGCAAAACCTCTCGATCTTTACTTAGCCAAAATATGAAAAATATGTACAATAGTAAAAGCAAATCTTCCCAAGATTCCAACTATCCAACCTCTCGAAAAATGATTGAGAAATTACATCATATAGACCTCCTAACCCATTCCCACACCTCTAGGGGTCGAATTCCTCCTTCTAGGAGTAGTTCCAACTAATCCTAAACAAAGAACTAGAATATAGGCATCTAAACAACTTGCCACTAAAAGGGAGGAAACTGATTCTTACATTTGATTTTTACTTTTTTAGGAGTGAATCATCTAGAATAGGTAAAAGTGAGCCCAAGTTACATTCC
This sequence comes from Pinus albicaulis, assembly GCA_034641835.2. Taxonomy (NCBI): domain Eukaryota; kingdom Viridiplantae; phylum Streptophyta; class Pinopsida; order Pinales; family Pinaceae; genus Pinus; species Pinus albicaulis. The sequence goes on from CM076581.1 coordinate 1,046,243,982, forward strand.
AACCATAAAATTACATCAATATAACTCAAAAATTACATCCACAAGCAAAATTGGTCCAACTGGTCGAAATTCTGAGCTGGAAGGTGAAAAATTGACCAAAAATCTATATGCGTAGCGCGCCTTTCAGCCTGCTTTTGGGGCACTTCCTGGAGTCCAAATTGAGCTCATGATATCTCGTTGGAAAGCCCTAGATGTTGGCTATCCAACCCAAGTGGAATTTTTCAATTTGGAGCTCACTGGTCCCTCCAACACTTCATTCTCCCAAAAGTACTTCCTGCTGGTGCAAAAGGTGGCAGAAAGGTGGTTTTCATGGTGTTTTTGGCCCTTTTGATCATCCAGAACTTGATGAAATGATTTTTCCATATTGGAGCATGCATAAATTTCCACAAAAAATCCAAAAATATAAAGTTTTCCTCCAGCGAGTGTCCCAATCATAAGAGAGCGCGTCGACGCGCTACTCGTATGGCTGAAAAATCTATTTTGAGACCAAAATTTTTCAAAATGACAAAAATTTCTCCAAATTTTCTCAAATTTGGAGCGAAGACTCTCCATCATGTATCATGCCCAACCAATGAAGCCTCGGCCAAAATCCGGAGTGGATCAGGCCTTTTTCACCGTTTTATTGCTTTGCTCAATCTTGCTTTCAGGATCTTCATTTTAGCTCGGCAGACGTGATTACGGGCCCAATAATGATTTTTCATATGACGGAACATGTCTGTCTCTGTCCTGAACTTTTGAATGTACCTGCACTGATGTAGAAGGCGAGACCCCTTCCACGCCATGTGGAGATAGTACTCACGCTGCTGATGAAGTCAACGAGACCCCTTCCACCCCGGGTGGAGATAATACTCGTCGTGATGCTGCAAACAAAGCTTTGTGGCCTCTCTGATATGTTACCACTACCGGTGCACTGCTATGCTCCATCTCAATACATCAATCTCAATGTTTGAGTCACTGTCCTGCTCATATCCTTGCTCATATGATGAATTTGACTCTGACATGCTGCTGAAAACAATATGTCTGACAAAATATATGCTGATATAGGTGTAGTGAAGACAAAAGTTTCAGTGTATGCTCAAAACCCAAATATGTCACATATGTATCAAAGTATCATAGGAAATCCATAGTGGTAATGGATCTGTCAAATAGGTTTGCATGAAAAACAGTCACTGCTTGATCATAAGAGGATTTGAAAAGTGAGTAGAAGAAAGTATAATGTGGGGAAAACAACTATTAGGAACAAAATGACAATATCCCTTACAGTGTTTGACAAGAGAATAGAAGTGACATAAGGTGATGTAGAACAAAGAAACAAATTTCTTGCAATGATAGTGTTATGAGTCATTAATGGAGAATGGGAAAAGTGAGTGTATGAAGGAATTGGGGAATGTGAACGAGTGATATGAGTGGTATTTTAGGATGTAAGGAGAAAAGGGATTGTCAATAATGAATGAAAATATTTCAGTGGTGAGAAATGAGCCACATGTGTGAAATGGACTTTGAACTAATTGGCACCAAAATCAAAATTTAACAATCAAACTCCAACCCTATAAGAGCCATTTTTAACAAGAGAGTAGGGTTTGTGTTCTTCAACATTCAAACTCTTACAACCAATCTTCAAACAACTCCAACCACTGACCAAAGATAATAGCAAGATGATTTAAACTTACATGGGGCAAAGGAGACTGAGAGAATTTGAATTTTGAAGAGCAGTGGCAAAAATTTTGTGTTCTGGCCCAATGCGTAGCGCGCACTTTATATGCGTAGCGCGCTACATAGTGCATTTTGCAGGAGGATTTTGGAGGCCTTCCCTGTGTCCAAATTGAGTGTGTGATAGCTCGTTGGAAATATCTTGGAGTATAATTTCCAACCCAAGTAGAATTGTTAAATTTGGAGTTTATTTACCCTATCAAAAATCAAATCTCCCAACACTACTTCCTGCAGGTGCATCAATTCTCCTAAGGCGATTGTATTTTTGACATTTCTCTAAAACCATGACACCTGTGTAAAAAGTGAAGGTAGTTTTTCTTCCTTGGCATGTTTTGTACAAAAAACTCTCTCATTGTTCCAAAATTCATCTTTTATTGCTCTGAAACATCATTTGAGTGAAACCTATCCCGATGTGTGAGACAAGGGATTTTGTCGAAATGAAGCGAAATGAAGGGGATAAGGGGCTTCTAAATTCTTGGGGAAATTTTTGGAAATAGGGAAGGATGTTAGGAAGCAGGGGAAAGTAGAATATCAGAGATTGAGTGAGGGGAAGGGGTCCAAAAGGGAAAAACACAGGCCTAGCCTAGAAAATTGCCAAGTTGTGGCAAGAAACTAGGGTTTGTGGAAAAATAAGGAATTTGGGGGATCTCAGTGATGAAAAGTGTTTAATAAGGTATATTGAGGATAGGGGAAGGTGTATGAACATCAGGATACAGGTTTTTCGATGATTTGACCATCCAAGAGAAATTACCTCCAAAACCCTAGGAGAGGGAAATGGACCTTACCTAGGCACAACTGAAGTATGAACGAGGTGTAAAATGACTCTTTGGAACTTGACATGATGATGACAACCCTTTGAATGATGGTACACTCAGCTGAATGGTGACATGGACCGAAATTTGGACAACTTTGAAAAAAGTGAAAACAAACCCTAGACCTAATGCCTAGTGACCAAGTTTTGCTTGAAGACTCATTGAAATGACAAAATTTGACCTTGACACCATAAAATCACTTTGTAAGAGCATGTTTGATCACTGAAGGAAAGCTGCAAAGGCTGACACTAACAGGTCCCCACCCTCAGATGCTCCAGTGGGCCTTAAGACCCCACCCTTAACACCCTGGGATGACGCCCTCACTAACAGTCCAGGCTTTTGGTGTAGTGGTTTCTCTGATACCACTGTAATATCCAAAAATGGGATCTGCTAGCGAGGCATGACTAGAAAACATATTTTCCAAGAATGGCTACTTCAAGATTTGAAACTAGGACCTGGATCCCTTAGATCAATACATCTAAGACTGAAATCCAAGAGGTGGCTTGAAACAAATCCCTCTAGGTGGGTTAAACAGATCTCCCACACCTAGTTATCTTTAGAAAATGCCCGATGAAGGGACTGCAACAATTCTTGAGCAAGAGATGGAATAACAACGTTATTTTATTAAGCCTGGGCACATAAAGATGCAGATAGCCAAAAAATGTGTATTATAGCAGCAATGATATACAAATCCTTGAGGAAAGAGTCACTCAAGCAAAGCAATGCAGCCTCAAATGGGACATGTACATGAAAATAGAAGAACACTGCTACACATGTATTTCTGCAGGCTAAGAGGACGCAGTTTATAAGAGGCACTACTCCATATTACATTATAATAGAAATATATGACAATATATGGCTTAATAAATAAGGGGGAGCAAGCTCTCAACCCCTGGAAACAATAATAGAACAATCCTAAGAAGGATTGGATGACATATACAAAAATGGAAAAATGTCGGAGTTGTAATGTAGCAGCTGCAACTCAGAAAATGGAACTGGATGGAGAATACTGAATATGCTACATCTAATGTCAATATCTCCTCTAATGGATCCTTCAGGTGAAAGTCTAATCCTATCACTGAAGATCTCACCCTCCAATCAACACTGCAAAACCCCACAGCAAATCCTCAATGGAAATAACGCAGTTACTGAAGAAAATTTCACTGTAGGGGAAAGGAAATGAGTTGGCCCAATGCCAAGATCTGCAATAAGCTCCTATGGCTTCCAAAATGATCTCCCAAAGGAAAGAGAGACTCCTCCTCTGAAAAGAAAGTGAAGGAAGAGGTGTTGTGATCCCTCCCTGCAACACCCTGCAACACAACATTATTCTGCTATAGAAATAATGTTGTCCTGGAGGAGGATGCTTGGCCTCAAGCCTGGATGTGAGGAAAATATGTACAACTCCTTCAAGAGGCTTCTCAAGAAATGAGAAGGATTCCTAAACAGGAAATCATTGTGCTAAGCAACACTGCAACTCAGCTGAACAACTAGAGAATGCAAATAGTTTAAACAAACAAGAAATCTATAATCATATGCATGTATAACAATGGGTGCCTTGCCCTCCTTTAAAAAAAATGAAAGCTCCCTCTCCATGGGTCCCACTCATTAGGGTTTCCTCCATCAAGGAAACTTCCCTCCTCTTTCACTGCGCTGTCCCACAATATGATCTCCACCTCCTACCTCTGCGTTGTTTGACTTGGTCAAACTTGACCTTGTCTTCTTGCAAATGTCCTCTTTCACACATGAGGGTGTGAAATCCAACTCCACTAATGATGCCCTTTCATAATAAGAGGGATTTTATCCATGTTTTTATTATGTATGGGCCTCCTCACCCAATTATTCAACTCCTAAGTGAAATCATCAAAATTTAATATTCCAATTTGCTGTAGGCAAATTTTGGAATAATACAGTCCTCCCCTCCCAAATGTTGCTTGTCCTCAAGCAACTGCAAAGATAGAACTGAGGAGTTGCCTCCAAGGAATGGAGACTTAAAAGTGTTGGGAAATCATCTTCTTCCCAGTGGATCCTCCATTTCCAAGCAATCATCCATACAAAATGAGTCACTTCCCAACATGGAAACTCCTGAAAATGCTCCTCCACCTTGAGCTCATGCAATGTAGATGGGCTGAAAATCTGAACATGGTAGACATAGAAGCCTACCCCATGTTTTCCTCCTCTCCACTAATGATAAGTGTAGAGAAAATGTTGATCCTGGGCTGCAAAATAATTTCCCTCAAGTGGCAAGATGAAGACTAGATCCCCAAAGATATCTCCTCCAACGTTGTGAATCAAGCTGGCCCAAATCAACCCATATGTGATGGATAGAGAAACATCACCATATGGCATCCCCACAATCATATGTTCCACCTCAACAAAAGGAAACAAGTGTCTGGTAGTGATGGCCATACTCATGCTCCCATCAGAACATGCAATGCAAAAAGTGTGGGAATTCTCTCCCCTCAAGGACACATCCACCTCATGTGTCAATTCCTCAATCATGCTCTCAACAAGAATAGAAACAATATCATCAAATGAAGACATGAATAGTACATGAATTAAGGAGATACTAATGGCTTCATGTGGTGCTTGAAGATACCAACAGTCTCCTAAGTATGTACAACGCAATTTTACAAACTACTACTTCAGGAAATTACAAGGAAAAATGTTTCCTTTTACATAGTTAATCATGTATCTCATCATATGGAAAATAGTTGGATATAACAACTGAACATACATGTAATGAGAAATTTTTTTCCCAAGGCCAAATAAAATATGGCTACCTCCATCATATAGTTGGGCCCAACATTGATCATGGAGCAATGTCAAAATCTTGCCCTCTTGTGGAGAAATGCACTGCATAGTAATGGTAAGAGTATGGAAGTCAATAAATGTAAAAGAAGATTTATTACCATATGCCAGAATTAAGATGATACATGGGTCCATGAGTGAGTCCTCCATATTGTTCTAGCATGCTATGAAGAGGAATGAACCATGTGTTGCAAGAGGATCCTCCTTCTCATGCTTGGAAACCCAAGTCAAAAAGAATATGTCATAGTAATAGATGTCTCCATCCACTACCCTATCATTCTCACCTCCTCCTTGATCACCAAGTACATCCAGTGTGAATTGATCCTGGGGACACTCCATCCATAATTCCCTGCTGCAAACAGCATTGTGATCTCATGTAGATAGGCTCCTATCAATCCCAAGCTCTGTTCTTTGACATGCTCCTTGTCAAAGAATCCTCTAGTAATGCTGCTGCAAATATGGAATACCTCCCAAGATGGAAGTGCTTCCTGATCATCCAAGGACAAGGAGTAGCCCCTTTGCACCATGAGAGTGCCCTCTTCTACTCCTGCAACATCACTCAACATGTGAGAGAAAATCTACCCTTGCTCTCTTAAGTACAACTCAAGCAACCAAAGTGCTTGTTGCCTCCTTGTGCTTCCATCATACAACTCATGTGATGAGGACATAATGAATGATATGAATTTCAGATAAACACCATGCATCCATACTCCATGCTGCCCAATGATGCAAGCATCCTACCATCTCTCCTCCATCCCCATCCTCTTTGGAAAAAGATATGCCAAGTGATGGCCAAACTCCTTCAAGAGGGGCCAGCGCAGCCAAGCCTCCTACTGCCCGGTGTCATATATTTGCAAGTGGCTTACCAGCCTCTTGCTTCTCATCCACATCCACTCAATCACTTGTGGATTTCTTCTTCCATTCTTTCCCTTGGTACTCCTCCCATGAGGGCTACCATCCTTCCAAACCAAATCTCTCTCCTTGCATTCCATGAAAGTTTGAAATGCAGCTCTTTGGAGACCTCCTAGAGAAGATCTCTCACCCATGACTATGTTGAATCCACAAGGATCCAAATATGATGAAGATAACATCTCCTCTCCACCATTGTTTGATATCGCTATTAATCTCTCCAAGGATGTAGTGGTTGTCTCATGCTGCAAATTAAGGATGGTCTCATGCTGCTTCATAGGAGTGTCATGGTTTGTTTCATCCTCCAAAAGTTCACACTCCAACCTCAAGGGTTGTATGAAACTCAACAGAGATGTATGAGGATGATGGTTCATCTCCTCCTTGAACCATTTGCATAGCGCAGTGAAATCATGTTGCTCTAGATCAGTAATGGGATTTGACCCTTGGTCATGTAAAAGAAAATTTCCACAACTATCAAAAGGATTTGCTGCAACAATAGATCGTGGAAATTCCTTCATACCTTGATGAGATTTGGGAATCTCTTGTAGGGCTGCAAGAGTTCCTTCCTCTAATGTGTTGGCTGCCCCAACTGTTGATATAGGTGGCTGCTCTTCCATGAGTGTGACAACGTTAGTACAAGATTCATCAAGTGGTGGTGAGGGCTCCTCCTTTCCTGATCTCTTACTGTCAAAATTTTTTATTAGCTTTTGATAAAACTCAGCAAGAGTAGACACTCTTGCATGGCTCAAATGGCTAAACCACCAAATGCGGGTTTCACCTCCTAGGTGCAGTGCTAAGATCTCAATAGCCTCTTTCTCCACTACAGTGTGTAGTAGGAAAAATGCTTTTAGCTTCCTCACCCAAGCTCTTGCTGTAGATGAGCCATCAAATGTAGACAAAAAAAATCTATTGCCTTTGATCTCTCTTTTGTTGCATGGTCTCTTCTCTTCCTTCAATTGGATGAATGTTGGAAAAGCTAGAGTCTCCTTGAAGGCTCTAGGTTGAGATTTTTACTCAACAAGGTAATCACTTAGAATCTGATGATCCAAGTGTATTTCATGCTTGTCTTCTTCTTCTTCATGAGAATTGGAAATGCATGGTCCTTCCTCTTCTCTTTGCTCCTCCTCTTTGGAGAGGCTCTTCTTAGTTCTGAAATTGATGAGAGAAATCTCATCTTCTTCATCATTTTGATCCTCTTTTATCTTCTTTGGTCGAGACTCACAGGCTGAGCCAAGAAATATTCTTTGATACCACATAGATCCAACCACTACACCAAAAGCTCGAACTGTTAGTGAGGGCGGCATCCCAGGGTGTTAAGGGTGGGCCTAACCCCACCGAAGCATCTGAGGGCGAAGGCCCTTGCGCAGCACCCCTCATTACACAGAACTAGACACGTGGTTGCGGGCCCTACCTGAACACCAGATATTAAAACCCACCATGCTCCGCGAGTCTCAACCTCGAGACCTCAACTTTGATACCACTGTAATATCCCAAAATGGGATCTGCTAGCAAGGCATGACTAGAAAACGTACTTTCCAGGAATGGCTGTTATAGGATTTGAAACCAGGACCTGGATCCCTTAGATAAATACATATAATACTGAAATCCAAGAGGTGGCTTGAAATAAATCCCTCTAGGTGGGTTAAACAGATCTCCCACACCTAGTTGTCTTCAGAAAATGCCCGATGAAGGGACTGCAGCAATTCTTGAGCAAGAGATGGAATAACAACGTTATTTTATTAAGCCTGAGCACATAAAGATGCAGATAGCCAAAAAATGTGTATTATAGCAGCAATGATATACAAATCCTTGAGGAAAGAGTCACTCAAGCAAAGCAATGCAGCCTCAAAAGGGACATGTACATGAAAATAGAAGAACACTGCTACACATGTATTTCTGCAGGCTAAGAGGACGCAGTTTATAAGAGGCAATGCTCCATATTACATAATAACATAAATATATGAGAATATATGGCTCAGGAAATAAGGGGGAGCAACCTCTCAACCCCTGGAAACAATAATACAACAATCCTGAGAAGGATTAGCTGACATATACAAAAATGGAAAAATGTCGGAGTTGCAGTGTAGCAACTGCAACTCAGAAAATGGAACTGGATGGAGAAGACTGAAGATGTTGCATTTGATGTCAATATATCCTCCAATGGATCCTTCAGGTGAAAGGCTGATCCTATCACTGAAGATCTCACCCTCCAATCAACACTACAAAACCCCACAGCAAATGCTCAATGGAAATAATGCAGTTACTGAAGCAAACTACTTTGTAGGGGCAAGGGAATGAGTTGGCCTAATGCCAAGATCTGCAATAAGCTCCCATGGCTTCCAAACTGATATCCCAAAGGAAAGAGAGACTCCTTCTCTGAAAAACAAGTGAAGGAAGAAGTGTTGTGATCCCTCATTGCAACACCCTGCAACACAACATTATTTTGTTGTAGAAATAATGTTGTCCTGGAGGAGGATGCTTGGCCTCAAGCCTAGATGTGAGGTGAATCTGTACAACTCCTTCAAGAGGCTTCTCAAGAAAGGAGAAGGATTCCTAAACAGGAAATCCTTGTGCTAAGCAGCACTACAACTCAGCTGAACAGCTGGATAATGCAAATAGTCTAAATAGACATGAAATCTATAATCATATGCATGTATAACAATGGTTTCCTTTCCCTCATTTTAAACAAATGAAAGCTCCCTCTCCATGGGTCCCACTCATTATGGTTTCCTCCATCAAGGAAACTTCCCTCCTCTTTCACTGCACTGTCCCACAAGATGATCTCCACCTCCTACCTCTGTGCTGTTTGACTTGGTCAAACTTGACCTTGTCTTCTTGCAAATTTCCTCTTTCACACATGAGGGTGTGAAATCCAACTCCACTGATGATCCCCTTTCATACTAAGAGGGATTTTATCCATGTTTTTATTATGTATGGGCCTCCTCACCCAATTATTCAACTCCTAAGTGAAATCAACAAAATTTAATATTCCAATTTGTTGTAGGAAAATTTTGGAATATTATAGTTTGAGAGTGATATGCATGACCCTTAAGTCTCCCGTGATCCCCTTTAGCTCAGAAAATTTTGTAGGGAACAAGTCTTGATATTCTGTAAGTAATTCAGCCACTTTACTTACTGCATTCTCATCGCTGTAGTCCCAAATCTTAGCCAATTTAGGGTGCTCTTTCGTCCCAATGTTTACTTCATGTAGTTTGAGAGGCTTAGTGACATCCACTTCCCTTAGTGGATGTCCTTCAATGGCGTGCTCCCATTCCAACTCCTGGATAGAGATATACCGCAGATCATCTTCGCCTTCCTCACTTGCCAAGCTACGAAAATTGACAATATCCTACATCTGTGTTTCCCATGTCGGTGTTTCGAATACTGCAGAAGAGCTGGTCTTGCCAAACACAAACATATCTATATCCTGCAGAGCTTCGTCAAGCGCCTCAGAACCCCCTATCAATCCAAATTTTCCTATAAAGTCATTATTCAAATTTTCCTAGTGGCGGGTGTGTTGATGTAGCTCTGCATCCAGGGACCAGGCAGTGGGGATTGGACCTAATGTGTGAATGAATAAGTGAACCCACTCCCCTATAGTTTGGTCGTCCCACGCCTCCATCCATGCAACCACGTGTTAATGCGGATCCCTCGGGCCAAGGAACAGTTTGACACGTACCTCCGCTGGGGTCTCAAATCACAAGAGCATCTTGCCCCAAGAATCCTCCCATGCTGGGAACGCTTTCTTATGCATCTCCCACCATCATGTAGGGGTTGCACGCATTGGTAGGTTAACGGCCCATAACCTTCGTTCCTTGGGAACCTCGGCTTAAAATGCTCGCAGAAAGTCCCTAACATTACCAGAACCATCAAAATAAGGTAGATCTCTTACCTCAGAGGAGATGCAGTGGAAGTTCTTTGTGATCCGAAGACGTCTCAGCACAGAGACATCATGTAATCGGTTTTTCCAATTCTCCATCTCCCCATTAGAGTCGAAGAAACATTCGCTGTCCTTTTTTTAGAAAATTACCCCCTCCACCATGGGGTTGATCCAATCTTCATCTCGTGCAGTTAACTTATAGATGTGATCTACATCCTCTTCATCACACACTGGTTCTGTGTATCATTCACCCTCTGCCAAATCTAATGGTACTATTAACCTTGTACCGTTATTCTCGAATACCATGCTTTTCTTCTTCAGGTTAATGATGCCTCCCATATCGATGGACCAATCCAAGCCTAGGAGCACAGGGTAGGGGTCCGCATCTTTGAAAATCTGAATTAATTCAATGTCAGCCTGGACCTTAACCCCTGTGATATCCACCAAAATATTTGATAGTCTTCCTAATGGAATGATCTTCTATTGATTGGCCATACACAGCTGGATAGTGGACCATTCCAACTTAGGTTCCCCCATGTGTTGCCAATTTTTTTTAGGTAATACATTCGTGTCCGACCCTAGGTCCAAAATAACCTAATCCATCTCGTAATCACCGATCTGCGCAATCAACTACATCTCTCTGTTGGTGCGTTTCTTATACCCATAGATTTGATGTACGTCCTTGATTTCCAGAGGGAGGATAGGTCGTGTTGCGCAGCTATCTATCAATTACTGAAGATTTTCCATAGCCCTCGGGTTGTGTAGCAGCTTCATACATGCTTGTAAAAATGGTTTGACATCCTCATCTGCCTTTAGGTCCTCAGGCGGCTGCGAATTAGATGCCTCTACCTCGGCAAAGTCCTTGCCAGTTGCGATAAATGGTTCTTTCTCCATTTTTAGATCCAACCCTTCCTGTTTGCTAATTATTGGTTGGATCAGAGACTCGTTTGTAGTTTTCTTCCCAGGCCCCTCGGTGGCCATCCCAGTGCGTGTTACGAAATTTACGCTTGGATCTTTGTCTCATAGTTCGGCCTTAACCCTCTGCACATTCTGCATAGGTGTCAACTACTTTTCCTGCATCTTCGCTATCAAGACTATACAGTATTCAATCGCATGGTCCAGCTACCTACAATACCGGTAGGTCTGTCTTGTGGGGTTTGGAAAGTCCCTAACAAAGTTCCCTACCTCTCCACAGTTATAATAGATGAGTTGCCCTCATCCCCGACCTGCGCTTCCACCTCTTCCGCCTCCCCTGCCCCTTGCTGGGGAGCCCCCTATGCTTGAGAGCGATTTGGGTGAGGACGGGTCTGACTGCACCCTATAGAGATTCCCCCGATGGATCATCAAATTATATGTCCGACAGTTCTGTTCATCATGTCCTACCAACCTGCAGAACCTGCACCATTTCTATTTTACTTCTGGGACGTACGCAGCAAGGCGGGGACAATGGTTTGTGTCATGCAACCCAGCAACACATCAATCATCGCACCATAGTGCCGACCCACCTGGGCCTGCCACTTCCCTAGGGCGCAACAGACTAGGTCCCTCGACCTGCATGTAGTCTGTTAACAACGGGCAGTTATCCTTGGTGTGACCATTCGTCTTGCAACATATGCACCATTTTTCCGAGCTAGCCTCTACAATTTGCTCCTTCTGCAGGTTCTGGATCTTCATGTGCATCACCTCCAGTTGTCCTTGGATCTTCTGGATGCCTAGCTGGGCATCGTCTCTGGGCACAGCTTATAACTTCATAGCGACCTCCAGGGATTTTTCCGGTGATTTGAAATTTTGGTGACCCATAGGTACGTGCAGGTGAGGTAGAAACATAGAAATGAACCACTCCGTGTGATGTATGTCGTCGTACTGAAATCCTCCTTCCTTGATCACCTTCTTTAGCCGTCGATTGGCCTCCCATATAGATTCAGAAGGCCCTTTCTTGAAATCCTTTAGATCGACCACTATTTGAGAATAGGACTTAGGCTTCTTGAAATGTTGTTTTAAGGTGTTCTTGACCTCTTCGATGGTTGAGTTTGCATTATGTCCGATGTATCCCATGTACCAATCCAAAGCTCTTCCTTCGAAGGTAAGGGAAATTTGTGCCCTCTTCACCGCGTCACTAGCTATGTTCTGCGTAGTCCATAATGATTATGCGAAAAACCATAACAGATCCATGTCCTCATCTCCCACACCCTTAAAGGTAGGAAATTTCATGTGCGTAGCCATGTCGTCTTCTGGTGGTGGAGGTGTAGGTGAATTCTTACCCCTATGCTGGTTTGAATGTGGTGTGGCTGGAGAACTTTGCGCAACTGCTTCTCTTACTAGGTTGTAGACAGATCTACCTCCTTCTAGGTTAGTCCCATAGTATTTTCCACTTCACGTCGTATTTCCGTCCGGATCAGCGGTCATTCACTTGGTGTGGCTACACAAAATACATTTTTCACACTGTAATATCTTAATTAGCAATGGTAAAGTCTTCAGAAAATTACCCCTAAATCCTTTGAAGAATCTCTGCTCTACTTCGGAGTAGGGGACAAATTGATTGATGGAAAATTCCATCACGAATCCTCCTAGCACGCTGTCCACATAGTGATCTACGGTGCGAGTGATGGTGTTATCAGCTTTCTCTAACCGTTGGATCAATTCTGGGGTCCATTGTGTGACCCGCTCGTCCTTCCAACACTTCTAAAATTCGACCAACCTTGCGAGCCACTCTTGGAGCTCGATCGCAATAGTTACGAAGAAGATCTCGTAGATATCTATGAAAATATACCTATTTTTCCACTCTTCGGTGGTCAACCTCTTACTGCAGTTTTCGTTCACTACGAATTCCTGAACTTTCCATTCAAACCATTCATCAATTTCTTTTCTTTCAGGTTTCCAATACGGCCTTGGTATTACCTGATCCCTCTCTCAAATCTCTCCCGATCCCGGCAATGGAACCATTTGTTGGCTCGAGGGGTCCTGACCCAGTTTTCCAACAAACCCCTATACTACTGGCCCTTTCGATAGTGGCATGCTTGCACAGGCCAAAGTCTCACCCGAAGTAGTATGGGAGGGTGCTAGAACCAGGTTTCCGCACCCTTGGAGAGGTCACATAAGTCAAGCAGAGCTGCATTCGACTTAACAATTATCAGATCACATATTACAGAAACTAGATTTATCAGCTCCTCCACATCCATGTGTGCAATATCATGTATAATTGCAACAAATCACATGTATAGGAAAATAAGGCAACTATCGTAACTATTCTTGCATCAAGTCTAATAAATAGATTCAGATCAACAATCAATGTAGCATAAACACATGGCATAGTCACTTTTGGAGCTCAATATAGAATTATGCATACCATAATAGACCCAGATCGCAGTATAAACATGTAACACCAGTATTTGTGCAGCTTAAATCAATGACATAGAGCATACTTAAACAGATATCACAAATCCAATAGATTCAAAGATTTCAATAGCCTTCTGCATTCATTAATCCTTCAGTTCCTTCTACAATACCAAAAAATCCCAACCTGCTCACACAACAGCGGGGTCTGCACACAACAAGACTGAGGATCTCCGTGGACACAGCAACAAGGTCCGCACACACCAGGACCGAGGATCTCCGCACACACAACCAGCAGGAGTCCTTTCCCCAAAAACCCAAATAGATCTACTAATTTGTAATTCGCATCAATCTTAATTCAAGTCTGTCCTACAACTCAAAAAGTTTCAACTACTTATACTACTTTAGCCTACGCATCCAATGGTCCGCAAACCGTGGTTTGCGGACTCTTGGTCTACCCTTGACCCACTTACAATGCATGAGGGGCTTTGACCCACCCCAAAACCCCTGCGTTAGACTAAATATAATAAAAAATATACAAAAATAGACCATATTCGCAGCTCTTGTAGGAGACCCTATTCCAACAGCAGTTCAAGTCCTTTTTTATTTTTATCAAAGATCGAAAAATAAGGATAAAAGTATGCTTTGTGGTGAAATAATTTTTGAAATAAATGTTCACGACTAATCTTCTCATCATTTGCAAACCTATTCAGAACAACATAAAATGGATTAAAAATACTTGTTTCATGATAAAAATTGAATAAAACCATAGTCACAACAATAAATATGATTTGAAAATAATCAAATGACTTATTAAAAGAGTTATACTATTCATTTTTACCATTTGAAAGTTACTATTTGAATGTTGGAGCTCTGAACCTATTTTTCCCTCGAACTTCAGCTGTTGATTGCGATCGATTATGTGGATGGTTTTCATCGCCGTTTGATCCAGGTTGGTGCCATAAACCCTCTCTTTCTTTCAGTAGTCATATCATTTCATTTCATTGCAATTTTTTAGGGATTTGGGCCCCTTAGGGTAAATTATTTTTCTAAAGAGGGAAACACACCCTTGGGCATCAAAAATTGCGTTGTAAAGCACTCAAAATGCAGCCTAGGTGCATATGCAACAGACTGTCTATTGACCAAGATTGCATTGGGTGAAATTCACATTTTTTATTCTTGCATTGTACCCAATTTTTGCCTAAATTTTTGCATGAAAATGAGTCTAATGAGTCTTATGGTTATTTTTCAAGGATTCATTAGACTAGAATGACGATTACTTGGAGAGAAAGAGAGCATGAAGAACGAAATATGATTTCACTTAATGATCCGAGTATAGTAATAGCCCTAAGATATTGTGGGTTATTAAAGTACTTCTGCTTATCAGGTATGAGGAAACAAATAGAACTTTTGGAGTTCCTTGTTCATGCATGGGATCCCGCAATTGAGACATTTCACATTAGGAACAAAGTGGTTCCTATTACAGTTGAGGACATATATTTTCTGATAGGCTTGTTGAGGAGAGGCTTACCCATTTATCTCTCAGGGTCTGCTCTCAGAGTAGAGGCGGTGAGAGACTATGTTTTGCAGCATTGCTATCTAGGGGCAGAGCCAAGTAAGGATGGGAAAATAAACATCCGTGACATTTTTGATTTTCCATTGAGAACCATTCTATTCATGATTGCAAAGCTTGCTGGTACCATTACACTAAATGTAGCAAACAAATATTATATGCAATATGCGATAGAGTGTATGGAACCAACAATTTTCAACTGGTCTGAAGCTGTACTTCTCAAATTAAAGAACAACTGAGAAAGGAAGATGGAGGAAGAAAGAAAAACTTCAGTTATGGTTCAATCCTCATTTATTTTTCCTTAGAGTGGATTCCACTAATGCAGCCTCAACATGTGATGTTGGGTGTGTCTAACCCTAGAGATCCGAGGATGCAGAGATGGGTAGAACTGATGGCTAGACATGCACGCCAATCGTCCATCATGTTCTCGACTGCATTCTTCGCCTGGTTTTGGTGACAGGTTATCGCCATCGATGAGTATGCATATGCAGGCGTTGATTTCCGAGGAGATCCAAACTTAGCTTTAGCAAAAGGTGCTCAGTGGGGTGCAATTGGTAACAATGTTTTGACCATGTTTTTTTATTTTTCTAAGGTTTATACATGTTTTTGTACTTTGATTTTTTCCAAGACTAAACTAAATTTTTATTTTAATGCAGGTATTGGTCGAGTTAAACCAGTTTAGGAAAAAGAGCATGGAGTGGATTAGCCAGCAGAGAGGGCTTTCGGGACAGCAGTCCTTCAGGATTTAGACATGGCTGAGACTCTTACTGAGCTTCGACAGCACATAGAGGGATTGACCTTTGAGATTCTGAATTTCCAGTTCAAAGAGTTACCCATGCGATTGTAGCACCATACTATCGGCATTCTTAACTGCTGGATGCAGTTACTGCGTAGGATAGCTAGATCGATAACGTGTTACCATGAGCATCACTAGTTTAATTTTGACATGTTGCATACATTTTGAGGTTAGATGACCAATGTGTCTTGGGCACAAATTTTTGTAAAACCTATAACTATCTATCTATTTGATTTCAGTGTTTTCCTATGTTTATTGCGCAATCCTATTAAATTATGTGAATATATCTTTACATGCGTTGCAAATGTTTGTTTATAACATAATTCTCTAAAGAATCAATAAATGTGTTCAAGAATCTGGAAATGTGTTGATATTGAATAAAATCAAAATGTCTTTCCAAAAGTCGAACTCTTAGTAACATATGATGCAGTGTTGGATTTCTAACAATATAAACACTAGTAAGTTGTAATACCACAAGTTGTGAGTCTAACCTTATGATGATGTGGTTAATACCAAATGAAATGGCATCAGAGAGAATTTCGATCAACACACTATACTCAATGATATTTTTTGTTGATCTACTGATACAAATCCCTTGAAAACTCACTAAGTCGTTGTTCGGAGCAAAAATGGCCCACGTTGTAGAGGATAGATTTTGCGTACTATGACTAGCACCATCAGCATACCCAATAAATGGTTCCAAATATTCAAACATGTGCGATGAAATGTAAAGAGAATTACTAACATCAAGAAAACTCTAAAAAACAAACTAAGATAGTGAATACAAATCAACAACATATATATACAATATAATACAAAAAATGACTACGCACATGATTAAGCATAGTAACGTTTTAGATACAACCCATTTCGGGGCTGCACCAACAGAATTCCATCGTAATCCACCAACTCGTAGGAACCCTTAGAAAGAACTCTTTTGACAATATAAGGGCCATGCCATAATGTCTCAAATTTACCTGTACCTATTACATCAGCTTCCTGATCATAAAGAAGGACCAAATCGCCCTCTAAGAAAATGTGAGGCTAGACATGCTTGTCATATTGTGCCTTTATACATCTCTTATGCGTTTCATTGGCCAATGGTGCTTCACGACGCATTTAATAAAGATGGATGAGGTTAAAAAGACACACTTCTTCATATTAGGTGTTAGGTAACAAGTTGATTGCAAGTTTTAATGACAGTATTTCACATTGGATTGGCAATATAGCTTCCAAACCATACACCAATTGAAAGGGGGTAAATCTGGATGTGTTTCTCACCGAGGTTCGGTACGCGCACAAGGCCGAGTACAAGATCAAATGCCAATTCCGTTTATGAACTCCTATCATTCGTTGAAGCATTCATTTAAGAATCTTGTTAATAGCCTCAAATTTTCCATTTAATTGTGGATAATAAGGAGTAGAACTATCATGTGATAGTCCTAAATTGGAAATCAACTCAATCATCATGTGATTACGAAAATTTTTACCATGATCTGTGACTATAGCCTATGGGACCCCAAACCATGTAATGACATGATTAAAGAAAAACAATGCAACTCTTTGTCTCGTCTTGTTGAATGTAGGCATCTCTTTGGCCCACTTGATAAAGTAGTCTGTTATGACAATAATATAACCATGCCCCCCAGATGAACGAGGGTTACATGTCATGAAGTCAATGCCCCATTTCGAAAATGGTCCCATAGAGACAACATGATGCATTGGCCCTGGCAGTTTGCAGAGTTTATGATCAAATATATGGCACTCATGACAACTTATGACCACAAGGATGCAGTCACGAAATATGGTAGGCCAAAAGTAACCGGCGCGAAGTATCTTATGCGCGGTAGTGTATCTAGAAAAGTGTCCACCACAAGCCCCAACATGTCAATCATTTATAACCTTTTCGACCTCCTCATGAGATTGGAACCTTCTTAAAATTGTATCGACACCACGAAGATAAAGTGTATCGCTAATAATCAGATAATCTTTGGCTTGGTATCGAATACGTCGTTGGTCAGAGCAAGAGGTATCAGGTTGAAAAGTCTGGGTTTGGAGATAAATGATAAAATCCCCATACCAAGGATTAGATGATCCGATCATAAACAAAGTATCGTCAGGAATTGATGGTTTCGACATAGTAGAAGTACTATCAAAGGTGTAGGTTTTAACCCTGTACAGAAATTATCTGCAAATGAATCTTATAAACTGAAAATAAACAATAGTGAGATCATAAAACATAAAATAGATATACACAGAGATTTTCCCCTGGATCCCAAATCAGGACGTCCAACTTGATTTTTCATTATATTCCTTTTAGTGTTACAACACATATATATACATGCCGAATCATACATAAACTCCAATCCATTAACCTTGGATTAGAACATAACCGTAGTTCCCTTGAGCGGATCTACAAAATACTAGGGGCCAAAAACCATCATGCCCCAAAACCATGTGAAAACCAATGCACAAAACCAAGGGCAGGTCCACCCATCGAAAAATACGGTCCAAAACAATTTTCCTGGGGCACTGCCCCGAACCTCGAACAGGGGGGGTTGCCACCCTCCCTGCTGCGCCTGACACAAAGTACAGGGGGCACTATCGCCCCCCTGTGACCCCTGCGCGCATGACTAGTCGTGGAAAGAATATAACACATACCCAACATTCTCCCACTTGTTGTTTTCTTTCTGCAGGGGGCCACAGGAGAGCTTAGTCATAAGCCTAGCTCTGCAACACCCATTGTTTCTCTACACCAAGAGAACTTTTGAGTGTTCACAAACTTTGTCAATGCATCTGCAACATTCTTCAAAGTGTCCAAATTTACCAGCAACACCCTTTTAACCTCAAACATATCTCTCACAAAGTGATATTGAAAATCAATGTGCTTTGTATTTGAATGATAAGCAGGGTTCTTAGCTAAGAAAATTTCACTTTGGCTAGCACGGTCTATCCTTATAGCTTGTTGCACCAACCCCATACTTGAACACAATCTCTACAACCAAATTGCTTCCTTGCTTGCATGAGTGGTTGCCATGTATTCCACCTCTGTAGTTGAAAGAGCCACTACAGTCTGTCTTTTACTCATCCAATTGACTGCACCTCCAAATAGGCTAAACACATACCCACTTGTACATCTCCTTTGGTCTAGATCTCCAGCCCAGTTTGCATCAAAAAAACCATGGATGGCCAAAACTCTATCCAATCCCGGTCTTCCCTGGTAGCATAAGCCATAATCAGTAGTGCCACACAAATATTTGAAAACCCGCTTCACTGTTGTCCAATGCTCCTTCCCTGGGTTTGACATAAACCTGCTCAATACTCCCACTGCATGTGCAATGTTTGGTCTAGTATAGACCATTTCATACATCAGGCTACCCATTGCAATTGCATATGGAACACATGAGATATCCTCCTCTTCTTCTTGTGTCTTAGGACACTGTTCAACAGATAACTTTACACCTAAAGTAATAGGAACATTCACTGGTTTACTATCCTGCATATTGAACCTATGAAATATATTCTCAACATACTTCCTCTGGTTTAACCAAAGCTTCCTCTTTGCCCGATATCTCTTAATTTCCATGCCTAAAATATATTTTGCAACACCAAGATCCTTCATGTTGAAATTGGAGAACAGTTGGGTCTTCAAATCTTGGATAATTTCTTTGTCATTTCCAATCAACAACATATCATCCACATACAAGAACAAATAAATAACACAGTCACCAATTAATTTAAAATAAACACAGTGATCCTCCTTGCTTATGGTGAAGCCAAGTCCCCATATATAGGTATCTAAATTCTGATACCACATCCTTGGTGATTGTTTTAACCCATACAGAGACTTCTTTAACCTGCATACCAGTTCTTTCTTCCCCTTCACCATAAAACCTTTAGGTTGTTTCATGTAGATCTCCTCTTCCAGATCCCCGTGAAGAAATGTTGTCTTCAGATCCATCTGTTCTACCTCAAAATCAAATGCAGCAACAATAGATAAAAGTAATCTAATAGAAGTAACTTTGGCAACAGGAGAAAAAATATCACCAAAATCAATTCCTGACACTTGGGAATAACCTTTTGCTACCAACCGAGCTTTTTATTTCTCCACCTTGCCTTCTACATTCATCTTCTTCTTAAACACCCATTTTCTCTCGATGGGCTTCCTTCCAGCCGACAACTCCACTAGATCCCATGCCTCATTTTTATGCAAGGATGCCACTTCATCAACCATGAACTCCTTCCAGAGTTTTCCATCCTCTGAATCTACTACCTCCTTGACAATTCTAGGATCAACATCAGTTATAGTTAAAGAAAAATTTGAACAGAAAGCAGATGGACTATACCTTTCTGGTTGTCTTCTTTCCCGAACTGATCTTCTCATAGCTGGAGTTTGTGGCTCTTCCTCTTCTAAGTCTTCTTCTATTGTAGAGTTTGATTCATCCTCCTTTAGCTCAAACTCTATCTTCTCAGGTTCCTTTGGTAGGACTTCATGTTTAAAAACATCTTTCACCTCTCTAAACACCACATCTCGACCGTACACAACCTTCCTTGTTTCTGGGTTCCAAATCTTGTAACCCTTTAAACCATCCTTATACCCAATAAAGGTGCACCTTTCAAATTTATTGTCCAACTTGGTCCTTTTCTCCTTTGGAACATGTACATATGCATCACATCCAAATACCTTGAGATGTGAAAGAGAGGGTTTCTTACCAATCCATACCTCATGTGGAGTCTTAAAAGGTGATTTGTTAACCAAGTAACATGCAGTCTCCATTGCCTCTGCCCAAAATTCTTATCCTAACCCGGTACCACTGAGCATGCTTCTTGCCTTTTCCTTCAGCGTTCTATTCATTCTTTTGGCAACTCCACCAGATCCAATGCCTCATTTTTATGCAAGGATGACATTTCATCAACCATGGCCTCCTTCCAGAGTTTTCCATCCTTCTGTATAAAATTATCATCCTCCTATTTTGAATCTTCAGCGGGTAAGTTCTTCCACTTGATGAGATACTCTGAAATTGATCAATTTCATTGATGTCGAGTTCTTGTTTCCGTAACTGCTTCAGGTCCAATTTGATTTTTCCTTCCTCGTCAAGTTCTGTAAATATTGTTTGAACTAGAAGCTTGTCACCTATAACCTTATTTAAGCATGAAACATGGAAAACTGGGTGCACTCAAGAAGATTTGGGAAGCTCCAATTTCTATGCCATAATACCAATATTTTGCAATACCTTGTAAGGACCATATTACTTTGGTGATAATGTATTATTCTTCTTAGCTTGCTTGAGGGACATTTTTTTTTATGGTTGTAGTCATAAAAATAACCAGTCGCCTACATAAAAAAATTATTTCACTGCAACGTTGATCTTCCTGTTGTTTCATTCGATTCTGTGCCAAAGTGAGGTTATCCTTTAAGAGTTGGAGAACTTGTTATTGATGCTCGATGTGATTTTTCACTTCTTGAACCTTATATTTTTCTCTTAGAGATGATGTGATGGAAGCTGGATGATATCCATAAAGTGCCATAAATGGGGTCATTTTTGTTGCAGTATGGAAGAAAGTGTTATACCACCATTCAGCCAGAGGTAACCACTTGACCCATTGTGCTTGTTTATCAGATACAAAGTAATGAAGATAACCTTCTAAAAATTTATTCACTATCTCATATTTCTGAATAGATTGAGGATGATAAGATGAGCTATGAGCTAATTGAGTACCCAAACAAGAAAATAATTTTGCAAAAAAATTTCCAATAAAAATGGTATCTCTCTCGCTTACAATAATCTTTGGCTTTCCATATAGCTTTTGAATCGTTTCCATAAATGTAGTAGCAATTGTGTTGGCTTTAAATGGATGAGATAATGCACAAAAGTATGCATACTTGGGAAGTCTATCAACTATCACCATGATCACACTCTTTCCTTCAGACTTGGTTAAACCTGTGATAAAATCCATTGAAACCTCCTCCCAACGTTTACTTGGAATGGATAAAGGTTGTAACATACCCAGGTTCTTAATTATCTTAACTTTATTTTGTTGGAAAATCAAATATTCCACCACAAACTTTTGAATATCCGATTTAAGGCCATCCCAAAAAAAATTCCTTCTTGACCATGTGGTAAGTTTTTAAAAATCCCGAGTGCCCTCCTAAGGGAGAGGTGTTCAATTCCAAAAGAATTGTTTGTTTGAGTTAGGAATTCTTACAAATATATAAGTGATATTTGTACCATAATGAATCATTTTTCCAGCTAAATGTATCGTATGTACTAGGATCTTGATGCAACTTTTGAATGGGTGTCCACACTTCTTCGTCATTCTTGCATTCATCCCTTGCTTCGGTTATCCAATCTAGTTGGATAATAGAAATGGAACAAAGAAATGCTTCAACATTCTCATCCTTTCTTGAGAGTGCATCTACAACATTATTTTTCTTCCCTTTTTTGTAGAGTATTTCAAAGTCATAACCAAAAATATTTGTGATCCATTTTTGGTGCTCTTCTGAAGATAATATTTGTTTCAAAAAATATTTAAGACTATCATGATCTATTTTTACTTGAAGTGTCTTCCCATTAGGTAAGGTCACCGTTCCTTTATTTGATGTAGTATTTCCAGCATTTGATTCTCATAAATAAGTTTGTGTAAATACTTTCCTTTGATTGGATGACTTTCAAAAGAAATGGGTCTTCCTTCTTGCATTAAAATGACACCAATTCCATTTCCTCCAGCATCACATTCCACAATAAAAAATTTTGTGAAGTCTCGCATAGTTAAGGCTCGTGCTTGGCACATTGATTCTTTAAGATGTTTAAAGGCCTTATTTGCTTCTGGAGTCCAAGAAAATGCATATTTCTTCAGTAATGTTGTGAGAGGTGCTGCTATTCTCCCATAATTGTTAACAAACTTGCGATAATACCCTGTCAGCCTGAGAAATCCTCGCATATGCTTATTGTTGTGGGTATTTTCCATTCCTTAATGGATTTAATTTTTTTATGGTGTACCTTAACACCCTCATGAGATACAAAATGACCAAGATATTCCACCTCCTGCACTCCAAAGAAACATTTAGATATTTTTTCACATAATTGTTTCTCCTCCAATACTTTGAGCACCCTATCAACATGTTGAACATGATCCTTCCAAGACTTAATGTAGATTAGTATATGATAAAAAAATACTAACAAAAATTTTGTAAGGAAGGGTTTCAAAATGGAATTCATCAAACCTTGAAATGTAGAAGGTGCATTGGTAAGGCCAAAAGGCATGACCAAGAATTCATAATGACCCTCATGAGTTCTAAATTTTTTTTTCGAAATTTCTTCAATATTAGTTCTAATTTGATGATATCCTGAATGGAGATCCAACTTGGTGAAGTGAATTTCTCCATGTAACTCATCCAATAATTCATTAATGACGGGAATGGGAAATTTATCTTTAATAATGTGCTTGTTGAGCTCGCTATAATCTAGACACATGCACCATGATCCATCCTTCTTGTGCATAAATACTACTAGAGCAGAGAAAAAAATTTGACTAGGTTGGATTATACCAGCTTCTAGCATTTTTACAACCATACATTCAATTTCACTCTTTTGGGCATATTGATATCTATAAGGCTTCATGTTTGGAGGAACACTTCCTGGAATCAAATGAATATCATGATCATCATCACGAATAGGTGGAAGGCCTTTGGGAGTCTCAAATACCTTGGAATGATTGTCTAAGACTTTTTGGAGATCTGGATAAATCGATGATTTCGGTGTTTGAACCTCTAGTGAGCACAATTGTGCAATTACGCCCCATTGTGAAATTTCTTGGTTTCCCTCCGATACCCCTTATTTGAATTCCTTTCTTTCCCAAAAAAAAGCAAGAAAATTTCTTGAAAATTAAAATTTAATATCGTACCCAAAGATTGTAATCATTGGATTCCTAGTACAACATCAACACCACCCATTGGAATGGAAAGCATTGTAATATTCAATACATATTCCCCCATGGTTAGCTTGGTATTATGGAAATTTCCAAAGAAATATATATTTCCTCCATTTACAACCATCACTTGACACTTTGGTGCTGTATATAGGAAGAAATTCAATTCCTTGGCTATCTTACAATGAATAAAATTATGGGTACTACCAATTATCTCTATTAACTTTTTCTTCTTGATATGTTCTTCTATATTGAGAGCTTTAGGAGTGGTAATTCCTACCACTGCATTAAAAGATATGGCTAGATTCATTTCTTCTTTCTCTAGGGTTGGTTCCTCGTGTAGAGTCCTCTTCTTTTGAAGTTTCTTGTTTCTTTTCTTCCTCCTCTTCATAATCTATGTAAAATCATTTCTTCTCAGCGCACTTATGACCTTTAGTGTATTTTCTATCACAACTGTAATAAATCCCTTTTCTCTTTTTCTTTCAACTATTGTGGTTTCAACCTTGTAGGTTGTGGAAGGCTAGGAGTAGCAACACTTCCATCTTTATAGTTGTGAGTGGTAGGCTTCCTTATTGCCAATTTTTCTTTCCAACCGAAATGCCTTCTCCAATCAAATAGGTTCCAAAATGCAAGCCTCATGTTGGATGTTATCCTTGAAATTCCATATGAATACATCAATATGATGCTCCTCTACGATATCATTTACCCTTATATTCAATTTTTGGAAGTCCTCAATGTGCTCCGCCATTGAAACCTTTTGTTTGAGATTTATCAATTGGCTAAAGAAGGTGTTGCTCTTTGTATCCTCATAATGTGCTATCATTTCCTCCATAAAAAATTGATCAAGTGGCAAGTGGTTTATGAGAACAAAGTCATCAATACCATACAAAATAATTTGGTTCTAAATATAAAGTTGCAATGTGTACCTTTTGTGTGTGTTGCACATTATGGAGATCAAAATATTGCTCCATCTGTAGTTTCCATGCTATCGGATTCTTGCCATCAAACTTCCTCATATTGATCTTTGGAATATGGTGGATCTTCAATCCATCATTAGAGCCTATGAAATCATGATTAACATTTATTTTTTTCTCATCCTAAGTTTAATCTAGTACCTTTTCACCATTAGGAAGAATTTCTTGTAGCAACTTTGTCAAACCTTCCTTGAAACCTTCCATATCTGCTTTTAAACCATTATTGAAACTTTCCATGTCTTCTTTTAAACCATTCTTCAAATCTTCCATGTTTCCTTTAATTTTTTATTCTATACCATCTGTCTTAGCTTCCATTTCATTTTTGGTTATTCTTTACAAGAGTGAAACTTTTTGCACTTGGTCTCGTACTTTAGATATATCATGTTGCATTTCTTCCTCTTCATGCATCATAGTAGAGCTTTCTAAGGACTTAATGGGTGTAGAATTATTTTGTTTGGGAGGAATATTAGAACCAAATACTTATATCTATGCTTCAATATGCCCTTTAAATCACTTAAAACTGATTTTTCAAACAAATGTTAGGCAAAATAAATAAAAAATACACACTTTTTTCTTTCTTTTTAGGAGATCTATATTGAAACTACTATATCTCTATGATTTCAGATCTCCAAGATCTGGAATTTGGTCCCGTAGTATTATTATGAGTCTTCTTTACAATTCCACAGGCCATACCCAATTTGGATTATTCAAGATAAATTTATGCCAATTCTTCTACGATAACCTGATTATGGATTGATTAAGTAGAGCAAAGTTGTAAGGGATGCCACCTGTCACTTTTTAAACATTTGGCTCTTAAATGGATATAGGAAAAACCACATTCTGTTAAATTTTAGCAACCTTTTATAGAATTAAAATATGATGCCTTAAATGAAAGTTATGACGATTTTCCCTCGGTCACCTATTTGACATTGAATTCTAGAGCCTGCAAAAATCCTAACTTCCTTAGATCATATCTCCGAAAATATAGAGAATGAAGCTCTAAAATTTTGGCAAAAATTTCATCCATATTTCGACTCCATGTGGTTTCAATTTTATCTTCTGAAGCTTCATAAAAAAATGATATAGCTAAAATTCCAAAATTTCATTTTTTAAGAAGGGAAACCCTGGAATCCAAAGCTCTGATACCAAATGTTATGCAACCATCTCACAAAACAATAGAAATAATAGATCAATGACTTAAAAAATATCCTCTTCGAGGGGGAAACCTCCTTTACATTACATAAATAAAAAATACTTGGATGATTCAGATGATAAAACCTCCTTTCTATATATGGGATTCTCAGGGGTCACAATATAATGAGAGCTGACATAACAATAATAACGTAAGGGCACACAAATAACAATAGTGGGCTTCTATGGGGCACAATAATAAAAATATGGGGACTAAATGGGCACAAAAATAACAATAAGGGGGCTACACTAACAATAACAATAAGGGGATATACTATTATTATATGGACCTAACACCCTCAACTAAAAAACCTTCTATCTGTATATTGCATTAGTCATAAAATATGTGAAGATTAAAATTCTTTTCTCCAACATGAGAAATATCTGCATTATCACTATATGTTTAACTGCTTCCTAGACAAGCCTA
Organism: Pinus albicaulis; assembly: GCA_034641835.2. Lineage (NCBI taxonomy): Eukaryota > Viridiplantae > Streptophyta > Pinopsida > Pinales > Pinaceae > Pinus > Pinus albicaulis. The sequence goes on from CM076581.1 coordinate 1,046,270,324, forward strand.
GGCCAATACTTAACTAGTTTCCTTCCTGAATCCCTATTTCCTTGCACTTTTTCCTTGGGTAATTAGCCCTATTAATTAGGAAAATTCCCATCCAGAAATATGAAATTCATCTAAGGCCTTCCTTTGATTGCATGCACCACCTGTACAATTTGGATGATTATACAACCGATAGTACACTTCCATTGAACTCCAATCTCAAATGGGTCTTTATTTGATCTAGCATGCATGCATTATTGATGGCTGATTTATTAGTTATCTAATTGATCACTACATGTGGTTCAAGTTCAGGTTCCAAACTTTGGCCTCTCACTAGTTCCTCCAATAGTTGGAAATATTTAAACTGACTTTAAGTGAGATAAACTAAGTTAATTAATGACAACTCTAAATAAACTCAAACGGGGCTCCTATTTTGTATGAGCCACTCTACATGACTCAATTTAGACCCTCAACTCGAATTAACTGAACAAAATAAGTCAAACTAACTTAGTTAACTCGTACACGTTGTCATGTGATGTGGAATTACAATTTTATTCTAATTTAATTCAAGGGAAAATTAAATTAGAATCTTTCTTAGTGCCATATTCAACACTCCATCTCAACAAGAAAGGAATTATTTGATACCCCAATCCCGCCTCTATGAAACTCAAACCTTCCTCTTGAAAGTGCCTTCGTCAAGATGTCTACACCTTGTTCCTCTGTAGGAATGTAATCTAGCATCATGATCTACCTCTGCACACAATCTCTGAGATGGTGGTATCGGATGTCAACATGCTTGGACCTATAATGAAAAACTGGATTAACTGAGAGTTTGATGCAACTCTGGTTGTCACAATAAATCACTGTAGGATCTATATTTTGACTAAACAACCCAACAAGGATATTCCTCATCCAGACAGCCTCACAAGATGCTTGACTAGCATCCCTGTACTATGCTTCTGTTGAACTGAGTGCAAATGAACTCTGCTTCCTATTGTACCAGGAAACTGCTTCTGACCTAATATTGAAGATTCCACTTGATGTGCTTTTCCTATCATATGGACTCCTTGCCGAATCTACATCTGTGAAGCCTTGTAGCTTCACTCCCTTTATCCATCTATACCAAAGACCAAACTGAGTGGTTCCTCTGAGGTATATTAACACATGTTTGGCTACCTTCTAATAGATCTTGGTTGGCTGAACCATTGCTTGAATAAGATGGTTAATTGCATAACACATGTCAGGTTGTGTGTTCACCAAGTACATAAGTGAACCCACAATTTTCTTGTAAATGGTAGCCTCTACCACTTCGCCTGAAGTAGCATCTTCCTTCCTCCAATTCCCTGCTAGAGAAGTCTCCATGGGTTTGTTTCTCTCCATGTGAAACTTCTTCAATATCTCGCTAGCATACTTTCCCTGAGAGACAAATAGTTCTCCATCTCTTTTCCAAATTTTCAAACCAAGGAAATAATTCAAGATCCCCATGTCTTTCATCTTGAATTCTCTTGCTAAATATTATTTGCAATATTTTATCGGCTTCTTATCAATTGTTAGAATTAAATCATCGAAATATAATACTATAATTAATAATTTACCTTCAATCAAAACATGGTAAAGGTTTGCATCTACCTCACTTTTGGTGAAGCCCATCCTAGTGAAATAGTTATCTACCTTGGTGTACCAAGCACGAGGTGCTTGTTTTAGTCCATACAATGCTCGCTTGAGTCTGCACACATTCGACTCTTTGTGGAAGGTCTCAAATCATTTTGACTGATCTATGTACACCTCTTCTTCAATCACTTCATTGAGGAAAGTTGTCTTTACATCCATCTGATGTATTTTTTATCCCATATGCGCTTAAAGTGCAAGAATAGATCTAATTGAAGAGTACCTTTCTACTGGATCCAAGGTCTCCTCGTAATCTATTCCCTCCACCTGAGAGTACCCATTGGAAATAAATTTGGCCTTGTGTTTCTCCACACTCCCATCTGATGCTTACTTCACCTTGTAGATCCACCTGGATCCTACAATTGAATTGTCTTCCAGTCTTAGGAAAACTTCCCATGCACTGTTACTGATAATGGAGTCATACTCCTCTCCCATGGAATCAACCCATATTGGTTTCTTCACTGCTTCCTTGAATGAGGATGGCTTAGTCTCTACAATCTTGCTCATAAGAGCCATGTAGCCAGTGTACCGATTCAGGGACATTCTATAGTGATTTCAGATCCGATATCATGTAGAAAATCCACGTAGATTCAAACTGCTAATTTTAATATTCTAAAACATTAGACTTGAATCTACTCTACTAATTTTGGAAACCAATTTAAACAATCATGAAATGACGAAGAATAAAAGAGAAAGAATTCAATCACACATTACACAATGATTTCTCGGGGAAAGCCCCAACTAAAAACCTTGCTATTTGTATATTGCATTAGGCGGAAAATATAAGAACATTACAATGCTTTCCTCCAACATGAGAAGCCTCTACACTATCTCTATCTGTCTCACTGCTTCCTAGACAAGCCTAGGCCAATAATTAACTAATTTTTTGCCTACCAGGATCCCTATTTCCTTGCACTGTTTCCTTGGCTAATTAGCCCCTATTAATTAGGGAAATTCCCACCCAAAAATACACAATTCATCTAAGGCCTTCTTTTGACTGTGTGCACCACCTGTACAATTTGGATGATTATACAATTGATAGTACACTACCCTTGAACTCCAATATCAACTGGTTCTTTCTCTGATATAACATGCATGAGTTATTTATGGATGATTTATCAGTTATCTGATTGAACACTATATGTGGTTCAAGTTCAAGTTCCACACTTGGACCTCTCACTAGTTCCTCCAACAGTTGGAACTAGTTAAACTGAGTTTAACTTAGATAAACTAAGTCAATCAATTACAACTCAAAAGAAACTCAACCAAGGCTCCTTTTTTGTAGGGGCCACTCTACATGACTCAAGTTAGACCCTCAACTCGAATTAACTAAACCAACTAATTCAAACTAACTTAGCTAACTTGTACAAGTTCTCATGTGATGTAGAATTACAATTTTATTCTAATTTAATTCAAGGGAAAATTAAATTAGAATCTTTCTTGGTGCCATTTTCAATAGAAATATTATTATGATCTTGAAAATAATCGCAAGATGATTGAGCTATGGGTTTGGAGTAAGAAAATTTTCCTCTTTGAGACTCTCGTCACCCCTGTTATTCGATATGGTTGTGAGGTTTGAGGTTGCAATATATCTAGAGAATCATGGAGGAATATTGAGTTAATATGAAAGCAATTTATAACCTACATCCTCAAGATTAAAGGTAATACTCCCTATCCTATCCTTTTGACTAAAGCTAGCCTTTCCCCCATTAAAAACATGTCTATGATTCACTTTTTGATGTATAAGAAGAAGCTTTACAACATATAAACCAAGAATTCTCCCAAAATTGATTCTAACTCTAGCCAAAACCCCCACCTATGGCTTTAGCATGGTTGGCACAAGGATGCCCAGTCATGGTTCAACTATTCGGGGTTAAAGGAGGAGACCATCTTGGAGAGTAAATATAATATTAAAAATACTATTATTTCCAACTTTAAGGACAAATTGTGGGGTGCTAAGGAGCTAGAGGGGAAAAGGAAGCTAAGGTATTATAAGGATGTGATCAACCCCACTCTTGCTAACGAGAATTATCTTTGTCTTGACCAATGCTAAGAAAGAAATGAACATTTCAAAGATAATAACTAACTCCCATGAGCTTCGAAGTGAAACTAGGTATCACTATATCCCCAAAACACCATAGGATGAATGAATTTGTCAATTGTGTGATACGAAGAGGGTTGAAGATGAAAATCACTTTCTTTCGGATTACCTGAATCTTACTAACATTCGTTCCCATTTCCAAAACATTTGACACACTACCAACCTTCTTTACTTATTCAATCAACAAAACTCTAGTGATCTAGGAACACTTCTCTCCCTCCTCTTCGATCATAGAAATAAAATATTAAAAAGTTTCAATTAATCTCTTTATTTTTTAAGGTCTGATAGACCTCATTGGTCTCAGTGGACATTAATCACCACACACACACACACACATATATAACCAACCTAGATTCATCTTAATTTCAGATCTACTAAGTGTCAAGAGGGGTCAAATCTTTTGAGGTGCAAGCCTCGTTTAGAGTGAAAAGAGATTTGATTTGTGTCGATGCTTAGTAAATCCATAATTAAGATGAATCTAGGATGACCATAATTGAGAGGATATGAAAGCATGTTTGGAAATATTTTCTAACTATTAGAGGATTTTAATATAAGAAAGTTGCATGTTGTATACAAGATTGGCGTCACGATCATTTTTTGATAATTTTATGTATTCGATCATGATTTTTCAAGATATTTGAGGATGTATTATTGGATCACTAAATAAAAAATGCGCTATTGGATTTTTATATAATATTATGTTTTTAAATGTTTTGAAATTAACAATGCACATATTTGAAATCAACTCAAGATTTTAAGAATTTGAGTGGATGTTACTGTTAATTTTTAATTAACAATCCAACAAAGATTCATTTGCTATTAGATTGAAATATGTACATGTTTTTGAGGAATGCCATTGGATCTCCCATTTAATGGCATTGCTTCACATGCTTAGATTCATGACTAACGCTAACTTAAGATTTGTGGGAATTTTATCATTATCTAATGTTTAAATATCTATGTGTGATTAAGGATGTCATTAGATCTCTCATCCAATGACACACCATCAAATGCATCAAGAGTAATGAGTAATTTTCCCTCTAGCATTGGATATGAGCTACTCATATTACCTCATCTTTGGGGAGTTTGGTTATTTCAATAAATTTTATTTTAATATATTTTAATTATTTATAAAAAAAAAAAAAAAAATTAATATTTTTAAATTTATTAAATTCATTATAGACAAAGATCTCCTTACAAAAATAGGATTCAAACTTTTAACATAATATCGAACATATTTAAACCAGAATTTTATATATATATATATAATCTACTTTTAATTTAAAAAGATCATCCTCAAAAACCAGAATTATATATATAGATATAGATATAATCCACTTTTAATTTAAAAAGATCATTCTCAATATGTTTGGAATATTCACATACCCAATATAGACATGACTACCACTGCCACCCTATGTTTTGAATATCAACATGCCCAATCTAGACATGACTACAATGGTCAAACACAAACGCAAGAAAGTGGCTTCACACCAAGAAAATGATAAGACAATGGCATGTAACCAACATGACGTGTGATGCGATATGTGTAGTTGGTTAAAGAAATTGAGGTACAACTTTTTGAAATTGAATTATCTATTATTTGCTACATGACTTTGGCGTTAACTCTCCGTACAATAATTCAACAACACATATTGATCCATTAGTCTATGCACGTCCATTTTATTGTATCATTTCCTTTTGTTTATAAGCAAATCAATCCCCACCATGCATCCATGCATGTGCCCTTGGAAACTTAGTTGTCCATCATAATTAATGAAGCCAACTTGAATTGATATGATGCTACCATACCATTTGCCACATAATCAACCGATTTAGAAGTGATTTGGTGTGAATAACATATTGATTTCAAAATTCCACATCGAATTAATATTATGACATAATTATTCTTAGAAATAATTAAAGAATCCACAAATTACTTTGGAAAATAATAGAAATTTTGATTATTAAGTCTGGTAGAAATTTCTAAAAAATTGGGTTATAATTGTCAAATTTAAGGATTTGATTGCCCTAAAAATTCCATGTCATTCAATGATCTAAGATAACGTGTACTCTACTCTTTGATAAAGCATTGCTATTAATTTTTAATACTATATATTGATGAAATGGTATTGTTATTTATTTTAATCTTTAAAATAATATAAATTAAAATGAAAGAAATTGTAATAATATTTATGGTATTATTTAATGAGATAAAATAGTAAATAACTTAAATATTATTAAATTATTGAAATATAATTAATATAGAATTATTTTAATTTTAGATTTATCTAATATTAAGAGGGATTTTATTTTTCAAGGTTTAATTTTTTTATCATTTAATGTGAAGAAGGATTTATAAAAATAAAAATGATGTCTATGGTATTTTGGATAAATTGTGATAGGGTGTTTTGTTAAGGCATTTCTTGATGTGAATTCAAGGGTGATCTAGTGCTCTGTTAAGGCACTCCTTGATGTGAATTCACTGGTTGAATTCCCCTTGTGCATTGTTAAGGCACTCCTTGATGTGAATGCACGGGTTCAATTCCCCACTGTGCTATGTTAAGACACTCCTTGATGTGAATTCATGGGTTCAATTCCTCCCGTACATTGTTAAGGTACTCCTTGATGTGAATTCACAGGTTCAATTCCCTGAAGTGTTATGTTAAGGCACTCCTTGATGTGAATTCACGTGTTCAATTCCCCACAGTGCTATGTTACGACACTCCTTGATGTGAATTCAAGGGTTCAATTCCCTGCCCCAATCGAGATGATATATTGGACATGATGAAGATGTATTTCTACCAAGCTTATAATTTTTTATTTTTTTTAAATGACATTGTAAAAAATTAGATCATTTTAAGTACTTGATTGATCCAGATTTAAAATGAATCTACTTTGTTACTTTTTTTTACCTATATATATATATATATATATATATATATATATATATATATATATAATTACATATTTTTTTTGTTATAAACGAAATATTTAAACTATTTCCCTATTTCCATTACCCACTCATAATCAAAAGTCAATATTTGTTACTACTACTCTCATTTAGTAAAATTATCAACTTTTTATGGAATATTCCCAATTAGCCATGAGCTAGTTGGAATATTAAATTTTGTTCTTGCTTTCTTGTTTGATGAATAAGAGGATATGGAGATCCCTAAATCTCCTTAAATAAGAATAAAACCAATGCCAATGTGAAGGACGACATCTTGGAAGCTTAATTGAGCACCCTTAGATGTGAAAAGGGGCTGGAACACATTGACATGGTCAACTTTGACCAAATCAACAACGTTGTCATGGAGTAGTGACATTCAATGAGGAACATCGTAGTTTTAGATGGAGACTCTTTGCATGGAAGTAGTGTCATAAATGAATGGGGCTTAGGGTTAGAAATCTCATCAATTATATAAGGAAGAGGATGGCAACCATATTTTAGTTATGTTGATGTATTTTATATTTTTGAATATATGGTCTGTTTAGACACTATAACTTTCTTCAGATGTTTAGCTAAGATTGCAGTGCTATTTAACACAAGGTGTTCCTCGTCGGGAATCCCACCTTTATCCTTGAGAGGCCTCATAGGAGGAGCATTTCACTACCATTCCACAATCAGGCTTTAGGCCAAGCTCCATCTTTCATCTACAACACAGATCCTGTTGAGGGTTGTGCTGTGTTGCAGGTCGCAGCAGTGGAGAACATATTTGGTTCACTTCAGTGCTGATTTTCAATGGAGAAGGGTTCCTTCCCATTAGGAGGATACTAAGGAAGGCCCTTGAGCCTTATTTCAGCATCTGGTGTCAGGCCACTTATTTATTCTCCCCTACAATGCAGTTTTTGTCTTAGACTGCGTTATTTTGAGGGAGGAGTTGCAGGGCGTTTTCAGAACACCATTTGGGGAGGCGGTTTTCTAGAGGAGGGATCATCCTTTCATCTAGAGGATATATTGGAGGAGGCTGCATTATTTTTCATATCAGATCAGCCCCATCTTTCCAGTTTATATGTTGCAGTGAATCTTCAACCCTAGGGCTTTGATTCCCATCTTGTACATTGGTGTATTTCTGAAAACCCTTTTTTGGGTTCTTCTTTAGAGGTTGTATAGAGCCTAGATCTATATTTGTTGTATCTATTGAGGCATATATTAGCCCATGATCTTTGTATGTTCATTTGCTGTAGTAGTGCCCTTTATGACTGCGTTGTAGCAGTCTTTCGGCATTTTGATATAGTAGCAACACCTCTTATTGAGGGTTTTTTCTATTGGAGGCTTGTCCTATCTAGTTTTATAATTTGTGGCCCATTATTTAATACATATAAGCTGCTATTATGATGAATGGAAGGTCTCCATATTGGCCTCTTGTTTTGATCTAATGTCTTACACTGTTATTTCCATGGTTTTGCACTATATTCCTGCTTTTCCCATTTGGGAATATTATAGTGGTATCAAAGCATAATCTTGGCTCAGCCCGTGCATCTTGAAAAGACAACATGTCATAATAAGAAGGATATCCTCTCACAGATAGAGAGAAGAGGTATCTCAGAAGAAGAAACCGGAATTTTGACTATACAGATGATAAAGAATACAAGGGTAAAACCCCCTTATCAGGAGAAGATGAAGAGGAATATCCCAAGCTACTTCTTAGAACTTTGCAAGACATTTCTAGAGAAATAAAGGAGTTGAGGATGGATAGAAACAAGGAATCCCCTAAAGGATTTCTGCATGGTGAAGGCTCTAACATTTCTCATCACTGGAGTGATCAACCAGTGAAGCAACAACAATTTTCCCAACGCTCTACAATGCCTACATTCTTAGCAATGGGAAATGAAGGGTTTCAAGAACAAGAAACTCTTGAAGACTATTTCATGGAGTATGAATCTCAATCTCAGAGATTCAAAGATCACTTGAGTTTTCAAGATTTTTTTCATATCAAGGACAATAGGAGACCCAAGCATTACAATAGAGGTGGAGGATTCATTCAGAATCAGGATCTACACCGCACTGGGCAGATTGTTATTACACAAATTTGATGGGTCATTTAAATGCACTGCCAAATCATGGGTAGAGAAGCTTGACATCTACTTCCAGTTGCACAAAGTACCAGATATGGAGGCCATTAAGATAGCAACGCTGCACCTGGAGGGTGAAGCACATGATTGGTGGTTCTATGGCTTGTCTACATTGGTTCATGCCAATGTGATTGCATATTCAGATTTCACAAGGAGGTTGGTGGAGAGGTTTTATAGAAGAGACCCGGAGGCACCATTCACGGGGCTAGAAAAGATCAAACAATTAGGTAATCCAGAAACTTATATTTCTGAGTTTTTAAAACTTTATGTTATTGTTCCTGATTTATCTGCAACAAGAAGGGTCTATATGTTGATTGATGGGTTAGCAGAACCTCTTCATGGGTTGGTTAAGTCTACCAAGCCCACTACCCTTCAAGATGCCATTGAAAGGGCTAGAGATCTACAAGATGCCTTGCCAAAAGAAAAGGTAACATTTCTTCAAAACCCCTCTTTTCTATCAAAGGGAAAAGAAGAGAAGGCTCCTTTCTCAAAAGAGAGCCAAAGTAAAACGCCTCTTAGTGATGATGTCTAAAGAGATTTAAGGAGAGTGAAGCTTTGCTTCACATGCCAAGAATCATGGGCACCCGAACATAGATGTGAAGATGGAAAGGCACACTGTATAGAGGTCTTCTCAGATGATGAGGAGGAAGAATAAGAGGAACCAGAAAGAGGTCACAACGCTAGCACAACAGGAGATGATCCTCCACGACCCGGAAGTGGGGATGGGGCATTTTCTCCAATTGGAGGGGATCTTGCATCATTGAGAGGAGTACCCAAGTACTTGAACTTGAGGGTTCGAGGTTCCATCTTAGATCAGAGGGATTTTGGTTTGATTTATAGTGGGGCTACCCACAATTTTATTGATGCCAAACTAGTGCAGAGGCGGGCAATACCCACTAATGATTTTGAGGGATTTTTTGTTTTGGTCCCAGGAGCTAGAACTATGCAATGCATGCATTATGTTCCATAGTTATCTGTCACCATGGGGACATATACATTGACTGATCACTTCTTTGTGGTTGACATACCTGACACTAATGTGATATTGGGTGTGCAGTGGTTGATTACTTTGGGGAAGGTAACCAGATATTGGGAGACCTTGCAGATGGAATGGGTGGATAGAAAGAGTGGAAAAAATCAGATGATTAAAGGCATGCACACATATCCATCACATAACACTTCAACACAGAAAACAAATATGGATTTTCAAAGTGGAGGCAAGGACCTAACAATCCCATCTATTATGCACATGACTTTGGCCCATGGGACATTATTGTTTTGTGGCAAACCACCAGGGAGGCCACCTGATCAGAATTTGGTGAGGAATGTCTCACATCATGATGCACCACCCATATATCTAGGAGGAGTGGTAGCATTAGGAGGTCATGGTACATCGCTGAGAGTCTTGGGTAGACTCAAAGAGGAGGGAGGCATTCTCCCAACATCATCATTACCCACTCTCATTTCAGATTTTGCGCTAAGGAAGTAGCAGCATGGGGAGGATAACAACCCTCCAACATGTGAATTTGGCATGGGAGATGTCAAATAGAAGGACAACCATATGACATATGTTCTTTGTGATAGATCATCAATGTTTTCACTATGGAGGATAGAGCCATATTGGAAATCCTAGTTGTTGGTGGATTATTTCAAGGATCTTTTTACTTCCATGATACTTGATGACCAGCTACATGAGGAGGGATATTCAGTCAAAGATGAGGTCATCTATTATCATGGTAGGATCTTCTTGTATAGAGCTTCCAAGCTCAAGGAGAAGTTGCTACAAAGAGCCCATGAAGATTTTCTCTTCAACCATACTTATTCTATGAGAGTATACCATACTATCATGGAGGGTTATACTTGGGAAGGCTTTGAAGAGGAGATATATTAGCATTTGAAAAGATGCATGGACCATGTGGAGATGGGAGAGATACATAACTCTATGGAGGAGTTATCACAACCACCTCTTTCCTCTTTTGGAATGAGAGGGGATCTATCTATGGACCACTCCATTTGTATGAGCAGAGGTTATGGTAAGGAACATAGTTGTATGCATAATGATTTACTTGATGATTATTTGCATTCCTTTACCATGTATATGCAGGGAATTTCTCCAAGGATTTGCATTCTACCTTATAAATTTCATGGCCAACTTTGGGCTATAAACATTTCTGAACATGGCCACTCCCTAGGAGGATATAGGGAGATGATTTACCACTCTGGGTGCACTCCAAATGCACCAAATGTTTCTCACATTCCCAACACTTGTGAGAAAACTTTGGAAGCAAGTAAGTGGTGGGGAAACCACTTACCATATCATTATCTGATGCAGTCAGGAGATATACCGCGCTGGTTCCACATGTGGGACTATGACCCACCTCCATCTTTGCATATTGCTATTTTTATGTACTTGGTTTTGATCCCATACATTGATGATGTACGTATTCTTTTTCTGGGAATGATTAGAGGGAGGATGGAAGGATTTGATGTGCCCTTTGGGAGAGAGATTCTCTATGTTCATCATGCTACATGTTTTAGGTAGTACATTGGGAAAACCATGATTGTTTCATTGGATCTATTGCTTCCTTGTGGGATGAGTCATTTGCATCTCATGAGAACTTGGGAGGAGCATGTCATGGAAGGATGGATTGGGAGACACTTGGCTTATGAGGGAAGCTTATCACATGGAGGTGTCACCAATGGAGGAGGAGAAGAGTTGTAGCACTCACCTTTTTAGTTGCTTGAGGAAAATCAAAATTTGGGAGGGGAGGACTGTAATATTCCCAATTAGCCATGAGCTAGTTGGAATATTAAATTTTGTTTTTGCTTTCTTGTTTTATGAATAAGAGGATATGGAGATCCATAAATCTCCTTAAATAAGAATAAAACCAATGCCAATGTGAAGGATTACATCTTGGCAACTTAATTGAGCACCCTTAGGTGTGAAAAGGAGCTGGAACACCTTGACTGGGTCAACTTTGACCAAATCAACAACGTTGTCATGGAGTAGTGGCATTCAATGAAGGACAACACAATTTTAGATGGAGAATCTTTGCAAGGAAGTAGTGTCATAAATGAATGGGGCTTAGGGTTAGAAAGCTCATCAATTATATAAGGAAAAGGATGGCATCCATATTTCAGTTATGTTGATGTATTTTATATTTTTGAATATATGGTCTATTTAGACATATAGCTTTCTTCAGCTGTTTAGCTAAGATTGCAGTGTTGTTTAGCATAGGGTGTTCCTGGTTGGGAATCCCAACTCTATCCTTGAGAGGCCTCATAGGAAGATCATTGCACTACCATTCCACAATTAGGCTTTAGGCCAAGTTTCATCTTTCATCTACAACACAAATCCTATTGAGGGTTGTGCTGTGTTGCAGGTTGCAGCAGTGGAGAACATATTTGGGTCACTTTAGGGGTTGTTTTCAGTGGAGAAGGGTTCCTTCCCATTGGGAGGATAGTAAGGAAGGCCCTTAATCCTTATTGCAGCATCTGACATTAGGCCACTTATTTATTTTCCCCTACAACGTAGTTTTTGTCTTGGACTTCATTATTTTGAGGGAGGAGTTGCAAGGTGGTTTCAACACACCATTTGGGGAGAAGGTTTTCTAGAGGAGGGATCATCCTTTCATCTAGAGGATATATTGGAGGAGGCTACATTATTTGTCATATTATATCAGCCCCATCTTTCTAGTTTATATGTTGCAGTGAATCTTTAGCCCTAGGGCTTTGATTCCCATCTTGTACATTGGTGTATTTCTGAAAACCCTTTTTTGGGTTCTTCTTTGGAGGTTGTATAGAGCCTAGATCTGTACTTGTTGTATCTATTGAGGCATATATCAGCCCATGATCTTTTTATGTTCATTTTTTGTAGCAGTGCACTTTACGACTGCGCTGTAGCAATCTTCCGGCATTTTGATATAGTGGCAACACCTCTTATTGATGGTTTTGTCTATTGGAGGCTTGTCCTATCTTGTTATATAATTTGTGGCCCATTATTTAATACGTATATGTTGATGTTATGATGAATGGAAAGTCTCCATATTGGCCTCTTGTTTTGATCTAATGTCTTACACTACTATTTCCATGGTTTTGCACTATATTCCTGCTTTTCCCATTTGGGAATATTACATTTTATTTTTAGTTTAATTTAAAGTTAAATTGTTTTGTTTTTTTACTTTACTTTAATGTAAGTATTCTTTATACTTTACTATTCTTGGTGCAATAAGTAAGTAGACATTTATTTTCCTAATTTTCATGACCAACTTATAATGAGAGTAAATGTTTATATTATTAATGTCATGTTGTAAAATTAACCATAATTTTTATTTGTTTGTAGTTCCAACTAAAAACGTAAACTTAATTTACTCTTTCATGTGTAATTGACTTTATATTATTGCATTGAGAGTAATAAGGTGTTTTACAAAATATATATATATATATATATATATATATATATATATATATATATATATATATATATATATATATATATATATATACACCTCATTACTCTCAATGCAATAATATAAAGTCAATTTATGTAATAAAATTCAAATAGTTTGTATATTCAAATAAATATAACAAAAAATAACTATATTATTACAGACAACTCTAATTTAATATAAATTCCACTTCTGGATTTTCTGGATTTTATTAGATTGTTTGAATGCTAAGGTAATAAACATATTATTTACTATTTTCCAACCTTCGAGATAAAATGCATTTAGAAACATAGTGAGTGGTAGATAATAATACACTAGTTACCTATTGCACAAAATTGTAAGGTTCACTATCTACCACACCATTAGGAATAGAGTGAGCATTCACACAAGGCCTTGCAAAAACACAATGGTCCATGTTCATGCATGTGCCACCACATTGGATATCACATGGTACAAAAAGTTGCACTATCTATAACACTATTGGGAGAGGCGTGAGAAGCAACATAAGACCCCTCACGAACATGTTGGTTGATGAGAATGCACAAGCTTCCCCATAAGGTACTTTAGATGAATAAATAACTAATAAACCTTATGGAATTTCCCATTATATATGGGATAAATCATGCATGCATTCATCACAATAAGAATTGAATTATTTGTCCAAATATTCTTCCTCTCAATTGATAGTTTAGTGGGATTTGTATATGAGCCAATTGCATCTTCTATTTTCTTTTTAAATTTTGTTAAGATTTATTGCTACTAGCATCCATACACCATTGATACTTAAGGGAATGACTTCAAATTATCAATTACTATGATCATAATAATATCTCCAGCTAAATGGTTTCAAAATTTGTAACTTATGATGATGTGATATTGTAGCTTAAATGGAAACATCCCATAATAAACGGGAAATATACGAAATGATTCATTAGAAGTAACATACGCAAATATAATGAGATATAACTTATGAAAATCTAGGGTTTAATTATCCAAGTAAACATAATAAAAGAGAATTTTCAACGTAGAGAAGAAGGAATTTCTAATTTTATTAATATCAAATACTAAATATCTAAGCTTGTGTATGCTCAAATGAGAAAGAATAATCGGTAAAAGTTCTAAGATAAAAGTTCTAAGTGTCTCTCCATGCTTGATGGCTTATTTCAAATGTATAATCTCTAAGTCTAAGGATACAAATGTTTTTTCTTTTAAATTTGGAATTCCCTTTTCTTCATTGTTTGCTCTTTTTTTAACTTGAATTAAGGAAGTTGAATAATGAAATTTATTCGAACTTCATTGAATCCAAAAATATCCTTGAAATGTTTGTTAAAATTCATTATATACATGATGTGGCCAAAGACCAACATTGCAATAGGGTTGACACATTCATGGATTCACCCAAAAGTTCTAACGGGAACTTTTATATTTTTCATTATGTTATACTTTAAGACAATAATGAGTACCTCATGGGCCCCATCTCAATGTATTGAGCCATTTTCCATTAAACTGTACATTTATTCAATCTTTCCTCTTTTAACACTTTGATGAATTTGCATCCTACATTAAGTCTTATGTTGGATACATAATTACAAATACAACATTGAACTTCATAGCTCACTTTATTTATTGGTGAGGGGTACACAGAAAATTTAAAGGTGTTGTGCATTGTATTTTCAAATCACAATGATTGATACATTGATACTTTAAGATGATAAAGAACCATAAATTCTTAACTAATGATGCAAAATTGAAATATTTAACCTTCCATGAAACAAATCACCATAATTTATTCAAACATGTCTTAGGAAAAATATTTTCCTCACCATATCCTTTTGCAATTGCTTGAAGTTAAAATGTGGTTTATATTGTGATCTAATCAAATGAGGTATTGTTGGCTTGGAGGGGTTAGACCCAGGTTCAGATTTAGTTGTGCGACCAACAAAACCCTCTATTACTGGCCCTTGCGGCAACAACCTACAGTGCAGTTCGCAGTCTCACCCGAGGCAATATTGGGGGATGCTAGAACCAGGTTTTTGCATCTAGAGGGAAAATAGGACGTGGATCTAATGCTAAACTTATTTCTTCTTCTTTCATGAATTACACAAATACATGTCTACTTTCACAGTCTATTCCCTATTCATCACTTAATACTATTGTGCATTGCATATTTATCAATCTTATGAAATATTAAACACAATATCAAGCATATAAACAATATAAAATACCTCATGATGCATAAAAATAGCTTCAAGTACAGATAATAAGAAAAGTACACATATATACAAAAATATGATCCAAAATTTATTCTTCTTGTATTAAGATATGTCTTTTCAGTACAACACTTCTCTGACGCATGCACACAGATGCAAGTAGTCTACACACACACACCTGCAGACTCTCCAAGGCCTCCGTGCACACAACTGTGGAGCCTTCTCCTAAGACCCAAAATAGACTAAAACACACATATTCCATTGTTTTCTCTCATACAATGATTACATTCTTATCTTCAACTTCACATCTCATTGCATTATATAGCATTTATATACATAAAATACCATGGTCCACATACCATGGGTCGACTCAAAAATAAAAAACTAAACCCTATCCCTTTACAAAAAGAGGGGCTTTGACCCGTCTCAAAGCCCCTAAAAAATACGCAGTTAATTTATCTTTGATGGAATGCACACTCCTCTCCTTGAGTTGCGGAGTTTTTTGACCCAAAATGGACCAAGTTGGACCATGCCAAACAGGCCCCCAAAACTCACATGTGACTCGTCCTAAGTCACTTAGTTGGTGCACCTTGAACCTTCATTGTGATGTTGGTGTAGGTTGTACTAAAATGCTGAAGAATTTCTGTAAATTTCTTCTCTTCTTGGCGCACTTCCTCTAGCAGCTTCTCTGATGTTGGTTTGACGATCTTCTGAAGCACATCTTTCTGCTTCTTTCACATCTCTTTTAGCTTCTCATCAATTGTTTGAGATATTTGAATGACTTTGTCCTGCCATGGTTGAGTCCTCGTTAAAATCAACTTTTCCTTATCCTCGATATGATTCTGCAGTCTTTTCCCTTCTATAATCCAAGCAAGGCATTGCACGGGTGCTAAATTCCTCGCAGTGGTCTTGATCTCGTCCAAATGGTTCTAATTTTTTAGTACCTCTTGTTCAATATTTTGAATGTTATGATCCTCATGCAGTGAGGTCAGAATTTCCATTTTGTCTCCTAACAACTTTCCACATTCCTTTACTGTGGTGGAGATACCTTCTAATGCAGATTTAAGATCCAGTTCCCTCTGCTCGCATTCCTTTGGCAGTGTGGTTGGCTGAAACCTCATTTTCAACTTATTGATCTGCATCTGGTACTCAAACTTGATCTTATCCATGTTTTTCTTGTTCTCCTTAATTGTGAGGGCAAGCTTCACAACCCTCTTTGTTGGGGCTTCCTCTGTGCAGACCTTGATGTCCAGAAGCTCGCTGCAAGTTTGACCTATGAAATCCTTCAGTTGTTTGTGTTATTGCTGCTCCTCGTCCCTCTTCTTGATTATCCGATTCATTTTCGACATTATTTTTGTGTTGTCTTTTCTCACGTCTTCGATTATTTTCAAGGCACGTTATTCTCACACCTTGAATTCGTCTGTGACACCTTAGTGGATAGCATGGAGTTTCTGTATGGGAAACAAAACAAGATTCAAATTAATGTTATCCCATTTCTTTGCTCACTCTGGATCCTCTAGAGCTTCAAAATGTAGTGCTCCTCCAGTTACCTAAAAAACTATAACTTCATAAGTTATTACTAATCGACACTTGGGATGTGCCTATTGGCTCACTTGGGTTGCTTGAATGACTAGTTGCTCTTGTGGTCGCACTGTCTGTGCCAACACCTTAAGCTCTTGCATGCCATGTTGCACCTTTGTCAATACAACCTTGTATCGATCCTCGATCTTTCCCTATACGTCTTTAGTGATGTGCAACACCTTATCACTGATCTCATCAATGTCACCCTTAGTGAGGACCATTTTCTCTGTTCCCGTTGATATGTTTGACTTATTCTTTTTCCATGAACCTGATGTTTGTAGTATCCTTATCTTCAAAATGAATAGTGAATCAATTGGATTTGTATCGGTAAAAGGGTCCTAACCACCCTGCTCTTGTTTTATGCCTTCAGCCTCTTTACCATCCTTTTCTATCTCCTTCTTTGTTTCTTTCTCTACGTATTTTCCTGTGGCTTTCCCTTTGAATTTTCATGCTTGTGTATTTTCCTTTGTGGCCTTCTCTGTTGCATTGTCTTTCCCACTGGTCCCTGCATGTCCTGTTTCAGTTCCTTTAGTGGATGGGGCCATCCAGTCTATTTTCCAGGTCCTTGTGACTTGCACGATGTCAAACTCGGTAATCAGTTAAGGCAATGGGTACCATACTTCATCTATATATTTTCGTGCCTTGATGTACACTCTGTGAAAGTCAGATTTGAAGTCTGCAACTCCTCGATAATCTTCAAATATATTTGGTGACGGTCTACGATGCTAACTCACTCCATGATTGTCTTCAATTTCAGTTAATTAATGCAGATTTGGCAGCAAATTTTCTCAGCTATGCCCAATAAATGCTTTTCCCCACTCATTTTAACGAAAAATTCCCTGTCAAATCAAATTTTTCACCTCCAATGGTCATATTTCTAGTGAACTTCGATGGACCTTCCATTGTCTCACAACAATTCCTTCCTTGATGCAGTTCCCTCATACTTCGACATCCTCCCGAGTTTCACGCAGTAATCCATCTTCGGCGAAGTCCTTCTTTGGAAGAGTAGTTTATAGTCCCATTCCCACTTTCAATTGCATGTGACACTAAGACTGTCCTCCTTTCATATATTCAGTGCAAATTTTCAGGGGCAGAGTCATCCCTATATATATTTAATCTACTTCCATTCACTCATCCTATCATCAACTGACCATCCATCTTATCGAGCTAAATTGCACCTCCCTTAGAGACGTGCCTGATGATATATGGTCCCAACCAATGTGCTTGGAACTTTCCTGGGAACTTCGCGAACTTGCTATCATATAACAATATAAGGTCTACCTCTTTGCATGCTTTCTACTTGATGTGCCTCTCATGCCAAGATTTTTCTCTTGCTTTTTGTACTTGCTGATGATAACTTGCAATAAACCTATCTTCCTCAAGAGCAAGCAATTACCCCATCATATCCTCCATTTTGTTGTGGTATGCGATGTCTATGAATGTTGTGACTCGTAAACTAGGCACAATATATTCCATAGGCATGACTGCTTCTTGTCCATAGACCAACCTAAATGGAGTTTGTCTTGTCGGCTTCTTGCTTGTGGTCCTGTATTCCCATAACATCGTGAGAATCCATAGATCCTAGTCATTCCTATTCACATTGCATGATTTGGTTAGAGAATTCTTTGAAATCTTGTTAAAAGCTTCGACTGTTCCATTTTCTGAGAATGATAAGGTGTAATATTCTGATGATGCACTTGAAATTATTCAGTTAGCACTTCAATGGTTCTATGCAAGAAATGTGACCCTTTTTCACTCATCAATATCTTCTGGGACCCAAATATGGACAAAATATACTCAAATATAAACTTCGCAAGGATGTTTGCACTGAAACCCTTCACTCTCTATGCTTCATCCCGCCTGGTCAAATAATTTATTGTAGTGATTATATACCTCACACTCGTCTTCTTCCCTGGTGAATTGATAGGTCCAACAAAGTCTATTTACCACTTATCAAATTTTTGCAATTTGACTTGTGGATTCAAGGGAATTTCATCCCTCCTAATGGTCTTCCTGTTATTTGGCATGCATCACAAGATCTACAATAATTCTTTGCATCCTTGTGCACTATGGGCCACCATAATATGCCTCTGAAAATCTTATGCGTTGTGGGCCACCAAGTACTTATGCGTGGAGTGATCAATGAACATCTTTAAATGTGCTCCCAACAAATAATGTTTGAACTTATGTAATGCATAAACCATGGACAACCCCTCTCTTTCGGTCGTGGAATAGTTCTTCTCTACCTTGGACAATTTCTTGATTGCAAAAGATATCAGGTGATCAATGTCTCCCTCACCTAGTTGTGCCATTGCCGAACCCAATGTTATGCAATAAGCATTACATGTATGTGAAACTCCTTAGCATAGTCCAGGAAAACTAGAATCAGTGCAGTTACCATCTTCTACTTCAGTATGTCGAGGCTCTTTTTGAATTCTTCATCCTAGCAAAAAGTAACATCCTTCTTCAGTAGCTTCTCCATCAACGTAGTTATATGCGGATACACCTTTATAAACTTCCTGTAGTAGTCAACATGTCCCAGTGTTGTGCGCATTTTTTCATTGTCTTAGGTGGTTCAAGAATCAAAATAGTAGCAACCTGATGAGCCTGAGTATTGCAACAAGATCGTTGCAACTCCTAAGTCTACCAAATTTAATTATCAACCCCAGGTTTGTACAAACATAAGAGGTATCGACACTATATGTGCAGCATACAATGTGTCATTATTTTGTTGATATGATGTAATGGAGTGATTTTCATGAAATCAAATCGTAAACTAATTGTAGAAATGGAAATGTTTCTTTGAAAATAAATTAATCCTAGGCAAGAACAACCATTTGTAATTGAAATCCTAAGAGCATGAATTCAAATAAATGGGCCTAATATACTTTGTAAAAATGCTTTTCCTAAATAGTGTTTATTCTTCCTCAATCATGGATTTAGATCCTAGGGGTCATGATTCAAGCCTAAGAGACAAAAACCAAGCTTTGGGAGCAAATATGGTCAAATTTACATGTGCTACAAGAGTGTTACAGGAAGTTCTGTTTTGGATATAACTCACCGAATGACTAACTAAATCAAATTAAAATAGTATGGAATTTTTTTTTTTATTAAGTGTGATGTCTTAGGTCTCGATTACAAGTGGAATCACTCCAACTGTTCACATGTGCTAAAAAAATATTAGAAAATTACTCTAAAAACTGTAAATTCAAGAATTGGTGAGCTAGTAAACCTATCAAATGCCTAGCCTAATAAAGTTAAAATACATCAGGGAATTTTTTTTATTAACTTGAATGTTTTTATGATATAATACAAGTGTAATCAATTCAAATGAAGCTCATTAACCCATTCTAAAAAATAGTAGAAAATTACTACTATTTCACTACAAGGCGTTTCCAGAAATCCTATATTCGTGAACTAGTAACCAAATACAAATAACTCAATGATGAATATGACATTCCAAAGTTATTATAAGGATGAATACTTCTTGCGAATCTGTAAATAACCAGAAAAATAACTCACTTCAATCATTTAACTCAATCCTACAACAAGAAAATCATCAATACTAAATACAGCAATAGGAAAAACAAGAATAAGAGATGCAAGTGAATAAGAACTGAAAAGAACATAAAGAAATTGTGCAAGAGGGATTTGAGGCTCATGGGATGGCCAATCACAAGGAGAATCAAATTCCTATGGAAGAAACCATGCCTTAGAAGCTAAAAATGGCACCAAATTTTATTATTGAATCAATCCAAGTACAACCCTACAAGAAATGAGAATGGAGCTTCTAAACAACAAGTTTTCTCCACAAGAAGACTAAATAATACATGCCCCTATAGGAAAATTCGAAGTGGTAATTATACAAAATGATGAGGAAGCATTCTTCTTTAAAGGAATAAACTTTCCCCTCCAAAATCCCTCAAATAGTGGATTTGGTTCCCAACACTAGAAGTTTGCATTAAATGACAGGGAACACATTCCTGGATTTTCTCATTCATTGGAGTTCCAGAATATCTCAATAATTTCATGATATTTTATTCATTTTTTCTCCAATATTGATCCTCATGTAGTAGGGAGCAAGTCCCTAAATTATCTCCTTCTCTAAATCTTCATAAGCCGTCGAATATTCTCACAATATTCTTCAAAAATAAATAATATTAGTCACAAATATGCAATTACCTCTAAATCTTCCTAAGAACATATTAAAGATTAAAAAAAATGATTAATTGAATAAGGAGAGATTTAGTATATCCTTTTAGTTCTGAAGAAAGGTTAGATGGGCCTTAATTTATGTCTAATTTAGAGGCTCGTCATACCCCCCTACTGAAACTGTTGCTCATCCTCTAAGAAACATATTCATCCTCCTTTCCCTATGGTTATTCATGTATGCTATCCTATTTCATTCTCTATTTTTTGGTCCATGTGTTTCTCCTCCTATTTATCTTCTATTTTCATTTCTTCCCATATATCAGTTTCACATTGAACTTCTAATGTAGGTTCAAGCTGCTTCTTTCTCTCAGGTGATTCTTCAACTGTAATGGGTCCTATTTTTGAGTGTAACACCTTGATTTTGGTTCATGTTCTTGTCCACTTGGAACTTGTAAATTGACTGCAACCTAAAGTGAAACATCATCATCATACCCCCTTAGCTTTTCAAAGAATCTCATCTCGCTGCAATTTTAGAAAATCATAAGCACTTAAATATGTTGATGGATTATCTCTATGTTGATGGATTTTCTCTTGTTACATCCTCCCCCCATATTTGCAGACTATGAATTCTTTGAATTTTGTGTGCAAATCTAGGGTCTTACTTGTACCACTAATTTTTTAATTTATAGGAGTTTATGTGTCCTTGATACCTCTCACAACACACCTAAAGTTTTCTCGCAATTCCTTTTCCTTCTAGCCATTGTAAAACTTCTCTTAAGAAAAAAAACAAGCAATCTAGTAGAAAACATGGGATGCTATAGGAAATAGAGTTTCTTGTAGTAGCTCGAAATTTTCCTGTAGCAGCTCGGAATTTTCCTGTAGCAGCTCTAAAAAAGGAATAATTTTGATAATGGTGGACTCAGTTTTCAATTGAAAGAGTGAATTTTGGATTCTTGGCCATGACACATCATTCTATTCATTAAATTTTTATGAACACCCTTGACTAGAAATCTTAATTCTCTTTTTTCATTAAATTTTGAAATTGAAAACACTTAACACAGAGCACTTTCTTCTTATAGAGGGTGAAATGATGGTGAATAACCTAAAGAAAAAAAAAATGAATGATGTGAAACTAATCTAATAACTTGGATACCTTTCACCCTTGGATAATTTACCATTATGCAGCCCAAAATTCCTGTAGCAAATCCATTGCAGCTCTATTGCGTTTCTTTGTACCTTTTAACAATTAATTAATCATTTTCCAACACCCTAGTAGCAAATTGTTTCTCTTGCGACCCTCTGTTAACTTCCTATAGTAAATTTTTCCTTCTTGTAGAAAATTTGTTCTTCTTGTAGCAAGTATGTTTTTCTTGTAGTAGCTATATTTCTCCTGTAGCAGCTAATATTTGCATGCCAAGAGGTGGTGGGTCCACCTTTTATTTTTATTATTTTTATTTTTGTCTCTTTTTTCAAAACAAAAATTCATTGCATGCAAAATAAACTCAAAGTTGTTTTTTTTGTTAATTGAGTTCACCCTCAGTTACCCCTTGACACTCCTTGTCTTCCATCACAACTAACTGCTTACCACCCACTTTCTCAATTCCTCTTCAATTTTGTCTTGTTCCTCTCCCACACGTGTGTGTGTCTTGGTGGAAAAGTGAATCTAACTGCTAGATAAGCCCAAGGTTGCTCTGCTACTGATTTTGGCTATAAAAAAACTTTCCCTCTCACACTTTTAATGTTTTCTTAAGCTAGAATAGATTCGAAAGGTGAGGTTAGAGAGTTGCATACCTTAGCCTTACCTCCTGGTTTAGTTATTGTAGGATCATGCAGGATGGAGCTACAGCTAGAGTTGGAGTTGCATCATTGTGTTTGTATTGCTTCTTGATTCTTTGTTGTGTCTTCTTTATTTTTGAGGTTTTTTAAGTTGATTTGTTTGTTGTGTGCAAGTACCTTGCCGAGTCTTCTCGTGTATGTATGCTGGTGGAGGATACTCCCTGTAGTGCCATTACTTTCTTCAGATTCATCTCAGAAGTCTTATTGGTCTCCATGATTTTTCAAAACCGTCTTCACGGCTTTTTTGGTGGTTACACATGGCTTACTACATGAAGTTACTTTTATTGTAGCAGCCTCTTTCTCTGATTATTTTAGGCTTCTAGCTCTTTATGAGTGATGAGGGAGAGTGTGAGGTGGTCTTAACATGATGGTAGTATGATTATAAATTGGTGAGGAAGGGTTTTGGCCTTGGCAAATGGAGTGTAAGAACTCCGTGTCTTTCAGAAATTTATAGAGGTGACAAAAGGTAAGGTTAGAAGGAAAAAACCTTGTGCTTGAGATAGAGAGTGATAAAAATGTGGAAGGAAATTATGGGAAGACTCTCCTCATTCATTTTTTTTACACCTCCAGGCCCTTTTTGATTGTTATTTTTCCTCGATCCACTTGCATGTAGCTTACTGTAACTTCATGTAGCAGTTACAGGGCTTCCTGTAGCATTTCAGGACAACCCTCTTGTAGCATAATTGTTTTATCTATAACTCCAAAATGGTAGACTGGATTTACCTAAAATTATTTGAGCATGTTACCATCGTCCTTATGCACCTCCCCATAAAAACTCTCGGCCATTTGATCTATGAATCTCGAGAAACATTAAAAATGATTGTAGGTGATGGAGGTCGATTTCTCATAGAATTGATTGATAATGTTACCATCCTCTATATGCATCTCCCCATGAAACAACTTGGAAAATGGATGCATGGTTTTATAGATATAATAAAAACAATTTTCTGCTAAAATCAAGACTTCCTGTAGCAAAAACAAGACTTTCTGTAGCATTTTAGGACAACGAGTAAAATCAATGAGAAAAGCTTGGAAATTATGGGTGGATGTTGGAAATGGATGAGGGTAATGGATTTTCATGACCTTGGTCCTTTTGGAGCATCTAAGCAAAGGTGGATAAAGTCCAAGTTTGACTTCCTTTGACTAGATTTTTGACCAAATTTTTCTTTTGGTGCCAGCTTGTTTTTGTTTCTTGCAAAGGTTGGAGAGCACCTGCATTCATCAAAGGGAGATACATGGAGCAAATAACATTTTTATTTTCATTTTTAATTTTTTTTTTTTTTTAGGCCTACTAGCTGCCTCAATGAGGTTTTCAACTAGTAGGTCTGGCTAGGCACCTCAAAGGAGGTTTTCTCCCATGATATTTTATTTTTCTCTTATTTTCTCATTTTTAAAAGAAGTTTTCAGTTAGTGAGCCAATATCAGGTGCCTCAAAAGAGGTTTTCACCTAAGATTTTATTCTTTCATTTTTTCTCTCTTTTCCATTTTATTATTATTATTATTATTTTCTATCCTACTCTACTTGAAAAAACAAAATATCTTTCAAGTATAGGAATACTTCCAATGGAGACATGTGCACATAAATATGATATATAGAATCATATGTAGGCTTGAAATATATACTTTGACATGTACTTGAATATGAGATACCAACTCATTGGACTAACATGATATAAATTACTATTGAAGAAGAGTGTGTTGCTACAACTTAATGATTTTTTGGAACCATATTTCAATATAGTTGTGATGCCCTTGGTCCACTTGCTTATTTGGATCATCTTGGATGTATTCTTCTTCCATGAAATTCAGATTTTCTTCTTTTTGTTGATTATTATCTTGAACACATATAGGATACAATAGTGAACATAATGTAACTTCCTCAAATTATGATTTTGATGTCTTCTCTTCACCAAGTGCAGCCCATGATTTTTTGGTATTCTCATTTGACTCTTCTTTTTTCTGAATTTTGTCCTTCAATGACATCAAGATAATCTCTTTTTTTCAATATCTTTCCTGATCTGAGATGAATACCATTTATATCAAGATGAGATGTTTGGAAGTTTTGTACCTCAACATTGTAAGTGGACTGAGCTATTTCTTTGTATGGGTTTGGAAATGGGGGTACAGGTAGTTGAGTGGGAGTGGATCTTTGAGATTGATGTGGTTGGGGCTGTGGTTGTGGTGGAGATGGATGGTAGGGATAGCATGGAGTTAGTCATCGATGACATTGAGGAAAATTGAGGATATTGTGCATTTATCCCATAAGGTTCTTGCCAATCTTGTTGCCAATATTGGTTTTGGGGTTGGGATGGCCAAGGTTTCCAAGGAGGAAGTGTGTTCCAATTACTTTGAGAGGGATGTGCATAGGCTTGAAATTTTAAATCAGGTTCTTGAACCATACCAGGTTGACTAGGCTACCATGGTCTTCTTGGAGATACATAGCATAGCTGCTTTGGTGATTGACTTCCTCCATTGTCTTCTTGGTACAATTCCTTAAACCTTGGTAATGATGGAAAATATTTAGTAGCATGTGATTCTTCATGGATAAACAAATATCAACATATTATTTTTGCTCATTTTTCATTATTAACATTTCTACTTGTTCACTTATATTGCTAAGAATTTATGTTTTAAAGTCATCAAAAAAAATTTCAAGTTTAGCTTGACTTACCGATCTTGATGTTTATTTACTTACTCTTTCCCTTCCTCTTAATATGTGCTTTCATGTTTAAAAAATTTCTTCAAATGATAATCGATATACATTGTCCTCTACTCATGAGATCAAGGAGATCAATACACTCATCCCTAATTGTTCTAAGTGTTATACGGAATTTTAATCTATGGATAAACTAAATTCCATGAGTGTGGTGTTCCTTCACTCAAAACAATAGAGGAAAGACAACTACTATTTTCTCTAAAACAAGCAGATATACAGAAATGAGAAAGGGCCTACTTGTGATTCTTTTCCCTCTCCTCCTTCTATCGCTATTGTCGTCACTCTCAATCCAACTCATGTCAATAAATCGATTCCTGCAAACACAAACAGAGAACATCAAACAACATACAATATACAAGTATCTACTTATCTTAATCAAATCAAACCGATTAGATATGAAATACATACATCATCAAGAATACATTTCACAAGATATATAGACATATTTATGGGAAAATGAGAAGATATATTTATTAAAGAGTAGGAGGAGAAGATTACAACCAATAGATCGATTTGTCGTCAACCTGCTCCATCTTCATTCCAGCCTCATCACATCCAGCATACCAATACTTTCACTCTCTTATCAAATGATAATCCAAAAACATAACTTTGCACAAAATTCTTCCTCCCTAGCACTTAGATGAGCGCTCAATTTATAGGGAAACTGATGGTAGTTTCTCAATGAAGGAATTTATAATAATAGGCAATACATGTTTCCAAGTTCATAGGTGTTAGATGGAAACTTAGATTCGAATTATGACACATATGTACTCTTCTAGAAGGCACAACGAACAATAAGAATTACGCTCCCAGGTGACCAATGCACTCTTGAATGTCGAGAAGTCCACTGCACTGCACCCTTGCGTGGAGGTATTAGCACTGCAATGCAATTAGTCGCTTGCAGATGAGAATTGGTGAGTCAGTGGTTCATATAATATATACTTAAAACCTCAGAAATCTCACAATATAAGCCATGAATGAAATTTATTCACTTAGGGCATATAGCAACTGAAATATAAGGGGATGATAGACCCTATTCATCGGTCCTAGGGATGATGTCCAGTTTGACCAGGTCTTGGGGGATGATACCCAAATTGAACTATAACACTAAGTAAGAGGGTTTTAGTGTGTCAAATCCTAAATGATACAATGTTTCCCTCTTAAAATTATACATAAATATCTCTATTTATCCTCAATGCTCGCACCTTCTTCTTGATTAATTCTAAAAATTTCTTCTTTAAGATCACGATCTTTATATTTTTCTATAAATATATTTTGCATATCATTCCATGATCTTATTGAATTAGTAACTAAACTTATGAACCATTGAAGAGCTCTATCCTTAAATGTGGCTGGAAACAATATCAACTTTTGATTTTTTATTAAGTAACCATAAGATATAAAAAGTATTTCAAATTCAAAGAGAAAGGTTTCTGGATCCTTTGACCTCATACCATGGAAGTTGGGAAGGAAAAATGGAGGGATTTTCTTCATATGCACACTAAGATCAATATATTGAATGGTAAATCCAAGAGGATCTTCTTCATTGTGATCATCTCCATTCATTTATTCTACCTTCTCTTCCACCTCTTCTTATTCTACTTGCAAAAGTGGACAGTGATGTGGCTCTTACTACACCAAGTGATCAAATGAGGGGGGGTTGGTGTTGGAGAAGTATTTTAATTTTTTTTGAATAAGAATGCTAATGCAATGAAATATTATATTTTTGAAATGAAATATGCCTAATGCAAATCTTTTTGTTTTTTCCAGAAAGAAAAGAAATGAATCAACTTCAGAAGAAAATAATGCATAATTTGACACCTCCCCGAACACGATGTCAAAAAATAATGAGCCTCAATATTGCAACAAGAATTTTGCAACTCCTAAGGCTACCAACTTTAATTATCAACTTGGGGTTCATACAAAATTAAGAGGTATCAAGACTATATGTGAAACATACAATGTGTATTTCTTTTGGTGATCTAATGTAATGGAGTGAATTTCATGAAATCAAAGCTTAAAATGATTGCATAAATGGAAGTGTTTCTTTTAAAATAAATTAATCCTAAGCAAGAATAACGATTTGTAATTGAAATCATAAGAGCATGAATTCAAACAAATAGGCCTAATATACTTTGTAAAAATGCTTGTCACTAGTGGTGTTTATTCTTCCTCAATCATGGATATATATCCTACGAGTCATAATTCAAGCCTAAGAGAGAAAAACCAATCTTTGGGAGAAAATATGGTCAAGTTTACACGTGCTACAAAAAGTTCTATTTTGGAGACAACTCACCGAATGAATAACTAAATCAAATGCAAATGGTATGGGAATTTTTATTTATTAAGTATGATTTATTAGGTCTCCATTCTAAGTGGAATCACTCCACAATACCCCTTTTCACACGTGCTAAAAAAATAACAGAAAATTACTACTCTAAAAACTGGAAATTCAAGAACTAGTGAGCTAGTTAACCTATAAAATGCCTAACCTAGTCAAGTGAAAATGAAATGGGGTAAATTTTGTTATTAAATTGAATTTTTTATGATCTAATATAAGTGGAATAAATGAAAATTAAGTTCATTATCCCATTCTAAAAGAAAATTACTACTATTTCGCTACAAGGCATTTCCAGAAATCCTATATTCGTGAACTAGTAACCAAATCCAAGTAGCTCAATGATGAAGATGACCTTCAAAAGTTATTATAAGGATGAATAATGATTTTTAATCTATAAATAACCTGCAAAATAACTCACTTAAATCATTTAACTCAATCCTACAACAATAAAAGCATCAATACTAAATCTAGAAATAGACAAAACAAGAATAAGAGATGCATGTGAATAAGAACTGAAAAGAATATAAAGAAATTGTGAAAAAGGGATTTGGGGCTCCTAGGATGGCCAAGCCCAAGGAGACTTAGAGTAATATGGAATAAACCATGCCTCAGAAGCTAAAAATGGCACCAAAATTCATTTTTGAATCAATCCAAGTACACCCTTGCAATAAAAGAGAATGGAGCTGCTAAACAACAAGTTTTCTCCACAAGAAGACTAAAACATACATGCCCCTAGAGGCCAATTCAAATTTTTAATTACAAAAAATTATGAGGAAGCATTCTCCTTGAAAGGAGGAATCTTTCCCCTCGAGAATCTCTTCAATAGTGGATTTGGTTCCTGACATTAGGAGTTTGCATTGAATGTCAGGGAACACATTCCTAGATTTTCTCAATCATTAGAGTTCCAGAATCTCTCAATAATTTCATGATATTTTATTCATTTATTCTCCAATATTGATCCTCCTGTAGTATAGAGCAACTCCCTAAATTATCTCCTTATCCAAATTTTCATAATCTGTCAAATATTCTCACAATATTCTTCAAAAATAAATAATATTAGGTACAAATATGCAATTATCTCTAAACCTTCCTAAGAACATATTAAATATTAAAAGAAATTATTAAGTGTAGAAGGAGAGATTTAATATATCCTTTATGTGCCAAAGAAAGGTTGCATGGACCTTAATTTATGTCTAATTTAGAAGCCCATCATACCCCCGTATTGAAAATATTGCTTGTCCTTTGAGCAACCTATTCATCCTCCTTGCCCTATGGTTATTCATGTATGTTGGATTATTTCATTCTCTGTTTGTTGGTCCATGTGTTTCTCCTCCTACTGCTCCTATATTTTCATTTCTTCCCCTATCTTAGTTTCCCATTGAACTTCTAGTGTAGATTCATGCTGCTTCTTTCTCTCAAGTGATTCTTCAACTGTAATGGGTCCTATTTTTAAGTGTAACACATTGATTTTGGTCCATGTTCTTGTCCACTTGGATCTTGTAAATTGAATAGAATAAAAAGTACAACCTCATCATCATAACCCCTTAGCTTTTCAAAGAATATTATCTCACTGTAGTTTTAGAAAATGGTAAGCACTTCAAGATTGTTATGAAACCAACTCACAAAATAGAAGAAAAGATAGATCAACGCCTTAGAAATCAGCCACTTCGAAGGGGAAACCTCCTTTAAATTACATAAATGAACAATTCTTTGATGATTCAAATGAAAAAACCTCCTTTATATATATAGGAGTCCAGGGGGTCACAATATAATCCTAGCTGACCTAATAATAATAATGTAAGGGCACAACAATAACAATAGTGGGGTTTTATGGGGCACAATAATAACAATATGGGGACTATAGGGGTACAATAATAATAATAAGTGGGCTACACTAACAACAATAAGGGACTACACTATTAATATAGGGACTTAACATGCCCCTCTCCTTCAAAAAAGTGTTGTCCTTAATGCTTGAGTAGCTCTCGATGCTTCTTTATAAAATTCTCATCCTCCCATGTGGAATATTCAGTTGGTAAGTTCTTCCACCTGATGAGATACTCTGAAATTGATTTATTTTGCATTTGTTGTTACACCAATTTTTGGTCATCTAACCTGTTAGTGATCAGTATTTTTCACTATATTTGGATGACTATAGAATGGTTATAGTTTTCTGAAAACAATATTCCTTGAATATCTTGAGTTTCAGAAATCTCACTGCCTTCATTATCCTCATAAAACCTTTTTCCACTATTCTCTCAGTTTGCTATCTCAAAATCACCCTGTTTCTCTTAAAAGACTCATTATGGGCTTATGCCTCTCAGGTTCATCTTTATTTCCTACCTAAAACCCCTTTTCCCATGTTCCCGAGGTTCCTCAAGCATTGATGGTCTCAAAAATATCTATGTAGGCTCTTTAGATAAGTCAAGTACATTGGATTTTGGATCTTCAATACAACATGATTATGATAAGCATTTTTTTGGCTCCCAAAAAACCCTTGGATGTTTCAGGTGTTAGCCCCCTATGAATTTTTTCACAAGCAAACAGGGGGCTAACATGTTTTTTGAGCCTTCAAGGAATGCATTTCCTTTGAAAACACATCATCCTTGAAGCCTCCTTGTGCCTTTTTACTTTGATAAATCCTCACTGTTGTTTCCATTATAAAGCCTCTCTGTTTGTGAAGAAAATTTCCCAAAAAAGGCCTCCATTTCCCCCTATTTCATCCCCACTAAACCTCTCTTTTCCTCACCTTTTTCTTCTCCCTTGACTTCTCATTAAATCTCTAAATCATCCTAACCCCCCTTTTAAACCTCACAAATATCCTTTGTCCGGCTTAAAAGTCCCTTTTTCCCTCTACCGAATCCCTCTTTTAGCCTTAAAAACCCTATTTTTTGGCTTAAAAGCATCCATTTTACATGAAACAGGCTTAGCCCCTTTCGGCCAGCCCCCTTAACCACTTCCCCACATGACCCGTGCCCAAAACCAAGTGCTAAAGGCCTGGGTTCTAATCACAATCAGGACATTCAGGGAGCGCATTTTCTGTGTTACGTTGAATTTTCCCCGATGCGAGGTATTTACACTATAAAATCGCGGTCGTGTTCTGGACCGTCGATATTTTAAAAGATCCGATGGTCAGTGCTTATCCCACGACGTGCTCGTTTCCTCTCTCCTATCACCCTTCGATTACACAAGAGTCGTCGATTTGTCTCTAGATCGGACGGTGGTCCTCCTGATTGGCGCGCCCCGATTGGATCATAACCATCCATCCCGCTTCATCCAATGGTCTAGATTCTTCCTCACTACGCCCCTATGCCCCCGATTGGTCATCCCCGACCCAATCGCCACCGTCAATCTCCTTAGATCGGATGGCTAGAATCAAACCCACCGTTGACTGTTCACCACTTAACCGACCGTGCATCTCCCCTCATCACGCTCCATTCTATGCCATCCGATCTCCTAGCCCCAGATCCAACGGCCAGTGTGCATATCGCGTGATTTTAATAACTTAGTTTTAACGCCTGAGAATTACGCGATATAAGCGGTTTTTTGAGGCCACGTGTTGCTCAGCGACATATATCGCGTTTTTTCGAGCAAATTTCAAAATCGTTTTTCTGCAACGCGATACCGGCAGTTTTCCTTCCTAATAGCACCTTCCTCCTTTGTCCCTGCAACCTCCATCAGCTAATCTTAGTTGTTCGTTGATCTAGATCAACGGCCCACAATGCATCTCGCGTTTCATTCATATTTTTCATCGCGCGACCATAGAACCTCTTCGGATCATTGTAGCTGTTGATCTCCTCCTGAGATCTAATGGTCCTAATTTAATATCCCTCCACCCATGATTGGGTCCCACATCAAGCCCCGTTTCATTTCATTTGCATAATTTTCTTAGTAAATCGCCCGGACCTTAAAAATTTGGGTTTTGCACTAAACATCATTTCTCCACCTTACTTCGTATAAACATCTCCATTCGTCGATCCCAGCCGTTGATCACCATCTCAGCACATGATCAGACGGTCTATGCCCTTTCTTACCCAAACCTTCATCAGCTCCATTTTCTGCTATTTTTTTCACAATTTCTACTATTGCGCCACCATTCCTCTAGGCCTCTGCAGCAAATCTTCCGCCACTCCCTGGATTTTTTAATGGGTTTATTTTATTGTGCAGGGTTTCACAGAGAGATAAATTTACTCGGTTTTCCACAATTGCAACCACTGTGATTCAGAATATAGAGATGCCATTACAGTATCAGCCAGTGTATCAGCAATAGGGATTAAGGGTGTTAAAGCCCATAATTGAATAATTGATGCTTTAACCCGTATTCAAAGAATCAAGACACAGTTCGAAGACTAAATGCACATGAAACAAGCCATATCTGTGTATATGTCAGCAGTACATTTTCTCTGACAGTACACCTCTGACAGAAGTCTCCATGCCTCCTCGAGCTCCCAAAGGCCATTTCACTGACATAAAGCTTCCAAAGACTATAAGGACAACAATAATGGAAGCATGGAAACAAAGAAGACCTTAAGTCACCTTACTTGCTTCAGAAGATAGAAAAGAGTGCCTTACAGCCAGAAAGGACTCCAAAGAAACATTAGAGGTCAAATATCAACTTGACAGAGACTCTGAAATAGACTATAGAGTACAGTGCAAAGCTATTACGCAGAGTGGGTGTGGATACTTCCTCCACTATGTCTTAATGGATCCATTTAATTTATATCTACTTCCACAGTTACTCATTCTCCTATAAGAACCCCTGAAGAACATATTGTAAAGGTTGTTGTTGTAGTTGCAGTTGTAGGGATTCATTCAACTGTTAGAATAGTTGTTGGGGGAGAGTAGTTGAGTAGTTTGTAATGTAGTAGGCTGGGAGGAGAAATTTTGGACTCTAATCAAGCCATTGAGCTCAGTGTATGTGACTGGTTTTTCACATCAATTAATCAAGCAAATTTCACAGGATCCTGGTCTATATTACGGGTGATGTTTTCTCTTATTGCATTATTTTATTACATTATTCATGCTGTCCATTTATTTCTCTGATAAGAATCAGTAAATCAGGCTTAGGATATACCCCTATTTGGTACCTTAATGCCCACTGCTCTTATTGTCTTTGATGTTTTTTGCTGATAGTGAATCTAAGAGAAAATTCATGTAATTTAACCAGTGAAAGATGTTGGTCTGGCCCATGCTTTGTTGATGTGTGAATTCGGGGTCTACTTCTTAGATGTTCTTGTTGGGTTTGAGCTGGAAGAATTGGGATACCGGGGATTTAGTGTGATCCCTATCCACTGGGGTCCTTTTCCAACAGATTGGCCTTTCAAAGATCTCTTGAACTAGTGTCAAAGCATTGAAGGTTAAAAGTCCTTCTCTAACCTTAGGCCTAGCTCTACGTTTAAATCTTAAGTGTTTTCCCTTTGAGAGTATGTTGAATTAGATCTGGAGTTAGATGACCTCTATTCTGATCTTAAGCTACCCTTTGTGTCTCTCCTTCACTCCTTATTTTTCCATTCCACCATCTATCTAGAAGATCCTTTAGTATAGATGACTTTCCCTCTGAAAGCCTTGCTTAGTTGTATGCAATTAATCTCCTTTCATGACTCCATAGCCCAATGGATGGAACATTCCTAACCTATCCTCTTTTACCGAAACATCCTGCTGCTTTTCTCCTTTTCTTCCATTACCTTCTCAGTTAATGATCTCACGACCAACCCAACAACCAACCAAATCCTTTAAAACCCCCCTTTGTGCTTCATACCTAGCCTAATACCTCATTTGAGCTTTAAAAGACATATCATTCTTTGCTTTATTGGAGAGATCCCTCTCCAGGTCTAGGAGGGCTAGATCCTAGGGCCCCAAAGTGGTTTTGATGTTGTCTGGTATTTTGGTATTGCCAATCTGGCCAAAACACTGGAACTCCAACATAATGGTGACTCCGCTGGGGAATGAGTGCATTTTATATTAGATACCCTTAGGCACTCAAAGAACCAAAATCTCTGGTTAGATTGGTCTCTAATGCTGATGGTGGACATTAACCTGTTTCAAACATCCAAATTTATCCACCTGGCGACTCCAAACCCTATAATTACTAATAGACCTAATGACTCCACTGGTAGAAGAATATGAACTGGTTGAGAAGATGCAGTGACCTTCTTTGTAGAAACATGGATCCAGATATGGACCAAGAAGCAAAGCTAGATGATTTGGAGAATAAAGTGATAAAACTGGTGAACAGATTTGGTGAAGTATTGAAGATGTATGCAACTAACTTAAATATAAATTTTGATTATTTAGAATAGCCCATGAATTTTCTAGCGCAAGAACCAACTCCAGACCTAGACAATGAGCAAGACATGTATGATGATCTGGGTCTGGAGTTTTCTCTTGCTTTGGAAAGTGCTCAAGAAGAGGCTCAAGAAGATATCCAACCTCCAGATCAGTTAGTACAAGGAGCAGAGGACTGTTGTTCTTCTGTCTGTGTTAGAAAAGAAATTTCTCCGTTGATAGAAGAAGAGATGGACCGAATATTAAACACGCAGTTCACCTCTGAAATATTTTATAGAACTGATATTCTTGCTCATTCGTCTAAGGAGTTTGATCATGCAGATCTAGAAAACTCCTCTGTGGATCAGAATGAAGAAAGACCTGCTGAGAATTCGACAGGTTTGATTGGTGACATTGCTTATGATTATGAATTTCCCAATTATGATCTGTTTGATGATGATTGTTTACGGAGGGAAGCTGAGCTTGCAGGACCATCATCAATAGATTCATGGGAATCAGAACATGACCAAAAAGTCTAGAGAGGCAATGAACCAAGTCGGCCTATCTATGACACTGATGAAGAAAGTTATGAAAGCCTAGTAATAGATGAAGGTTCATGAAGTTTTCACTCTGTTACACCTTGGATCATCAGTGATGATTTTTATGTGATCGAAGACCAACAGCCTTTCACTTCAAAGGATGAGGAAGAAAGCAAAGAAGAGATTCTTGAGCATGATGGAAGTAAGGAGCCTTCTCTTGAGAAAGAGGAAGCAATAGAACAAAACCTTGCTCAAGAATACATGGACCTCTTCACAGAGCTCAGCCCATCAGAGCAGAATATATTAGAGCTCCAAGAGGACACAACTGCAATATATGATGAGTCCTCCAGTTCAAAAAATGAAGAAGATGAAGGAGATTCTCTTTCTCAAGAGAGTCTTGTTCTTGATCAAGTGGTAGCAGAAGAAATCCTGGTTGAAGCTTACCTTCCAAATATTCACAACCAGGTATCATTTCAAGATCCTTATGTTTATTTCCTTCAAACATTTGAAGAAGGATCAAGGGTCTTTTTGAGCAGCATGTTGCAGACAACAAGAAAATTTCTAGAAGCTGCTGTTGAGGAACAGAGAGAATGGGATTGGCCCTGCCTATCCAGCATGCTCAAGGAGATGAGCAAGAAAGACTAGTCATGGGATCACTTGATGGACTGGTTACATTGGAAGAGAATGTTTGTAAGCTAGACTTGTAAATATTCCTGTTAGAGTAGGGTAGGTAGGAAAATCTCAATAAAGCTTAGTCTGTGAGCATTCAGTCAGTTGTTTGAAATTTCTGCAAAGTTTTCAGTCCATGAGCAGTTTTGTCTTTATGTCATGGTCCACAGAAAGCCAGACAGCCTAATCTTGGC
Source organism: Pinus albicaulis (assembly GCA_034641835.2). NCBI lineage: Eukaryota > Viridiplantae > Streptophyta > Pinopsida > Pinales > Pinaceae > Pinus > Pinus albicaulis. Next base: position 1,046,306,098 of record CM076581.1, read on the forward strand.
TTGACTATGTTTCAATTTTTGTCTTAGAATGTAGAAAAGAAGTCTGCTAGGCAGTTTAATCCTAGCAGATATTAGTTTAGGTAGAGAAACTATGATGCCAACAGTTTAATCTGGTCTCATGGAGTAATAAGGGTAGAAATAGAATAGGTTTATTTTTCTGTTTGTTAAAAATTGATGATGTAAAGGGTCTGCTTGTCCAAATGCACCCAGAAGAAAAAATGTTAGGACTATAGTATGGGTAGGTAGTTGTTTGGGAGAGCATTTCTGTTGATATAATTTCTTCATGATTTGTGGTAGCTGATCCAAGAAAGAAAATGGATGTGTCAGGTACCAGGCATCTGGCCTACACCAAAGATCATTCTCTGAATTCTTGACACCTTCAAGAAGATGACATCCCCATGTGGAGCCACTGTTAGCCCCCTATGAATTTTTTGACAAGCAAACAGGGGGCTAAAATGTTTTTTGAGCCTTCAAGGAATGCATTTCCTCTGAAAAAACATCATCCTTGAAGCCTCCTTGTGCCTTTTTCCTTTGATAAATCCTCACTGTTGTTTCCATTATAAAGCCTCTCTGTTTGTGAAGAAAATTTCCCAAAAAAGGCCTCCATTTCCCCTTATTTCATTCCCACTAAACCTCTGTTTTCCTCACATTTTTCTTCTCCCTTGATTCCTCATTAACCCTCTAAATCATCCTAACCCCCCTTTTAAACCTCACAAATATCCTTTGTCCGGCTTAAAAGTCCCTTTTTCCCTCTACCGAATCCCTCTTTTAGCCTTAAAAACCTTCTTTTTTGGCTTAAAAGAATCCATTTTACATGAAACAGGCTTAGCCCCTTTTGGCCAGCCCCCTTAACCACTTCCCCACATGACCCGTGCCCAAAACCAACCACTAAAGGCCTAGGTGCTAATTGCAATTGGGACATTCAGGGAGTGCATTTTCTGTGTTACGTTGGATTTTCCCTGATGCGAGGTCTTTACACTATAAAACCGAGGGCGTGTTCTGGACCGTCAATATTTTAAAAATTATGACGGTCAACGCTTATCCTACGATGCGCCCATTTCCTCTCTCCTATCACCCTCCGATTACACGAGAGCCGTCGATCTGTCTCCAGATCGGACGGTGGTCGCTCAATCGCACCATCGCAATTGCCCAATCTCGTATCGTTGGTCCTCCCGATTGGCGCGCCCTGATTGTATCATAACCGTCCATCCCGCTTGATCCAACAGTCCAGATTCTTCCTCACTATGCCCCTGTGCCCCCGATTGTTCATCCTCGACCCAATCCCCACCGTCGATCTCCTTAGATCGGACGGCCAGAATCAAACTCGCCATTGACTGTTCACCACTTAACCGATCGCGCATCTCCCCTCATCGCGCTCCATTCTATGTTGTCCGATATCCCAGCCCCAGATCCAACGGCGAGTGTGCATATTGCGTGATTTTAATAACCGAGTTTTAACGCCTAAGAATTACACGATATAAGCGGTTTTTTGAGGCCACGTGTCGCTCAACGACATATATCGCGTTTTTTCGGGCGGGTTTCGAAACCGTTTTTCTGTAGCGCGATACCGATGGTTTTTCCTTCCTAAAACCGCCTTTCTCCTTTGTCCCCGCAACCTCCATCAGCTAATCTCAGCCGTCTGTTGATCTAGATCAATTTCCCACAATGCATCTCGCATTCCATTCATATTTTTCATCGCGCGACCATAGAACCTCTTTAGATCATCGCAGCCGTTGATCTCCTCCTGAGATCTAACGGTCCTAATTGAATTTCCCTTCGCCCATGACCGGGTCCCACATCAAGCCCCGTTTCATTTCATTGCGTAATTTTCTTTGTAAATCACTCAAACCTTAAAACTTTGGGCTTTGCACTAAAAATCATTTCTCCGCCTTACTTCGTATTAACATCTCCATTCGTCGAACCTGGCTGTTGATCACCATCTTAGCACATGATTGGATGGTCTGCACCCTTTCTTACCCAAACCTTCATCAGCTCCATTTTCCGCTATTTTTTTCACAATTTCTACTGTTGCGCCACCATTCCTCCAGGCCTCTGCAGCAAATCTTCTGCCACTCCCTAGATTTTTTAATGGGTTTATTTTATTGTGTAGGGTTTCACTGAGAGGTAAATTTACTCTGTTTTCCATAATCGCAACCACTGTGATTCAGAATATAGAGATTCCATTACAGTATTGGCCAGTGTATCAGCAATAGGGATTAAGGGTGTTGGAGCCCATAATTGAATATTTGATGCTTTAACCCGTATTCAAAGAATCAAGACGCAGTTCGAAGACTAAATGCACATGAAACAAGCCATATCTGTGTATATGTCAGCAGTACATTTTCTTAGAAAATACACCTTCGACAGAAGTCTCCATGCCTCCCCGAGCTCCCAAAGGCCATTTCACTGACAGAAAGCTTCCAAAGACTGTCAGGACAACAATAATGGAAGCACGGAAACACAGAAGACCTTAAGTCACCTTACTTGCTTTAGAAGATAGAAAAGAGTGCCTTACAGCTAGAAAGGACTCCAAAGAGACATCAGAGGTCAAATATCGACCTGACAGAGACTCCGAACCAGACTACAAAGTACAGTGTAGAGCTATTAAGCAGAGTGGGCGTGAATACTTCCTCCACTCTATCTTAATGGATCTTTTTAATTTAAATTTACTTCCACAGTTACTCATTCTCCTATAAGAAACCCTGAAGAACATATTGTAAAGGTTGTTGTTGTAGTTGTAGTTGTAGGGATTCATTTGACTGTTAGAACAGTTGTTGGGGGAGAGTAGTTGAGTAGTTGCTAATGTAGTAGGCTGGGAGGAGAAATTTTGGACTGTAATCAAGCCATTGAGCTCAGTGTATGTGACTGGTTTTGCACATCAATTAATCAAGAAAATTTCACAGGATCCTGGTCTATATTATGGGTGATGTTTTCTCTTATTGCATTGTTTTATTACATTATTCATGCTGTCCATTTATTTCTCTGATAATAATCAGTAAATCAGGCTTAGGATATACCCCTTTTTGGTACCTTAATGCCCACTGATCTTATTGTCTTTTATGTTTTCTACTAATAGTGAATCTAAGAGAAAATTCATGTAATTTAACCAGTGAAATATGTTGGTCTAGCCCATGCTTTTTTGATGTGTGAATTTGGGGTCTGCTGCTTAGATGTTCTTGTTGGGTTTGAGCTGGAAGAATTGGGATACCAGGGATTTAGTGTGAGCCCTGTCCACTGGGGTCCTTTTCCAACAGATTGGCCTTTCAAAGATCTCTTGAACTAGTGTCAAAGCATTGAAGGTTAAAAGCCCTTCTCTGACCTTAGGCCTAGCTCTGCGTTTAAATCTTAAGTGTTTTCCCTTTGAGAGTATGTCGAAGAAAATCTAGAGTTAGATGACCTCTAGTCTGATCTTAAGCTGCCCTTTGTGTCTCTCCTTCACTCCTTATTGTTCCATTCCACCATTTATCTAGAAGATCATTTAGTATAGATGACTTGCCCTCTGACAACCTTGCTTAGTTGTATGCAAGTAATCTCCTTTCATGACTCCATAGCCCAATCTATGGCACATTCCTAACCTATCCTCTTTTACCAAAACATCCTGCTGCTTTGCTCCTTTCCTTCCATTACCTTCTCAGTTAATGATCTCATGACCAACCCAAAAACCAACCAAATCATTTAAAACCCCCCTTTGTGATTCATACCTAGCCTAATACCTCATTTGAGCTTTCAAAGACATATCATTCTTTGCTTTATTGGAGAGATCCCTCTCCAGGTCCAGGAGGACTAGATCCTAGGGCCCAAAAGTGGTTCTGATGTTGTCTGGTCTTTTGGTCTTGCCAATCTGGCCAAAACACTGGAACTCCAACATCAAGCACTACTTTTCCTTTGCTATAATCTGGGTTAGATGTAATAGAATGTCAAGACATGGTTATTCAAGGAGGACCTAAAATTTCCAAGGAGGATTATCTTCTCAGTTCAGAGCCTGCAGGTGAGAGAAATGGGACAAAGTTTAGCACTTCTGTAGAGTTGTTGGAAGATTTATCAGTAGAAAGTACTGATTATGTAGACTGGCTACCCTTGAATGAAAACAATTTACAACAAGGGAAATGGGAAAAACTTGGTCTTGTAGATGACAAACGCTATAAACTTGATAGTCCATTGGAGTGCCAAAGTAGTGATTACTTGCATGAAAATGACATGGAGAAAGCACATAAGGCCAAACATGAAGAAAGTATATCAGAAAATATTGATGGAATATGGAAAAGGTAACGTGAAATAGACAGAAATGAATGAACTTGAAAGGGCTATAGAGAAATTATAAGACAACACTGATGATTGCTGTAAAGAACTGCAGGCACATAGGGATTGAAAAAGGTGGCCAGATAAGGTGGAAAGAATGAGTTGAATTTTATGGTGGAAAATACAAAAGATTTTGAAGATGCTACTATATGAAATAATTAAAATCCCAAAGTTGTCAAAATGAACATGTCAAGCCCCAATGATCAAAAGAAAATCCAACTCAATGACTTCCAACCTGCAATGAAAAAGTGCCAAAGAGTATCAGTGAAAAAGGAAGAAGACTTCAAAACATTAGAAAGTGGGTTTTTTTTTAAAAATTAAATCAAATTCCACTTGTCTATAAAATCTCATCAAAAAATTCCAAGGAGTCATTGTTGCCTTTCAAAACATGAAAAGCGCTTAGCAAGGAAGAATTTGTGAGTTTTTGGGTGAAATTGTGCTAAGTTTCCTTGGCACCGCGCACCTGGGAGTTGGCGCTGCGCCCTTGCCCGTTTTCGTCAACATGTTTTCTAAGGCGTTGTGTGCCTATAGGCTAGCACTGCACCCTTGCCAAAGCATTGTGCCCTTGATGGAAAGGACCCTGTGAAAGTTATCTATGCGCTATGCAGTCAGAGACTGGCACTGCGTGCTTGGGTTGGCACTGCGCGCTCAACCATTGGCGTTGTGTGCTTAGACAGAGAAGGTTGCCAAGGTTTGGGGCCATTCAAACAAGTTCAAATTGCCTTAAAATATTTTCCAATGTCCTCCAAGCACTCTCGAGTGGTAAGTACATAACATGAACCTTGTTTTGAAGCTTTTTGACCACTCTTAATTGAATGGAAATGAAACCCCAAGTTGTAGCTTGAGATCATTGTTTTATCCCTATTTCATCCTCCTCAAAGAAAATCAGTCATAAACAAGGGTAATTACATTGGTTGAGGGTTTTACATTCATCTAGTTTTCCCCTTCACTCACTCCATTTGTTCAAAATTCCATTTCATTCCCTTCCCCTCATCTCATTTCACTTGTGCCCTAGGGTTTTATAAAACAGAGTTTAAATGTCTGAGCGAGAAGATAGTGGTGTTGAGGCACAAATTCCAAGTAGACATGATCATAAGGGAGGGAAGATAAACATATTTGAAGCCATCAATACAAGGGAAATCATGGCCTCTCCCCTCACTGTATCTTGTTTTAAACATGTGGGCTGCTTTGCGTTTTGTGAGAGAGTGCAGCAAGTCCAAAATCACCCAGAGCTAACAAGACTATTCATCATCAATCTACATGATAAGCAGGTTAATCTTGTGAGGGTTACATTTGAGATGTCCACTAATTCCATTGTAGCTGCTACAGGGATACCTAGTGTGGGAGAGAAGTGGTTCAAACAAGAAGACCTGGACATGAGTTATTTTGAACCATACCTCAAACCTAGGTATAAAGATCACCACAACTCCATCTTCCCTTTTTCTCATCTTCTTGATAGATATGCACCCATGATGAGGATAATAATGAAGTATTTCACTTGTGAGGGAAGGTTTTCTCGCCTCTACTCATACCATATCTGTCTTCTTATGCACTTCACTAGAGTTAGGATGCTGCATATACCATATTATCTTTTCCGTAGCATTGAAAAAATGGCCTACATTGTGCAAAAGAGGGATTACAATCAGAAAATGCAGATCCTATTTCATCATTCACTCATCAAGATGGTGGTCATGCATCAGCTCCAACAGAGAAACATTCCATGGAATACCCTCATTTCCAATGAGATTTTCACTACTCCACTTGGCCATCATCAGCATGATATTCCTTCATCTTCTCATCCTCCCATATCCACTTCTCCATCACATCCCATTGTTCATACATCACCATCCACTGACATCCATTCACCTCATGATGATCCTTCCTCATCACCTTTCCACCACCCTTCACCATCACATCATGATACCGGAGCCTCAAGTAGTGAAAGAGATATTGGGACAGCTAGCACTAAAATTAATGATATTGAGCCATTTCCTTTGACCTATCAGAGAGGCCACAATTATGTGTTTCCTTCACTTGAGGTGAAAGGGGCCATGCCTTCTTCATAAAAAAAATAGGTTGATAAGGGCAAGGAAAATGTTACAGAGCATATCATTGTTGAAGAGGATAAACATGAAACTAAGAAGGAGTTTCAGTTGATTGACCTTGATGATGAGGATGAGGAGAGGATTACTAGAGAATTGATCAAAAGCAAGGATGATAATATTAATGAGCTTCAAGATAATCTTGGTAGGGCAAAGAATGTGATTAACGTTTTTGAGCTAGAGAATCAACAGTTGGAGACAAAGCAGACCATCAGTGAGGTCAGGGCAATCAGAGCTCAAAGAGAGGCTGAAAAGGCCAAGGCTTTGCTGGATGAGACCTTGGGCACTTTTTATGGTAGTGATGATGAGGAAGATCAACTTCCTAGACAGAGGCCAAAGACCATTGGGCTGAAGAGGGCTTTAGCCTGGGAAAGGAAAAAAGAGGTAGAATTGGCAGAGCATCTCACTCCAAGTGAGTTGCTTGCCATAGAAATTAGCAAGGATAGAGACTCTTGGCTAGAGAGAGATAGTTTTCACCTGGAGGGTCAGCTAGAGAAGGCAAAGAGAGACACTGGCATGCAAATGAAGATGGCAAAACATTATGCCATGAGAAACAAGATTACAAGGGCCAAGCTCAAAAGAGCCCATGCAAATATTTGAGCTTTGACTGAGGAAAAAGAGAAAGATAAGCTCAATATACTTGCTGAGGTGTACCTCCAAGATTCCAAACCTTGATCAGCAAGCTAAATTTCAATTTTGGCACTTTTGTGCACATTTTGAATTTTTGACAGTTTGACTTGCAGAAAATTGGCCAAACGCGCAGCGCCACTGGTGCTGCACTCTTTTTTGGGCCATTCAAATGGAAAAAGGTCAGAATATTCATGTTCCTAATGGAAAGTAAATCAATTTCAGAAAGTTTCAAAAGATTTGGAGCAAAACTGGTCCCTCAAAAAGGCCAAAAACTACCAAAAAATCACCTTTCTGCCCTCTTTTTGGCACTGACGTTACACATTTAGCAGCCTTGGGAGAAGTGATTTTTGATAGGGCAGGTGGACACCATTTTAGAAAGCGAAAGAATATTTGGAAAATAGACTCATATACCTTTCCAATGAGTCATCATGGAGCTCATTTGGACACCAGGAAGGCCTCCAAAAGTTGGTTGTAAGACAGGCCATTTTTCTGCCTTGGCGCTGCACCCCTGTACCTTGGAGATGCGCCCTTACCAGGAGTTATTGCAAAATATATTTAGAAGCCTTAAAGTCAAAAATTTTCCAAATTTAGCTTAGTAGTTATTTTAGGAGTTATTATTACAATGAATGAGTCTTAGATATTTTTCCTTGGGCCTTACATGGTCTCAAAGGTAAAAATGCATTAACTATGTAATAAATGACATCTGAAACCCTAGCTAGGGTTCACCTCCTCATTTTGCAGATAAATACTGTAAGTATGTTTCATAATTTTTGTTGGTTGATTGTTGAGCTAAATACCTCATATTATACTTTGAGTTGTGAAGAGTTTGGCTTTGGAGCATTGTAACTGTTTTGGATTGAATATCAATGGAACAAGCACATTCACATGATTCATGGACTTTGTTAAATGGTGATGTTATTCCAATTTTGTAATTTTTTCCTTCTGTTTTCATATTTTTCATCCTTTCTCTTATATCAGAGCAGAAATTTAGGTTAAGATATGCTGTTATAGGCACCTTAATTATGTTTTCTTTTTGTTGTTTAAATGTTTTCCTCTACTAGGTTTTATTGGAGAACTTAGGAGTTCCCTACTCTCCATTCCCATCTAGTTTTTTTTCTTGAGACTAACTCAGTAGATTTTGGCTAAAGAAGTTTATGGTTTGCCCTGTCCTTTGGTCTATCTTGAATAGTAACTTTGAAGGTATTTTAAAGCCTAATTGAAGAATTTAGGAGTTCCCTTCTCCTTAATCATTACTAAAATGTTATCTTAAATGTTTTCTTTGTCGGAAAGTGAATATATAGAGAATTTAGGAGTTCCCTGCTCTCTAGGGTTTGCTGGATTTTTGTCTTAAAAGTTTACTTGATAAAGCTAGGCCAAAGAAGTTTATGGTGTGCCATGTTCTTTGGTTCTTTCTTAAGCATAGTGATCTTAAAGACTCTTATTGTTCTAGTATATGTTAAAGGATTCTTAAATGTCCTTTAAACCTACTAAACTCACAATTTAATTTTCATTTCACACCGACATAATCTATTAAGATCCATTTGGATGTGTTAACTTGCCCTATGAAAAACCATTGATTTGTTGTTGTACTCTTCAAACATTTTCACAGACCCCATAGCCCAATGGTTTGAATTTCTCTTACTCCATCTGCTCTTCTTAACAAGCAACCCAACCAAATAAAACAAAACAAACAATCCCTATCATTTTAACTAGCCTAAAATCAACATCCTAAATCAATCAAGTTATATATTTTATACAAATATAGAGAGAGCCCTCTCTGGGTCCAGGAAGACTAGGTCAACAGGACTCCAAAGTTTGTTTGATGTTACCCTTGTTCATTTGGTCTTACCAATCTGACAAATTATAGGGACCCTAACATAATGGCGACTCCGCTCGGGGACACTTATTGAAAATCTTAGTGTTATATAAAGAACTCAGAAAACCCAAAAACATCTCAAGATTGGTATCCAATCGTTGATGGTGGACAACAAACAAATCCTCAAAATAGTTAGCATCATCCACTTGGTGACTCCACTAGTTTTCAGTAGGCTTGGTGACTCCACTATTTATCACAGAATCCCTTGGGAATGTATTTTTAAATCATGATAGTATAAAATCCAGTCACATAATGTGTGAATTCAGTAATATTATTGATTGATATTTTTTCAAAATATTACAAGTTTTCAACCTCTCTGTATTTTGGGTCTGAAATCTAGCTTCACAAAGAATCTGCACCAGATCTCATCTTGACCTAGATCCTCCTGCTGTAGTTGACGGCCCCAGAAAGAATCTTAAGAAAACCCTCTAAGGCTGAAGATTCAAATATTTTTAAACCGATCCACAAAGCAAGTTTCTTTCCTGAAAACCTTATGTCCTTGCAAGATATCCAATTTGACTTACACCATAAAAGAAACCTATTCAGAACTAAGTCTCAAAGTTGGATAGAACAGACAAACCTTGATCCTACTAGCTTACAGTAGAGTCCTAGTAGAGAAGCCTCTCCTTCCACTCCTCCTGATCCCTAGCTTCTCCAACACTTTGATTCCTTTCGTTCCAAATCTGCTCAATATCAGCTGAATGGTCCAAGTACATTTGCTACCCCCACTCATACATCCACTGTTCAAACCCGTCCATTTCATCCTTCACCTCCACTCATAGACCCTCCTCTTATAAATCCTCCTTGGGTTCTTTTACCTCAAATAATGGCAGCATGGTTTGCCCCATTGGTACTACCACAACCTTTACTTCCTATGCCACAATACTATCAATCTAGAATCCCTCAGTTTAATGGGATTGATCCTAAAACTGCCCAATAGTATCTAGACAAGATGAATGATGCTTTTGATTACCAAGAAATAAAAGATGAGTGTTGGAAATATGATGCAGAGTGTTGTCCTTGATGGCAACCCACTGAATGAAGATGAAGACATGCGACTATTGACATGTGTTTTCCTTGATGGCAATACACCTGATGAAGTTATTCTTGACTTGATGGGCATATTATGATGTTGAGTGTTGTCCCTGAAAGGCAACCCACTTGATAAAGATGATGACAACTTACTTGATGAAGAAAATATGATGTATCTACAGTGAGTACAGAAGACAATGAAGAAAGGAATTTAGCATGTGCTAGATCTATGATGAAAAAGTATGTTTCAAGGAATACGCGGATTGGCCTAGGGGAAGTCGCGTATGCACGCGGAAAAGAACGTGCCAAGTCGCGTATGGGCTAAAAGCGCTCAAAAAGTGCAAAACCAAGGGTAACCACCATGGTATTGACCCATGGTATTGGGTAATGATCCGCCTAATTGACCCCATCCAGGTAGTTTTGGGCTCATGGTATTGTTTTGGCCCATGGTATTGAAAAAGGGGCTCATGGTATTGAAAAAGGATAAACCTATATAAGGAGAAAAAATTCATTGTGCATAACATGAGTGTGGGTGCAAGATGTCTGAGCTTGAATGAATACTTCTCTCTGAAGTATATCTGAATGGAAAGGGTTACACTTGAATGATAAATCTGAATGTATGATGCACCAATGATGAAGAAGGGGATCTAGATCTGAAATGTACTTGTATCTACTAGATCTGCGTATGGAAGGCTTAGATCTGATTTGAGGCGAACATATGTTTGAAGTAAAGGGTTGAATCTGAACTGAATATCTGATCTGAAGAAGTATGCTGCTCTATAATGATTGAAGATCTATACGCTACTTAGCCGCAGAGGAAGCGCGTATATACGCAGCTTCGCTGAAGATAAAGCGCGTATGCACAATGAAATTTATACTGAAGTATACGCTGGTTTCTGTGGAGGGAAGCGCATATATACGCGACATCAGTGAAGTTAAAGCGCGTATGGGAACTAGGGTTTGCTGAAGTCTATGGTAAGAAATGTCTGATCTGCTTTGCTGTGTTACTGCTATCTGTATTCTACAGTGTTGAGTTGTTTGTATCAGTTTGGTTGTATGATTGAGCTTAAATGTATGAAGAGGGTCCAGTCTGAAAATATGATGAAATGTGGCCTACAAGTATTGTTCTATTGAAGTTGTTGGATCCAGTGTGAAAATTGATGAAACGTGGTCCAAGGTGGTGCTAAGGGTTGTAGCCTTCAGTCAGGGGGTCGTAGCTCCCTTCCAGGTGAGGCTGGTAAACGAGAGCAGGGGGTCGTAGCTCCCTTCCAGGAGAGGCTGGGAAACGAGTCAGGGGGTTGGAGCTCCCTTGCAGGAGAGGCTGGTAAACGAGCGCAGGTGGGTGCCTGCGTGCTGGTCAAGTCTGCGCCAGCACATATGTTGTAAGATGTTTTCTCTATAATAAAATATTGAAGGCTGAGCAACTGCAGCGGTGGTTTTCTCCCGACTTGGGTTTCCACCTCAAAATCCTGGTGTTCATGTGTGATGCTTTGTGTGATGGTTTATTCTGTTCTTACTTCACATGTTTACTGTTTATTGAATATCTGATGAATAAATGATGGAATGATTAAGTGAAGAATTAATGACATAATTAGTTCTCTGTGTATACGCGAGTTTAATAAAGGGTATCCGCGTATATACGCGAATCTTCTTCAGGAAAGTAGCGTATGGGTTTTAAAGTAAAGAAAATTAAAAAGTTTTGAATATGCTGTAAATACTGATTCACCCCCCCTCTCAGTATTTTTCCCAACAATTGGTATCGGAGCAGGTTCTTCTGCAGAAGCTTGATCGCTTGAAGAAGATCCGTCGCAATGGGAAGTCAAGAAGGAGTGATGTCTATAAAACCACCTCTATTCAATGGAAGCAATCTGATATTCTGGAAGGTACGAACAAAAGCGTATCTGCAAAGTCTTGGTGCAGATGTATGGGCAATCGTGGAAGAAGGCTATCAATACTCGGCAAGTATTCCTACTGATGCAGCTGAAAGGAAGAAGTATGAAACCAATGCCAAAGCAGTAAATGTCTTGTTAGGAAGCATGTCTGAATCAGAATTTTCTAAAGTGATGCAGCTACATTCAGCAAGAGAAATATGGGACAAAATCATTTTGAGCTATGAAGGAGATACAAAGGTAAAAAATACAAAACTCCAAACTCTTAGAATTGAATATGAAAATTTGAAGATGCATAGTGATGAAAGTGTTGCCAGTTTCTTCCTTCGTCTAGATGATGTTGTAAATCGAATGAGAAATTTGGGTGAAACCAAAACTGATACTACTCTGGTTGAAAAATTCTTAAGATCCTTGACTCCAAAATTTGATTCTAAAGTCTCCGCTATAGAAAGGCAAGATCTGCAAACGATTACTATTGTTCAATTACATGGTACTCTGACTGCTTTTGAAATGAGACAAGGAGGTCCTTCTCAAATAAGAGAAGTTGCGTTTAAGGCATCTACAAAAGGAAAGGAAAAGGAAGTTGTCAAAGAATCCAGCTATATATCCGATGAAGAAGAAGCGAATTTCGTGAGAAAGCTCCAACTAGGTACTGGAAGATTCAAAGGTAAGCTTCCCTTCAAATGTTTTGAGTGTGGAAAAGTTAGTCACTATGCTGCTAAATGTCCTTATAGAGAAAAGCATGGTAAAGAGAAACAATTTGAAAAGAGAAAGAGTTATTATGCAAAAGAAGATGATGATGAAGTGTCCAGTGAAGATGAAGAAGATTCTGACCAAGATCTGAAAGTGCTCATGGCAAAGAAGCAAAAGAAGAAGCCTACTCGAAACAAGGAGATACCTCAGAAATCATGTATAGCAAAAATTGAAGAAGATGAACCAAGTATTAATCGTTGTTCTTGTCTCTTACTTAATTGCATGTGCAAAGATTATGATAGTGAAAGTGACAGTATGGATCCAGAAGTTTCTGACGAAGCTCTACAAATACTAATGGCAAAGAAGGAAAAGAAGAAGGCCACTTGTAATACTCTTCTTTGTGAAAACACTAGTGAAGATAGTAAAGTTGTGGAAGCTATCGAGATCAAAGTTGAAGAAAAACAAAAGGAAATTGATACGAAAGATTCTATTTACAAAGAGATGACCTCTCAAATGAAAGATCAAATAGAAATGTTGAATGGACAGGTGGACAAGTATCAAAGGTTTCATACTTATGCATCCAATCGAATTAAAGAACTAGAAGTAGATCTTGAAAAATCAAGCAAGAAGAATGAAGGACTTGAAGCTGTAATCATCTCTCTGCAGGCAGATCTAGAAGCATCAAGTAAGAAAAATGAGGAACCTCTACAATCATTTGAAAAGGAAGGCCTTGAGGCAGAAATCATATCTCTCAAAGAAGATCTGGAAAAATCAAATAAGAAGAATGAAGAGCTAGAACAAACATGTGAAGAAAACGAAAATTGGTTGAAAGAAGAGATCCTAAATCTGAAGGATCAAGTAGAAGATGGAAGAAGGAAAGAAGAAAGCATGACAAAGCAATGTCAAGCCTTGGAGGGTTGAGGTAAACATTCTCAAAGGTAAATTAGAAGAAAAGGTTAAAATTTTGAGGTTTCAAGATAGTACTAACACTTTGGACAATATTCTAAGTAATCAAAGATCTCCTGCTATCAAACTTGGTCTTGGTTTCCTTGAAACTGTTAAAGGTGAATCTAGCTCACAAGGAAGTGCTAAAAATTTAGAGGATGTCAATGCAAAACTTGAAGTGTTGAAAGAAATAAAAAATCAACCAACAATCATAAGTTCTCAAAATAATTCATTCAAGAACGTTGAATGTTTTAAATGTCATAATTATGGGCATGTTGCAGCAAATTGCAGGAGCAGATCATTTCAGCCACAAACAAACAGGTTCTACTCAGAAAGATACTCTAGTTTCTTCAGGGGATATTGTTTCTCATGTAACATGTATGGACATAAAGCAGTTGATTGCAAAAGGAGAAAGATTAGAAATACTCATTATGATTCTTATGCTTATTTCTCTGGACACATGAGATGTTATTCTTGTAACAAGTATGGACATGTAGAAAAGGAATGAAGGTTGAACATATCTGAGAAAGTGGACAATTTTCAGCACACAAATAGAAAGTTCAAACAAATCTGGAAAAGGATGGAGGACCGATTAGAAACGTAGGGAATTCTGACCCTATTGCAGTCATCTGCTTCTGAAGCTTAATTCTCTGATTGACTGCAGGAATGATGTGGGATACATTATCAAATTTAGTAATGTATCGTCACAGGGGGAGCAATGTATGATGTCTCTCATGGTTGATTTGATTATTCTGGTTATATGTATTTCTGACAGTGCATCTGGTGTGAAGAAAAGACAGGAACAGAAGGTAAAATTGCAGGAGGAAATGAAGGTGTGAAATTTTCTATATTTCACTTTCCATACGCGGGTTAGATGAAACAAAGTCGCGTATACACGTGAGTTCCAGCAGACACAGCCGCGTATGCATTGATGATAAGAGAATTTATCTGATAGCTGAAGATCTGGAGTAGAGGTCCAGGGGGAGCATTAGTCTGACTGATAATAACTATAGTTTTGACTCTGTATCAGCTTAACTTATCAGTTCTAAATGATGATGATATGATACTTGATGTCTTATGATGAAGCTTATGGATAAGTCCTGTTTGCTTGTTGAATGAAGAGTACTCGTTGCTGAGATGGAAGTCCTATAATTCAGAGATAAGGACAGATCATGTAGAGATTGTTGCTGATGGCTTGCTGATAAGAATACTCAGGTTGCACAAGTTAAGGAGAAGCACTGGTTCAGGGGGAGCAGCAGGTTGAATACTAATGATTGCATTGTTGGCAATATGACTGATTATTCTTGGCTATTGTGATACTCATGCTTAAATGATGATGACTTGGTATATGGTTCATTATGATGAGATTTTTATCCCTGATGCTCACACATAGATGAGTTGGAAGTCATTTGATTCAGGAATAAGAATAGATCATGCAGAGTTTGTTACTATGGTTGAGAGTTTTTTGCCTACATATGTTCCTTCATGTTAAATCTTGAAGATCATGGTGATGTTGGACCACATGGATGATTGCTTGACACTTGTGTGAAGATGCTGCTCTGGTATGATAATTTCTCTTGGAAAGAATGTATTAATGATGCAAAGAATTTGAAGACTTGGTGACTAATGTGCTTATGCTACATCCATTGGATGACACTTGAAGACACAACTACGCTATTCTATCTATCTGTAGTCCAGGGAAGCATTCGAGTATCTAAGACAGAAGCTGGGAGTGTTCTCTGCCAGTCAAAAGAACAAATCTGCATAAATTTAGAAGATAGCATTGGATACGCGGGTCTCCTGAAACACAGTCGCGTATATACGCGAGTTCCTGCACAGAAAACCACGTATGTCTGATTGCTGACAATTTATGTTTAGAGTCAGCTCTCTTCAGCACAGCTGCAGTGCTGTTTGGTATCTCTGATAATATTTGGTATCTCTGGTGGTGTTCCAGTTCTCATAATTCCATTTCTAATGATTTGATAAAGATGCCTTGATGATTTGATGGTGAAATTGTTCAGGATGCACAAACTAAGGGGGAGCCTTAGTCATATGAAAAGGATGCATGGATGCACAGATTCAGGGGGAGCATTAGCTTTGCTGAGTATAATGCATTGTTGGCATTATGTTGATTCTGAAAAATGTTGTCTTTCTTGAGGACTGTCTAGTTGTTGGTCATAAATGGTCATATTTGTATTTTGGTGAAAAGGTCATGTTGAGACCCATGATGTAAAATTGTAATATTCAGTCATGTAAGGACTTGTCAAATTTTTGTAAACCCACTTGGTTGAGTCAAATTTTGTAAACCCACTTGGTTGGGTACTTGAGTCTTTTATGACAATCTACTTGGTTGGATATTTGATGTAAGTATGAGTCTTTGGAGATAGGAAGTTCATATAGTCATGTACTTTATTGAAAAAATATGTTTGAAGATTCAGCATGAACTTAGGGGGAGCTTGGTCACTTCAGTACATATCAGATCTGCAGAACGCTTCTTCCACAAGAGGAGAAAAGGGGGAGAGTATGTTGGTTTTGATCCGCCCTTTGCCCTTGATGTCAAAGGGGGAGAGTGAAATGGTGTTTGAATGCAGATAATGGTGTCAAAGAATTGGGAGAGTGACATGGTGTCAATGTACTTATCTGTTGTGGTAACCAAACACCATCGTGGTTGCCATCAAGTCCAAAGGGGGAGATTGTTGGAAATATGATGCAGGGTGTTGTCCTTGATGGCAACCGAAAAATATGGAGGAAAGCTGAACCAAGTGATTCATTGACATGTATGTGATGGCAATGCACAGTGAAGTTATTCTTGACTTGATGGGAAGCATATTATGATGTTGATGTTGTTGTCCCTAAAAGACAGCCCATGATAAGATATTGACAAACTTATGACATGAAGAAAATATGATGTATCTCGGTGAGTACGAAATGATGAAGAAAGGAATTTAGCATGTGCTGGATCTGATGGTAGTATGTTTCAAAGAAGATACGGTTGATAAGGGAGTCAGGCGCATGCGGAAAATAAGCATTTCTGTAAGTGCGTATATGGGCTAAACGCTCACAAGGGTACAGAAACCAGGTATCACCATAGGCGTGACCATTTATTGGAGGTAATGATCCGCTAAATTATTTGGTGGAAGGTACCCCATATCGGATGTAATGGGTTTAGGATCGTAAGGTGACGTGCTAAGGCTCATAGGTGAAAAAGGATAAACCTATATAAAGAGATGAAATTCATTATGCAAATCATGGGTGTGGTGCAAGATGTCTGAGCTTGAATGAATACTTCTCTCTGAAGTAGATCTGAATGGAAAGGGTTACACTTGAATGATAAATCTGAGTGTATGATGCACCAATGATGAAGAAGGGATCTAGATCTGAAATGTGCTTGTATTTGCTAGACCTGTGGAGAACTAGATACGATTTGGGCGAACATACATGCGATGAGGGTTGAATCGGCGAATGTCACGGAAATAGAAGAAAGTATCTTTGCTCTATAATGATTGAAGATCTGCTCTTCTTAGCCATGAGAGGAGACGTCCTCATAGCGGCTTCTCATGAGAATAGAAAGCACGTATTGCATGCAATGAAATTATCTTTGAAGTATACTTGGTTTAGGAGAGCGCGTATATACGCGACATCGGAGAAAGGAAAGCGCGTATGCAAACTAGGGTTTGCTGAAGTCTGTGGTAAGAAATGTCTGATCTGTTCTGCTGGTTTACTGATATCTGTCAGTGAGTTATATGTATCTGTTTCATGTTTGACTGTGCTTAAAAGTATGGAAAGGGTCCAGTCTGAAAATATGATGAAATGTGGCCTGCAAGTTGTGTTCTATTGAAGTTGTTGGATCTAGTGTGAAAATTGATGAAACGTGGTCCATAGAGGTGCTGAGGGTTGTAGCCTTCAGTCAGGGGGTTGGAGCTCCCTTCCAGGAGAGGCTGGCCAAATGAGATGGAGACCATTGGCTCACCCTTCCAGGGGAGGCGGTAAATGGGTGAGGGTCGTAACGCCCCTTCGGAGAAGGTGGTAAACGAGTAGGTGCCCGTGCGATAATTCTACATGACATATGTTGTAAGATGTTTTCTCTATAATAAAATATTGAAGGTTGAGCAACTGCAGCGGTGGTTTTCTCCCGACTTGGGTTTCCACCTAAAAATCCTGGTGTTCATGTGTGATGCTTTGTGTGATGGTTTATTCTGTTGTTACTGCATATGTTTACTGATAACTTAACATCAGATGGATGAATGTTGCAAAGAACTAAGTTAATAAATATCTGCATAATTAGATCTCTTCTAATACGTGAGTTGTATGAATGATATCCGCGTGTATACGCGAGTTTACTAAAGGAAAGTAGTGTATGGGTTTTAAGGAATGAAAAAGTACAAAGTTTTGAATATGCAGTAAATACTGATTCACTCCCCCCTCTCAGTATTTTTCCCAACAATGAGACCATAAAAATGAGAATGTTTTCCCAACGTTTAGGGGGAGAAGCAAAGAAATGGTTGAAGAGCTTAAACCCTAATAGCATTCATGATCTCCCTTCCCTTCATAAACAAGTGGAAGACTAAGAAAAATCCTCTTCAAATGTTATCAGAGTATGACAATGTGAAAATAAGTGTTGGGGAGAGTGTTCAAGACTACTGCAATAGGTTCAATAGTGTATATAATGCACTTCCTCCCCACATGAAACCCCCACAAAGCCTAGCCCTAGTAAAATTTCCAGATGGATTTGATCCAGAAATGGCTTACCAATTAAGAGAAAGAGATCCCCTTACCTTAGAAGACATGCAAAGGGGAGCAGTAAGTGTAGAAGCCAATCTAATTGCTAAAAGGGCTACAATGAGAACAAAAAATAGGGTTACATACAAAGAAGAACCTGTGGCCTCCGCATTTGATGCTAAAATTGAAAATATAGTTATGACAATGGAAAGGATGATGGAGAGAATTAACTTAAATGAAAGAGCACCCCCTAGGAAAACCAAACAAATCCTCAAAAAAAAAATAGAAACCAAAACTTCAGAAGAGATCCTCCTCAAATAAGACAAAGAGAAACTGACCAGAAAATCAAACCTCCTTTCCAAGAAAACTATGTAGATGAAGAGGAGAGAGAGGCTAACGAGCGAGAAGAAAACCATGTCAATCTAGTAGACTCCAACAACGAGGATGTTGTTTTTATCATAGAAGAAGAACAAGGTCCGTTTTCCTCAAACCAAACTGAAAGAACATATGAGGATTATGAATAATACAAACTAGGGTTTGAAAATGCTATCATGGAGGTTCATAGGCAGTATGACCTCAGAAGTAAGAAATCCCAAGATACCTCCAAGAGGAACAACCCAGAAATATTTTCTAGGAATACCCTTGAAAACAGTCCTAAAAAGACATCAGAAAATACAAACACAATGGGTAAGAATTCTGATCAAAGAAAAAACAAATCAGCTAACATAATGGTGACCAAAGATGCCTAAGTACATCAACTAATGGCCCTGGAAAAACTGTTTTAAGTAAGATTCCAAATAAAAATCAGCAAGCTAAAGTTGCTGAAAAAACAATGTCTGACAAAACTGATTTAAATCTACCAAGAGCGTAGACACCATTCAGTATTGAGAGTGAAATTTCCAGGATAAAAATAGCCATACCCCTTACTGAATTAGTGACTCAAGATGTATATAGATCTCAATTTTTGAAGGCTTTAAACATATAAAACAACATTGATACTCTAAGTCTGAGTGATGGCAAGCTGTAGTTGTTGTTTGGACTAGAGGTAGAGGGAAAGTTTCAAGAGGGAGTTGTGCCTCCATTCTATGTCAGTTCGAACATCTATGACAAAATCCTACACAATGCCATGCTAGACTCTGGTGCTTCACACAACCTCATGCCAAAGGTAGTGATGGAAAGATTAGGCCTTGAGATAACCAGACCATACAAAGATTTATACTCTTTTGATTCAAGTAGAGTCAAATGTCTCGGCCTAATCAAATATATCTGTGTTAATTTAGCACAAAGACCATCCAAAAACCTAATTGTGGAAGTTTAGTGCAAAACTCCTCCAAGAGCTCCTCAATGGAAGAAGTGGGATTCCTGATTGGGAATGCCCTGTGCTAAACATCGCATTCAATATTAGCTAAACAGCTGAAGAAAGCTATATGTCTAAGAAGACCTATATCAAAATATAAAATATACCAAGATGAATAATATGGCTACCATCCTCTTCCTTTTATAAGATATGAGCTTCCAAACCCTAAGCCCCATCCATTAATGCCACTACATCCTTGCATTGTGTCTCCATCTAAAACTGTGTTGTACCTCCATTAATGCCCACCCCTCCATGACAACACTATTTATTTGGTCAAAGTTGACCCAATCCACATGTTTTAGTCCCCGTTCACACCTTAGGGTGCTTTATTGAGCTGGAAAGATGATCCACTTTCACATGAGAAGTGGTTTTATTCTTCATAAAGAGATCTATGGGTCTCCCTACCCATTTATTCACCTATCTAAGTGAAAAAACAAAACTTTAATATTCCAATTAGTTGTAAGCTAATTTAGGAATATTACTGTCCTCCCTTCTAAAATGTTGCTTGTCCTCAAGCAACTTATAAGGATACTGCAAAATCTCCAATGGATATGTCTCCTCCCAATAATACAAGTTTGCTTTTGGTGGATAAACCAAATAGATTCCATCAAGAAAAAGTGGGAGATATATGGAAAGAGTTATATGCTGTCTGTTATCACTCCAATAATTATCTAGTTGTGAGATTTCTGGTTTTAGTTTAGAAAACTAGAGGTAACCACATGCCAACTTTTAAACTCTAGGATCTAGCCTTCCTAGGGTTCAGAGAGGGCTCTCTCTATAAGATTTAAATTTGTTTGTTTTATAAAATATTAGGCTAGTTATTATTGTGAAATTGGTTTTGGTTTTGATTGGTTTTGTGGGAAAAATCACTGGAAGAGATGGATAGTGGGAAATCTATTTTTCCATTGGGCTAAGGAGTCAAAAGTCAAGCATACAGAGTTGGGATCAAGGTCAAAAAGTAAAATGTTTTCAGGGAAAGATAGATAACCCTTGGAGATCTTGGAAATTTGTTTTCTGAGATGGTATGCTTGGGATAAAGAGAAATTAAGGGTTCTTTGATCCAGAAAATAAAAGCAGTAGGAAGAGGTCAAATGAGAGAGGGAGCAATTAAGGGTTCCCTACACTGGAAATTAGATGAAAACATAGAAATGACAAATAGTTAAGATAGGGTGCTTTTAACAAATCCTGAAGTAATCCTCCTATTCATTCATTCAAATTTAGAACACATAATGGATTGCATGTAACAAAGAAAGATAACAATGAAAAATTTAGAAAATTCTTCACTCCAAATAGCTCATCACGTGAATCCTGAAATATGATGCTAGTTGAACTAATCCAGTCTGCTACTTGAAATTTCAACACAAAAAGCCTTCAAGTCCACAAAAATGACTATAGAAATATTCAAAAATTTATTCCACCATAATGCTTCTAAAGATGAAGTATTTATATATAATTATTTCCAAAATATCCTAGAATGCTTCTAGGAATTATCTAAGGAAAATAAAATATCTTTACCAAAAATAATAGAGACAAGTGCTTAACAAATCAACGAGCTGTCCTATTAATTCAAATAAAATAGAAACTAATTGTATATAAGGTGCAGCTTCCTTGTTGGATTTAGATATTTCAAGTTTTTTTAGAAATCTAATTTGCTTTAACTGATACTCTTTAATCTATGATACTATTTAAACTCTGTAAAAGATCTTTACTGCTGTAAAAATCCGTTTGACTGCAAATTTCAGCAAACTATTTTCACTATTTACCTTTCTGCCTTTTTACCTTTTTACAGTAAATCTGTTAATGACTCCCAAACTTCATCACTTGGAATTTGTATTTTCTTCAGCTTTCTGAAAATTTCATCTGCTTTTGTGTACCTAGAGAAAGTTGGTTTGATGACAAACAAGTGTTTAATTTCATGTTGTAAATAGAATAAGTCCTCAAAAATTCTAAGTAGGACTTTGCCTGTTGGAATGCCTTGTCCACCACCTGCTTTTTCAACTTGTTCCTTGGAATATTCTCTGATCTTTTTGTTATAATATTCCTGAGGCATCAACTTGTCATTGATTACCAAAATATTAGGCAAACTTCTTTGCCTCAAATTCTCAAATTTGACCATAAACCTGGTTATGGAAATGTTCATGTTCTCACACTTTTCCTCTAATTGCTTCATCAGGTTCTTTTTAGTTATAAAATTCTTTATCTCAAGGATAGTTTCAGTTCTATCTGTATTCTTCCAACTCTTGCCTATTCTTGTTGTTGAACAATTTATCAGTTCTAAAGCTTGTTTTAGTTTGTTATCCAATTCCTCTTTAGTTTTTTGGATCTCTTCTAATGTTGCTTTTAATAAGTCTCTTTTTTCAAAAATCACTTGAATGGAGGGCCATACATCAATGATGGCTTCTATGATATTGTTCCAAAAATTATTTTTCACATAGGAAATATGTTCTTTCAAGGTTAATTCCTTCTGCAATTTCTTCAATTCTTCATTCAGTCTAATGGCCTTTTTCTCATGTGTCTTTGCATTTATTTGAGCCAATTTGTTTGAATTTTCAATATTTTCTACCATATGTTTTAATATACTGATTTCACTTGTCCTAAGAGACATTTCTTCCATGGCCTTTACCAGTTTGTTGGCCTCATCTGTAGGATGAACTGCTGTTGTAGATGACTCTATAGCTTATGTTGTGGATGATGTTACTGGCACTGCAGTAGCTACTATAACTTTAGGTTCTCACTCTTCAGCTAGAGTTGATGGAACAACTGTAGTGACCATGGGGATGACTGTAGGTGCCTCTTTCATTTTTGGTATTTCTTTCTCTTGGACAAGCTTGTCCATCTGAATCTGCATTTCCTTGATTTGGGCTGTCAACTGAAAATCAAATTCATCATATCATATTTTTCTTTCTGTCCTTCTATTATTTCCTTGGTTTGAGGATGTTCACTTTGAGGAAATTTAAGCTGTTTCCTCAAAGCTGCAATATATTCATTTTTCTTCTTCAGTAATAACTCTGCTACTTTGACATTAGCATGGTCATATCCCACCTGAAAAACTAGTTCTTCCAAGGATTTGATCCTGCATATTTAGCATACAAGGATTCTTTGTTCAATTTCATCTGATCTTTCATATTGGAAATAATGTTCTGGAGTTTCTGAGCACTCATGGCTTTAGTTGTAACAGTAGAGTACAACATTTCTGAAGTCTGTCTATGGAATTCAATCTAATCAAGAGCATAATTTTTTTCTGTTGGGATTTCTACATCAATTTTCTTATAATCTATCACTGCCTTTGGATATTTTGCTATTCGCTGCAACATTGACATGATTAGCTTGCTATTTTAATAATCAAATGCAGAAAGAAGTATGTTTTTCACACTTGGTGTCTGCTTGAGATATTGAGAATAAGTGTTGTTTTTGATCTCTTCATTCTTTAGTTTGATCTGTTTGTATTTTTCTTTGATATCTAGATATTTCTCCTCAGTTGTTTGTGAGGAAGAAGCTTCCATGCTCTGTTGACTTTCTATAAACTGTGCATATTCATTGTCAACTTGTTCTTCATTCTGATTCTTAGTAACTGGCTCATTTATGATGACAGTGGCAACATCTGTTTCTGGAAAATCAGTGTTGGTATTTGGGAGATTTTTTTCTTCAACATCAATTGTTACCTTCTCTTTACCCACTGAATTTAACTTAGGCATTTTGTTGTATATTAACTTGAATTTAGTTTCAGCTTTATTTTCAGCAACATAGGCACCTTCTTCCCTTACTCTCTTGGTGGATTTTTCTGGCTGATCTGCAGTCTCTAAAGTGTGACTAGTATCACTTTTCTTCACTGAACCTATTAAGGTATTCTCTATCCACTCAATCTGATTTGCATATTTTTCTATCTCTGGTTTTGTTTCATGAATGAAGGGTGTTAATTTACATTTAACCCTTAGTTTACTTTGTTGGAAATGTTGTCATTGATGGCAAAGGTCAGCAGAGAAGAACAGAGGAAGAGTGCATTTACAGAGAGCAGTAGAGGTAGAGGTCGAGCAGCAGAGGCAGAGGCAGAGGCAGCGAATACAGAGTAATTAGAGACATAACAGTGAAGTTGAAAGGGTTTGAAGGAGTTTAATACAGTTTGCAGATGAATTATTGAGCAATTATTCATTAATTAAGTTTGTATGGCATAGACCTTGATTAAAGGGACAGTGTACCACAAAAGCGCAGAAAAATTTCGAATCAAATTGATTGAACAAAATGTGGGTTTGAATTGACATCAGTATTTAAGGGCGAGAATCTGAGATTGAGGAATTGGTAAGAGATTTGAGGCTTGGGGATAGCTCCTTGAGATATCATTGCAGACATAGTATGGAGGACTGACGAATGGGCTCGATGGGCGATCGAATGGTGGAGTGCTAAGGTGAGCCAAGAATAAAATAAAACATTGAAGCGTTGAACGGAACCCTGAGCCAAAAGTTAAGCGGACCTCGGATGACGGAACCTGGAGCAGAGGGGTGGAACCATGAAGGAAGAACAATGGACGCGGTTTAGAGCGAACCAGTGGTTTTCATCGCACCGCCTTCGACGGGCAAGCAGTTTTCAAGAAATCAGAGCGATTCCATAGAGCGGATGACACGTGGCATACGGAGGGACCCCAGAACCACTTTTATTGCGCACCATCGCGAGTTAAAGTACGTGTAGCTAACAAGAGCGATATCCATCAGATCGTGTGGAGCAAGGCGACGTGCTCTACGTCGTCGGATGTAGAGGGCCATTTAAACGCTGGGGCTCAGTCCATCGTGCAACTATTGAATATTAACCCTCGTGCAAGTTAACTACGCAATTTCCATTGGATCAGAGGTTGAAAAAGAGATGAATTATCCACCGTTGGATCATGAATAAAGTTGCAAGGTGTCTAACAAGGTATGGGTCAGCGTTTAATTGTTGATTATTAAATAATCGGAATACAAATATGCGAGCTAGCGTGGGTTAAGTGGCGATGCCGAAAGGAGAATAGGCGTTAATATTACAGTCTTTTGACGTTCGAATACATTCGGTTAAAAAGAAAAAAAAAATGGAATAGAGGATTCAATTATACAGTGCGAAATGCTTATGATTGGGCGCTAAAAGCCACGGTTTATTAATAGTTTTAATTTTTTAATCGGGGAATATGCATACATGAATATATATATTTATATAATGTGCTAAATTCAAAACCTATATGAAATGAGATTGGGTTTATTACAAGAGCCTGCAAGAACGAAAGAGCGAGAGACAACGGTAGAAAAATGGTACAGGGAAAAATATGAATTGAAATTGTAATATGAGTTTCAAACCATTATGTTTAAACTCATATATGAACAGAGAATGTAGACAGGTAGCCAGAGAACATAGATGGTAATGAACAGACATCGTCCATATTCATATGTATTTGAGAATAAAACCTGAAAAGAAGTTATATATGTAGCTGGTGCACTCAAGTACAGTGAACAGATGAATAGACACAGAGGTGAACCAAAATATACAGAACAGTCACTCAACAACAGCAGAAAAGACAAATCCAGTAAAGCCAAAGTCTAGAAAAGGAGTTGAATGGAATTGAAATGTGTAACTGAAAATGTAAATATTTCTTTGTTTATATTGTTTGTGATGCAAAGGCAAGTATCCTAAGGAAAAGAAAAATCCCACTGTAGCATGGAAATTTGTACATATAATTATAATTTTAAATTGAGTTGGATAAAGGACTGAGAAAACAGAAGTCAAAAAGTTAGGATTATTCACTTCAAATTCCCTGAGGAATGTAAAGAGTCATGTGATGAACTCTATATATAATATCACATTGATATGCACAGTGTGGTTAGAGAGAGTAAGGATAGAGAATGAAAAGCATAGAAGATTGAGGTAGAGAAGATAAGGAAGAGAGGAGAAGAAAGATATGCTACTGAACATAGCTGATATCTGAGGTAAATTAGCAAACATTTCTTGTGATAAATTGAGGAAGTTGGAGCTTCCCTATCAAGTTGAAGCTTGATAGCTATCAGTTGTAGCTGACTGAGGTTGGAGCCTCCTGTAGGTTAGTGCCTGCAGAAAATTGAAGGGAGTTGGAGATTCCTTGCAGGTTGTAGCTTGCAGAATTGAGGTTGGAGCCTCCTGTGGGTTGGTGCCTGCAGAAAAACAGTGGTGAGAGGGAGTTGGAGCTTGCCTTTGCATCACAAAAATAATAAGATGTGGTTTTATCCATTTATGGGTTTACACTTATATCTGTTGTCTCTATCTGTGTTGCCTGTGTGCTGAGATGATTTATCAAATCTGCTTAATGTTTGCTGCTCTCATAATAAGTTTAATATCACATTAATTTAATACTTGCTGCAACATATTAAGACTGTTCATATGCTAAGGTTGATTATAAAATTAAGCTATAAATAAGCTGATGAAAAGTTGAAAATTCTCATGTATGTATTGGACTGATTCACCCCCCCCCCCCCTCTCAGTTCAACTAAAATTCAACAATTGGTATCAGTGCAGGTTCCTTTGTACCAGTTTAACAACTGAAAGGAGATTCTAGGTTCTCAGGATGGCTAGTAAAGAAGGATGCTCAACCAATAAAGCCCCTTTCTTTACAGGTGCAGATTATGCCTTCTGGAAAATCAGGATGAGGACATACATAATGTCTCTAGGAATAGAATTTTTGGGTGCTGTGGAATTAGGATATGCCCCAAACGCAACTGACTCAGAGAAGGAATCCAAATAATATTTTGTAGCTAACGCAAAAGCCGTGAATGCCATCTTGAATGGATTGTGTGAAGCAAATTTTATCAACTTAATGCACAAAGACACTGCCAAAGAGATGTGGGATACTCTGGAGAACATCCATGAGGGAGACAAGAAAGTAAAGACTGCCAAACTTCAAGTCTATAGAGCCTAGTTTGAGAACTTAAAAATGAATGATGATGAAGACATTGACAGTTTCTTCCTAAAAGTTGTAGAAATTGTTAACAATATGAAAGCTCTTGGAGAAACCATGCCATAAAGTATAATTGTGAAAAATATTCTAAGATCTCTTCCATCCAGGTTCAATCCCAAGGTGTCTGCAAGAGAAGAAATAGTTGATTGGGAGACCTTGACCATGAACCAGCTACTTGGAAATTTAACAGCATACGAGATGAGGCTCACACAGAAGAAGCTAAGTACGAGGGAGGAAACATTTAAAAAAGAAAAGAAGAAAGAAGAAGAGGAAGACATATGCTCTTGCTCGGATGAAGAAGAGGCAAAATTTGTCAAGAAATTGGATAGAGGCTCAGGTAAATACAAAGGTAAACTTCCTTTCAAATGCTTTAACTATGGAAGAGTTGGACACTATGCTGCTAAGTGTCCTCACACGAAAGTAAGGAATCAGGCTCAAAATTCAGAGAAAAATACATCAAAGAACTGGCAGAAAGGAAAGAAGTTCAGCAGAAAATCCTTCTATGCTCAACAAGACAGCAATACATCTGAAGATCCAGATGAACTCTCAAGAGAAGATGGAACCTTTGAATTTTTATTGATGGCTATAGAAGAACTTGAAGGTCTCCTTCTAGAAGATGAAGAAGAAGAAGGTGAAGTCGACCTTGAGGGGGAGCTAAGAAGTGCTTTGGAAGAGATTGATAGACTCAAGATGAAATGAAGAAAACAAAAGGACATTCTCCTCAAGTATGTATGAGAAGAAAAAAATCCAGAAGTCCTGATGCAGCTAAAGATAGAGCTTGAAGAAGCCAAGAAGATAGAGGACATGTTACTTAAGAAAATCAAGGAAAAAACTCAGGAACAAGAAAAGTTGGAAGAAGAAGTAGTATGTCTCGGAAAGAAATTAGAAAATTCTCAAAGGAAAGTGGTTATAAAATCTTCTCAAACAACAAGCTCTAGTAAGTTGAATGAAATTCTGGTTGCTCAAAGATCGCCTATGATAAAAACTGGAATAGGCTATGAAGGAGAATCAAGTAAAAACAAAGAAAAAGAAAATAGAGAGATTATTTTTGTAAAAGCAAAGAAGGATGATGAAGCAGCTCAAATAGTGCCTACAAAAGAAGAAACTTGTAAGGAAGGAGACAGAACCCAGAAAAATCCTCTAATAACAAATAATGAAAGAAATACTCAAACAACAAGAAAAGATTTATATGCCCCTGAGTATCTCAAATTTGAAAGCCATCAAAGGAGATTCTTCCCTCCTATGAAGAATGCCACTTGTTATGTCTGCCACAAGCAGGGACACATTGCTGCATATTTTCATTCAAGGAGGAGTAATTTAAACCAGCAAAAGATGCAAACAGTGAAGAGACTGTCTCAAACAAACAAATGGAGAAAACAACCTTACATCAGGTATGCAAATAATTTCTATAGTTATTGTTTTTATTGTAAGGAATTTGGCCATAAAATCATTGAATGTAGAAAGTATGGACAAAGATTGATGTTCAACACCTCAAGGAGGTTTATGAATCAAAGAAATTTTGTTCATACTCACAATTCTAAAAAAACTATGATCAAATGCTGTATATGCAATCAAGTTGGAAATATGCCTTCCAAATGTCCTCTGAAAGGATGTGATTCATCATCTCACAAAAGATACCAAACAAAAGGATTCCTCCAGTGGAAAAAGAAGGAGAATAAGTGTGACCTGGCTCTGACTGCTCAATATATGAAAATCCAATGGTATTTGGACAGTGGCTACTCAAAACATATGACTAGAGACAAGAGAAAATTTATAACTTTTGATGAAAAGAAAACTGGTAATGTTACTTTTGGCAATGATAAATTAGGAAAAATCAAGGGAAAGGGCTCAGTCAGCTTAGATAATGGCAAAGGTAATGCCCAAGATGTACTATTTGTAGATGGGATGAAGGAAAATTTGCTGAGTGTCAGTCAAATGTGTGATAAAGGCTGCGAAGTTCTTTTTAGAGCACAAGACTATGAAGTCAGATCAAGCACCACAGGTAAGACTCTCCTCAAAGGTGTTCAAACAGAGAGCAATGTTTACATTGTGAAAGAGGAATATGAAGCATGCCATCTTAGCAAACTTGAGGAGTCATGGTTATGGCATAGGAGATTGGGACATCTCAGTTTCAATCATATCATCAGACTGAGAAAGAAGAAAGCGGTCAGAGACATGCCAGAAATAAAAAGGCCTTATAATACCATATGCAAATATTGTCAATTGGGTAAACAGACCCGCACATCCTTTAAGGCCAAAGATGAGTTATCAACAAGAAGACCACTCCAGCTTGTGCACATGGATCTGTGTGGACCTGCAAGAACTAAAAATCCAAGTGGAGAATCCTACTTTATGCTGATAATAGATGTTTCTCTAGAATGACATGGGTTGCTTTTCTCAAGAATAAATCGGAAGCTCTGGAAAAATTCAAAATATTCAAAGCATTAGCAGAAAATCAAACAGGATGCAAGCTAAAATGCATCAGATCAGACAGAGGAGGTGAATTAATAGATTATGACTTTGCAGATCTGTGCAATGAATATGGCATAAAACAACAATTTACTATTGCAAGGACACCTCAGCAGAATGGAGTAGTAGAGAGACAAAAAAAATGTGTTCAACTAATTTCCAGAGCCATGATTCAAGAGAGTAATATTCCTCAAACCTTCTCGGCAGAAGCAGTACATACAACGGTGCATATCCTTAATAAAGCTCACTTAAGGCCAAGCAGTGACAAGACTCCCTATGAACTATGGCATGGAAAGCCAGCTTCAATCAAACATTTTAGAATTTTTGGAAGCAAGTGTTATATAAAGAACAATGATGAAAATCTTGGGAAATTTGATGCAAGAACAGATGAAGGGATTTTTCTAGGATATGCTTCCAAAAGTAAAGGGTACAGGTGCTACAACAAGACTCTTCAAAAAATAGTTGAAAGTATTGATGTGAGATTTGATGAAGAACTTCCAAACAATACAATAGATACAGACTGCTGTAGTCCATCAGACAACCATGAAGAAGAAAACTAGAATGATGATGAAACAAGCAAGACAACAGAAGATGCAGAGCTGAGCTCAAAAGCCCCCTCAAGTTACACTCAGAAGAATCATCCTGAAGATCAGATCATAGGAGACAAGAAAGCAGGGGTCCAGACAAGAAGGCAGCTAAAAGAACAAATAGAAGAGGTATACATAGCCATGTTATCACAGATAGAGCCAAAGAGATTTGAAGAAGCCTGCAAGGAAAAGTATTGGGTAAAGGCAATGAATGAAGAATTGGACCAAATTGAGAAGAAAAATACCTGAGAACTAGTTCCTAGACCAATTGAGAAAAATATCATTGGCTCAAAATGGGTATTCAAGAATAAAATGAATGAGCAAGGACAGGTAATCAGGAATAAAGCCAGACTAGTTTGAAAAGGATATTCACAAATTGAAGGACTTGATTATGATGAAACATTTGCTCCTGTAGCCAGAATGGAAGCCATTAGAATGTTTCTGGCCTTTGCATGCTACCAAAAATTCAAGGTATACCAAATGGATGTGAAATCTGCATTTCTAAATGGAGATCTAGAAGAAGAAGTCTACATGGAACAACCAGAAGGTTTCTCTTTAACAGAAAAAGAAGACTATGTGTGCAGACTGAAGAAGGCTCTATATGGACTAAAACAGGCTCCTCGTGCTTGGTACTCAAGACTGGATAAATATTTGCAAAAACAAGGCTTTAAGAGAGGTGGAGTAGACAAAAATCTGTACATAAAAGCCCATGAAAATGAACTCTTGATTGTTGTAGTATATGTTGATGACATTATGTTTGGAAGCAATGGAGAAGAACTAGCAAAAGGGTTTGCTGATAAGATGAAAACAGAGTTTGAGATGTCTATGATTAGAGAGCTCAGTTTCTACTCAGGACTTCAAATTCAGCAAAAGAACAGAGGTACATTCATCTCACAGGAAAAATACTTAAAAGAAATGTTGAAAAAGTTCAAAATGGAGGACTGCAAACCTGTGTCAACTCCCATGATCACGGGGTAAGCTGTGTGCTGATGATGGATTTGCTGATATAGATCAAAAACTCTACAGATCCATGATAGGAATTCTGCTGTATCTGACAACATTAAGACCATACATCATGCTAGCAGTAGGACAAGTGGCTAGATATAAGCAGCACCTAAAAAAAATCACCTTCTTGCAGTAAAAAGAATATTCAGATATCTACAAGGAACAACACTGTATGGGCTTTGGTATCTTAAAGGAAAAAACTTCACTTTGACAGCATACACAGATGCAGATTGGGCCAGCTGTGTGGATGACAGGAAAAGTACAAGTGTAGGTACATTCTATCTAGGAGAAAGTCTGGTGGCATGGTTAAGAAAGAAACAAACATCTATCTCTCTATCTACAACAGAAGCAGAATATACAGCAGCAACAGCATGTTGTACAAAAGTCATGTGGATGAAGCAAACCCTCCAAGACATGAAGGTGAGCACTGATGAACCTATCTCAATCAAATGTGATAATATAAGTGCTATAAGTATATAAAAAAATCCCGTGCTTCACTCAAAAACTAAACATATCCCAATCAAGTATCATTTTCTCCGAGAACAAGTGGCTCAGAAGGTAGTAAAACTGGAATATGTGCTAACAAAAGAACATACATCTGATATATTTACCAAACCTATTGCTAGAGAACCATTTGAATATTTGAGAGATAGACTAGGGGTAGTATCTGTAGATGCTACTCTCTGATATAAAGAGAAAGCACAGTTTCAGAGGGAGAACAGAAACGAAAATATCATTCCAGGGGGAGATCAGCCAACAAGGAAAGCATGAAACAGGTCCTCAGGGTCAAAGGACCATGGAAAGAATACATCCAGCATAAAAGAGTAAATGAAAAGGCTAAAGGGTCAGTATTTTAGATTTAATCCAAAGTTTGCAGCAGCAGGGTACAAAGTCAGAAGATCTCAGAGAGAGGAAATGCAAGAAATGTCGAGAAAAAAAAATAATAATAAAAACAAAGAATCAAAGGGTACAATCTACACTAAGAAATGTGCAACCCCTTGCCATTGATGTCAAAGGGGAAGGAAGAGCTAGCAACAGAAGGAAGGATCCTAAAAGGAGAACAAAGGAAGTATATTGCCATCAATGCCAAAGGGGGAGACTATTGGAAATGTTGTCATTGATGGCAAAGGTTAGCAGAGAAGAACAGAGGAAGAGTTCATTTACAGAGAGCAGTAGAGGCAGAGGTCGAGCAGCAGAGGCAGAGGAAGAGGCAGCGAATACAGAGGAATTAGAGACAGAACAATGAAGTTGAAAGGGTTTGAAGGAGTTTAATACAGTTTGTAGATGAATTATTGAGAAATTATTCATTAATTAAGTTTGTATGGCATAGACCTTGATTAAAGGGACATCGTACCACAGAAACGCCGACAAAGTTCGAATCAAATTGATTGAATAGAATGTGGGTTTGAATTGCCATCAGTATGTAAGGGCGAGAATCTAAGATTGAGGAATTCGTAAGAGCTGTGAGGCTTGGGGATAGCTCCTTGAGATATCATTGCAGACATAGTATGGAGGATTGATGAATGGGCTCGATGGGTGATTGAATGGTGGAGTGCTAAGGTGAGCCAAGAATAAAATAAAACATTGAAGCGTTGAACAGAACCCTAAGCCAAAAGTTAAGTGAAACTCGGACGACGGAACCTAAAGCAGAGGGGCGGAACCATGAAGGAGGAATAGTGGACGCGGCTTAGAGTGAACCGGTGGTTTTCATTGCACCACCTTCGACGGGCAAGTGGTTTTCAAGAAATCGGAGCGATTCCATAGAGCGGCTGACACGTGGCATACGGAGGGACCCCAAAACCAATTTCATTGTGCGCCATCGCGAGTTAAAGTTTGTGCAACTAACCAGAGCGATATCCGTTGGATCATGTGGAGCAAGGCGACGTGCTCTACGCCATCGGATGTGGAGGACCATTTAAACGCCGAGGCCCAGTCCATCGTGCAACTATTGAATATTAACCCTCTTGCAAGTTAACCGCGTGATTTCCATTGGATCAGAGGTTGGAAAAGAGATGAATTATCCACCGTTGGATCATGAATAAAGTTGCAAGGTGTCTAACAAGGTATGGGTCAGCATTTAATTGTTGATTATTAAATAATCAGAATAAAAATATGCGGGCCAGCGTGGGTTAAGTGGCGATGCCGAAAGGAGAATAGGCGTCAATATTACAGTCTTTTGACGTTCGAATACATTCAGTTAAAAAATAAAAATAAAAATAAAAAATAAAATAAATAAATAAATAAATAAATAAAAATGGAATAGAGGATTCAATTATACAGTGCGAAATGCTTATGATTGGGCGCTAAAAGCCACGGTTTATTAATAGTTTTAATGTTTGAATTGGGGAATATGCATACATGACGATATATATTTATATACTGTGCTAAAGTCAAAACCTATATGAAATGAGATTGGGTTTATTACAAGAGCCTGCAAGAACGAAAGAGCGAGAGACAGCAGCAGAAAAATGGTACAGGGAAAAAGATGCATTGAAATTGTAATATGAGTTTCAAACCATTATTTTTAAACTCATATATGAACAGAGAATGTAGACAGGTAGCCAGAGAACAGAGATGGTAATGAACATACATCGTCCAGATTCATATGTATTTGAGAATAAAACCTGAAAAGCAGTTATATATGTAGTTGGTGAACTCAAGTATAGTGAACAGATGAATAGACATAGAGGTGAACCAAAATATATAGAACAGTTACTCAACAGCAGCGGAAAATACAAATCCAATAAAGCCAAAGTCTAGAAAAGGAGCTGAGTGGAATTGAAATGTGTAACTGAAAATGTAAATATTTCTTTGTTTATATTGTTTGTGATGCAAAGTCAAGTATCCTAAGGAAAATAAAAATCCCACTGTAGCATGGAAATTTGTACATATAATTATAATTTTAAATTGAGTTGGATAAAGGACTGAGAAGACAGAAGTCAAAAAGTCAGGATTATTCATTTCAAATTCCCTGAGGAATGTAAAGAGTCATGTGATGAAATCTATATATAATATCACATTGATATGCACAGTGTGGTTAGAGAGAGCAAGGATAGAGAATTAAAAGCATATAAGATTGAGGCAAAGAAGATAAGGAAGAGAGGAGCAGAAAGAGATGCTACTGAACAGAGCTGATATCTGAGGTAAATCAACAAACATTTCTTGTGATAAATTGAGGAAGTTGGAGCTTCCCTATGAAGTTGAAGCTTGATAGCTGTCAGTTGTAGCTGATTGAGGTTGGAGCCTCCTGTAGGTTGGTGCCTGTAGAAAATTGAAGGGAGTTGGAGCTTCCTTGCAAGTTGTAGCTTGCAGAATTGAGGTTGGAGCCTCCTATGGGTTGGTGCCTGCAGAAAAATAGTGGTGAGAGGGAGTTGGAGCTTGCCTTTGCATCACAACAATAATAAGACGTGGTTTTCTCCCTTTATGGGTTTCCACTTATATCTGCTGTCTCTATCTATGTTTCCTGTGTGCTGAGATGATTTATCAAATCTTCTTAATGTTTGTTGCTCTCATAATAAGTTTAATATCACATTAATTTAATACTTGCTGCAACATATTAAGATTGTTCATATAATAAGGTTGATTATAAAAGTAAGCTATAAATATGCTGATGAAAAGTTGAAAATGCTCATGTATGTATTGAACTGATTCACCCCGCCTCCCCACCAACTAAAATTCAACATACTTAGGATCCCTTGTGGATCATAATTCCAAGGAAATGTTTCTTCAAATTTGAATTCCAATAGTTGCTTAGCTGCTTCTTTCTCTGCATCCCTATGATTGCAGATGAATGGCCCTATCTTATTCTTTAATTTGAACTGAGTTTTCTTCTTTGCTGCCATGAAATTTATAGAATCAGAGTTTAGGATCTGCCTGATATACTCCAAGGCAAAGATTCTCATTGAAACATATTTGGGTAACTTGTAAGAGAACAAATTTGACCCAAAAACTCTAATCTCAGTATTCTTTTCATATAAGTGCCAATAACCAACTTTATTTTTCTCTGACAACTATAATATCTTCTTCATTTCATCACTGATCCTTGGCTGTTCTGTTTTTGTTAACATTTTGTTCACTGGATGTATGAATAATTCTGAAAATTTTGCATAAGTGATACTTGCACACTCTTTCCTAAGCAAAGTAGTCCAGAAAATGGAAGAAAGATGATTTCCCTCTATGTAAAGATTTTTAAGAGTAACTAGAAAATTATCTGATTGAAAATATAAAAACATGTGGAAGAGGAAGGATGTGTATCTGAACACTCCTTCAATTAGAAAATTGATCAATTGATAATGAATATTGTCTGCAATGTAACCAACATAATCAAAGATTACAGATGAGGGTTGTCCTGGGGTAAAAGTGGATAAGAAATCCAAGATGGATTCATATGTGTGTTCATCAGTAAAGTACCTTGGGATGAAGGAAAGCATGGAAATCACATGTATTGAACATTCTGGGAATTTGGAAGTGGAATATGGGGGATTTATTTGAGGAATTTCTGCATGCAAATGCATAAATGTCTGGAAAATCATGAATCTCTTGGGAAAATCAAGGCCAATATACAACTTGGTAAGGGCCTCTATGGGTAAAGGGACTACTTGAGGATCAGGATGTAGTTGTAGCATTTGGTTAATGGATTCAACAGTAATGGTGAGAAGCACTTCTTTGTTGGCATTTACTATGGCTCTCTGTTTAGGCACATAATACTGTTGACATAACCTAATGACTTCTTCGCATGGATGAGTTA
Source organism: Pinus albicaulis (assembly GCA_034641835.2). Taxonomy (NCBI): domain Eukaryota; kingdom Viridiplantae; phylum Streptophyta; class Pinopsida; order Pinales; family Pinaceae; genus Pinus; species Pinus albicaulis. The sequence continues at coordinate 1,046,341,394 of CM076581.1, forward strand.
ATGGAACAACATATTTGGGCAAGTGGGATTCCCAAATATGGACTTCTTCTTCATTATCTAAGGACTTCTCATAGCTCCAGTTATGAATATCCATCAGATTAAACTCAACAATTGGGTATGCTATCTTGTAATCAATATCAGCAAAAGGAATGTGTTCAATGTCTATGACAGGGGTTGCAAAGGATTTACAAAAATAGCAGTCTTAAAAGTCATGGTTGGAGTTGATTTTGGCACTTTGGAACCTTCATGATTTCTAGAGCTTTGTTTTTTAGGCATTTTGGCTACTTCTGCAAGTTTAGACAGTTTGCAAAGGTATTTTTATTTTAGTAGAGGTTTCTTGGATGAACATGGGAAAAATATGGGCTTCTCTTGGGTTTTTCTTGTCAATTTTGGATTCTCAATAGGATTTATAGGTTTTTACTTGTTTAAACACAAGAAACAAGGGTTTCTTGGGTTTCTTACTGAGCAATTGGGCTAAAAATCACTTAGAGATTGGGCACAGAAGCTTTAGGATACCTCCAGAGGATATCTGGCTAAATTTGGAGTTTAAACAGTTTATAAAAACTATAAAAAACTCACAATTTCTCTTAAAAACAACGCACAACAATAAATAGGGTTTTTGCAGAAAATTTGACAGGGTTTGGCCTGTTTTTTGGGCTTTTTGATAGGATTCAGTGGTTGGTTTTCAAGCTCTGACTGTTGTTGTCCTTTTTAAAGGTATTTTAAAATTTGAAATAGGTATAAATTTCAGAGAAATACCTATTATACGTAGGTATAAGGTTTCGAGGAGGTTTCTGAGGGTTTTTTGAACCATTTGAATAACGTTTTTCTGATATTTGGAGCAATGCAGAGCTTCTCAGCGGTCTTCAAATAAGTTCAGGTTAAAATTTGCGGTCTTTTGGCATAAAAATGGAGAAAAAAATGCTTGTTTCACAATAGGGATGGCTTGTGCAGAGTTTATGCGCAGAAATGATATGAAATGAAATGAATTTTCAATGTTTATTGTGCATATTAGGGAAAACAACGCCAGTAATTAATGAAGGCCAATTTAGGCTGGAACGGTGGCTTCGGGCTTCAAATGGTCTAAAACCGGAGTGGTTATCGCGTGCCATTTTAGTGGTAAGTAGTTTTGGAGAAAACCAACGTGATCCAAAGAGGATCGACCATGTGGAGGAGAGAGGAAATTAAAATATTGCCCATTTTGCGTAGAAATTAAATGGGGATGATCACGCAAGTTTATTTGAGATAATGAGTTTTAACCGTCAGATGTTGGGGTAAGACTGCGAACTACCCAGATCAAATGTGAAAGCTGCTCGGGGTTTGGAGTGGGGTCCAGGGTTGATCCATGCAACGGGGTCAGTTTTAACTTTAGAAATAAACGTTTAATATGTTCAAACCTTAGTTTATATGATGACAGGGCTAAGTTTTATGTGTTAATTAAAACATTTGCCAACGTTTTAATTATACATATGGGTGTGGATTTTTTATTATATAGTTTCTCAACTTTGAAAGTTGATTTAAAATTATAGGGGGCGGGGTATACTTTGTGATTTTGATAATTTTTAAACCAATGGGTTAATGGGCGGGGATAATATTGCGCACATGGGGTATTTAAACATTGGTTTAAAGTAATAATAAAGGGTTTTTGTGGGTTTATTTAATATAAAAGGGATTTAATAATATACGGTTGTGTGTAACTTAGGTAATTAATATATATAGTTAGTAGTTAGTATGAAATAAAGTGTGAAGTGTAGGGGATATGAAAAACACATGTTTAACTTTTAAAATAAAGTGTAAATAACATAGTTTGCCTTTGTTGTATTACTTCACACTTTAACTTAGAATAAATGTATTTTTGAGGGTTTATGAATGATTTTTGAAAGGAAAATGAAATTAGTTACTTGGGGTTTTACTTTTACTAAGTAAAAATGGGTTTTTACTTAGGAAAAGGGGATTATGATTATGAATGAAGGGTAAATGGTGATGAATGTGGGTTTTGTGTAGGAATTCAATATTTTTTAACCAATCATTCATTGTGCCTTGGGTCCAGTCCCAACAGAAGTCAGAGAAATTCTCTGAGCCTTTTTGACTGATAGTTTACAACATTGAATATTTGTAGGGAAGGCGAAATTAGTGATTTTTTTCCTGATGATGCCTTATTACATGCTTGCACAACTGCTTTCTACCTACCCATCTTTATTTCTAACACTTTTTACTTCATTTTCATGGGTGCATTTAGGCTTGCAACCCTAAATCATTTTTCTTTCAAAGCATAAATCTATCTAAATCTAATCTTATTTCATCCAAAGGCTCAGATTAAACTGTTGAGCTCCTCATTTATTCTCTATCTAATCTACTGATTTGTCAAGTTTATACTGTTTCACACATCTTTATTTTCTATCTAAAACATGAAATTCAAAGCACGAAAAGTTAAGTTTAAATTGTTTAACCAATCATGGATTATGCCATTTATTGACAATCTGCACATAATCATTATTCTTGCAGTAAAATTAAATAGTAGTGGCATTTTGACTTGGTGACTCTCATGTCTTTTTCTATTTTTTCTTTTTGGGTCTATCTTTTTCTAAGTCCTTTGATATTTCTTTTAGGACTTTTACCCTCTTTTCATTTTCTATTAGTTTTTTTTTTTCAAAATATGGGAAAAAAACTTACAGAAAGCAAGGTATGTACATTTTTACAAGACTATCATAGTCAATTCAAAAATTATGAAACCTATTATTATAGGACCCTAACAGTGGCTCCACTTGGGGATGGAATTTCTTGATGAAATGTCAAGAACTTTAAGATCAGTAGCCTTTGGAATTTGACTGTGATGACCCTGTAAGTATCTTCTGATATCTACAATTATTCATATTTATGATATTTAACCTCTCAAAGTTTAGGGCCTTCTCTCCGGGATTCAAATTTGTTAGGAAAACATCTAATCCAATCTAAAATTTTCAATGTATATGTACAATGATCAAAATAAATGAAAACTAAATATTTTTTAACTCTGGAGAGTAGTAGTGCTTCAACATTCTGCCATTTACTGCTCCTTCTGACATCTCAGATCCATCTATTTCTTTTATAAAGAAAGAATTATTACCTCTGTAACCATATATGACATAAGGTCCTTTCCATAGAAAATAGAATTTTCCATGTTTGCCTTTATCTTCCCTTCTTGAATCCCATTTTAATACTTTATCTCCAATGTAAAAATAATTTTCTTTACTCTTTTTATCATAAATTTTCTTGATCTTATCTTGGATGACTTGAGACTTGATATAAAATTCTTCCCTTGTTTGTTGCAAGTGAATAGTTTCATTTATCCTTCTTTGAATGTCATTTTTTTCAACTTTTAACTCTTGGATAATCTTCAATACTGGTACACCAAGAGAGGATGGAAAAACAACATCCGTTCTATAGACAAGTTGGTAAGGGGAGGTACCAATGGATTTTTTGGTAGTAAGTCTATCTTCCCATAAGGCATTGACTAACTTCTTATTCCAAGTCTTTTTATTATCTTCAAGTAACTTTTTGAAGATGTTTACAAGGCTCTTGTTTGAGGATTCAGGTAGACCATTACCCTGAGGGTAATATGCAGTAGAATGGCCTAGGGTAATATGGTATTTGTGGAAAAATTAAATCATTTTCTTGGATTTGAATGTTGCTGCATTGTCAGTAATTATCTTTTGGGGACATCCAAATCTTGAAAGAATGTTACTTTCTAGGAAGGAGATAATGACAATATTTGTGGCTTGCCTTGAGGGCATGGCTTCAATCCACTTGGTAAAATATTCAGTGGCTGTCAGAATCCACTTATGTTGGGCTGATGATGGGGGGTGAATTTCTGTAATGAATTCAAGACCCCATTGTTTAAATGGCTTTTCAGTAGAGATGGGTTTTAAGGGTAGGGGTAACAGTTTTTTCTTACCCTCAAAGATTTGGCACTTATGACAGGAGGTCACATATCTTTTTACATCAACAAACAAGGTAGGCCAGTAAAAAACAGCTCTCAGAATCTTGACTGTAGTTGTCTTACAGCAAATATGTCCTCCACAATCACCTGCATGAAATTATTCTAGTATTTTTCCAGCTTCTTATTTTAACAAAAAATTTAATAAAATCCCACTATGATCTCTCCAAAAAAATACATTGTCTAAAATACAAAATCTTACTGCCTTAAGTTTGAAGAATCTATCTTTGGTTCTTGATAGTCTAGGAGGAGCTTGTAAGTTTAGTAATACAAATATAATATATGCATACCATGGTGAGTCTAAAAAGGCTGCACTGATCTCTAGAGTCACCATCTCTTCCTGATCATCTACTTGGGGCAATACAATTTATGTCTGGGGCATTGCAGTTTGATTCACCCATGAGTTTGGCTAAACCTTGATCTTTTATGAACTTGGTGGGTTTTATCTCTATGTCATATTATAAGATAGTGGCAATCCACTTACCTCTTCTTCCATCAAGACCATCCTGAGTAAGAATGTATTTTACTACAACATTTGGGACATAGGCAATGATGTGAGAATAGAGAATGTAAAATCTGAAGTCTTTAATAGCCTTCACCAAAGATAAGGCTTGTTTCTCCATGATATTATACTTCAAAGATGCATCTCTAAGTGTTCTGCTAAAGAAAGCTATCGGTTGTTCATAACCCTGGTCATTTTTCTACAGTAAAACTACAGCAATGGTGTGTTCTGAAGCAAATGAGAAAATGATGAAATATTTTTTGAAATCGGGACTTATAAGGACTGGAGTTTTGGTTAAGGTCTGTTTGATGGATTCAAATGACTGTTTGGCCTCAATAGTCCATTTAAGAACTGAATATTTTTTTAGCATGTTATTTAATTCTCTAATTATCTCATCTAAGTTGGATATAAATCTTCTTAAAAAGTTAATCTTACCTAGAAAGGCTTGTAACTCTTTTTATGTTTCTTGGTGGAGTGATGTTAAGAATTTCTTCTATCCTAGCAGGATCTATTTTGATTCATTCTTTTGATATTATGTATCCTATTAACTTGTCTTCTTCTAATCCAAATAAGGTTTTCTTAGGATTTAATGAGATGCCAAACTTTCTGCATTTTATAAAAACTTGTCTGAGATGATCCAAGTGTTCATAATTAGTTTTAGAAAATACAGTTATGTCATGTAAATAAATTACTAAGAATCCTCGAATTTCCTTTGCAAAGGCTATATCCATAGCTCTTTGAAAGGTTTCCCCTACATTCATTAAACCAGAAGGCATTTTTACATACATAAAAGTGCCCCAAGGAGTAGTAAAAGTTGTTTTGGGTTGATCCTCTAGTTGGACTAAGATCTGGTTGTATCCTGAAAAACCATCTAACAGTGAAATCCTAGAAGAACCAACTACCCTTTGTAAGATGTGATCCATTTTTGGTAAAGGGTAATTATTTTTTAAGGATACTTTGTTTAGATTCCTAAATTCGACACATAATCTAATCTCTCCTATTTTCTTTCTTGTTGGAACTAGGTTAGAAACCCAGTCAGAATACCTGATTGGTGCAATGATCTGTGCATCATATATTCTTTTCACTTCTTTTTCTATTAAGGGCATCAAAACAGGGTTGATTCTCCTTAACTTTTTTCTAAAGGGTTTTTTATTTTCTTTTACAGGAATTTGGTGTTAAATTATGCTGGTGTCATAGGATTTAAGGTCCTCATAACTCCAAGAAAAAACATCTTGGAATTCCTTAAAAAGAGCAATATATTTTTCCTTTTCTTGTTGAGATAAAGCTTTTGAAAGTTTGATCATTTTGGATTTTAGTTCTGTACCAATATTTCATTCCTCAATATGAAATCTAACTGGCTCCATTTTGGGTTTTCTAGCAACATCATTGGAGTCAAATAGATCTTCTAAAGGAGTTAAACCTTTTGGTAAGAAATTGTCCTTGAGATTTAATATTTCAGTTTCTTCATCAATTATGTCATCAATTTCTATTCTCTCTAATTTATCTATATCTGATTGACTAAATATAGTGGGTTTAGCAAACTTTAATTTATTTACATGTACAATATTTAAATCAATTTCAGCATCTAAATCGTGATCTAAGGTACAATCAGTGTCTATCTTACAGTTCTAAAATTCACCCTCATTTTTCAAAAAATGATAAATTTTTTGGTCCTGTGAGAAAATTTGCCAATATTTGAGGTTGTCTGGAATTATTGGCTTGTGTTTTACTTCTGCAGTATACATATGATTGGGATGAAAAGGTAAGTTACAAGTACTAGCAAAGGTTGCTAAAGATTGTGCTTGTAAATTTTTCCTTCTTGGTATTGCAGAGAAATTACATTCCAGTAAATCATTAATCAAATCTAATACAGTTTCTCTATATCGGCAAAGTCTAGGATTGTAAACAGAATAATCACCTTTAATTTGTCTAATAATAAATTCTGAATCTCCCATTATTGCTATTCTTTTTCCTCCTAAATTTTTGATTATTTGGAGTCCTAGAATGAGGGCTTCATACTCAGCCATATTGTTTGTGAATTTGAAATTCAATCTGAAAGCATGGTGATCCAGGTGGATATTGGTGGTCACCCGCCTATTCCACTTGGGGCCCCACCATTGTCTCTTTCAATTTTTCAGTTTCGGCACAACTTACTATTTTTAGTATTTTTTCAGGTCCTGAACTTCCAGAGCCGTTTTGAGGCCCTAAAAGACGTTTTTTGGGAAACCGGAGAGCAACATGGGTCCATGGACCATGTTTCTCATTCAAAATTTGTATTCCTCAGATAGATATTTCTAACGAGGTATGGTACGCTTCAAACAGAGATCGTATGCCAAAGTTATGCCCCTGGGAAGTTGAAACACCAATTTACCCAAACGGGGCCCATAGTTTTGGCGCTTCATCTCCTAGGGTTAGGGTTTTGGCTGTTTAGGATTTACCATTGTTTATAAATAATAAATAGGCCCTCGCGCCTCATTGTAACTCAGTTCAGAGGCCTGTAGCTGCCACATCTCTTCTCAGATATAGCTACCAACGCCCTAGCTAGTTTTATTTCCATTCTGTTTGTAAGAAAATTTCAGTTCTTTGATATTAATGAAATGAAGTGTTATTTCCACTGCATCTCTGTATTTCTAGTTATGTGTTTATTCTGTTGCGTTCCTTCATAAATCCGAATTAGTGGTATCAGAGCGGTATGCTTTTTCTCGATCCTTCTTTGCATGTCCCCAACGAGGTCGGGGTATAAGGAGTTAGGGCTCGATCTGGTGGAACCTTTGCAAGATCAGCCTCGCAAACCCTGACGGATGCCCATAGGGGATGAAAACAAAGATGAGGGAGCAGGAGATTCTATCAAAATATTGCTCGAGGAGGCCCTCGAAAAACAAAGGAACGCGATGATGGATAACTTTGGCTAGATCCTCCAACGGCTGCCCACCGGCGGTGCATCTACATCCAGCAGCCACTCTGGAGGTGCCACTCCTTTTAAGGTACAAGTAAATTTTGAAATTCCCATATTTGAGGGTCAAATAGATGCAGATGTTGTAGATAGATGGTTGAATCTATTAGAAGGATATTTGTCGGTTCATGACTTTTCCGACAGGGAGAAGATTATTTTTGCACTCCTCAAAGCTGCCCCCCATGTCAAGGACTGGTGGGAAACCCACTGTGAGAAAAAGGACGAGACAAAACCCTCTCTGTTCTCGACCGTACCCACTTGAAATTCTTTCTGAGACACCATCAAGGAACAATACTATCCTGTGGGGAGCTATGAGGACAAGTACATACAATGGACCACGCTGCGACAACAAAGGGATCAAGATGTGCATGAGCTGACGAATCTGTTCCATACCCTGCGCACCAAATTGGGTATCAAAGATTCAGAGAAACATCTAGTGCTAAAGTATTGAAGTTTTCTGCACAGATACATTCAGGAGGAAATGGAGTTCCTCGAAATCTCCTTAGTTGGTACGGCATACCGGTATGCTGCCAAGATTGAGCAAAAATTCAAACAGAAGAAGTGAGACTTTGGATCTGCGAATCAAAAGCAAGGGAAAGGTGCTCCCAAACCGCAGAACAAAGGACAAAGCCAAGGCATGGTGACTCAAGACAGCTTGTTGAAGCCACAAGTAAAGAACAACACCGCAAAGCCAAAGAAGGACACAGGAAAGTGGTTTGAGTTCCATAAGAGCTCCACTCACAACACAAGTAAGTGTCGGGCCAAGCAGTCCCTGGTGGCCAAGATGCGGGGTTTTGAGTCAGATGCATGCTCCGACTCTGAATCAGAATCTGACAAGGGGAATGACAAATGGAAACATATTATTGATGAGGAGCCCAATGCCACTGTTGCCACTACGAAGATCCAGAAATAGGAACCAGAAGATCCAGAGGAGGAGGAACGTCTCTTCCACTCCTAGATGTGGGTAAAGGGCTCCTTGGTAGATTTCATTGTCAATAATGGGAGCCAAGAGAACCTCATTTCAGCAGATGTCGTGAAGTAGTTGGGCTTTCCAACCACAAATCACCCACATCCATACACCATCGGGTGGCTTCACCAAGGACGAGATCTCCGCGTCAGCCAGCAGTGTCGCCTTACCTATAGCATCAAGCCCTTCACGGATGAGGTATTATGTGACGTTGCTCCTATTGATGTTTCTGATGTATTATTAGGACAACCATACTTGTGGAAGCATCATGCGATGTATGAGTCTCGGCCTCGTGCTGTTATTGTTACTTTGGGAAATAAGTTGTACAGGATACCAGAGGTACCACCTCCTGCCACTGTCTCTTTAGTTACTGCAAAACAATGCAGTAAGCTCATTTCCCAAACCAGAAAATTCGTTTTCCTGATGATCCACCCCCAAGGCAAGAAGAAGACTGTGGCCACGACCTCCAGACAGGGCTCCTCTGCACGACAACAACAAATGGATAAGGTTTTGAATGAGTACGAGGACATCTTCACCTCACCCACAGGGGTTCCTCTACACTGTTAGGTCAAGCACCCAATTGATCTGACCCCAGGTGCGCCGCTACCCAATGGACCGATCTATTGGGGCTCTGTTATGGAGAACAATGAAATCAAGAGGAAGATTCAGGAGCTGCTGTAGAAAGTTCACATCCGACCAAGTTTATCGCCCTGTGGGAGCCCGATCGTGTTGGTACAGAAGAAGGATAGGACGTGGAGACTCTGTATTAACTATCGGGCGTTGAACAAGATCACTGTCTAGAATAGGTACTTGATCCCACAGATTGATGACCTTATGGACCAATTCAAAGGTGAAAAATATTTCAACAAGATTGACTTGAAGTCGGGGTATCACCAGGTATCGATTGAACCGTCCGATGTGTGGAAGACTGCCTTCAAAGCCAAGGAAGGCCTTTTCGAATGACTAGTCATGCCTTTCGGGTTGACGAATGCTCCCGCAACCTTCATGAGGATGATGGACAACATATTGTGGCCATTCACCAACTCATTTTTAGTGGTGTACTTGGATGAAATTTTGATCTTCAGCCAGACTTGGGAAGAGCACCTTCACCACATTCGACAAGTCCTCCAAACACTGCGGCAACACAAGTTGTGTGCCAATTTGGAGAAGTGCACTTTTGGCATGATCCAGGTTCAATATCTGGGATACATTCTTGATGAAAGGGGGGTGCATGTGGATCCAACCAAGATCCAAGTCATTCGGGATTGGCCAGCCCCAACCACTATAACAGAGCTTCGCAACTTTCTGGGTCTTGCTAATTTCTACCGGAGGTTCGTGTTGGGATTCTCTCATATCACTTGCCCCTTGAGTCAAGTCACCAAGGGAGGAGTGAGAGCAAAATTATTTTGGTTGGAACCTCAACAGAAGGCATTCATAGAATTGAAAAATCGCCTCTGTTCTGCCCCAATGCTCACTTTACCAGACTTGCAACAGCCATTTGAGATCGAGAAAGATGCCTCTGACTATGCTGTTGGGGCAGTTCTTACTCAACAGGGACATCCAGTGGCATATCATAGTGAGACAGTGTCTGATAGTTCACAAGTATCCCACTTATGACAAAGAAATGTATTCCATTTTTCAAGCTTGTCGACAATGGAAGCATTACATTTTTGGGAAGGAAACAATCATCCACGCAGACCACCGGCCCTTGCAGTTCATACAGACACAAGGGAAGTTGCAGAATGATCACCATCAGAAGTGGTCCACATATCTGCAACAGTTTCATTTGAACATCAAGTACAAGAAGGGTAGCACCAATCATGTTTCAGACTACCTCAGCCGACCACCGATTGTGGCGCTCACCACCGTGCTCAACTCTTGTGGGCATGAGACTTCTGATTGGCCGCTTCTCCATGAGAGTGACCTAGAATTCGACCACACTTACAAGGCACTCTTAGGGGGTACGCAAGTTCCAAATTTTCACCTCCAAGATGCAATTTTATGTCACCTGGGACACCTTTGTGTTCCTTCAAGCGAGCATGCCAAGATGATATGGGAAGCACACTACAGTCGAGTCGCTAGGCATGTCAGGGTCGAGAAAATAGTAGCAATCCCACAGAAGTATTTCTATTGTCTGAACCTTTGAAAGGATGTCGAGAAGCACATCAGATCCTGCATTGCTTGTGCCATTGCCAAATCGACCATCAAGAAGCAAGGCCTATATACTCTACTACCTACCCCTAGTCGACCTTGGGAATCCATCTCCATGGATTACATGTCGGGCCTGCCTTCTACTAAGCAGGGAAATGACTGTGTTTTCATGGTCGTTGACGCTCGAAGATGGCCATTATGGCGGCCTGCAAGAAGAATATCATAGCAGAAGCCACTGCTAAACTCTTCTTTGAACGAGTGTGGGTGCACTTTTGGATTCCACAGTCTATCATATCAGATCGGGATAGCAGGTTCCTCAGCACATTTTGGTCCAGCCTCTGGTCAATGTTGGATACCAAGCTCACCAATTCCATAGCTTTCCATCCCCAAACAGATGGCCAGACAGAGGTCGTCAATAGAATGATTGTACACATTCTGCGCATGTACAATTCAAAGCATCCACGCACATGGGATGAGAGCCTCCCCTATGTACAACATAGTTATAATCAAGCTCTCCACAGTTCAATCGGCCATAGCACCTTTCAGGTGGGCTTGGGATTCCAGCCACTATGTCCCATTGACGTAGCCATGCCATTTGCAGCTGCTCAGGCCGATTCAGCTCATGTCCAGTCTGAAGTTGACAAAGAAAGTAGCTTCATCGAGCGCATTCATCACATCCGCCAACAGGTTCATGATATATTGGATAGAGCCAATGCCAAGTACAAGCAATTCCATGATCAACACCGGGTGCCACACAACTTCCAAGTGGGCGACAAAGTATGGCTACATTTGCAGAAGAAGCGCCTCACGGACCCCACCGCAAGCTTCGCCCGCTCCGATATGGGTCGTACACCATCACCAAGGCTGTAGGGAACAATGCCTTCGAGCTCAATATTCCACCATTCCTTGGTCTGCATCCAGTCTTCAATGTGGATTGCCTTCGTCCTTACTTCCCACCTCTACTGGACATTGCAGAACAACTCACACCAACAGAGTTAAACCCAGACTGCATGGAACAGGCCACCACATATTGTATCATGGACATTCAAATCAAGAACACTCGCTAACAGAAGATCCAACTGTATCGAGTTGTCAAAGTTGGCCAACTCCTGCACCAAGGAAAGTGGTTCACCAGGGACCAAGTTCAACAGAAATTTCCTCATCTCATGGAGGAAATTAACACAATGGGGAACATTGCTTCATAAGGGGGGAGGAATGATCCAGGTGGATATTGGTGGTCAACCGCCTATTCCACTTGGGGCCCCACCATTGTCTCTTTCAATTTTTCAGTTTCGACACAACTTACTATTTTTAGCAATTTTTCGGGTCCTGAACTTCCGGAGCCGTTTTGAGGCCCTAAACGACGTTTTTTGGGAAAACGGAGAGATCATTGTTGCTCGTTCAAAATTTTTAGTCCTTGGATAGATCTTTCTAACGAGGTATGGTATGCGTCAAACGGAGATCGTATGCCAAAGTTACACCCCTGGGAAGTTGAAACACCAATTTACCCAAACAGGGTCCATAGTTTTGGTGCTTCATCTCCTAGGGTTAGGGTTTTGGCTATTTATGATTTCCCATTGTTTCTAAATAATAAATAGGCCCTCGAGCCTCATTGTAACTGGGTTCAGAGGCCTCTAGCCGCCACATCTCTTCTCAGAGATAGCTACCAGTGCCCTAGCTAGTTTTATTTCCATTTCGTATGTAAGCAAATTTCAGTTCTTTGATATTAATGAAATGAAGTGTTATTTCCGCTGCATCTCTGTATTTCTGGTTATGTTTTTATTATGTTGCATTCCTGCATAAATCCAGATTACATGGCCTTCTGCATGATTTTTCTCTATATTAGTTATCCATACTCCTGCTCCTGCTCCTAACTTATTTACTGAACCATAAAAGTCTAAATGCCATAAATATTCATGAGAAATATTATCATTGTCTGGTGTTTTCTTTTCTTCACTTAGTTCAGTCTTGATTTCATTGTCAGTTTTTGCATTACATAGGATGAAAGAGTCTAGATCAGTAGGTGTGGTATAAATTGGGTAATTTATTGACCTTCTACCACTACTTACCATATATTTCATTAATGTTTCCCTATATAACTTCTTAGGTTGACCAAAAACTGATATAGTAGTATAAGACATGTCCAATTGTAGAGATCCCTGGAACTTTGCTCCCCATGAGCGAGATAATAACATTCCATATTTAGGTGGGATATCAACTACTACAATCATTAGGGGAATTTTGAGGTCTAAAATGGGCCTCCTAAGGAAAATGTACAATCAAAATACACTTTATGAGAACCCATCACATTTTAGGGGATGACATCATCCTTAATGGTTGAGGTGGCATTGCTTGAGTTAAAAGTACTTACTTGTCACATTTTCAATGGTGGATAAAAACTCATGGTTAACCATGGTAGTCCTCTAAGTACTTTTAAAGTCAAAGTAAAGTACTCATAATAAAAGTCATTTCACACTTTTTGAATAAAAATATATTTTTTCCATTTCATATTTCTTGAAAGAAACAATGCATATCCCTATACATTTATTACATTACATTACATTATATTATTTTTATATATTATATTAATTACATGCTATTATAGAATTTAAATAATATAAATTTTAATTAATAGCATATAATATAATTAATAATTTACAAATTTATATTTATATTATATTTTAAGTTATTTAAGTACAAAGGACAAATGCATTAGTTGTTCAATGGTAATGACTTTTACTTGAGACACTCATTCTTATTTATAGTCACATCAATACAATTTTTGTATTAATTTTATTTTGGAACAAATTTTGAATTGAATTTAAGTATGGTTATGTGGATTTTGGTGCAAAAAGTGAATTGAAAATTCATAAATATTATTTTATTGGTTTAACTATTATTTTATTATTTCCTTAGGAGGCCCATTTTAGACCTCAAAATTCCCCTAATGGTCCATTAATATGCTATTACCAGGATATTGAACTAAAGTTACACACAGATCTTTGATTAAACCTAGGCAATTTACTTTACTTAATTCAAATGAAAGTAAATCTTTATAGGGCCTTGTGATGTCCAAGTTCAGGGTTTCCATTATAGCTTTGGGCATTAAATTATGTGAAGCTCTTGAATCTAGCATTGTATTGTGTAAGATTTGATCATGAATAGTTAAACTAATGTAAAATGGAGGAACTGCTCCATATAAATTCTTTCCATTCACATTTGGGCCAAAAATCAACTCTGGTTGATCATCATTCAGATTTATGGAATCTTCTCCATCATTTATGTTTAATGTTTCGGTTATGGTTGATTTATACAAGTCATGTTTTACCAATTCTGTTAAAGGAATTGGTATTTTTATCTTAGCAATTTTAGATTGTATGTTGAATGTAGGTTGTGATTTACTTATTTGAATCAATTCTTCTTTGGTAACTGTAGTTTGTGTTGGCTTATCTTGTATTTCTACAACTATCTTTCAGTTTCAGTTTGAGTGTCTTGAGTCTTACTGTTTTTTGTTTTCTTAGGATTGGTTTGTGAAGTAGTAGATGTTTGTTCAGATTTGGAGTTGTCAAAAGCTGTTTTTGCAGTGGTAGCTTTTGGATCTACTTATTTAGGATTAGCATTGAACATTTCAGTATGTAAGGTTGTTGTTTTATCAGAATTAGATGCTTTAGGAGCAATAGATTTTTGTAAATATTTTTTTGTTTGAGCAACTTCATCAGTTATGTCCACAATCTTAGGGCTTGTTGAAATATTTGGGTTGGAAACCTTTTGGGAAGAACCAGAGTTTTGCTTATTTTCCCTAGGGAGAATTTGCAGAACTTTTGTTTTGGGAGCTTCTACTGTTTTCTTATTTGATGTTTGAGATGTTTTCTTAGTAGAAGAATCATTATTTTTCTTACTTCTTAGGTTATACTGACTGTGTACTTCGTTGATGGCAAAGTCATAACCCTGTTTGTAATCAAAGGATTACCCTGAATCTAATTGGAGCTGTTGAAGTTAAAATAACTCCTAATCTTCCCATGTGAGAAAGATAGTGTTATTATCATCTATTCCCATTAAATTAATGGTATCCTCATCATCATCATTGTTTTGAGAACTCTTAGCATAGTTCTCTTGAAAGGGAGGTCTTATTGTTTGGCCTGGGGCTGAGTCTTTTGATTTTCCTGAATTTGTGTTTTTTCTAAAATTGGGATTTTTGATTTGTTATTGATTATCCCATTGAGGTATTCTTTCTATGTTATCTAACCTATCCATCATCCTTCCTAAGGTTTTCGCTAACATATATATTTTTGTGTCTGAACTAGAGGCTTCTTCTTTCATGGTCACTCTCCTCTCATTTCTTAATCTTACTTTTCTAGCTAGAATGTTTACTTCTACACCTACTGCATTTGTTTGTATTCTTTCTAATGTTTCTACATTTCTTTCTCTTAAGTGATATGCCATGTCAGTGCCAAATCCATCTAGGAATTTGAGTAAGACAGAGTCAGGAGTGGGCTTTAGATTTTCAAGAATTGAATTGTAAACACTGTTATATCTAGTGCAGTAGTCTTGTATAGATTCATTTGGAGCTCTTTTCATTGCATCAAATTCAGACAAAATTTGCAGAGGGTTTTTCTTCTTTTCCAATTTATTTAAAAACAATCTATGGAAAACATCTAAATCAGCTATACTACCTGCAGTAATATCTTTAAACCGTTTCTTTAGTTCTCCTGTTAAATTTTGTGCAAGCAAACTCATTTGTACATCCGATTCATATATCTCATGGAGTTCAAAGAAATCTGTCATTTTGCTTATGTGTTGTTCTGCAGTATAATGTGTAGTAGCATCAAACTATGGTTTTTTACTTTGGTAGTCTTAAGGCATGTCATGAAGTTGTACTAGAAGAACAAGGGGAGCATACCTAGCAGCCATAGCTTGAATTCTAGCTTGGCTAGGAGGTAAAGTAGAGGTACTTGGAGCTGAACTAGAAGTAATGGCTGATGAAACTGGATTATAAGGTGATGAACTAGAAAAAGCAGTTGAAGAACTAAAGGCTGAAGCTGAGGTACTGGGAAGTGAAACTGGAATATATATGGAACTACTAGGAAATGAAAATGATGTGCCTGAAAAAGCAGTGGTGAAGCTAGTGGATGAAGTGGATGTAGGGGATGAAGGAAATAAATTTTTAGGTTGTAAGGGTAATATAGGACTAAATGGATCTGTGGATTGAATGGTAAAATAAACTATAGATGATGTAGTGGTTTCTAAACGAGGAATATAAGGTTTAGATGTATACGCTAACAATTGAGCTAATTCTATGGCTTCATCAATTTCTTTAAGAATAGTACCATTAATTTCTTCAAGTCTATTTTGATTATTAACTTTCTTTAATTCAGAATTTGCTGCAATAATTTTCTGTTTTGATTCCAAAAAAGAAATAAAAACAGGGTCTAAACCAACAGTACTTAAATTACTTTCAGATTTGGTCCTAAATAAAGAATTTTTAAATTCTAAATCAAACTCTATATCCTACAAACTTACTAATTCTTGGGGTAGTGAATTGACTCTTATTAATGAAACTTTAGCATCTAAATCTTCTCTCAATTTTTTCTTTTTTCCTATTCTATCTGGGTTGTCTACTATAACAACAGGTTTAGGGTCTGGATTAGACCTGGTATAATAAAATTTCCTAGAAGCCAGAATTACAATTTTTTATACTCACAATTAGTTACATAGTCTTTAAAGGTAAAAAGATGATAAGAAATGATTTCATTTAAGGTTTATTTAACAACTTAGGTTTCGTTAGATCCCGAGTATGGTCGCTAGTATGTTATCACTCCAATAATTCTCTAGTTGTGAGATTTCTAGTTTTTAGTTGAGAAAACTAGAGGTAACCACAAACCAAATTTTAAACTCTAGGATCTAGCCTTCCTAGGGTTCAGAGAGGGCTCTCTCTATAAGATTTAACTTTGTTTGTTTTATAAAATATTAGGCTAGTTATGATTGTGAAATTGGTTTTGGTTTTGATTGGTTTGGTGGGAAAAATCACTGGAAGAGATGGATAATGGGAAATATATTTTTCCATTGGGCTGAGGAGTCAAAAGTCAAGCAGACAGAGCTAGGATCAAGGTCAAAAAGTCAAATGTTTTCAAGGCAAGATAGATAACCATTGTAGATCTTGGAAATTTGTTTTGTGAGATTGTATGATCGGGGTAAAGAGCGATGAAGGGTTCTTTGATCTAGAAAATGGAAGTAGTAGGCATAGGTCAAATGAGAGAAGGAGAAATTAAGGGTTCCCTACATTGGAAATCAGATGAAAACATAGAAATGACAAATAGTTAAGACAGGGTGATTTTAACAAATCCTGAAGTAATCCTCCTATTCATTCATTCAAATTTAGAACACATAATGGATTGCATGTAACAAATAAATATAACAATGAAAAATTTAGAAAATACTTCACTCCAAATATCTCATCACATGAACCCTGAAATATTATGCTAGTTGATCTGATCCAGTTTGCTACTCGAAATTTGAACACAAAAAGCCTTCAAGTCCACAAAAATGACTATAGAAATCTTTAGCAATTTATTCCACTATAATACTTCTAAAGATGAAGTATTTCTACATAATTGTTTACAAAGTATCCTATAATGCTTCTAGGAATTATCTAAGGAAAATAAAATACCTTTACAACAAATAATAGAGACAGGTGCTTAACGAATCAACAAGCTGTCCTATTAATTCAAATAAAATAGAAACTGATTGTAGATAAGGTGTAGCTGGTTGTCTTGATGTATTCCTTGCTGGCTTTAGATATTTTGAGTTTGTTTAGAAATTTGATCTTCTTTAACTGATAATCTTTCACTAATACTCTTTAATCTCTATTACTCTTTAAACTCTATAAAAGATCTTTACTGCTATAAAAATCTATTTGACTGCAAATTTCAGCAAACTATTTTCACTGTTTACCTTTATGCCTTTTTACCTTTTTACAGTAAATCTGTTAATGACTCCCAAACTTCGTCACTTGGAATTTGTATTTTCTTCAGCTTTATGAAATTTTCATCTGCTTCTGTGTACCTAGAGAAAGTTGGTTGGATGACAAACAAGTTTTTAATTTCATGTTGTAAATAGAATAAGTCCTCAAAACTTCTAAGTAGGACTTTTCCTGTTGGAATGACTTGTCCACCACCTGCTTTTCCAACTTGTTCCTTGGCATATTCTTTGATATTTTTGTTATAATATTCCTGAGGCATCAACTTGTCATTGATGACCAAAATATTAGGCAAGCTTCTTTGCCTCAAATTCTCAAATGTGACCATAAACCTGGTTATGGAAATGTTCATGTTCTCACATTTTTCCTCTAACTGCTTCATCAGGTTCTTTTTAGTTATGACCTTATTTATCTCAAGGATAGTTTTAGTTCTATCAGTAATTTCAAGTTCTTCCAAGTCTTGCCTGTTCTTGTTGTTGAGTAACTTTATCAGTTCTAAAGCCTGTTCTGGTTTGTTATACAATTCCTCTTTAGTCTTTTGGATCTCTTCTAATGTTGCTTTTAATAAGTCTCTTTGTTCAAAAATCACTTGAATGGAGGGCTATACATCATTGATGGCTTCTATGATATTGTTCCACAAATAATTTTTCACATAGGAAATCTGTTTCTTCAAAGTCAATTCCTTCTGCAATTTCTTCAATTCATCATTTAGTCTAATAGTCTTTTGCTCATGTGTCTTTGCATTTATTTGAGCCAATTTGTTTGAATTCTCAAAATTTTCTACCATCTATTTTAATCTGTTGATTTCACTTGTCTTAAGAGACATTCCTTCCATGGCCTTTACCAGTTTTCTAGCCTCATCTGTAGGATGAACTGCTGTTGTAGATGACTTTGTAGTTGATGTTGTGGATGATGTTACTGGCACTGCAGTAGCCAGTGGAAATTTAGGTGCTAACTCTTCAGCTAGAGTTGATGGCACAACTATAGTGACCACGGGGATGACTCTACGTGCTTCTTGTGTTTTTGGTATTTCTTTCTCTTGGATAAGCTTGTCCATATGAATCTCCATTTCCTTGATTTGGGCTGTCAACAAAAAAATCAAATTCATTATGTCATCTTTTTCTTTCCGTCCTTCTATTATTTCCTTGGTTAGAGGATGTTCACTTTGAGGAATTTTAAGTTGTTTCCTCAAAGCTGCAATATCTTCATTTTTCTTCTTCACTAATAACTCTGCTGCTTTGACATTAGCAGGGTCATATCTCACCTGCAAAACTAGCTCTTCCAAGGATTTTATCCTGAGATATTTAGCATACAAGGATGCTTTGTCCAATTTCCTCTGATCTTTCATATTGGAAATGGTGTTCTGGAGTTTCTGAGCACTCATGGCTTTTGTTGTAACAGTAGAGTACAACATTTCTGAAGTCTGTCTATGGTATTCAATCTTATCAAGAGCATAATTTTTTTCCCAGTTGGGATTTCTACATCAATTTTCTTATAATCTGTCATTGTATTTGGAGATTTTACTGTTGGTTGCAACATTGGCATGATTAGCTTGTTGTTTGAATAATCAAATGCAGACAGAAGTCTGTTTTTCACACTTGGTGTTTGCTTGAGATATTGAGAATAAATATTGTTTTTGATCTCTTCATTCTTTAGTTTGATCTGTTTGTATTTTTCTTTGATATCTGGATCTTTCTCCTCAGCTGTTTGTGAGGAAGAAGCTTCCATGTTCTGTTGTATTTCTATCAACTGTGCATCTTCATGGTCAACTTTTTCTTCATTCTGATTCTTAGTAACTGGCTCATTTATGATGACAGTGGAAACATCTGTTTCTGGAAAATCAGTGTTGGTATTTGGGAGATCTAGTTCTTCAACATCAATTGTTACCTTCTCTTTACCCACTGAATTTAACTTAGGCCTTTTGTTGTATATTAACTTGAATTTAGTTTCAGTTGTAGTTTCGGCAACATAGGCACCTTCTTCCCTTACTCTCTTGGTGGATTTTTCTAGCTGATCTGCAGTCTCTAAAGTGTGACTAGTATCACTTTTCTTCACTGCATCTATTAAGGTATTCTCTGTCCACTCAGTCTTATTTTCATATTTTTCTATCTCTGGTTTTGTTTCATGAATGAAGGGTGTTAATTTACATTTAACCCTTAGTTTACTTAGGATCCCTCGTGGATCATAATTCCAAGGAAATATTTCTTCAAATTTGAATTCCAATAGCTGCTTAGCTGCTTCTTTCTCTGCATCCCTATGATTGCAGATGAATGACCCTATCTAATTCTTTAATTTGAACTGAGTTTTCTTCTTTGCTACCATGAAATTTATAGAATCAGAGTTTAGGATATGCCAGATATACTCCAAGGCAAAGATTCTCATTGAAACATGTTTGGGTAACTTGTAAGGGAACAAATTTGACCCAAAAACTCTAATCTTAGTATGATTTTCATATAAGTACCAATCACCAACTTTATTCTGCTCTGAAAACTGTAATATATTCTTCATTTCATCACTAATCCTTGGTTGTTCTATTTTTGTTAACATTTTGATCATTGGATGTATGGATAATTCTAAAAATTCAGCATAAGTGAAATATGTACACTCTTTCCTGAGCAAAGTACTCCAAAAAATGACAAAAAGAGGATTTCCCTCTACGTCAAGCTTTTAAAGAGTAACTCGAAAATTATATGATTGAAAATATAAAAACATGTGGAAGAGGAAGGATGTGTATCTGAACACTCCTTCAATTGGAAAATTGATCAATTGATAATGAATATTCTCTGCAATGTAACCAGCATAATCAAAGATTAAAAATGGGGGTTGTCCTGGGGTAAAAGTGGATAAGAAACCCAAGATGGATTAATTTGTGTGTTCATCAGTAAAGTACCCTAGGATGAAGGAAAGCATGGAAATCACATGTCTTGAACATTCTGGGAATTTGGAAGTGGAATATGGGGGATTTATTGGAGGAATTTCTACATGAAAAGGCATAAATGTTTGGAAAATCATGAATCTCTTGGGAAAATCAAGGCCAATATACAACTTTGTAAGGGCCTATATGGATAAATGGACTGCTTGAGGATCAAGCTATAGTTGTAGCATTTGGTTAATGGATTCACTATTAATGGTGAGAATCACTTCTTTGTTGGAATTTACTATGGCTCTCTATTCAGGCACATAATATTGTAAACATAACCTAATGACTTCTTGGCATGATTGAGTTAATGGAACAACATATTTGGGCAAGTGGGATTCCCAAATATGGACTTCTTCTTCATTATCTAAGGAATTCTCATAGCTCCAGTTATGAATATCTAGTAGATTAAACTCAACAATTGGGTCTACTATCTTGTAATCAATATCAACTAAAGGAATGTGTTCAATGTCTATGATAGGGGGTTGCAAAGGATTTACAACAATAGCACTCTTAGAAGTCATCGTTGGAGTTGATTTTGCCACTTTGGAACCTTCAGGATTTCTAGAGCTTTGTTTTTTAGGCATTTTGGCTACTTCTGCAAGTTTAGACAATTTGCAGAGGAATTTTTATTTTAGCAGAGGTTTCTTGGATGAAGATGGGAAAAATATGGGCTTCTCTTGGGTTTTTCTTGTCAATTCTAGATTCTCAATAGGATTTATAGGTTTTTACTAGTTTAAACACAAGAAACAGGGGTTTCTTGGGTTTTTTACTGAGAAATTGGCTAAAAAACACTTAGATATTGCGCACAGAGGGTTTAGGATACCTTTAGACAATATCTGGCTAAATTTGGAGTTTAAACAGTTTATAAAAACTATAAAAAACTCACAATTTCTCTTAAGAACAACGCGCAGCAAGAAACAGGGTTTTTGTAGAATAATTGACAGGGTTTGGCTTGTTTTTTGGGCTTTTTGATAGGGTTCAATGGTTGGTTTTTAAGCTCTGACTGAAATTTTCCTTTTTAAAGGTCTTTTCAAATTTGAAATAGGTCTAAATTTCAGAGAAATACCTGTTAAATGTAGGTATAAGGTTTCGAGGAGGTTTCTTAGGGTTTTTGAACAATTTGAATAACTTTCTTCTGATCTTTGGAGCAACGCAGAGCTCCTCAACGGTCTTCAAATAAGTTCAAGTTAAAATTTGTGGTCTTTTGGCATAAAACTGGCGAAAAAATGCTTTTTTCACAGTAGGGGTGGCTTGTGCAGAGCTTATGCACAGAAATGATATGAAATGAAATGTATTTTCAAGGTTTATTATGCATATTAGGGCAAACAGTGCCAACAATTAATGAAGGTCAAGTCAGGCGGGAAAAGTGGTTTCAGGCTTCAAAGGGTCTAAAATTGGAGTGGTTATCACACGCCATTACAGTGGTAAGTAGTTTTGGAGCAAACCAACGCGATCCAATGAGGATCGAACACGTGGAGGAGAGAGGAAATCACAATACTGCCCATTTCGTGCAGAAATCAAATAGGGATGATCATGCAAGTTTATTTGCGATAATGAGTTTTACCCATCAGATCTTGGGGTAAGACTGTGAATGACCCAGATCAAATGTGAAAGTTGCTCGGGATTTGGAGTGGGGTCCAGGGTTGGTCCATGCAACGGGGTTGGTTTTAACTTTAGAAATAAACATTTAATATGTTCAAACCTTAGTTTATATGATGGCGGGGCTAAGTTTTATTTGTTAATTAAAACATTTTCCAACGTTTTAATTATACATATGGGTGCGGATTTTTTATTATATAGTTTCTCAACTTTGATAGTTGATTTAAAACTATAGGGGGTGGGGTATACTTTGTTATTTTGATAATTTTTAAACCAATGGGTTAATGGGTGGGGATAATATTGCACACATGGGGTATTTAAACATTGGTTTAAAGTAATAATAAATGGATTTTGTGGGTTTATTTAATATAAAAGGAATTTAATAATATATGGATGGGTGTAACTTAGGTAATTAATATATATAGTTAGTAGTTAGTATGAAATAAAAGGGTGAAGTGCAGGGGATATGAAAAACACATGTTTAACTTTTAAAATAAAGTGTAAATAACATAGTTTTCCTTTGTTGTATTATTTCATACTTTAACTTAGAATAAATTTATTTTTGAGGGTTTATGAATGATTTTTGAAAGGAAAATTAAATTAGTTACTTGGGGTTTTAATTTTACTAAGTAAAAATGGGTTTTTACTTAGGAAAAAGGGATTATGATTATGAATGAAGGGTAAATGCGGATGAATGTGGGTTTATGTAGGAATTCAATATTTTTTAACCAATCAGTAATTGAGCCTTGGGTCCAATCCCAACAGAAGTCTGAGAAAATGCTCTAACCCTTTTTGACTGATAGTTTAGAATACTGAATATTTGTAGGGAAGAGGAAATTAGTGATTTTTTGTCTGATGATGCCTTATTACATGCTTGCACAACTGCTTTCTACCTACCCATCTTGATTTCTAAAATTTTTTACTTCATTTTCATGGGTGTATTTAGGCTTGCAACCCTAAATCATTTTTCTTTCAAAGCATAAATATATTTAAATCTAATCTTATTTCATATGAGGGCTCAGATTAAACTGTTGAGCTCCTCATTTATTCTCTATCTAATCTACTGATTTGTCAAGTTTATAATGTTTGACATATCTTTATTTTCTATATAAAACATGAAATTCAAAGCATGAAAAGTTAAGTTTAAACTGTTTAACCAATCATGGATTATGGCATTTATTGACAATCTGCACATAATCATTATTCTTGCAGTAAAAGTAAAAGTAGTGGCATTTTGACTTGGTCACTCTCATGTCTTTTTCTCTTTTTTCTTTTGGGGTTTATCTTTTTCTAAGTCAGTTGATATTTATTTTAGGACTTTTACCCTCTTTTCATTTTTATTATTTTTCTTTTTTTCAAAATATGGGAAAACAACTTGCAGAAAGCAAGGTATGTACATATTTACAAGACTATCATAGTTAATTCAAAAATTATGAACCCTATTTTTATAGGACCCTAACACTATCCATTGGCTTCCTCAAGGCATGGGAGATGGTAAAAGTGCAGGTTTTAACCCTGAACAGAAATTATCTACACACGAATCTTATAACAGAAAATAAACAATAGCGAGAGCATAAAACATAAAACAAATAAACACAAAGATTTTTCCCTGGATCCCAAATCGGGACGACCAACTTGATTTTTCATTATATTCCTTTAAGTGTTACAACACATATATATACATGTCGAAGCATACATAAACCCCAATCCATTAACCCTGGATTAGAACATAACCGTAGTTCTCTTGACCGGATCTACAAAATACCAGGGGCCGAAAACCATCGTACCCCAAAACCATGTCAAAATAATGCACAAAACATGGGTGGGTCCGCCTATGAGTGGGTCCGTGCACTAAACAAATTTTCGCTGGGGCGCTGCCTCGGACCCCAACAGTGGGGGCTGCCTCCCCCCTTGTGACCCCTCTGCTGCGCCCATCGCAAAGTACAGCGTGTGGGGCTAGTTGTGGAAAGAATATAGCACATACCCAACATTCTCCCACTTTTTGTTTTCTTTCCATAAGGGGCCACAGGAGAGCTTAGTCATTGGGCCAATTATTCAACACCCATTGTTTCTCTACACCAAGAGAACTTCTGAGTGCTCATAGAATTCGTTAATGCATCTGCAACATTCTTCAAAGTGTCCACCTTTACTAGCAACACCCTTTTAGCCTAAACCATATCTCTAACAAAGTGATATTGAACATCAATGTGCCTTGTCTTTGAATGGTAAGCAGGGTTCTTAGCCAAGAAAATTGCACTTTGGCTATCAAAGTCTATCCTTATAGCTTGCTGTATCAACCCCATACTTGAACACAATATTTGCAACCAAACTGCTTCCTTTGTTGCATGAGTGGCTGCTATGTATTCTGCCTCTGTAGTTGAAAGAGCCACTACAAAATGTCTTTTGCTCATCCAACTGACTGCGCCTCCAAATAGGCTAAACACATACCCACTTGTAGATCTTCTTTGGTCCAAATCTCCAGCCCGTTCTGCATCAAGAAAACCATAAATGTCCAACATTATTTCCAATCCTGGTCTTCCCTAGTAGCACAAGCCATAATCACTAGTGCCACGTAAATATCTGAAAACCCACTTCACTGATGTCCAATGCTCCTTCCCTGGGTTTGACATAAACCTGCTCAATACTCCCACTGCATGTGCAATGTCTGGTCTAGTACAGACCATTGCATACATCAGGCTACCCACCGCACTTGCATATGGAACATGGGACATATCCTCCTCTTCTTCTTGTGTCTTGGGACATTGTTCGACAGATAGCTTTACACCTACAAGAATAGGAACATTCACCAGTTTACTATCCTGCATATTGAACCTCTGCAATATAGTCTCGACATACTTCCTCTGGTTTAAATAGAGCTTCCTCTTTGCCCGATCTCTCTTAATTTCCATGCCCAAAATATAGTTTGCAGCGCCAAGATCCTTCATGTCGAATTTCGAGAACAACTAGGTCTTCAAATCTTGGATAATTTATTTGTCATTTCCAATCAACAACATATCATCCACATACAAGACCAAAGAAATAACATGGTCACCAATTAATTTAAAATAAACAAAGTGATCCTCCTTGCTTCTGGTGAAGTCAAGTCCCCGTATATAGGTATCAAATTTCTGATACCACATCCTTGGTGACTGTTTTAAACCATACAGAGACTTCTTCAACCTGCATACCAGTTCTTTCTTACCCTTCACCATAAAGCCTTCAGGTTGCTTCATGTAGATCTCCTCTTCTAAATCCCCGTGAAGAAATGTTGTCTTCACATCCATCTGTTCTATCTCAAAATAAAATGCAGCAGCAACAGATAAAAGTAATCTAATAGAAGTAACTTTGGCAACAGGAGAGAAAATATCACCAAAATCAATTCCTGGCACTTGGGAATAACCTTTTGCTACCAACCGAGCTTTGTATTTCTCCACCTTGCCTTATACATTCATCTTCTTTTTAAACACCCATTTTCTCCCTATGGGCTTCCTTCCAGCCAACAACTCCACCAGATCCCATGCCTCATTTTTGTGCAAGGATGCCATTTCATCAACCATGGCCTCCTTCCAGAGTTTTCCATCCTCTGAATATACTGCCTCCCTGATAGTTCTGGGTTCATCATCAGTTATAGTTAAGGCAAAACCTGAACAGAAAGCAGATGGACTATACCTTTCTGGTTGCCTTCTTTCCCGAACTGATCTTCTCAAAGATGGAGTTTGTGGCTCTTCATCTTCTGAGTCTTCTTCTATTGTAGAGTCTGATTCATCCTCCTTTAGCTCAAAATCTATCTTCTCAGGTTCCTTTGGTAGGACTTCATGTTTAACAACATCTTTCACTTCTCTAAACACCACATCTCGGCTGTACACAACCTTCCTTGTTTCTAGGTTCCAAAGCTTGTAACCCTTTAAACCATCCTTATACCCAATAAAGATGCACCTTTCAGATTTATTATCCAACTTGGTCCTTTTCTCCTTTGGAACATGTACATATGCATCACATACAAATACCCTTAGATGTGAAAGAGAGGGTTTCTTACCAGTCCATACCACATGTGGAGTCTTATCCCCAACGCTGATGAAGGTGATCTGTTAACTAAGTAACATGCAGTCTCCATTGCCTCTGCCCAGAATTCTTGTCCTAACCCAGTACCACTGAGCATTCTTCTTGCCTTTTCCATCAGCGTTCTGTTCATTCTTTATGCAAACTCCATTTTGCTGAGGTGTGTATGGAGTAGTATTCTGTCGTGCTATACCACACTTCTTACAGAACTCTTCAAATTCCTTCTTGCAGAACTCCCCACCATTATCTGTCCTCAGTGCCTTTATCTTCTTCTCTGTTTGGTTTTCCACCAGAGCCTTAAATTATTTAAATCTGTCAAAGACTTCGGATTTATTCCTCAAGAAATATATCCATGTATTCCTTGAGAAGTCATCTATAAATGAAACATAGTACACAGACTTTCCCAGTGATGGAACTGACACAGGTCCAAACACATCACTGTGCACAAGTTCTAATATCTTATTCGCCCTCTTAGCACCAGAAGGAAAACTCACCCGATTCTGCTTCCCATATACACAATGTTCACAGAAATCGAAATCCAGAGAGAAATTAGACATACCTTCTGCCATACCATTTCTATGTAGTATCTGAAGGCCCTTCTCTCCAATATGTCCAAGCCTTTGATGCCATAGCATGGTCTTTTCAAGGCAATGGGCTTTCCACTCACTTTAGGAACCACACCAACTATTACACCCTAATAATGGTGCTACCTTGCAGCTTGGTAAATTTCCGATCCGAACCCCAGCATTAATACCACTGCTCCCTGAACCATCTTACAGGGATCTTTCTCGAACACTGTTTTTACACCTGCATCATCCATCTTGCTTACAGAAATCATATTTCTGGCCAATGCAGGAATATGCAGAACACCAGGAAGTATTTTAATCCTTCCACCTTGCAGCTTCAGCTTGACCTTTCCACGTCCAATGATTCTGGCCTTCCTATCATCCCTAGGAAGACATCACCACCATCATATTTCTCATACTCGCAGAACCACTCCCTATGGGGAGTGAAGTGAAAGGATGCACCTGAGTCAATCAACCATGACTCATGATCTACATGTGTATTTGAAGAAGAAGCCAAATACACATCACCACCTTCATCCGAGGTGGTTTTTTCCTCTGCAGAAGGAGCATCATCAGATCCCTTTCCTTTCTCGGGAGCTTTAGATCTGCATTCATTTTTGTAGCGCCCTTCCTTTCCGCATTTCTAGCACACCTTTACAAACTTTCCAGGAGATTTATATCTCCCTCTAGATTTAGATCTCCCCATAGATTTTATCTCCCTCAGAAACCTTTACTTGTTTTTTGACCCATCTGTCTGAATGAGCATCTCCGTTCTGGCCCTCCCATAACTACTGTCTCATTCTCCACTCGCCATGTCTTTCCTGGAATCGGTCAGCAGTCTCCCCTTTGAACAGGGTCTACCTTAGGCCCGAGCAAAAAACCCTCAGCAGCAAAGGCGTCCCCTTGAAGCCGAAACAGCTCTGATACCAAATGTAGGTTTTAACCCTAAATAGAAATTATCTACACACGAATCTTATAACAGAAAATAAACAATAGCGAGAGCATAAAACATAAAACAGATAAACACAGAGATTTTCCCTTGGATCCCAAATCGGGACGACCAGCTTGATTTTTCATTATATTCCTTTAAGTGTTACAACACATATATATACATGCCGAAGCATACTTAAACCCCAATCCATTAACCCTGGATTAGAACATAACCGTAGTTCCCTTGACCGGATCTACAAAATACCAGGGGCCGAAAACCATCGTACCCCAAAACCATGTGCAAAATCATGCACAAAAAATTGGTGGGTCCGCCTATGAGTGGGTCCGCACACCAAACAAATTTTCGCCGGGGCGCTGCCCCGGACCCCAACAGTGGGGGCTGCCTCCCCCCTTGTGACCCCCCTACTGCGCCCAGCACGTGGGGCTAGTCATGGAAAGAATATAACACATACCCAACAAAAATTTGGGTGCCTCAGTCTCCATGAGAAACTCCATTCTCCATGCTATCATCCAAACAAAGTGAGACATCCTTGGTAGCTCATAGAAACAATCGCTAATCCTCTACTTATGCAATGTGTAGGGACTGCATGGTTGAAAGTGAGAGATAATATTGTTCAACTTACGTTGTCTCTCTCTCCATTTATGATAAATTTGGAGCTGCTGATCTTGGGTTGCAATAATATATTCCTCATGAAGCCAAAAGATACTTGGAATCTCATGATCCCACTCATTGGTTCTAGGAATCCTTCTTGCCCAATCCTTCATGCATATAGTGAACAGAGCGTCATCACCATATGAGGTCCAAAAGAAACATGGACTAAGTGTCATATGACATCTTGGATGGTGACAATAGTCCCTCAATTGAGATCAGCATTGTTCTTCTTCTTGTTGTCTCAAAACATGATATGATAAGTGGCCATCCAACCACCTTCTTGCTGTCATAAGCTTCTCAAAATCTTGAAAATAGTAGAGGACATTAGGTGTTGGCTGAATATGATCCAAGAAAAACATATCTTGCCCAAATTCCTCCATAAAGTGGTCATCCTCATCACTGAATGTAGTCCCAAAAGGACCATGAAATCCACAAAGAGGTTTTCTCTCTTATGGAGCAATGTGTTGCAAATGCATGGTAAAGGAGTGCACATACGTTGTTAGTTGATAAATAATCATAAAAACACAATCTTTACCATATATTATAGACAAGTTGGTGAAGGGGTCCATAGATGAGCCTTCCCATCTCTCCATCAAAAGGGGAAGTGATTGAAACAACCTTGCAAGGTGGTTGCCCTCCTCCTCATACATCAAACAAGCTACATATCTCCTAATTGTTGGTGCACTCTTCTTTAAGATCCTCCCAATAGAATCCCTCCATGATGGTGTGATAAGAGTCAATGAAGTCTACATGTCCTGAAGAGAGTGCCTCATATGTTTCATGTAGAATCTCCTTCTTGAGCTTAGAGTCTCTAGTCAAGTAAATCTAATCATGGAAATAAATGACTTCATGAACCACTCTATATCTCCCATATATCACTTTCCCATCAAGAACCTTACATGTGAAGAGGTTCTTGGAATATTCCACCAATAGTTGGGACTCCCAATATGGATCTCCTGTCACAACACTGTAGAAATTTGAAATGAAGCTCCTGTCACATCATAACTCTCCTCTTTGACATGCTCAATGCCAAAGCCACATGTTGGAGTACTGTAACCCCACCTTTGCAACTGATCTTGCCTAAGAAAATATTGAAGTACATGGAGGTCAACCTTCTCTTGGAAGGCATTTCCCATCCAAAACTTCCATATTTTTTCCAATGCATGCAAGATTGTTAATAACCTCTTGTCATATTCAGAAATATTCCTCAAGTGTGGAAGTATAATTTTCTACTCCAAGGCTATGGAGTGGTCATTTGACA
Source organism: Pinus albicaulis (assembly GCA_034641835.2). Lineage (NCBI taxonomy): Eukaryota > Viridiplantae > Streptophyta > Pinopsida > Pinales > Pinaceae > Pinus > Pinus albicaulis. The sequence continues at coordinate 1,046,370,927 of CM076581.1, forward strand.
CCATGCTCATGTCATTATATATTTATGAATCATATTTTAGTGCAAATAGCTGAGTGGGAGATAGCAATGTCCATATCAGAAAATTTCTCACTCCTCCTTTGAACTCATAAAAGGTTCTTTGTGCTGTGCTAGCTCCTCCCAAGGCTCCTTCCCTAGCCAAATATATCAATGTTTCACCATGTCGAGAGAAATCTTTATTCATCTTCCAATCAGGGGGTCTCCTTGGTGGAATGCCTCCATGTAATGAAACATCAAGGCCTAGAGCAGGTTGTATATAAAACTTTATTATAGCATGAGAAATGACTTTGGAGTGGAAAGAACTCAAAAGTGTGATAGCGGAGTGCAATGGAGGACAAAAGTTGTGATGTGTGATGTCGCAATCGCAATATCGCAAGTTTAAAGGGATAGCAGTAAGAATTAATAGCAACGAACTAAAATGTGTGAAGTGCGGTTTGCGATGAGTGACGTGGCAGAGTTATCGCATCGGTGGAATGAGTGGTAGGTGTTATGCGAAAATCTAAATGATCAGATTTTTTATTTGCGATTTCACAATATCGCAATCGCAAGAATGATCGATAAGTGTTTTAAATGTAAAATCTAAATGATGTGAAGTGCAATTTTCAATGGGCGACATGGAGGTGGGATTGACAGCGGGGCATGATCATAATATCGCAATCGGCAAGAGCAATAGTAAGTGTTAAGGGAGAAAGGGAAAAGTTGTGGGATGCGATTTGCGATAGGATAAGAATTGCGGGATGCATTTTGAGATAGGATAAAAGCTACGGGATGTGATTTGTGATAGGGATGATGTGGTGGTGAGTCTGAAAAAAAGGGAAAATTTGTGATTTTCGATATGCGATGTCGCAATATCATAATCGCAGGAACCAGCGGTAAGTGTTTAAAGGTAAAAGCTAAGGGTTGCGATTTGCGAAGTGCGATGTACGATGACGGGAGATTCTAGGAGAAAATGTGGAGGTCACGTTCGAATGGGTTTGAATGTTTTTTCATGTGTTTTTCATAGAAAGGGTAAGGCAGTGAGTATAAGTGGAAAAAGTGGAAATGGAGGGTGTAACAGTAGTGCGTAGAGCGTAATAACAAATATGGAAGGGAGATGGAAGACGAAGCAGGAGGTTCTGGAGAACTACTTTATGGGCTATGTTGCCCATATGTGTTATTAAATTTCCTATTTATGCAAGAAACATAGACAATATGTTCATGAATATGGAAGCACTTATCTAATCTATTTCTAGGAAATCATAAGCAAGAAAGCAGTTTTTGTCTGTGGGAGAAGGTCTACCCTCCTAGAGCTCTATTGACAGAGTTGAGAGGGGAAGGCTGACTCACAGCTTTATGGATTTTATCACTATTCTACCACTTTGTAAGTAGATTAGATCTACAGCAAAAGATAACAGGAAGTGAACTAAAACATCAATAAAAATACCAGCAAACTAGCTAAATGTTCAAAAGAAAAACTAGTTAAATGACATGAAACAAAAGAAGCTGAGGTACAAGGGTTGGGCCCTAACCCCCGAGCCCAATTCTCTGGAAATATATCAATAAAATGGCATCTCTCTATTCATTTCATGAAAAGAATAGTATGTTACATCCATCAAAGTTTTAACAGAGCCTCATGGCTTTACAACAAAACTTCGAATCCCATGGAATGGAAGTGGAGTGGAATGGAAGTCCCCTAATTAGATCTTGATCAAATTTGTTTATCCTAAAGGGCAGCTACCAACAACTCCCTAAAACATAGTGATTGAGTCCACTTTGACTCCAAGTAAACCATTGATTTAGTGCACTTCGTCTTCAATTTTCTTGGCTACCTTTGATAGTTAAGGAGGATGGACAAACCCCCTTGCATATCTCCAAGATTTCTCCATAATTTCCTGACATTATGCTCATTTATTCTCCAATATTGATCTTCTAGTGGCAGGGATCAAGTCTTAAATCATCTCCTTCTCCAAATCTGCGTAATCTGCCAATATTCTCACAATATTCTACAAAAATAACCAATATTAGGCACAAATATGCAATTACCTTAAAACTTCCTAAGAAAATATTAAAGCATAAGAAAAAATTATTAAGTGCAGAAGGAGAGATTTAATATATCCTTTTATGTGCATAAGAGAGTTATATGGGCCTAATAAAGGTTAGATGGGCCTTAATTTATGTCTAATTTAGAGGCCCATCAGAGATGCCTACATTAAATAACATCGGTGAAATGACTGCATACTTTTTCTTTAACCACGTAACTTGTAGGTTGGGTGTTCCACAACCGATAGTTACAGATCATGGAAAGCATTTTCAAAATCATATGATGACCAAATTAACTGCCAAATTGGGACTTTCACATGAAATTTCCAGTCCCTATTATCCTTACAATAATGGAAAAGTTGAAGCTATCAACAAAATCATTAATACTATGCTTCAATGCATGATAGGGGTCCATAAATTAGAATGGAATTTACTTCTTTATGTTGCCTTGTGGGCATACCCAACCTTAGTAAGGACTACAACCGGATTCACACCTTTTCAGTTAGTTTACGGTATGGAAGAAATCATTCCCATTGAGTGCAAAATTCCATCATTGAAACTAGCTATCAAAATTCTCCTTTCTACATTCGCATAAGAGAAGCATATTTACATTTGACTTGTTTGGATGAGACCTGATGCGACACCACTTTGGCCAATGAAGATCATAAAATACGTATCAAAGCGCAATATGAAAAAACTATCAAGCGTAAAGTCTTCTCGAAAGGAGATCTGGTTCTCTTATATGACCAAGAGGTTGATAAGTTAGGCCTAGGAAAGTTCCATCCAATTTGTTTAGGCCCATACGTTTTCAAGCATGTACTTACAAAAGGGGCTTATGAGTTGGTAGATCTTGATGGAATTCAACTGTTGCAACCTAGAAATAGGTTGTATCTAAAAAATACTATGCTTGATCTCATGCATAGTATGTTAGTCATCCATAATTTTGATGATATCCAAAGATGACTAAATTACCAATCCTATATTTCTATAAATAATATTTCAAAGAAGGATTATGAGTTCTAGAAATCTCACTGCCTTCATCATCCTAAGTCTATCAGTTCACCAAAATCTTCATCTATGCCTTCTAAAAGATCACCTTGTTGTTTCAAGCTATTTTCACCATTTTTCCTCCATTTCATTCACCCATTTTATCACTCTTGCCCCTATTTTCTATCAGTCCCTTTTCCCTCTAAAAATTCCTTTTTCCTCTTCATTGTCCTCCACTTTCCCTAAAAAACCCTTTTTAAATCATTAAAAAAACCCTTATAACGGTTTAAAAACCTCTCTTTTACCCATCGGAAGCCTCAAAAAGGTTCAAAAAACCCTCTTTTGGCCTTTTTTCTGACCATTTCTAAAAAGTGGGCCTTAAGCCCCTGTGGGCTTAACCCTCCGCCCTTTTTTTTCATTTGACTCAAGGGCCCGACCATGGGCTAAGTCTAAACCCTCAGCCCCTTTTGTCTTAACACCCGATCCTATCTATCACCCACTGGACCGTTCCCCAGTGCCTTTCCTTAAGCCCCCCCCTTCCTTTTTCTTTTTCCTTGCTCTATTTTTTTAGCGGGGCATTCTCGACCGTGGATCTTCAAGATCCAACGACCCTCATTTAACCCCGCCGATCAACCCAGCTTGCTCAATGAAAAAAAAACTGACACCAGCATTATGGCCCACCTCCCACTACTTTGTTGCCCGTACAATCCCTGTCTAACACCTGGCCTCCACCATGCACCTTTCCCCCACCACGCTCCTCCTCCACCATTGATTTGGCCTCCCCGGATCCAATGGTTCACATCGTAAATCGTGTTCGATCCCCCGCCGAGGTTTAACACGCAAAATCAAGGTGAAAATGGTGTTTTTTCGGGGGATACATGTTAGCTTTTGATGCGTATCGCATTCCCCTGGCGCAAAACCACAAACCGCCCATCCCTTGTGCGGATACCACCCGAATTTTCTACAAAATCGCTTTTTTTATTTTTTTTGCCATAATCCATTTTCAACCCTATTTTGACGGTTTTTTGCTATGGAACCTCTTCCCTGTGAAATCCTTCCTCTGCGCACTATCCTCCACCTCTGCAATTGCTCTCAAATCCATCCCGATACTCTGAAATGCAATTTAGCCAAAGAACACAGGTTTTTGAATTAATTTTTTTGTTTTGATTGTTGCAGATTTAACTGCGGTGATGCCCAGAGAGGCATTACAATGATCGGAATATCCTCTGTATAACAATCCATAAGGAAAAAGTTACATTAAAGAGCCAAAGAGGTTGTATAAAGGTTCAAACCCTCGACGGGTTATGAAAACCTCCAGTGCATAAAGAAACCCCTGCGCACAAACAAGAACACACAGTCAAGCAAAATGATTGGAAGAAAAGCAAAAAAGAGATGATGAAGACCGAAAGGATAAAAGGCTTAAAACAAAGAGAAAGGACTAAAAGCGCAAAGTTTGAAGACTAAAGGTTAAAACATTAGTGAAGATGTGAAGAAACAAAAGACCGATGACCTAATCATAGTAAATAGATGAAGAGGAAAAAATTAGTCGTTTAAGTCAAATGATTAGAAAGAAAAGGGTCGAAGGATAAAGATTAAGAGATAAAGCAGTTGTGTAGAAGCAGAAACAGAAAAAGACAACAAAGAAGATTAATTAAAAGACAGATCAAGGCTAAAGGGCCTTAAACACAGTTTATTGGTTAAATCAAGGAAAATTAAACCAAAGACAGCCTCGAAAACATCAAACAGAGGCAGTTATTCATCCAACAAATCTAACTGCCACCTGTGGCCTATTTTCTATCCCAATGGGAAAATTGGCATTTATTGCATAGATAGGAGATATTTTAAGTTGTCAAGACAGTTAATGTAAAAATAAAGATAGGCCTCAAAGTCAAACTTTTCACCTATTTTATCCTTAGAAAGTTAAGACAAAGCTGTTAAACAGAGAAGTAGTTGCACACATGTTCCTACCTTATGCCTTGCATGGTTTTCAAGGTCAGGGATGCATTTACTCTGTAGTTAATAATGCTTGAACCCTAGATCAGTTCCACCTCCTCAGTTACAACATAAATACTACAATGGAACTCAATGTAGGGTGGCCATTTTATAACTCTTTGAAGTAATGCATAGTTCTGCCAAAGTTGAAAGAAATTTGATGTTCTGGAACCTGTGGATGTTTTGACTTGTTTGTTGATGGAGAAATCTCTGTCATTGGATCCTTGAGCTTGGTTTTTGGTGAAGTATTCTAATCTGTTAATGTTTTTCTTGTTTTCCATTTTGTTTTCATCATTTCTTGCTTGCAGTAGAGTAAAAATATTAGGCTAAGAAATGTCTCCTAGAAGCACCTTAGGCCTGTTTACTCTTCACTGCCTTTATGCTTTCATCTGCTGAAGGTTTTATTGAGTAGTTTGACTGCTTTTCAACCCTTAAGCTTGTTTATTTCAGAAATAGTTAAAATAGTTGGTCTTAAGAATGATTTATGGTTTTCCCTTCTTACTTGCTTCCACTTAAAAGCTGTTTCTCAAGTCTCCCTTCAAAATACCATTGTCCAAGCCAAAGAGGTCTGTTTTGATCATACCCTTTGTACTTTCTCAAATAATTGTTTTGAAGGTCTTTATAGCTGTAATAAAATATTTCTATGAGTTCCCTCTTCTATGAATGCAATTATTTGTGAATCTTGAATGTTTTCTTATTCTTGAAAGTGAAATATTTGGATGAAATAGAGCGTTCCTCGACTCCTAGATTTCATTTGAAAAGTTTGTCTTGAAATTGTTATTTGTTGAAGTGTGATTTGTATAATTCATGCTTGGCCCTATCTATGGAATACTTCTTCATGTTCAGATAATGTTTTAAGTCCCTTTGTTGAGAAGTACATATAATTAAGGATTCTTAATTGCCCTTAGTTATACTTTTCATTCTAAACCTTTAATGTCCATTTCATTTCACCTGAAAGACTTTGTAGATCCAATAGCCAAGTTAGATTTTCCCTTTGATACCCCTGATTCACCTACAAACTTGTTACAAACTTCTACTTGACTCCATTGCCCAATGACTTAGAGATTTCCCTTTTCTATCCATGCTGCCTAGATCATCATGTCCCATCAAACAATCAAACAAACTCATGCTTAATAACTAGCCTAAAAGCAACCTTTTACAAGCAAACAAGTCATATCTTTGAAAAAAAATGAGAGATCCCTCTCTGAGACTAGGAGGGCTAGATCCTAGAGCTCTAAAGACTGGTTTATATGTTGCCTTGTCATTTGGTTTGCCAATTAGTCGAATCACAAGACCCCAACATTTTGGCGATCACGGTGGGACCTTTTTGAGTAAAAGTCCCTAAATAAGACACTCAGTATCCATTCAAGTGAACGATAGCTTTCTTCAAGAACTACCAACATAATGGTAATCATGATAGGACCTGTCTGAATCAGTGGAAATCTAAGTAACCCTTAGGATTCTAAGAGACCCTTATCAAACCTTGAAGAAATCAGCTGATAAGCCATAGAGTAAACTCTGTTTGTTTCACCACCTTAGCTAAGTGTTGAATCAGGTATAGGACACACTCACAACCATAGAACTACAAAAAACTCTGAAAACCCAAAAAAATTTCAGATTGGTCTTCAAATAAACCATTGGTGGTGGACCAAAAAAACATTTTACCTTCAGAAAAGATAAAAATTTCCACCTGGCGACTCCACTAGCCCCAGTAGGCCTATTAATTCTCTAGACCTCTAGATTTCCATAGGATTGTGTTAACCAACCCTGAGGAAGTTTAGAAACATAGTCCCCTATTATAGAAATCACTGTGAGAGGAAAACAGTCCAAAAAAAACCTCAGCCTCTCTAAATTTTGGAAACTGAAATCTGGCTTCACATAGGGTTAACACTAGATCCCATCCAGATCCCAATCCTCCTACCATAGTTGGTAATCCAAAAAGGATTTTGTGGAAAAATTCTATATCTAGAAAACCAACTAATGATAGGACCATCCCAAGAACAAGATCTGTCCCTGAAAATCTTATAGTCTTGAAAGATCCTCACTTTGACTTACCTTACATAAAGAACCTATTCAGAAATAAGTCTCAAAGTGATTTAAAAAAAGCTGACCTTGAAACCACAGATTTGCAACAGAGCTTTAGCAGAGAAGTTTCACCTTCTACTCCACCTGATTCTCAGCTTCTTCATCATTTCATCTCCTTCCATAAAAAATCTGTTCATCATCAGTTTGTTGTCCCAAGTGTTTCTTCTACTCCTATCCACACATCCATTGTTCAAAACACTCCATTTCAGCCCACTTTCCCTCTTGTTAATCCACCTCTTGTAAATCCCCCATTATTTCCTATCATGGCATCATGGTATGCTCCACTAGTGTTACCACAACCTTTGGTTCCCTTACCCAATGATTACCAATCCAAAATTTCCCATTTCACTGGAAATGAACCTACTACTGCCCAACAGAATGTAGATAAAATGAATGATGCTTTTGATTATATGGAAATATAAGAAGAGACCATTAAGATGAGAATTTTTGCTCAAAGTTTAGGAGGAGAAGCCAAGAAATGGTTTAAGGGCTTAGCTCCTCACAACAGTAATGATCTTCCTTCTTTATATCAAACATTCATAAACAAATGGGAAATTAGGAAGAACCCTCTCCAAATCCTTTCAGAATATACCAACCTCAAAAGAAACAGTGGGGAAAGTGTCCAAGATTATTGCACTAGATTCAATAGTGTTTATAATGCACTTCCCCCAGAAATGAAACCTCCATTAGGCTTAGCCTTAGCTAAATTCCCAGAGGGTTTTGATCCTGAAATGCCCTACCAACTAGGAGAAAGAGACCCCTCAACTTTAGAAGATATGCAAAGGGGAGCCTTAAGTGTAGAAGCAAATATGATTGAGAAAAGAGCTAGGTTGAGAGCAGAAAAAAGAGTTACATATAGGGATGATACAATGGAATCAACCTCATCATCAGATACTAAAATTGATAACTTAGTGAAGGTAATGGAGAGAATGCTTGAAAAGATAAATTTGAATGATAGAGTGCCTCCTAGAGAAAACCAAAACAACCCCCAAAACAGAAATAGAAACCCAAATTTCAGAAGAGACCCTAATCAAGATAGGCAAAGAGATAATGACCAATAGATTAGGCCTCCCTTTCAACAAAACTATATTGATCAAGAAGAAGAAAGGGAAGTTGAAAGGTTGGAAGGTTGGAAGAAAATCATGTAAACCTGATAGGGTCTGACAGTGAGACAAATGTTTTTCTCACTGAAGAAGAAGAAGGATTATTCTCCTCAGAACAAACTGAAAACAACCATGAAGATTATGACTATTACAGATTAGGGTTTGAAAATGCAATCATGGAGGTACACAAACAATATAATCTTAGAAGAAAAGGGAGCCTAGAGATTTCTAATGACAAAAACACTAGTACTGTTGTTAAGAAAACTTCAAAAAATAAGTCTAAGAAGATAGCCAGTAACACCAACACTATGACCAAGAAAACTGATCTAAATAAAGACAAAAAAATTCAGCAAAGTGTTGAACAAAGCTACCCTAGTACTTCTGCTAGCGGCCCTAAAACATTTGTCCCAAATAGCAGTCCAAATAAAATTCAGCAAATCAGAATTGTTGAAAGAGTTGTAAATGAAAAAACAGATGTAAATATGTCAAGAACAATAGTTCCTTTCAGCCTTGAAGGGGAAATTTCCAAGATCAAAATCACCATACCCTTAGCTGAACTTGTAACTCAGGATGTATATAAAAACCAAGTTTTGAAATCTTTGAATATAGGCAGTGACACTGATACTTTAAACTTGACAGATGATAAACCAAAGTTATTGTTTGGTCCTGAAGTTGAAGGAAAATACCAAGAAGGGGTTGTCCCTCCCTTCTATGTCAGCCTGAATTTATATGATAAGATCTTACACAATGCCATGTTAGACTCTAGAGCTTCTCACAATCTTATGCCCAAAGTAGTAATAGAAAGCCTAGTCTTAGAAATTACTAAACCATATAAGGATCTATATTCCTTTGATTCAAGCAGGGTCAAATAATTAGGCCTAATCAAAGATTTGTGTGTCAACTTGGCACAAATTCCTGCTAAGAGTCTAGTAATGGACATAGTAGTAGCTGAAATTCCCCCTAAGTATGGAATGCTTCTATCTAGATCATGGGGAGCCAAACTATAGGGGAGCCTTCAAATGGACATGTCTTATGTCACCATCCCAGTATTTGACCAAACCAGAAGACTATACCGAGAGTCTCATATGAAATACATGGTGAGTAACATAGATAGACCAAACAATTCTCCTATCTACTCCATCCATTCAAATTTGGAATCCTTTATCTTATATAATGAAGATGAAACCAGTCAAAAATAAAAGGAAAACAAAGAAGAATTTAGTCGACTAGAACAGTCAAATCTGTCCTCAATTCAAGCTCAAAATAGTTCAAACTTTAACAGCCTTGAATAGCAGAAAGAAAAATAAAATGAGTTTGAAATACCTTTGAAAATAAACTTTGATGGCTCTTGTAGCAAATTAAGTTCAGGGGTTGTTATATGGATACAGAACACAAAAAAAGGATTTTCCTATAAACTGGATTTTCCATACACAAATAACATTGCTGAATATGAAGCCCTCCTTATTGGCCTACACTTACTCAAAGATTTAGGAGCCAAAATAATATTAGTCCAAGGGGATTCTGAGCTAATTATCAGATAGATTAAAGGGGAATATTCAACCAAAAACCCAAAACTCAGCTAATATAGAAATTTTGCCCTTGATCTCCTAAAAACCTTTGAAAAATATGAACTTATTTTCATCCCAAGAGCTCAAAATCACCTAGCAAATGAACTTTCCTTTTCTGCTAGTAATTTCCAAATACCATAGACAAATGAACAATTCAATATAAAGGTAAAAAGCAGGCCTGCAATACATGACAATGAAGATTATGGGCAAGTGTTTGAAGGAGACAAACACATAGATGATTTTCTGTAATCAAAGAATGACTTTGCCATACCAACACCTACTTCAAGCCATGAGGAAAACTGTTTAAATGAAGAACAAATCCCTGAAACAAAGCTGTCCTTTTCTGCTGATATAAACCATTTTGAACATCCTTTTAGAGCAGAAATAGTTGACAATACAGACCAGAAAGGCCTGGAAGTTTTACAATGTAAAAATGATACAATTCCAAGAGGTCTTACACCATTAGAGCAACTTTTTGATTTTAATGGTGTAGCCAAAGAACCAAGAATGGAGCCTATAGAAACAACATAGAAGAACATAACATAGGAAGCCTAGAAAAACCCAAAATGATAAAGCTATCCAGCACTCTCCCAGCTCATATTAGACAGCAATACATAAAACTTTTCAAAGAATTTAAAGATGTGTTTGCATGGGGATACAAGGATCTAAAATCATATGATACCAGCATCATTCAACACAAATTTCCTCTTAAGGAAAATCAGAAACCTTTCAAAAAAAAACTCAGAAGGATAAACCCTGTTTTATTGCCTTTAGTTCAGAAAGAAATTAAGAAAATGTATGATGCTGGGATAATAGTTCCCCTCAGGTATTCAGGATGGGTTTCCAAATTAGTATCTGTTAGGAAAAATACTGGAGAAATTAGGCTCTGCATTGATTTCAGAAATCTAAATAGAGCCTCCCTAAAGGACAATTATCCCTTGCAAAAAATGGATCACATACTTCAAAGGGTGGTTGGGTCTAAAATAATATCATTGTTGGATGGGTTCTCAGGTTACAATCAGGTTCTAGTACTCCCAAGTGACCAACATAAAACTTATTTTACTACACCTTGGGGTACATTCATGTATGTCAAAATTCCATTTGGTTTAATGAATGCAGGGGCCACCTTCCAAAGGGCCATGGACATAGCCTTTTCAAAAGACATAGGCTATTTTATAATCATATACCTAGATGATATTACTGTTTTCTCCAAAACTGATGAAGAACATTTGATTCATTTAAGGAAAGTTTTTGAGAAATGTAGGAAATATGGCTTATCTCTGAATCCCAAAAAGACACACTTTGGTCTCCAAGAAGGGAAGCTTCTTGGCCACATAATTTCTGAAGAGGGAATCAAAGTAGACCCTAAAAGGATTGATGGCATATTCAAAATTAGCCATCCCAGAAACCTCAAAGAATTACAATCTTTCATTGGGAAGATAATTTTTTTAAGGAGATTTATCCCCAACCTTGCTGAGCTATTAAGAAATATCACAAACATGCTTAAGAAATAAATAGGTGTTAAATGGACAATACAAGCTAAACAATCATTTGAACTAGTGAAACAAGCTCTTACTCAAACACTGGTTCTCATAAGTCCTGATTTCACCAAAGATTTTTATATATTTTCTTTTGCATCTGAACACACAATAGCTGCAGTATTACTACAAAATAATAACATGGGGCATGAACAACCTATATCCTTTTTCAGTAGGGCCTTAAGAGATTCTCCACTCAAGTATAACATCATGGAGAAACAAGCCTTAGCCTTGGTAAAAGCATTGAAAGACTTTAGAGTATACATCTTACATTCTCACATCATTGCTTTTGTCCCACATACTGTTTTAAAAGATATTCTAAGTCAATACCTTGATGGTAAAAGGGGAAAATGGATTGTTATTATTCTAGAATATGACTTAAAAATCATTCCTACCAAACTATTCAAAGGGTAGGGATTAGCAAAACTCATGATTGAGTCAAACTTCCAAGCACTAGATATGAATATGGTTGATGTCTTAGAAGAACAGAAGAATTCACAGCCCCATTTATTAAATAAAAATTTTTGAATTCACCTTGGTATGCTGATATCATATATGTGCTACTTTATCTGAATACCCCTCCCTCTCTGTCTAAAACTAAAGCTATATTCTTGAATAAAAAGGCTTTAAATAATTTCATACTAGATGAGGTTTTATATTGGAAGAATGATGTTGGATATTGCTTAAATGTTTGCTTGAGGTTGATGCAGGAAAAATCATGCATGAGCTTCATGAGGGAGAATGTGGAGGACATCTCTACTGGAAGACTACAGCAAATAAAATTCTCAGATCTGGTTACTATTGGCCCACCCTTTTCCAGACACTTAAAAACTTGTCATGTCTTGCCATAAGTGTCAAATTTTTGATGGCAAGAGGAAACTCCTACCTTTACCCTTACATCTCATCAGTGTTGAGGCTCCTTTTCAACAATGGGGTTTGGATTTCATTGGAGAAATTCACTCATCTTCATCAGCCCAACATAAATGGATCCTCACTGCCACTAATTATTTTACCAAGTGGATAGAAGCCATACCTTCTAGGAATTCTATCACTAGAAAATTTGGCGGAAATTCCGACGGTCAATTTGTCGCAAGAGCGATAGTTCGAGGGCGGACAAACCGTGGTTTGTCATGCCATCGCAGTTCCGACGCACGTAAAAAGTGTTGCACTATCGACACTTCTTCCGTCGCTTCCGAACAAGCGTCACTCTTCCGACGTCTCACAAACCGTCGCACCTCCGACGTCTGTAAACTGTCACACTTCCGATGAAATGTGGTTCGACATTTGGGACATCGATCTTCCGATGCTTGTAAACGGTCGCAATTCCGACCCAACGTGGTCCGACGTTTTGGACGTCACTCTTCCGACGTCTGTAAGATGTCGCAATGCCGACGATATGTGGTTCGACATTTTGAACTTCGCTCTTCCAACGTTTGGAACGTCGCTCTTTCGACGTTTTTAATCTGTCGCAATTCCGGCGAAATGTGGTCCGACATTTTTATACTGTCTCTCTTCCGACGTTTCTAGGTTGTCGCAGTTCCGACATCTACAAGGCGTTGGTAGACCGACGGAGGGTTCAATTTAAAAAAAAAAAATTAAAACTTTAAAAGATGAGAAACGTTGTTTTGAATATATTATATGAAGTAAAACAGTCCATGAAGTCATTACATTTTCACATCTGAAGATTGGAACCCAAATATCCATCCAGAAAAGTGGAAGTCCCACCCCAGAAAGGCATCTATAAGAAAGTGAAATAGCAGTATGTAGAATAGTAAAGCAACAGATAGAGTACCGACGTCCATTGTTCCAAATACAAATTAAAGTACCCAAAACCCTGCAACAGAGAAAAACGCTAATCATGTGAGGAGTGTTATATGTCCAAAATATAAAAGACCATCAGACCATATCAATAAACCAGCAACATAGACCAGCATCGCTAGTTTTGAAGGCAGAGTGATAAACATTAATCATTTTTTTTTTCACAAGAGAAAAAGCGTTGTTTTGAATATATTATATGAAGTAAAATAGTCCATGAAGTCATTACATTTTCACATCTGAAGATTGGAACCCAAATATCCATCCAGAAAAGTGGAAGTCCCACCCCAGACGGTGATAGAAAAATACCCCATGTCACATACAGGGACTTGATATAAAACCCAATAACGGTCCACATGGAGATTATCGACAAATCTGAGAAAGCATCCAAATATGCCCGAGGCATCTATAAGAAAGTGAAATAGCAATATGTAGAATAGTAAAACAACAGATAGAGTACTGACGTCCATTGTTCCAAATACAAATTAAAGTACCCAAAATCCTTGAACAGAGAAAAAAGCTAATCATGTGAGTGTGATATGTCCAAAATATAAAAAGACCATCAGACCATATCAATAAACCAGCAACATAGACCAACATCGCTAGTTTTGAAGGCAGAGTGATAAACATTAATCATTTTTTTTTCACAAGAAAAAAAACGTTGTTTTGAATATATTATATGAAGTAAAACAGTCCATGAAGTCATTACATTTTCACATCTGAAGATTGGAACCCAAATATCCATCCAGAAAAGTGGAAGTCCCACCCCAAACAGTGATAGAAAAATACCCCATGTCACATACGGGGACTTGATATAAAACCCAATAACGGTCCACATGGAGATTATCGACAATCTGAGAAAGCATCCAAATATGCCCGAGGCATCTATAAGAAAGTGAAATAGCAGTATGTAGAATAGTAAAGCAACAGATAGAGTACCGACGTCCATTGTTCCAAATACAAATTAAAGTACTCAAAATCCTTGAACAGAGAAAAACGCTAATCATGTGAGGAGTGTGATATGTCCAAAATATAAAAAGACCATCAGACCATATCAATAAACCAGCAACATAGACCAGCATCGCTAGTTTTGAAGGCAGAATGATAAACATTAATCATTTTTTTTCAGAAGAGAAAAAATTCTATTTTGAATATATTATATGAAGTAAAACAGTCCATGAAGTCATTACATTTTCACATCTGAAGATTGGAACCCAAATATCCATCCAGAAAAGTGGAATTCCCACCCCAGACAATGATAGAAAAATACCCCATGTCACATACAGGGACATGATATAAAACCCAGTAACGGTCCACATGGAGATTATCGACAATCTGAGAAAGCATCCAAATATGCCCGAGGCATATATAAGAAAGTGAAATAGAAGTATGTAGAATAGTAAAGCAACAGATAGAGTACCGACGTCCATTGCTCTAAATACAAATTAAAGTACCCAAAATCCTTGAACAGAGAAAAACGCTAATCATGTGAGGAGTGTGATATGTCCAAAATATAAAAATACCATCAGACCATATCAATAAACCAGCAACATAGACCAGCATCGCTAGTTTTGAAGGCAGAGTGATAAACATTAATCGTTTTTTTTTTCACAAGAGAAAAAACGTTGTTTTGAATATATTATATGAAGTAAAACAGTCCATGAAATCATTACATTTTCACATCTAAAGATTGGAACCCAAATATACATCCAGAAAAGTGGAAGTCCCACCCCAGACAGTGATAGAAAAATACCCCATGTCACATACAGGGACTTGATATAAAACCCAGTAACGGTCCACATGGAGATTATCGACAATATGAGAAAGCATCCAAATATGCCCGAGGCATCTATAAGAAAGTGAAATAGCAGTATGTAGAATAGTAAAGCAACAGATAGAGTACGTATCGACGTCCATTGTTCCAAATACAAATTAAAGTACCCAAAATCCTTGAACAGAGAAAAACGCTAATCATGTGAGGAGTGTGATATGTCCAAAATATAAAAAAGACCATCAGACCATATCAATAAACCAGCAACATAGACCAACATCACTAGTTTTGAAGGCAGAGTGATAAACATTAATCATTTTTTTTTCACAAGAGAAAAAACGTTGTTTTGAATATATTATATGAAGAAAAGAAGTCCATGAAGTCATTACATTTTCACATCTGAAGATTGGAACCCAAATATCCATCCAGAAAAGTGGAAGTCCCACCCCAGACAATGGTAGAAAAATACCCCATGTCACATACAGGGACATGATATAAAATCCAGTAACGGTCCACATGGATATTATCGACAATCTGAGAAAGCATTCAAATATGCCCGAGGCATCTATAAGAAAGTGAAATAGTAGTATGTAGAACAACAGATCAAGAAAAACGTTAATCATGTGAGAATTCTAAGTAAAGTTAATCTATTAACATTGCGAATAATAATCTATTAACATTGCGAATAAAATTACACCGAAGTCAAAAACATTGCCTGGCCATACTCATGGCAAATTTGTCATCAAAAAATAAAAAAAATAAGAAGACTGCCCTCATACGGGGAAACCAGTCTTAAACGTTTAATTTACAGAATTCAAAAATATTACAAAGGTCCAGCACTATAAAATAAACTAAAAGCAGCCCAATTAAGTGGGCCTGCTAAGCAAGAAAAACAAATTAACCAAACTACTCCTCCAGTGGTTCCTCCACGATTCGGCACCATCCTTCGGAAGGTCCAAGATCGCTAGGTGCTACCTCCACATGCATGCCACAGCTCCCCTCCTGAAGGCCCGAATGCTGGCCGGATTTTTCCGAGCTCAGACCCGCCGGACGGGTGCATTCTTCCTCCGTTTGGGCCTCCTCGCGGAAGACCACAGTGACTAAAGCCGTGATTCTTGGGCGGTTGAGAGAGCAATTAAAGGAAAATTGCGCAGTGCGCGTCGTGGGAGAAGGTGAACTAGTGGTGGGGAAGCCAGGAGCAGGGGAATCCATACGGTGGCCAGATGCTACAAGCCGACCCCGCCCACTCCTAGTATTTGGATATCGACCTAAGTAATAATCACTGGACTGGCCGGAAGTCGACTCTGTTGAGGGGCTGGAGGGAGCGCGCCGGGGTTGACGTCTAGTGCTCCCCCTGTGGCAACACATCCTATGACGCACGTGAGGCATGGGTGCAATCTCAGGCGCAATGGGCACAAGAGGAGACGAAGAAGCAGAATTGAAATTAACAGAGGAAGACAGACAGAGACAAAACCGAGAGAAATGCAAATATGCAGCAACGTCTAGGCAGAAGTTCAGCTGGCCACTTCTCCTTATCGTCACAGTTAGCAGGCAGTGTAATCCAGCAACCGGCTTGTCTGAAAAACCATGGCTAAATGCCATTTTTTCGACCCGTCTGCAATGCAATCAAAGGACGCCCGTCATAATTAATCTCTGATCATTAATAATGAGAGCCGAAGGCCGAATCAAATTGGAGCGTGCGGAATCGCTAAGAGGAGTGGAGGTCCGATCTTGAACAGTGTTAAAAATTAATTAATGCAGATTTGATGTGAAAACTTAATTGAACAGCGTTAAATGTTAATGCAATTGATATGAAATCGCCATATCCATGTCCCATCACCTTAAACGCCATCGAATGCACCCGCAGCCGAGAGCAGGGCAAGTTTTTATTGAGGACACGTGGCAGAAATTGATTGGAGCGGATCTTTGTTTGGGCCGCTCGCGCAGTGGAAATCCAGACCCGTAAAATATTAGGGCGAATTTGATAAGAAATTCATGTCACAAAATTGGCCGACGTCAGCAGGCTATTTTGGAACGCGAATTTGGTTTGAATTATGGTTTATCGCCGTTTGAAGTCCGGCGAGCTCGACTTAAGAACAATTTTGTTTGATCCCATCTTATAAAATTTGTGTTGGTTTTCTTTGATAATACACATATTTATAATAAATCATGGGAATACCACACTAAAAATGTGGAAAAGTTATATAAATAATTATTGAGAACAATCATTTTTATGTAAAAATATCCAAGGCGAGGTCTGTGTAGAGAACCGGGGTCGTGAAAACTGTTCAAATATAAAAATCCCACTTAATAAAGAGACAAAATTGTTGTGCTTTCGGAACCTGACCCAAGGATTGGACATGAGTTAACAAACAAAAGGATAGCGGAACCAGACTTTCACCCATGGTCAAGCCCTGTACCAAAACCACGAGCGGAATCACAAAAGCGGGTTGCCCATATCGCACCGCTTTTGCGGAGTAGGCAGTATTTCCTATTCGCGAGCGATTCCATAGGGAATGCGACACGTGGTGAAGTTACCCCTGGAAAACCACCGTTTAACCCACGCCATCGCATGTTAAAGCCCGACGTTGGAAGCTGAGCGAAATTTCCAAGAGTCGTTGATTTGGAGAAGGGCCATCGGACGGTGGTCGCACGTTGAACTTGCCCAGAGGTTAACTAAGGTGTGCGGAGGATAGCCAGGTACGATACGAGTGTTTGATTGGTTATTGATATATATAGGTGGGGCCGAAGTATAATGAAATTGTTTAATTAAACGATTGGCGGATAATTAGCATAAGTCTGGAGCGTGATTGTTGTAAGGCTGGGTGGTGAAATATAGAGCTGAAAGTTCATTACAAGTTATTTATTTAAAAAGAAACGTGGAGTATAAATACAAAGTGTTGAAAGTTAAATATTGGTTATAAGGATTGGAGATAATATAAAGTCGGGAATATAAATTAAAGTCCAACCATTGTGGATAGTATTTATTTATCAAATTCTATGAATTTGATAAATAAACCCGAAGAAAGAAGAAGTCAATTAAGACTCAGGATGGAGGAAAAGAACGAGGTACACCAAGGGGAAATGATGACAAAGCGATTGTAGACACACCAGCTCTCCTTGGGGGTCCAATTTCAATTTTGTTGCGTCACACGATGATCTCTCTTCTCTGGCATTTACTTGTATTGAAGATCACTATTCTAGGAATAAGGAGTTATTTTCTCCAAAAATAACCCTAGCCAAACATTGACAATGCATCAAGGATATATTTCTATGCTTCATAAGCACATTTTTTCTACTTCTAAATCATGTCTTGGAAGTGGTTGTTTTGCTGGAAATTATTCACCAGTTGGTTTCATACCAAAGTCTTTTTCACATTTTCAGCATCCAACACATGAAAAAGATAATGGTTTAAAACAACATAAATATTTGAAATTTTGCAAGAATTGTCTGGCACACTTTGAATATGAATTTTGAAGTCAAGTACATGATGCTGTATAGAATCAAGTGTCATTTTGAATACCAAATGTTTCACAAGAAACTTCTCAACATGCTACCCTATAGTAAGGATTAAATGACAATATTGCATCAACTATTTCCATAATAAAAGTGCACCTTGGCCATAAGACTAAACAACTACAAATGTTGTAGATATAACAAGACCACACAATCAAATGTATTCCACAAGGCCAATACTGTATGAAAAATGAAAAGGAGTTTGCAACCAAAAATACCTTAGGCAACTAATTCAATTAGATACACCAAACCATCAACAAAAAGGAAAACCAACCTACTCAAAAGGCAAGCGTTTACCTCCTTTGACAAAATTTTGAGTTCCGAAACAAGGGCCTTTATTGTCTTGTCAATGACCCTAGTAATTTGAATGGGGTTTGCACCTGCTGCAACAACCTAAACAAAAAGGTTTCATTTCAAATTATTTTCCACAAATTTAAGATACAACCATTGTCAGTTTTGTATTTCCTAACAAGCTCATAAATTTTGACAAAAGAACCAAAATTTTTTAATACCCGATAGCAATTTTTTCACTCAAAAACTATCTTAGACTCAATAAGCCCAACCCAAAACTAAAAAACCAAACACCATAAGACCCTAAAAAAATGAATAGATGATCTTAATCCAGTACTATCGACAAAAAGTTACCTTACACCCTCACTTATTAAACCCTGTGTTGTTGAATTTTAACTTCAACTGCTGCAGCAGAAGGACGGATGCAGCAGCAACATTTTTTTTTGGAGGTTGCTTGCATGCCATCCAGAAATTTAATTCAGCATTTAAAATTCCCGCAAGTTTTTTTTGTAGACGGCCACAGCCATATTTCTGTACAGAATTGTATTTAAACACAACAGCCAGCATTAACGCAATTCACCAACCAGAAATTAAACAAACAGAAATTTACCCGACAGTTTTGTAAATTCAAAAGGAGGACACGTGGAGCATTAATATTGGATCGCACGAAATTGAAGGGAATCTGAAAACCTGAAAACCGGACCCGAATTTTTTATAGGGCACATTGGATTGATAATTCGAGTTAAAATCAGGCAGACGTCAGCATCCCATTTTGGAACGCGAATTTGGTTTGAAATTCAATCTATTCAGACTTTTGAAGTCCGACGGAAAGGGTTCTTTAATGTTTTGATAGTTTAATATATACATATGTTTTAAACATATGTTATATATATATCATATGCGAAATGAAAGGTGGGCCATAGAATTTAGTTTTAATTTATTTTTTTTAAAAGAGGGTTTATTATAATATGTTTTATATGTTACGACATATAAAAATAAAAAGGACAAAAAAGCTTGGTAGTTTTTTTTATAGACAGTACGTAAATTTTTTATTACACAACAGTGTGTAAAAAGTGAAAGACTGAGTGTAACTTTTTAAGTGTGTATGCACAACAGTGCGAAAGGGAAAAACAAAGCAGAGTGTTTTAGAGACAGAGTATGTTTGTTTTGAACAGACAGTGAGTTGGTTTTATGCACTGCGTTTTGTAGCAGTCATAATTTTGTAATCCCTCTCAGTGAGGAAGTAGTGTAATAGTTTTTATTTGAGTTATTGAAGGGAATAGAAGTTTGTTTTCAAAGTATTGAAACTCTGTCTCCTGTCAAAGAAATTTTTATTTTCTGTGTGTTAGAGGAAGGGAGATTTATTCTCCATTCATTGTTCTGGAATTTTTCAATATTCCAACATGTGCAAGAACAAAAGATGTTGTGGTTCCATCCCCAGCTAAATCATTTGTCTTTGCCGCAGCTTGCCTTACCAACTTGGCCCCAATATTTTCAATTGGGTCCTCTAATTCAACCAATAAAAAGGCCAAAACCATAGCATTGAGATACATTTCATTACACTGTCAATAAAAATAAAATTTGACTCAGCCATAACCCTTTCCTTTTATTGTTGTGAAAAGATTTATGCATTACTCTAATGTGGCTAGTCCATAGGCCAGGTAGACCACTGGGTTACAAATATGTTTCCTTTCACCTTTGAGTTTTCAAATTATGCCTACCAAATCTACGACATTTAAGAGGGGGAACTAATACAACGTTAAAAAGAAAACCAAAGCACACATCTAAAAATTACCTCCTTAGCTACTGTCACACCATCATTAACTATTTTTGGAGAACCATGCTTGCTCTCCAAGACAACATTTTTCCCTTCGCCCCAAGGGTGACTCCAACAAGATCAGCAAGTTTGTTCACACCGCCTGCAAGACAAATTGACAATGCTTTCATTAAGTGTGCAATTGAATGCCAAACCATATGCCAAAACAACCCTCCATGAAAAATTAAAATAACACATTAAAATCAAATATAAGTGGACAAGGAAAGATCCACCGCAGTGAAGTTTCACGTGCAGGTGACCTTCCTTTAAACATAATTTTTTCTCTGACCTGCAATTTTTTTGTCACCGAGCCATCCTTGTTGAAGTAAAACTCCTTTTCCATAGCTCTTGTATTAACTACCTTCTCTCTGTCGCGTAATCTCAGAGTCCCTCTTCTGCTTGAGCGATTAAAGGAAATGGGTGAAAAAACTGAAAGAGAAGACAATTGTCTGCCATAATTATCAAACATTGCATCCAACTTCTTCCCCTTTCCATTGTTACCCAATGAGGTAGATGTGGAAATTGTTGTCATACCGCCCAAAGCAGAGGCCATCTTCTCTTATGCTGAATATAGAATTACAAGATCTTCATATTAGTATGAACCTTAAAAAACATGACTCCCATTGCTAAAAACCACTTTTAAGTTGTAACAGGCAAAATAAACAACTATCACAACTTTTGGAAACTTCTGGAGCATTAAGAGAGAAACAACCAAAGAGAAATACAACCAAAATCCTCATTTTAATGAGACCGGACTATATATTTGCATTAAGATGATAGAAAGAAATCACGACTATATTAAGGCCAACACAAAACAATCTTTAACCAGTGTCTCTCGCGGCCTTCAGGTTGCCATGCTAGAGGTTGCATATTTTTAATTTAAATTCTTGACCTCTCGTGCCCATCTATGAATGCATCCAATGGGATATCTACATCAAATTCTCCTTTATATCCCCAAAAATAAATTCCCTACTACAAGAGCACCAGTATTGATGGATCACCCCACACCATCCCACCCACTAGAAACGGTGAAAAAGGAAACCCGAGAAAACTTCTGAAATATCTCAAGATGACTATATGGGTGGTTCTTATGAATCAACCAACCATACAGAACATGCTCATCAATCCAAACCATGAGTATTATGTGACAATATTCAAGCAGGCACTGAATCAGATTTCTGAAGCTATGTTAGAGAAACCCTAAACTCTCACTAAAAATAGGTGAAATGTGGCACCACTCAGAGATTGACATGTGCCAATTGGTACAAGTGGTAGACAATTGGCATGCTCAAACAACGAGGTGATGTAGGAATGACATGAGGGAGAAAATATCAGAAAAGCCCCAAATCTAGAGAACTAAAGCTCATCACCAACTTGAGATTGACAACTTTACATGATGTAACCTATGAAATCGTAAATGGAGAAATCATAGTAACAATAAAGTAACCTATGTAACAATAAATTCGGATTCATCCCGGGAGTGGTAATGGGAGAAATCATAGTGAACAACAGGAAACATGCATAGTTTCTTACAATCAAATAGATGAAAAAACACATACAAAAAACCTAGATAATAATCGTGCACAAGCTTAATATTGAATTATGAACTGTAAAGGAACTTACAAAATGTGACATTACGAACCTGGTCAAGCGCACAAGCAAAAATATCCTGGACATGACCCTGGTTGACAAGTTGTATTGCTCATGATGCAAGAGGATTTGTACTTGTACTGCCAAGTCAATCAAAATCCATCATTATCTATACAATAAATACAAGTAATTGATGTAGTATTTTTTACTCTAAGATGCATTCTTATGATAATGTTAGAACATATGTTGAAATGTCAAAACATACCTGAATAAGCTCCTCTTCGTTTCAAGAACAATTTATTGGAGTCGCATGAACTTGGAACAAGCCTCCCACGATCTGAAAGAGTAGCAACTAAGTCAACAGTGACTTTTTTGTTGCTACGCTGGATCAAGGGAGGTTTTCTCCAAGATTAAATTGCTCCAATAAATTATTCTCTACTAAACAGGGCCAACCACGTGAAGGTGGAAGCTCTTATGCCCCCCACCCCCCCCCCCCCCTCACATCACTCTCAATTCCCCAATACCCAATCTATATTTCATTTTTTACTTTCATGAGCATAAAAAAAAATATTAAATAACTAATAAAAAAACAATTCAACAAAAAGTACGCAAGGAAACATTGCAATTAATGCTTGACATAAAAATAGTATGATAAATGAGTTTTTTATATAACGCAAAAAAAATTCCAAGTATGGTAACATTTGTCTTATAATAATACAATATTTTACATTATCAAATTTTCTTTTTCTTCTTCCTATTTCTAAAGCTCCTAATTACATCATCAATATCATCGTGCTCTGCTCCTGTTCCGTGCCTTTCGACCCGCACTGCTGACCTAGTTGCGTATTCACGATGTCCGGGCTCATCCAATGACGGGGCATCGCCTACAAAAATAGATAATATTAAATTTTAATTGTCAGTTTTTAAATATCATTGAACTAGTTCAGTAATATTAATAAAAAAAATTGCAATGAGATTATTTACCTGGTGCACCAGTTGTCGCCGCTGACCTAGTTGTGTTGTCACGATGTCTGGTCTCATCCAGTGACGGGGCATCGCCTACAAAAACAGATAATATTAAATTTTAATTGTCAGTTTTTAAATATCATTGAACTAGTTCGGTAATATTAATAAAAAAAATTGCAATGAGATTATTTACCCGGTGCACCAGTTGTCGCCGTTGGGACTGTTGCCCTGTCTTCCTCTCTGGTGGTAAGATCCTCAAGGGAAACATTCTCTGTCATTTAAACAAAAAACGTTATAAGGACAACCATCAAGGTATAATTAGAAAAAATTATAAGTCGAAATTAATTACCGTCACGGCCCTCACTGATAGCAGCATTGTCGGCCTGGTCCCCACTACAATGATCAGGTTGCACGAGAGGATCATCTACATCTGGCTCTAAAACTGGGTTACTTGCCTCGTCGGTAGTGCTGCTCCCCTGATTTAAACAAAGTTGTTAGACATTAAATTTATGGACGAAAACAAAAATATTGAAAGGTTAATGTTTTACCTTATCAGGAATTCTAGATCTTGGGACCTGCCCCAAGCTACTGCGACGTTCAACTACAGCTTGATAGCCAAAACGGAAAGTGATATTTTTATCTTCCTCTGTAGTTTTTGTTCCGAAGTCATCACCCTACATTACATATGATTGTGTATTTTTAATCATATCTGATAGGATTACAAAAACGTTGGAAGGCGATACTATTAATTATAAGATGTTTAGCTACTTAATTACAATTCTTGCAGCTAATTTCAAGTAGCCACCCTGGCCGAGCTTGTGATGGCCCTTTTTCTCAATCCTAGCTTTGGTTTCCTTTGAGGTGTCAGGAAACCTAGCATCAAAAGATTGAAGTCATATATGACGTAGCACACTTTTATTTTAGACATAAAGAAAATTAAAGCTATTGAATTAAAGTTGTAATTTACCTTGCGGGTCCAGTTGGCATTTTTCCTTCTTTCTTTGCCCTTTTCTCTTTTCCGTCATGGATGAGTGCTCTCCACTCACTCTCTGAAACTGCGAGAGGATGCTCATATCTAGGGTTAAATTGAAATTGTTTCCTATAGGTGTCCCTGGTATATTTCAAATATTTGCCGGCTCCATGAGCCACTGCTTTTCTATCAAATGTGCTGACCCCAAAAAGGGCTTCTAGATAATCTAGAAGTTCTTTTTCCAGGTTGGAATTCTGGGAATTCCACCCTGTACGTATGTTTGGGCCAAAAATTACCAACGCATGGCTCTCCAGAATCCTGTAGAACTCATTGTTTCCTACACAGAATAAAACCAAAAAAAGAAGAAGATATTATCATTAATTTAAAAATAAAAATCATGATAAATATGTTTTAGATAAAGTACATGAAATAGTTAAAATATTAAAATTTACTTGGGAGTTGTACATGCTTTATAGGGACACCCTCATCATTCACCAACAACGTGCCATTAATGGTCCCTGTGGAGCTGACACGTGTAGCTCCAAGAAACGCAATAATGTAGTTGGCCATATCAGCCTCATCATTGCCAACACGTTCAGCGGTTGGCTGGGTGTCTGCTTGGGCAGGGTGTGTTTCTTGGCTGGCACCTAAAGGAGTAGAAGGTGTACGAGAGGGTTTTTGGGCAATCTCTTGCCCTTGTGTCCCACTACCACCAACACCGGATTCAGCAAGTGCCATAAAACGCTACATACAAAAGAAATTTTTGTTAGTTTAGTCAATGTAAAAATTAAAAATCAAACTATCACAATTCATCTCATGCAGAACAAAAAAATATCCTTTTGACTTTTTATTATTACCTGATATGTTTCTAGCTAGCTCATAAGTTTTTTTATCCTCTCTTCTGTTTCAGGTGTTTGAGGCACGTCTATCAAAGTATTAAATTCCGACCTTGCATCTCGTGCCTTTTTTTGCAACAAGAACACCGGAGATAGGGATGAAGAAAGCTCTTCCTCAAAGAGGGAATCATCAGGCGTACCATGGCTAGGTGTCTGCATATTTGAACAAAATTAATATTATTTCAATTATGTAAATAACTAAAATACCCGAAGATAGAGCAATGCTGGCACTTTACATGTTCTTCCGCTGGCCTCTTTCCACGATCATCCCGTCTCAGGGTTGTTCCTGCACTGCTCTGATCAGTCTGCCACATTGCAATAAAATTATAAATGTAAAAACTTGAAAACAATATCTAACTTGAAAACACAAAATGAAAACTGAAATAATTTCTAATAAGACACCTGAAGACAGAGTTAGAGTTTCAAATATGCCTTGCATTGAATTCAGTCCTGGAAACATGTCATTGCACATTAAGGCACCCAAACATTCAATCCACAAATTATATATTTAAGTAGGCTTCTCCTATTCTGGGAAAACACCATACCTATAATGCATTCACTTGCATGTATAAAGGGAAAGGAAAACATGTTTTCATACAACGGTAACAAAGGCATCTTGGGGAAAGGTATCTTCACTTTTATTTATGTTGTTCACCCACACCACTCTCGTGTTTTCACTAATCCTGTTTTGTCATTTTTGGATTCAAATTAAGTTAAGGCCTTAAGTATTTTTTGACCTTTCGTTGTAGTTTTTATAAGTGGCATGTATGGATTTTCCATTAATTCTGCACTTTTTCTCTTCATGCGCATGTTTCCCTGGAAATCAAATGCATGATTTAGTCCCATACATTTAACAAGTTGTTGGATCAACTCCATAGAAATATCATGTTTCCTATTCAATCAAAATTTATCTCAGTTAGGGTAGGTAGGAAGGTTTTCCCTTTGTATTAATAGGGCACTTCTAGCTTGCATTTTTATTATATCTTTCAAATTTAGTGTCGTTTCAATTAGGGCATGATTTTTTGCAACTTTCAAGGTGAGAATGAAAAAAGACAAATTTTTGTGATGGATGACTATATATGACTCCATGGCCAGAGGAAAAGGCACTAATCTACTTCTTCAAATATCTATAGTTCTCATTCACCTCATATGGAGATGGTCCCTGATTTTGAGCCAAATGTTGCAGCAAAAAGTTCCCCCCTCCATAATTTGATATTCAATGGAAATTTCTTAAATTGATGATGGGGCATGATTATGGAACATTGGCACATACATATGTAATGGAATTCCAAGATCATGATATATGTTTGCATATGTTTATGGAAATGTTCCACCAAGTCCCCTGGAGGTGGGAGCGAGGGGGCGAGGGAGCGCGGGAGCGGCCTATGCAAAAGCTCCCTACCAATTTTCAGGAAACCTGGGGGGACGTCAGGGTCATAAAAATTATAAAATTTAATATTTAAAATGTAACTATATTTTTGCAAGGAATGTATATACAGTCATCATACACTTGCATCATGAAAGATAAATCATAAATGATAAAATTAAAAATCGATGAATGATGAATCATATAATTGAAACAAATTTAAAAGTTAAAAGTTAAAACATACATCATACAATCATGCATGTAAGTTTGTAAGTTTGTAACTATATAATCATTAATGTAACTACTAACAATGTACAATGAAAATAAAGTTTAAGATATCATATGACATATTATATCAAGATTCAAAATAGAGTTTAAACTGAAGTTTACAACTCAAGTCTAAAACATAAAACTTAAAAGAAAATAAGTTATGTCTGAAACATAAAACATAAAACATAACATATGAATATCAAATGATATCATCATAATGATAAATGAGCATAAATGCTCAAGTTAATGCCCCACTAGTCTCTGCATCCAACTTCTACACGAATATATCAAGATCAACCATGTCACTATCGGAATCAGAATCACTTGGATTCTCAAATATGCTAAGTGGCACATCAACTTTTAACATGAAACCATAAACTAAAAGGGGCGGTGAGGGGACGTGAGGGGGTGTGAAGGTGGGTGTGAGGGGGCATGAAGGGGGGTGTGAGGGGGCGTGAGGGGGTGTGAAGGGCGGTGTGCGGGGGCATGAGAGGGCGTGAGGGAAACATCCCCTAGAAGTCCCCAAGACCTCGGAGCGCGAGGGGGCGAGAAATCTAGACCCCTAGGTGGGGGGGCGAGACCCCGTGTAACACTGGTTTATGGAGGTGGTGGAGCAAAAAAGAGCTCAAATAGAGCTGAAATGTTTCACATAAAAAGGATTGTGGGCTTGACTAATGGTTCCATTTAAAAAATGATATCTAGACAGAGAATAAGTGTAGCATGCAAACATGCATTGAAAATCCATCCGAGTTTGCATTGTATTACTTATGATGGATTCAAATTTGGGTTTCAAAATGCCAGGTTATGGCATGATTTTGTCGAGAAACCCTTAGTTGGATTCTCATGTTGGTTTAATTTATATTTTAAGTTTGTTTTGCAATCTTTTGGTGATAGTAACTCATGAACTAGGTTACCAATGTGTAACAATCATATTTCAAGAATAAATTTGTGATTTTTTTATATTATTATTATTATCTATTAGCTACAAGTATTGACACCTAATGCCTGGAATTTTGACATCTTGATAGCATGGATAATTTCGAAAATGTTTCTAGTAATGTTAACATAATAACTATCATTATGTGTCTTCACTTTTGTCACCATAATAGACCCGTGATATGGACTCATCACACAACTTCATATGCTATGTCCCAACAAGTTCAAACTAGTTGAACCTACCTCATAGTGTGGTTATTAAGGACAAGTTGCTTGGTATATAACTCGATAGCATAGACCGCGTTGCAGTTCTAAAAAGAATCCTCAAGTGTAAAAAAAACTTCACAATATGTTCTACTATAAAGCCTTTTGGGATACCCGAAATAATATATGTATCATTGATGACTTTTAAAGTATGACAAGATCCAGAGGGAAAGGAAATCAATGGAAGAGTGATCCACCAATGAGAACCTAGAATTTAGCATCAGATGAGTTAGAGTCTAGAAAATTGAAACCCTATAATTTTAATTAGTGATGAAGGACATCACATAGGTAATTATATTTTCATGTAGAATAATCTGTTAATTCAAATTTAAACTACATAATATGAAAGGCATACTATAAATTTTTCCACGTAAGTCCAAACAACCTATAAAAAGGGAAAACCTTCTTTTCCATGGGAAATAATTTACCTTTCCTTTTTCAAGACAATCTAAATCACAAAAAATATGAACTATACCGCACACATTCTTGGATAATGTGAAAGTGGAAAAGGAATACCCTACACAAGTGATGCACACATGTACATTTGAACACTAATATATTTTTGTAGTTGAAATGCAATGCTTGTTTTCATTTAAATGTAGGGTTTTTAAAGCAGGGAGAAATAATGGCCGCCAAATTAATAAGCGTTTCTTTGGGAAAAATTTAAATCTTGTATTGGGTGATGAAGATAATAGAGGGTATTGAATCTTGATTCTTGACATCTATAGAGAACCATACAGCCTAACACAATCCAATGGAATTGACCAAAAAAACCCAAATAGAGTCAACCCTACTATAGGAGGAAGGGCCTGTAGTAAGAACTTACCATTTTGCAAGAGCTGAGGGTGAATGCTATTCTGCAAGAGATGAGGGCGAACGCTGAGGACGAATGCTGAGGGAAAATGCTGTTCTGCAAGAGCTGAGGGCGAATGTAGGGCGAATGCTGTTCTGAAAGAGCTGAGGGTGAATCCAGGGCGAATGCTGTTCTGCAAGAGCTCAGGGCGAATGCTGAGGGTGAATGCTGTTCTGCAAGAGCTCAGGGTGAATGCTAAGGGCGAATGTTGTTCTGCAAGAGCTGAGGGCAAATGTTGAGGGTGAATGCTGTTCTGCAAGAGCGGAGGGCGAATGCGCGCGTGATATCAGACGTTAATGTAGCACACATGTACATTTGAACACTAATAGATTTTTGTAGTTGAAATGCAATGCTTGTTTTCATTTAAATGTAGGGTTTTTAAAGCAGGGAGAAATAATGGCTGCCAAATTAATAAGCGTTTATTTGGGAAAAATTTAAATCTTGTGTTGGGTGATGAAGATAATAGAGGGTATTGAATCTTGATTCTTGACATCTACAGAGAACCCTACAGCCTAACACAATCCAATGGAATTGACCAAAAAAACCCAAATAGAGTCAACCCTACTATAGGAGGAAGGGCCTGCAGTAAGAAGTAACCATTTTGCAAGAGCTGAGGGTGAATGCTGTTCTGCAAGAGCTGAGGGCGAACGCTGAGGGTGAATGCTGAGGGAAAATTTTGTTCTGCAAGAGCTGAGAGCGAATGCTGAGGGCAAATGTTGTTCTGCAAGAGCTGAGGGCGAATGCTGTTCTGCAAGAGCGGAGGGTGAATGCGCACGTCATATCAGACGTTAATGTAGCTATTGCGACGCATACGAAACAATAAAATCATTTTTATGTAGCGCGCATATAAGTTTCGAATTTTTATGTAGCGCGCATATAAGTTTCGTATTTTTATGTGGCGTGCATATAAGTGTTGTTATACCGATGGCGGAAAAAGCGTCGCTATTGCGACGGGTACTTAAACATCGCAATGGCGACACCTAGACATTGTGTCGCACTTGCGATGATTGGAGTCGTCTCAATAGCGACGCTTTGGGCCATAGTGTCGCAATTGCGATGTCTTCCTCCAAACGTCGCAATTGGGACACTTTTCTAAGTGTCGGTATTTCGACACTTTTCTATAAACGTCGGTATAGCGATGGTTTCGGGCGGGATGGAAAAAATTTGGGGAAATTTCCGACATTTGGTCAAAAGCATCGGAACCAAGTGTCGGAATTTGCACCAAATGTAGTAGTGTATTAACTCTGTCATTATCAAGTTCCTTGAAACCAACATACTATCTACATTTGGTTGTCCAAGAAAAATTATCGCAGATAATGCTGCTGCTTTCAAGTCTAAGAGAATGGTTGAATTCTACCATAAATACCATATCACCTTGGGTCATCCCACTGCCAACTATCCTCAAGGAAATGGATTAGCTGAATCCTCCAACAAAATTCTTGTCAATATTATCAAAAACCTGTTGGAACAGAATAAAAAATCATGGCATATTAAGCTTATTCATGCTTTATGGAATGATATATTAACCACCAAAAAGTCAATAAATATGTCCCCTTATCAGCTGGTTTATGGCATGGATGCAATCTTCCCAACCTCTCTAAGAGTTCTAGTGATGACACTCCCTCAAGAAGTACAAACTGAAGAGAATGATATGCAGAGAAGGATAAATCAGACCATTCATTTATAACAGTCAAGAAAGGAAGTGTACAAGAGAACACAAACAGTCCAAGAGAGTATCAAGAAATTATTTGACAAAAGGACTAAAGAAAATGATTTCCAAGTTGGAAATATAGTTCTAAAGTGGGATTCTAGAAGGGAAGAAAAGGGAAAACATGGAAAAGTTGAGGATCTGTGGAAAGGGCCCTACATTATTCATTCTATCAGGGGTCATAATGTATTCCTTCTGCAAGAGCTGAATGGAGAAGATTTATTTGGAGGTCTTGTCAATGGCAGGATGCTCAAGAACTACTTCTATCAAGAGTCTTGAATTCAAATTTTTTATTCATTGTACATAACCTAATTGAAAAGA
Source organism: Pinus albicaulis (assembly GCA_034641835.2). Taxonomy (NCBI): domain Eukaryota; kingdom Viridiplantae; phylum Streptophyta; class Pinopsida; order Pinales; family Pinaceae; genus Pinus; species Pinus albicaulis. Next base: position 1,046,401,586 of record CM076581.1, read on the forward strand.
AATCACGAAAAATACAAAAAGAATAAAAAAGGAGAAGGAAAAGAGGGCAGATTCAAAAAAGGTACAGCCCCATACCCAAAAAAGTTAATTTTCTGAAAGTGAGCAAATCTAAGTGCCACTACTGATTAAAAAATGATATATTGTTCAGTCATCTAGCCTAATCATGGTTGAACATACTTTAAATTTATGTTGATAAGTTAGTAGAAGCACAGGTTGATAAGATTTTTTTTTCAAACTTGACTTATCAGTAGAATATATTAGGATAGAAGGGAAATGGTTCTAACAAGCTCAAAATCTGAACCAAGAAAAGGAAAAAGATAGCTCTAAATAGATCAAAAACAGAGCTGGAAAAATAATAGAAGGATGTTTATAATTTTTAGACCTTAAGCCTTCACAATTTTGTTTTATTTTTCTGCAAATAAAGTCTATGTGTAGCTTGTACATACAACCATAGACACCATAGAAAATTAGACAGCCTAATCCTGATTTGACTGTGTTTAAATTTCCTTTTTTAGAAATAGAGAATAAAATCTGTCAAACAACTTAATCTTGACAAATAGTAGCTTAGGTAGAAAAATAAAGAGTTCAAAAGTTTAATCTGGACTCTTGGAAGAAATAAGGATAGGATTACGTAGTTTATTTCTGTTTAAAAAAAATAATTCAAAGAGTTTGCTAGTCCAAATGCACGCAAAGAAGAGAAAATGCTAGGACAAGTAGGATTGGGTAGGAAGAGATGTTATTTGAAGAAATTACATGTTGCAGATTGATAAAATTTGTCATTTTCAAAGAAATATTAGCAAGAAAAGAAGAAATCTGCCCAATGGATGAGGCACTGGTCTACTAAAAGCCAGATATTTATAAACTGAGGTTCTAGACACCTAAAAGGACAGTTGTCCTCCCCAAATGGAGCCATTGTTAGTCATCCATAATTTTGATGATATACAAAGATGACTAAATTACCAATCCTAGATTTCTAGAAATAATATTTCAAAGAAGCATTATGAGTTCTAGAAATCTCACTACCTTCATCATCCTAAGTCTATCAGTTCACCAAAATCTTCATCTATGCCTTCTAAAAGATCATCCTGTTGTTTCAAAAGGAAGCTTGTTTCAAGCTATTTTCACCATTTTTCCTCCATTTCATTCCCCCATTTTATCACTCCTGCCCCTATTTTCTATCAGTCCCTTTTCCCTCTAAAAATTCCTTTTTCCTCTCCATTGTCCTCCATTTTCCCTAAAAAACCCTTTTTAAATCATTAAAAAAACCCTTATAATGGTTTAAAAACCTCTCTTTTACCTATCGGAAGCCTCCAAAAGGTTCAAAAAACCCTCTTTTGGCCTTTTTTCCGACCATTTCTAAAAAGTGGGCCTTAAGCCCCTACGGGCTTAACCCTCTGCCCTTTTTCTGCATATGACCCGAGGGCCCGACCATGGGCTAATTCTTAACCCTCAACCCCTTTTGTCTTAACACCCAGTCATATCTATCACCCACCAGACCGTGCCCCAGTGCCTTTCCTTAAGCCTCTCCTTCCTTTTTCTTTTTCCCTGCTCTATTGTTTTAGCGGGGCATTCTCGACCATGGATCTTCAAGATACATTGGCCCTCATTTAACCCCGCCGATCAACCCAGCCCGTTCAACAAAAAAACAGCTGACGCTAGCATTATGGCACACCTCCCACTACTCTGTCGCCCGTACAATCCCCGTCTAACACCTGGCCTCCACCATCCCCCTTCCACCGCGCACCTTTCCCCCACTACACTACTCCTCCACCATTGATTTGGCCTCCCTAGATCCAACGGTTCACATCGTAAATTGTGTTCAATCCCTCGCCGAGGTTTAACGCACAAAATCAACGTGAAATTGGTGGTTTTTCGGGGGATACGTGTCAGCTTCCTATGCGTATCGCGTTCCCCTGGTGAAAAACCACAAACCGCCCATCCCTTGCGCGAATACCGCCCGGTTTTTCTATAAAACCGATTTTTTAATTTTTCGCGCCATAATCCCTTTTCAACCCTGTTTTCCCAGTTTTTCACTATGGAACCTCTTCCCTGTGAAATCCTTCCTCTGCACACTATCCGCCACCTCTGCAATCGCTCTCAAACCCATCTCAATACTCTGAAATGCAATTTAGCCAAATAACGCAGGTTTTTGAATTAGTTTTTTTCTTTTGATTGTTGCAGATTTAATGGCGGTGATGCCCACAGAGGCATTACAATGATCGGAATATCCTCTGGATGACAATCCATAAGGAAAAAGCTACATTAAAGAGCCAAAGGGGTTGTATAAAGGTTCAAACCCTCGATGGGTTATGAAAACCTCCAACACATAAAGAAACCCCTGCGCACAAACAAGAACACACAGTCAAGCAAAATGATTGGAAGAAAAGCAGCAAAGAGATGATGAAGACCAAAAGGATAAAAGGCTTAAAACAAAGAGAAAGGATTAAAAGAACAAATTTCGAATACTAAAGGTTAAAACATCAGTTAAGATGTGAAGAAACAAAAGACCAATGACTTAATCATAATAAATAGATGAAGAGGCAGAAATCAGTCCTTTAAGTCAAATGATTAGAAAGCAAAGGGTCGAAGGATAAAGATTAAGAGATAAAGCAGTTGTGTACAAGTAGAAATAGTTAAAGATAGCAAAGAAGATTAATTAAAAGACATATCAAGGCTAAAGGGGTTTATTGGTTAAATCAAGGAAAATTAAACCAAAGATATCCTCGAAAACATCAAACAGAGGCAGTTATTCATCTGAAAAATCTAATTGCCACCTGTGGCCTACTTTTTGTCCCAAAGGGAAAATTGGCAGTTATTGCATAGACAGAAGATATTTTAAGCTGTCAAGATACTTAATGTAAAGATAAAGATATGACTCAAAGTCAAACTTTTCACCTATTTTATCCTTAGAAGGTTAAGACAAATCTATTAAACAGAGAAGTAGTTGCACACATGTTCCTACCTTATGCCTTGCATGGTTTTCAAGGTCAGGGATGCATTTACTCTGTAATTAATAACACTGGGACCCTAGATCAATTCCACCTCCTCATTTACAACTTAAATACTACATTGGAACTCATTGTAGGGTGGGCATTCTATAACTCTTTGAAGTAATACATAGTTCTGTCGAAGTTGAAAGAAATTTGATGTTCTGGAACCTGTGGATGTTTTGACCTGTTTGTTGATAGAGAAAGCTCTGTCATTGGATCCTTGAGCTTGGTTGTTGGTGAAGTATTCTAATCTGTTGATTTTTTTCCTATTTTCCATTATGTTTTCATCATTTCTTGCTTGCAGTAGAGTAAAAAGCTTAGGCTAATAAATGTCTCCTAGAAGCACCTTAGGCCTGTTTACTCTTCACTGCCTTTATGTTTTCATCTACCGAAGGTTTTATTGAGTAGTTTCACTTCTTTTCAACCCTTAAGCTTGTTTATTTCATAAATAGTTCAAACAGTTGGTCTCAAGAATGATTTATGGTTTTCCCTGCTTACTTGCTGCCACTTAAAAAGTGTTTCTGAAGTCTCCCTTCAAAATACCATTGTCCAAAGTCTGCCAAAGAGGTCTGTTTTGATCATACCCTTTGTACTTGATCAAATAATTGTTTTGAAGGTGTTTATAGCTGTAATCAAATATTTCTAGGAGTTACCTCTTATATGAATGCGGTTATTTGTGAATCTTGAATGTTTTATTATTCTTGAAAGTGAAATCTTTGGATGAAATAGAGCATTCCTTGACTCCTAGATTTCATTTGAAAAGTTTGTCTTGCAATTGTTATTTTCTAAAGTGTGATTTGTAGAATTCATGGTTAGCCCTGTCTATGGAATACTTCTTCATGTTCAGATAATGTTTTAAGTCCCTTTGTTGAGAATTACATATAATTAAGGATTCTTAATTGCCCTTAGTTCTACTTTTCATTCTAAACCTTTAATGTCCATTTCATTTCACTTGAAAAGCTTTGTAGATATAATAGCCAAGTTAGATTTTCCCTTTGATACCCCTGATTCATCTACAAAATTCTACTTGACTCCATTTCCCAATGACTTAGAGATTTCCCTTTTCTATCTATGCTACTTAGATCATCATGTCCCATCAAACAACCAAACAAACTCATGCTTAATAACTAGCCTAAAATCAACCTTTTACAAGCAAACAAGTCATATCTTTGCAAACAATTGAGAGATCCCTCTCTAAGACTAGGAGGGCTAGATCCTAGAGCTCTAAAGACTGGTTTATATGTTTCCTTGTCATTTGGTTTACCAATAAGCCGAATCATAGGACCCCAACATAGTACACTGTGTACATACTGTCTATAGGTGTATTGAGTATGTTTGCAGTTCATTTTTTAGAGTTTCCCATGGTTTATGTTGATCCTTATTTACTTTGGTTTGTAGATTTCAACCTCTCTTGAACCATATTATGCCGATGGTGTTATCCATAGTACTCAGAACCTATTCTCCGCAGCATGGCCATATTTGCTCCAAATGGTGAGCTAGTGAGTATGCAAGGTATTTTCATTGGCCACTCTACCAATAACATTGGTGAGTATAGCACAGTGGATGAGCTTCTATCTGATGCTATTTCACATTGTATGTGCCGTATAATCATTAGGGTTGACTCACAACTCACAGTACTACAATTCGTGAATATCTATTCTGTGAGAAATCCCACCATCCTTCGCATGGTTTTGAGAGTGCGTCTTTTGGAAAGGAATTTTGATTTCATACATATATGAACGTATTTATAGAAATATAAGGACTTTAGGATATTCCCTAGCTAATTTTGTTTTAGATAGACATTTGCAACGAATGTAAGTAACTCTCAATTCACATCACATTATATTGAAAGCATAAGAGGAACTAGGAAACACTTAATATATATATATATATATATATATATATATATATATATATATATATATATATATATATATGATAAGTTTGGTTTTATAAAATATGTACCCCAAGACACATATGTCTACATCATCCATACAAAAAACTACATGCAAATATCTAAGTAGACAATCAGTGGTGCTCATGATAAAACAACAATGCACGAGCTATCCTGTGCAGTAATCAACCAATACAACCAGGCACCCTGATGGTATGTCGCTGAAGTTGCAATGGAAGTTGATCGACTATGGTATCATCAATCTCGTGGGTCAATCCCTACATGTGGTGCTCCACCTCTGATAGGACCTCCGCTACCTCAAGATCTCATAGTGCATCTTGTCCTACTATAGTGACTTGTACTGGTGATCTGAATATGGACAAACTAGTTTTGTTGTGCTAGGTTCATCATCAGTATAAAATAAAAGTGTTTTTAAGGATTGTCTCAATTAGCTAGTTTATTAGAGGGTTTATGTGTCAAATTTTTGTGTCTTTTATGAGAAATTCATGAGGTAATTTAGTTTTAAAAACACATATAAAACAAGTAAATTGTAGAGAAATAATACACAACACACACATTACACAAAGTTGATAAAGGAGTTCACCCCACTTGGGCTACGTCTCCTTGGACATGATTAAGTGGCTTGACCCTCTTTGGATTAATGGTCAATTCTCTTATTACATGCACCTAGAGTGCTCCAATGGATTCAAAAGATCCAAAAACCCCTAATTATCCTCTTATGGCTTTCAAAATGGTTTTTAAGTGAAGCATACACGACCTCCTCTCTTGGTGGCCCTAAGAATATTTAATCTTCAAAATGGAAAAATCACTTACAGAAGTGCTCCTCTGCCTCTAAACCCTGCACCAAAATCTCAGAGCATCAAAATCTTCTAGGATAGAATCTTTTTGAGCCTAATTTGATCGAATATTTCTCCAGTTATGGTTTCCTCTAGTTTGGCCTAGGAAACCCCTTCAAAAATGGAGTAACTCCAGTTAACTCCAACAAAAATGGAGGTCGCGCCGAATTTGGCGGACTCCGCGAACTTAACTGCAGAGATAAGATTGCATTAATCTGGATATTAGTAGTTAAAGGGTGGTTTAGGCGCTAATTGCTCTCTTAATACAAATCCACATTAACGTTGGATAAGCGCATTTAAACCTTGATTGAGGTTAAATAAGTGGGTTTAAATGTTTTAATTCCACACTTAGTTTTGGCCAACACCATGGTAATCGGTGGTGGTCCCATGGACTAGGGCTGGCCTCGGGGCTAGCCCTCTTTTTACCCTCGTTGAAACTTGGTTTAAATCAAATGTATGTCGGCGCATATGATGGTTAAGACTGTCAGTAGTGGTGCAATGTTACTGTTCGTGTGTTAAGTGGGGGAGGTCACGGGTTCGAGCCCCAACCTCTGCCCGTCCTCCAAATTATAATTTTTCACCAATATATATGCAATTTCGACCTTGACATAGCCATAATTTAGCCTTTGGGAGGGGGCACGTAGCGGCCCCTAGCTGCACCACGTGTCCTCATCCCATTGGTTCCCTAAAAACCAACCAAACTTTGCCACGTAGCCAGAAATGCGGGCCAACCACAATTTTACAAGTGTTAGCACACCATTGGCTGGAGGAAAACCAAAAATTTGACCCCTTTGACCCTGTTTGACAATTTTTTTTAAATTCACCTGTTTGGCAAAGCGGACAACAGGCTCTAAATTTCTCATACGGAGTCGGTTTTTGATGAAACGAAGTGCGCCTGATTCAAGGCGACGAGACCTATACAGTGATTCAGGTTTTGATGATTCTGAACACTTTCATTTTTTATAAAAAAAAATCCCACCAATTCATTTTTTGATTAATTGGTTCCACTGCCTCCTCCTCTGGTTGTCTCTCTATACGAAAAATATATGTAGCATATATTGGTCAAACAAGTCCAATATTTGCATCAAAGCATCAAATAGTTTAGTCCCAGAAACATGAAAAGACACAAAAAATTGTAAAACTTTTCAAAAAAATTAATGGTCAAAGTATATTACCTAAAGCATCCCATTACTCGCCCTTAGGAAACACAAGCTTGGGATCATCATGGAAATCCATCCCTTCATAAGGATATTCATCGATCATGATGAACTGTCTATGCAACCATCCAAAGAAGTCTGGTGAAAATTTGATCGTTGGTGGACCTGCATGTATGGCCATGTGGTCTATCCACCTCCTCATCTGTGGGACCCTCAGATCGAAAGGCTCAAGTACAATCTGTTGAGGTTGTAGTAATGGTACCTTATCTAAGGAAAAATAGACCAAGATGGCACCACAACCAAAGTTCTTCAACTTCCCCTCCTTTGATTTAGTAAGTTATTCCTTCAAGTTGACCAAGACACCCTCGCTCCAACTGAATATTGTTGGCGCTAGACACTCTACCCCATACTATATGTATGATATTATTTCCACGTGTAATGTCAAGTTGAATGCTAATATTTCTATGAGGAACAACATCATTTTCAAAGGTAACTAGGTCACATCCTTTATGTTAATATTCCCATCCCTCGTATGAATGGCTCGAGGTCTACAATAGGTAACAATATAGTCTTTCACTGTCTCAACACCAATTCTTCAACCTAGAAGAGATATGGTGGCACTTTGCTTTGACAATCATATCAGAATGTAAATTTCATCTACCTGTATCTTGCGTACATTCTCCCCAAACCTGAACACTTGTTTTAGAACATCGCATGAACGCACAAGGTATTTCAACACCTCCATTTTTTTCCTCATGACGAGAAGCCAGAAGAATTTTAACAATCTGAAACTTTTTAAGCACTCGGATGGTATAAAGTTCATTAGCTACATTTAAATATTGTGCTTCATGTTCTATTTCTCTCCAAATCAATTCCATTTCGTGATAATGGGTACCTAAAAAATAAACAAAGGACTCATTAGAATCTTTCACATGCAAAAAAACTAACAAAATTTGATGCAAAACTGAGAACAAACTTGGACAGATGCGCCCAACGCACCCCACAAGGCCAAGACAGAGAATTTCACATCTATCTGTGGTGTTCCTATGCCTAGGTTCAATTCCATTTCTGACACAAATGAGGTGCATTGGTCCCAAGGCATTTTTTATGAACCCCAGGGGCCTCAAAAACTTGAAATTTTTTCATGAAATCACAAAAATGAACTATGGAAAGATAGAGAAAGGTTTTAGCTCCTACCTGGATCCATAGTCACTTGAAATGGTTCCCTGGATTAGTTGTAATCATATGTAGAATACCAAGGGAAAAATGGCTCCAAATATTCTTTGTTGAAGGTAATGTGTGAAATGGTAAAAATGAAAAGTAATTTTGAATATTTATGGTCATTTTCTCGTTATTTTATTCATTTTTAGTATTTTGACCTAGATATTCTCCCTTTTTACTATGAAACAGTTATGGTTAATCCTTCTTGTGGTGTTTGAGCAGGTTGAAAACTATTAGCATGTGTTTATTATTTTTAACATATTACTTTGACCAAGGAGTACACTTTTATCCTTTTTTCGGACTCTATAAACCAACGAAAAAGGAACCCCTTGGAGTCATCTTTCAGCTCTTTTTAGAATCCCAAAATTGAAAATATTTCCAAGAACTTGGCTTTTCGAGCTCGTACAAGTAAATGAAAATACCTATACTCGCTATAAGTTTAACCTTTTTCTAGATTGAGATAGACTAAATAGGAAAAATGAATACCTTAGTCGAACATGGCTAAGAGGTTATCTTTATTATTGTTTTCTACCTTTTCGTACTTAAGAGACTATCTATGAAAAGGGACATGTGGATTTTTATTTTTTGACTCTTTTTCAAACTCTCTAAATATGAAAAATATGTTGAGTTTTACCTTCGTTGGATTCGTTAAAACATTAAACTATGATGGACTTATCAAACATGACAAGGTCAAAACATTCCTTCTCAGGGTTCATTAAAAATACTCGGAGGGATTCATCTGAAGGATGAAACTAAAAATCAAGCATATGTTATCGTTCTCAATCTTGTTAAAAAATAAAGAGGTACTGACCAATATGGTTGGGGAAATTGGGAAAATAGGTAATTCCATTTTACTAATGGCAGCGAGTCACTCTTGAACGCGACACTTTTCCACTTAATTTTGTGGCCATTGGGTTTGGTAATCTGCTTGTCTATTGGTTATCATACCATGTTTTCAGAGCCTCCATTACTTTTTTGGGTCAATGTTGACAACTCCATTCAGTGTCACTTGTGTTCAAGAGAAGTCATTCAGTTGATCTCTGCTACAATACTCTTAAGCCTTCATTTCATGTCTGCATTTCCTAATCCAGTTCCATATCAACTTCATTCTAATCAATCTGTCTCAATCATGATGCATTTTTTGTGTCATTGATGGGGGATACATCAAGGCCCTTCTGCAACGGCTCGCTTCCTGTCGACATCAGCACATCATCTAGGAATTTGAATTAGAAACACCCCTTTCTTCCTCGCTCTTTCTGATAGGTTTACATCAACGGCCTAAGATTTTATGTGGTTTTTGACATCATCTCATTTACTCACACCATAAAAATTGTACCATAGTACCTTGATATCCATTTACATCATCAGTGGTTTCTCTCACGTTTTTAAATGACTTACATCATTGGTCAGTAATCAGATGTTGTCTACCATGTTCGACTCGAACTAATTGATTCACATGGATAGAATCGTACATCAGTTGGTCGTGTGAACAATATTAAAGACCCTAGATCTAGTTTCATCTATTTGGTTTGCAATTTTAGGAGTTATACAAAGATAAAAATTTATTATGGACGCGATCATATAAACAATCGTCTAGTCATCAGTCCATTAGTTGCATCTATGGATGCATATTTTGATCATTGTACATATTATGTTAGCTTATGAGCTAACTATGGGTATGCCCCCCTCAGAAACAAGATGTCATGATAAATTTATTGTAACAGATGAAGCTTGACAATTGTCCTAGATCCCTACTTGTCACAAGATAAAGCACTGCATTCATCAGTCACCATCTATGATTTTGCGTTTTAGGGAAGATTATGTTATAGGCCATTTTGTCACATTTGATCAAGTGAGAGCCTTAATGGGATCAATCAACATGTTACTCCCCTTTTCATCATCTTGCACAAATCCCTAAGTATGTACCTTTCATCCCTCAGAATTTCAACCCTAAACTTCCCTATCTATGCTAGTTTTAAGACCAACGCTCTTTGTAAGCTTACTAGGGTCCTGTTAGTGTCAGTCTTTGCAGCCTTCCTCCAGTGATCAAAAATTCTCTTACAAAGTGATTTTAAGGTGTCAAGGTCAAATTTTGTCATTTCAGTGAGTCTTCAAGCAAAATTTGGTTACTAGGTATTAGGTCTAGGGTTTGCTAACACTCCTTTCAAAGTTGTCCAAATGTCGGTCCATGTCACCATTCAGATGAGTGTACCATAATTTAGAGGTTTTCATCATCATGCCAGATTCCAAAGGGTCATTTTACACCTTGTTCATGCTTCAGTTGTGCCTAGGTAAGATTCATTTCCCTCTCCTAGGGTTTTGAAGGTAATTTCTCTTGGATAGTCAAATCATTAGAAAAAATTGTATCCTGATGTTCATACACCTTCCCCTATCCTTAATGTACCTTATTAAACACTTCCCATCACTGATATCCCTCAAATTCCTCATTTTTGCACAAACCCTAGTTTCTTGCTACAACTTGGCAATTTTCTAGGCTAGGCTTGTGTTTTTCTCTTTTGGGCCCCTTCCCCTCACTTAATATTTGAAATTCCACTTTCCCCTGCTTCCTAACATCCCTCCCTACTTCCAAAAATTTTATCAAGAATTTATAAGCCCCTTATCCCCTTCATTTCACTTCATTTCGACAAATCCCTTGTTCCACACATCGGGATAGGTTTTACTCCAATGATGTTTTTGCGAAATAAAAGATGAATTTGGGAAAAATGAGAGAGGTTTTTGTCCAAAATAGGCCAAGGAAGAAAAAAATCCTTCACTTTTTACACAGGTGTCATGGTGTTATAGAAATTTCAAAAATACAGTTGCCTCAGGAGAATTGATGCACCTCTGAAGTGACCTTGTGAAAATCACGCTTTCTCCTAGCTTGGTTGGCCAAATGACTTTCTTGATGAGTCAAATGATAAATATAGACAAATATATTTCCAATGAGCTATCATGAGCTCAATTTGGAGTTGAGGAAGACCTTCAAACATTTACTGCAACAGCACTCTGCCTTGAGGCAGCCTCATTTTTCACATTTTGACCAGTTTTGGGAGATTTGATTTTTGACAGGGAAAATGAACTCAAAATTGACAAATTCGAGTTTGGTTGGAAATTATAATCAATACGATTTAAAATACGCTATCCTGCACCCAATTTTGACACTGGGAAGGTCTCCAAAAGTCTCCTGCAAAAATGCGCGACGCATTGGGTAAGAGGCGCGACACATTGGGTTTGTGGCGCGGCGCATCGAGCTGCAAGCCATTTTCACCACAAATTCATTCAAATTTTCAATTTTATTGGTTTCCTCCAGTCCAAAGTAAGTCAAAAACTCTTAAAATTCTAATGAAAGTGTGTCTTAAGATGTTTATGATGATTTAGTAAAAAAATTCAAACCCTACTTCCTTGCAATTGTTGCTCAAGACATGATTTCTTAGGGTTTGTAAATTTGATTTTGTGGCCATCATTCCCTCACCTTTTTTCTCCCTCAATTATTTTATAGTTTCATTAACCCATTTTACTATCCCCTTAATCCCACTCCCCTCATACATTTTCCCCTTAATCCCCTTCTCCACATATAATTTCCCAAACCCTACACACCCTAAACCCTACTCACATCCCTAAACTCTGTTCACACATAAATTTTTACACTCTCTTCCATAAAATCTACCCATTTTATTCCTCCACCATATTTTCACATTTTTATCCACAAAACCATCCATGTACAACCACATTTTTCAAAACTAAAGGAAAAAAATGGAAAGAGACAATGATCATGGGTATGAGCAAGAGATTGAACATGACCGGGAATATTGGCTTGAGAGAACAAACTTGAACTTGGGAAAGGATGCTGGAGAATGTAAAAAATGAGAAAAATATGTTTAGGAACATGGCATACCACTACTTGGCGAGAAACAAGGTGTGCAAAGAAAGAATCAGGATATTGAAGGCCAAGTTGAAGAAGGCATCAAGGAGGCAAAAAGTGCAAGATAAAATTCAGATCTTGGCTGAGGCTTCCTTGGCCCAACACAGCACTTAATGGAGGAGAATCAGCCCAAATTTCAAAAAATTTGGGACACTTTTTGCAATTTTGAAAAATTTGGGCAAAAACACAGGTTTTTCTGCCTAATGCGTCGCGCCACCTGGCACTCGCTTTTGATAGGGGACTCCTTTTGATGCAAACTCAACATTTTTGGATTTTTCATGGAAAAATATGCATTCCCACAAATTTCCAAGAAATTTTGACAGGTTTTGAGCTTCCAAAAAGGTCAAAAACACCTCAAAAATGACCTTTCCGCCCCTTTTTTGACACACAGGAAGCAGTCTTGGGAGAACTCAGTTTCGGAGGGGAAAATGGAAGCCAAATTCAAAAGTTACAATTGTGTTGGAACGTAGACAGGAATACCTTTCCAACAAGCCCACTTGGAGAAACTTTGGACACCGGGAAGGCCTCCCAAATCAACTGCGAACAGGCGCAATGCATAGGGAAATCAGGGGCGGCGCATTGGAGGATTTTGCTCATTTTTGGTCAAAAACTCTGTTTTTAGCCTAGTTTTTTCACAGTTTGACTTTTTTCCTTCTATTTGTCAAACTTGTGATGTAATTAAATATAACATGATGGATTTTGATGTAATTTTTCTAAATTTTTACTCATAGAGGTAGATTCATCCATCAAAGGGTAATTTGCAACTGAATGAATTAGTTTCCTAGTTTTTAGAGGCAAGCTGTTCCACTGCCTACTTTTCAGTTCTCAGTTTAGGTTTTGTTGGAATAGCTACTAAACTCATGAGCTCAACCCCTAGAGGTTGGGATGAGTTATTTTTTTCCTATATCTTATCTTTTCTCAGTCATTAGCTAGGTTGGAATTTCGGGAATGCTTTGAGCATCATTGTACATTCATCTCTGCAGTTTGGCAAAGGAATAGACTAGGGTTTGTGTTGGGGTTCCCATGTTTTGGCCAGATTGGCAAGACCAAAAGATGATACAACATCAAAACCACTTTCAGACCTCAGGATCTAGCCCTCCTGGGTCCAGTGAGGGATCTCTCTATGTGAGCAAAGGTTTTATGTCTATGAAGCTCAAAGTTTAAGATGTTAGGCTAGTTATAAGGTTCGGGGTTTGTTTGATTTTTTTGTTTTGGTTACTGGTTATCAGGAAAGAAGGATTCAGTGTAAGACCAGGGTGAGAAAAGAGAGATAAGGCAGAGGTGAAATATTCCAGGAAATATTCAGAACCATTGGGCAATGGAGTCAAGAAAAGATTTGCTTGCTACTCAATAGGCAGGCTTTCAATTGGGCTAGTCATCTGAACCTTAGGATCTTCAAGATGATTATGTAATATGGAAAGTAGGAAGGAGGAGATAACACATATTCAGAGCACAGAGTTACAGATCAGCTGGTCGCACAAGGATCCTAGTGGACAGGGCTAACTCTAATCCCTAGTGTTCCCAAATCTTCCAACTAAATCTATAACAAGAAACATCTAAGAACTGAATTCGTTTAATTCATACATCAGAGAGCAGGAAATAACATTCACTACACTGGTTAAACCAACTGAAATTATTTCTCAGATAATACATTCAGAAGAGAAACATAAATGGCAAGGAGAGCAGGAACATAGGGTACCTAACAAGGGTAAATCCTATGCCAATTTTCTGATGCAAGCCAGTAGAAACGAAATGAAATGAATGTAAACACAAAGACAAGAAAACATGACCGTTGCTTCAGATCAGGATCCAAAGAAATGTGCTTGTCATATTAAATAAAAATACCAATCGAGTACACCATTGCAAATAGTTGAATACTCAGTCTGAAAACATCTCCTTCAACCTATCATACAATCTTTACACAGAGACTGTGTCTCAAAAGAAACTACTTGCAGTTCTCTGATAACTGATCAACAACCATTACAATGAGTTCTTCATGAATTTATAGCTCCTGAGGAGAAGAGAGGGTAGGTGGAGAACTAAATGCAGTATTAAACTTCTGAAAAGAAAGAGGGCCGAAGCCCATTCTGTATAAATCCTGTGCATTAATCTCTGGTGTTCTTTGGGTGAACGAATGATCTTTTTCAGACTGGGGATTACTCTGATATGACTCTGATGTGTTCTGACTGCAGTACTATGTGGTGCTATTGGTGAATAAACAAAAGATAAATAAATATGCCATACTGATGAAGTAAGTGCTCTGATAGTACTGGGGTTGTTTCAGGGTAGAAAATCTCTCACGAACACGGCATGGATTGAACGCTGCATGGGCGCTCTGTCCTTTATGGAGGAAGCCTTCTACTTCTGTGCAAACCCTGATATATATAAATCTCCTGCGTGTCGTACCCTTTATGCAATCCATAATGTCCTTGAACTGGTACCTTTGCCTTCTAAAATCCCTGAAAGGCTCAAAGTCTTCTATTTCTTGCCTCAAACTCTCTGCTGCTCCTGTACTGCCTTTGTTCATGCAATCCGAGCTTTAATGGTGCCGGAAGGTTTGCAACATTCTAAATCTATCCTTTGATGAAATTTATGCTGCAGGCACCTATCCGGACGTTTTCCTGCAATCAACAAGCTCTGGATTTCAGCTCTTTTGTGCACCGTGCCTTTACAATGGTGTATATGAATCATGGCGGCTTTCTGCCCTTGGAATAACCCTGCAAAACACAAAAAATAATCAAGAAAACCATGGACAGGGTAATGGATGCAGTGCAGACGATGAGGATGGCCGTGCAGACTGGTGAGATGGTGGAAAGGCGCATAAACATGGTAGAAAATGTGCTATGACAGCAGGACGTGGTCTGGTGGATGTGTGTAGAGCATAGCAGAAAATTAAACAACACATATGAAAATCGACCTTTGAATGAATATATGCAACGGAATGGGTAGATGTACGGTGGATGCACGTGGAGGTGACGTGGCGGGACCGGTCGACAGCGGAATAATCAACAGTGGGGAGAAAACCAATCTGGACCGTCAGATCTCAAAGGATATCGACGGTGGAAAACATGGTGGAGGACGACGAACAACGAGCCATACCCTGAGTTATCGCGTGTGCATCTGAGTTAACAATCGTGCATCTTTGGCAAGCGATAGCCATTGGATGGCCCGCCCCAGATCGGACGGTCCACGAAAATATCGCTGGGCACCCGTGTCCGAACAATAATGCACGATGGACGGCGCTTAACGCGCGGGGAAGAGAGTTTTGAAAAAGGTACAAGGGACAAGTGTCGAGCGTTGTATGGAATCGCTGGGCAATGGGAAAATACCGCCCGACCCCCATTAGCGGTGCAATGGAAACCATATGGTTTTGGAACAGTGAAAGCGGGCGGGGACCACCGTGATGGGCGGACTCCGCACCGTCGGATCTGTACAGATCAACAGTTTAAATCATGCCCGACATGGATGAGCTGCGGACCGTTGATCTGGTGAGTTAACGGACAGCGGGGATGCGACGACGGGTGGTGGACGCGTTGTATGGTGCAAGCTATGGAGGCGGAGATCGCCGTCCATCCTATGAAGATCAACGGCAGATATTGCTCCCGATATGAAACGCGTTAAGCACTTTAGTTTTGGCGCCTGGTCGTGGCGCAAGGTTACATGGAGAGAAGGTTACGGGGCTAGCGGAGAAGGGGCTGAGGCCTATTATATGGTCTGAAAGTGGGTTTTTAACCCTTTTTAATGCATTTTGAGGCTTGAGGGGAGGTAACGATAGAGAGATAGAAGGGAATTTTGAGGAAACAAAGGGTAAGGGTAGGATTTCATGGATATTTTTTGATGAATTTAGGAGGTTGATGGGGATATTAGGGGGAACAAAGGGGGACTTGGATGAAGGGGATAAAGGATAGAATGGGGGAAAAATGCAGGGATACAAGGGGCGAAATAAAGCCTTTTGGAGCATAATTTTTTATCAGCAAGGATCATTGACTTAAATCAGCAGAGGGACACAGTCACAAGGTAGGGAACTTGACAAGGCTGCAAGGATGATGTGTTTCAAGGGAAATGCATTCCTTGCAGGCTCATAGAACAAACTAGCCCCTTGCTTGCTTATCAAAAAATTTATAAGGGGCTAACAGTGGCTCCACATGGGGATGGCTTCTTCTTGAAGGAGTCAAGAATTCAGAGAATAGATCTTTGGAGTAGGCCAGTGGCCTGCTGCTTGGCACACCCCTTTCTTTCTTTGATCAACTGCCACAATATGAAAACATTACATCAACAGAAAAAATTTCTCCAACAAACTGCCTACCCACACTATAGTCCTAGCATTTTCTCTTCTTCTAGGGTGCAGTTGAGCTAGCAGACCCTTTACATATTTTTAATTTTCTTTTTTATTTTATTTTTACAAACAAGAAAATAAACTTATTCTATTCCTACACTTATTACTCCATGAGACTAGATTAGACTATTGGCCTCATATGTTTCTCTACCTAATCTAATATATGCTGGGATTAAACTGTCCAGCAGATTTCTTCTCTACATTCTACAACAGAAATTTAAAAACAACCAAGCCAGGATTAGGCTATCTGACTTGTTGTGGATCCAAGGCATAAAGACAGTTGCACATGGACAAAATTTGTAGAAAACTGGGAACAAAACTGTGAAGGCTTGAGATCTAGAACTTGTAGTATCCTTCCATTCTTTTTGTGACTCAAGTTTTGAGCATGTTAGAGTCACTTCCTTTTCTTCATTTCAGCTCTGGTTTTGGGCATGTTAGAGTTGATTCTTCTTTTTTCTTTGCTGGTCCATATTTTGGGCATGTTAGAACCAGCTGCTTTGATTTCTTTGGCTCAGGTTTTGAGCTTATTAGAGCCAATATTTTTCACATCAGAGGTTCATGTTTTAAGCATGTATGAACCTCTCCTTTTCCTCTGTTTTTTTGAAACATTTTCACTTTTTTTTTTAAAAATAAAAACTGCAATGGTATGTACAATGGAAATGGAGACTGGAAATTGTAAATAAGCAGAAGTAATGTTTGAGCATCCTGCCATTGACAGGACCCCCAAACATCTCAGTGCCATCTAATTCTTGTAAGAAGAAAGCATTGGGACCCTCAGTGGCCTGGATGAGGTATGGACCTTGCCACAAACTGTCAAATTTGTTGTGCTTTCCTTTATCCTCTCTTCTCGAATCCCACTTCAAAACCTTATCTCCAACTTTGAAATCAGAAGCTTTGGTTCTTTTTTCAAAAAATTTCTTTATATTCTCCTGAACTTTCACTGCTCTGTTGTAGACCTCTTCCCTTGTTTGCTGAAGATGGATTGTTTGGTTTATTCTCCTCACCATACTATCTTTTTCTGTTTGGATCTCCTAGACCAGCTTGATCACTGGTATCCCAAGGCTGGTAGGGAATACTGCTTCTGTACCATAGACCAGTTGGAATGGTGACATACCAATGGACTTCTTTGTTGTAAGCCTGTCAGCCCATAAAGCATGTACTAGCTTGTTATGCCATGATTTTTTGTTCTCTTTCAACAGCTTTTTGATGATGATCACCAGGCTCTTGTTTGATGATTCAGCTAATCCATTACCTTGAGGGTAATAGGCAGTTGAATGACCAAGTGCTATTTGGTACCTGTGACAAAAATCAACCATATTTTTGGATCCGAAAGCAGTAGCATTATCAGTTATTATTTTCCTAGGGCAGCCAAACCGAGAGAGGATGTGACTTTCTAGGAAACTAATGATGACTGAATCTGTGGCATTCCTAGTGGGCACGGCCTCTATCCACTTAGTGAAATAATATATGGCTGTTAGGATCCATTTGTGTTGAGCAGAAGAAGCAGGGTGAATCTCCCTTGTGAAATCTAGGCCCCATTGCAGAAAGGGACCTTCAACAGTGATGGGTTGTAGGGGTAAAGGGAGGAGTTTTCTTTTGCCTTCAAAGATCTGGAATTTCTGGCAGGCAACTATCATTTTATGGACATCATTGAAGAGTGTGGGCCAATAGTAGCCAACTCTGAGTATTTTGTTCGTAGTGGCTTTCCAACTCAGGTGGCCTCCACATTCTACAGCATGGAATTCTTGCTTAACCCTCTCTGCCTCATTCTCAGGTAAACATCTAAGCAATAGGCCATTAGGATTCTTCCAGTATAAGTTTTCATTCATAATGCAGTAATTTCTGGCTTTTAGTTTTAAGAATCTGGCCTTGGTCTTTGATAGTTCGGGAGGGGCATTGAGGTGTGTAAGCACATATAAAATTTCAGAATACCACGAAGAGCTCTGGAATTTTTCCTCAACAGTGGGATCAGGTAACTCTTGTTGCTCATCCAATGTATTTATCATGTTAATGTCTAGGGCTTGTAAGTTTGATTCAGCCATTAATTTAGCTAAGCCCTGACCTTTAATCAGTTTGGTGGGTTTTATCTCAAGGTCATACTCTAAGATCACAGCTATCCATTTGCCCCTTTTCCCATCTGGGTCTTGGGACAGTATATCTTTGACTACGATGTTGGGCACATAGGCTATGGTATGAGAATGCAATATGTACACCCTGAAGTCTTTCAAGGCCTTAATCAGAGCATAGGCCTGTTTCTCCATAATGTTGTATTTCAAGGGTGCATCTCTGAGTGCTTTGCTAAATAAGGCAATAGGTTGTTCCATTCCCTCTGTGTTTTTCTGCAGCAAGACTGCAGCCACTGTGTGCTCTAAGGTGAATGAAAAGATCAGGAATTTTTTGGAAAAATCCGGGTTGATTAGAACGGGAGCTTGGGTAAGTGCAAGTTTCACTGATTCGAAAGATTTTTTAGCTCCAACAGTCCATTTAACTCCTTCACCTTTCTTCAGCATGTTAGTCATGTTCCTAAGTTGTTCAGCCAGATTTGGAATAAACCTCCTAAGGAAGTTAATCTTCCCAATGAAAGATTGCAATTCCTTGATGTTTCTGGGGTGTGTGATCTGTAGTATTCCCTCAACTCGCTGTGGGTCTATCCTAATCCCCTTTTCAGATATAATGTGGCCAAGAAGCTTTCCTTCTTGCAGCCCAAAGACAGTCTTTTTGGGATTCAAGGACAGACCAAACCTTCTACACTTTTTGAATACTTTCCTCAGATGTTTCAGGTGTTTTTCTTCAGTCTTGGAAAAGACTGTTATGTCATCTAAGTAGATAACAATGAAGTGCCCTATCTCATCTGAAAAATCTATGTACATCGCTCTTTGGAAGGTGGCTCCAGCGTTCATCAATCCAAAAGGAATCTTCACATACATGAAGGTACCCCATGGAGTGGTAAAAGTTGTTTTGAGTTGGTCTTCTGGGATCACTAAGACTTGGTTATAACCGGAGAAACCATCTAGCAGGGAGATCCTTTTAGAGCCTACTACCTTCTGTAGAATATGTTCCATTTTAGGAAAAGGGTAATTGTCTTTGAGTGAGGCTCTATTAAGATTCCTGAAGTCTATACACAATCTGATTTCTCCTGTTTTCTTCCTCACAGCCACTAAGTTCGATACCCAATCAAAAAACCTTACCGACACAATTACACCTGCTTCATACATCTTCTTAATCTCTTTTTCAACCGCGGGCAATTGTTTAGGATTGATTCTACGAAGCTTTTGTCTTAAGGGCTTCAGATTTTATTTCAGAGGTATTTTGTGCTGGATTATTTTTGTGTCATGGGCCTTTAAGTCCTCATAACTCCATGCAAACACGTCAATGAATTCCTTGAAAAGGTCAATATATTTTTTCTTCATGTCTGCAGGTAAAGATTTAGCCAGTTTAATCATTTTGGGATTATCTTCAGTGCCTATGTTGCATTCTTCCACATAAGAGTCTGCATGTTCTATAGTGGGCTTTTTTGCCACATTATCAAAGTCAAAGAGGTCTTCTAAGGGTGCCAGGCCTCTGGGTATATTCTTATCTTTGGCCTGCAGCACCTCCACTTCTTCACTATATACATTTTCACATTTTCTTTCTGGGTTTCCAGTCTGTTCATCTAAAGAGTTTATTTCTATGTTACAGGGTGTTTCTTCCTCATCTGAGGATTCTTCACTTAACTAGCTACTGTCATATTTGGAGTCTAAATCAGAAAATTCAAACTCGTTTCTGCCTACCAGAAAATCCTCAATCTTTTTATCACCTTCAAAAACTTGCCAATATTTTTCTTTTGTCTGGCACAGCTGGTCTGAATTTGGTCTGAATGATGATCCGTTGGTCATTGGGGGTCTTGGGGTAGGAACTGGCTAGGCAAGCTAATCCGTTTGCAATGACATTCTGGCCCCTAGGAACGAACACTAATTTGTATTCAACAAACGTTTTTAGCAGATCCATAGTGTCGTTCCTATATGCTCTCAGCCTAGGATGTTTCACTGTGTATTCACCATTCAACTGTTTAATAGCCAACTCAGAGTCCCCATGCACGTTTATCTTACGGGCCCCTAATTTTCTCAACAGGTTCAGACCTAGGATAAGGGCCTCGTATTCTGCAACATTTTTTGTACATTTGAAGTGCAGGTTGCAGGCATGACTCTTTGCATAATCATTTTCTGTATTGTGTAACCATACCCCCACTCCGGCAGTTCTCTTGGTGCATGACCCATAAAAGTTCATCACCCACAGGGGTTCATTCTTGTTTTTGTTATCATTCGTTTCCTTGTGGCTGGGTTCGCCATTATATTGCTCTATAGGGTCTATGTTGGGTTGTGGATCACCTTGTTCCTCGTGAAATGTATGAGTTTTAGGGATCTGGCCAGATGGTTGTTTACGCTCCGTTTCTTGTTCACTCGAAGTTAGGTCTCCACCGCATATCCTACAGGTTTCGTTGCGGTTTTCTTCTTCGTTGTCCTCTAAATCTAGAGCAGCCATTATGTTAAAATCAATAGCTTCTGCCTCTCCGTTTGTATCTCTGTTTTGGGATCCTGAACCTTCTGAGGATTCATCATTACAAAAGATGAAGGAGTCAAGGTCTGTATGTACAGAATAGACGGGTGAGTTTTCTGGTTTTTCGGGGCTACTGACTAGGAACTTCATCTGTGCCTCCCTATACAGTTTCCTAAGTTGGCCAAAGATTGGGATTGTGGCATATGAGCCATCCATATACATTGTACCCTGCAGCTTGGCTCCCCATGATATTGATAACAACATGCCATACTTGGGTGGCACATCTGCCACCACAACATCCATGACCATACATTTAGCTGGGATTTGAGTTAGGCTCACACATAAGTCCTTGATCAGGCCTAGTGTTGGTACTATTTTATTGCTATCCTTCTCTTCTAAAAATCCATCATTTATCTATCATTTTCTTCCATAAACTCTCCATAAGTCCATTGAAATTGATTAATGAAGCATTATAATTTTTATTTTACATTAAATTTAATTTATGGGTTTTTATGTTAAAAATTGGAATTTTTCAACAAAATTACGGGATGTAATGACTTCCTGTAATCAGTTTATGTTGTGACATGTGGCATGGCAGGAAAATCGAAACAGAAGGCAAGGACGTGATCTAGGATGTACATACATGGTGGAAAATCTATTTAGCATCGAATTTGGAGCTCCTGAATATATGGTCAATGACAGTCAAACTCAGCCTATTCAGCAGAAAAATCAGAAGTCATAATGAATGTACTTGATCTTTTGCTTAATATTAGGAACTCTAAACTGATTCGAACTGTTTTGGAATCAGTTAGGATGAGGGAGGAACGAAAATAGCCTTTTTGGTTGTAAATTTTAATAAATAGGAGGATTTTGATTAGAGAAGATGCTAGTGAAGACATTCAAGAAAGCAGACTTAAGACTGTAAGCGTATTCCAGAACTCTGTTTTGAATGTAATCCATTCTCAGAACTTAATAAAAGGCAGAATTTCATCAATTACGGTGTTTATGAGTTAACGGTCTTATCACTTGAAGTTTATCAAAGTGTGACATAAGAGCGTGGAAGGGCCCTACGTGAGGATTGGTACACTTTCTTTGATTTTTTAAGTTTCATAGAATTTAGTATTCAGATCTGAACAACGTTTTATTCCATTTCATTGCTTGTGAGTTCATTAATTTAATTAAAAGTTCTTGTGATTGTTATTTTATGATTCATAGTAGTAGCTTGAAAATTCAATTGCAAAATTATTGAATAAGTCCTTGTAAAAGGTTTAATTGAGCATTAAATTTCAAAACATTTCTATGGACTTTGTTTTCATGAATTTGATTTTTAGTATGCTTAGTGTGTTATCTTGAAAGAGTTTTTGTGAAACATATCCTCGTAAGAGGATTGAAAGCTTAGACTAGTAACACTCTGTTTTTTTAGATCAGTAGATTAAATTTGATAATATAAGTGTTTAAATTGTGAAAAGGAAACATATTTTAATCTCTTGTAAAAGAGTGTTGGAGCCTGTCATAATTAGACATTTTTTAGACAGATTAGATTCTTTTAGGTCTATAAATATTAGACGTGTGCCTCTAAGTTTACCTACCTTGGTTGATATTAAATTTAGTCTATTCTAGAACCCTGGATTGGTCTCTACATTTTGGCGCCGTTGCCGGGGAGGCGCAACTAGAGGATTTCTAAAAAAAAAAAAAAACAAACAAAAACAAAAACATAGATTTAATTTTAATTCATTATTTTAGAAGTCATGTTTACTTATGTCTAGACCTAGAGATGATAAAGGAAGATTCATAAAAACCCCCCATCCAAAAACTAATCCACCACTAGGAGCAGACCCTTTAGGAAAAATTGAACACACAACACCAGCTGGGAAAGTCACCATACAAGAATTAGAGGATAAACAAAAATCAGGGCAAATACTTACACTCATTGAGATACAAATCCTATTGGCATACGAAGCAAAGAAGAAACATCTCCCTGAATCCTCTATACAAAGAGAAAGTAGCAAAACAACTCAACAATCTCTCCTTGAAACTACCAATTTTGAAAAATCTCAAGAAAGAGAAAAATCACTAGAACAACTTCTCTTTGAAACAAGTGACACTGAACAAGAACTTAAAACAACAGAGGAACCTATCAAAATGGCTGAGGAAGGAGGAGGATCAGCAAGAGGTCCTACTCATGAACAACTTAGAGAATATGAGAGACAGCAGGAGGAAAGAAGAAGACAGAGAGAGCTTGAACTGAAACAAAAACAAGACCAAGATCAAAGAGAGGAGGAAGAGTCAACCTTTAAATTTCCTATTCAAGAACCAGGAGAAAATCATGATGAGGAAATCAAAATGAAAAACATACCTCCATCTGTGTTACCAAACTTTTATGGCATGGCTTCAGAAGATCCAGATTCATTCTTGTTTGAATTTGACATAGTATGCCGAAAATATGGTTACACAGATGATGCCCATAGGCTTAGACTCTTCCCAGCAACATTAAAAGCATTAGCATTAAGATGGTTCATGGGACTTGGTGAACATGCAATAACTGATTGGGATGGCATGCGAAAAATATTCCTAAAGAAATACCAACCTTATTGTAGATCCAAAGATTCTAAAGATGATATCTTCAAAGTGAATCAACAAGAGGATGAAAGTTTAGAGGAGTATTTGGAGTGATTTGTTTACAATTTACAAAAATCAAAACATAGAACCATGTCTCTTGATCTGATTCGAACAATATTTTTGAAGGGAATTCGAGAGGAATACTTAGATGATCTTAATTTGATGGGCAAAGGTGATATTTCCACTTTACCTTTCGAAGAAATTGCTGATTTATGTGAAAAGTATTCCAGGAGTAAAGCCATAAATGGAAAAAGAGCTATGTCATCCAAAGCCACAAAATCTGCTTCAGCAAGTGTCACAAGGGCTGAAATAGGAAAATTATTAGAGGAATTCAAAACATATCTATTAAGTACCTTAGGAAATCAAATTGACACTCTAAAAGCAAAGAAAAGACAGGAAGAGGAAGATCAATTAATGGCCGTCTTTTGTCCAAAATGCCGGAAGAAACATGCTTTGAAAGATTGCCCTTTAGAAAACATTCAAGTTTGTGCCTTCTGTACTGAAAATCATGATATATTTCATTGCTCTAAAATCAAGATTTTGCAGAATTGTAACGTGGAAGCCAATGCAGATATGGAGAATGTGTATCTCATGGGCGCTAAGAGACCATGGCAGCCAAGACCTCCACCTCCAGGTATGTTTCCAAACCAGAATTTGCAATTTCCTGCACAAGATTAGATGTATGTTCAGAATTCTTGGAATGTACCCATGCCATGGCAACACCAAAATTATCCACAACAACAATGGAAACCATTTCAACAATACTCTCAACAATACCAACCATTTCCTCAACCATACCAACAATATTTTCAGCCATATTCGCAATATCCTCAAACATATCAACAATATCCTCACTAGCAAGTTGTCCATCAACCCCAAAACACTCAACAAGCATTTCCTGCTCCTCCACCAATAAATCCACCTCAATTAAAACTTCCATCTAACCAACCTCCTAGACCCACTCAGATTCCTGCTCAACCTATACCAAATCCTAATAATAGAGCAGATAGACCAGCTTACAGTGTAGATGAGGGACCATCATATCCCACATTACCTTTACAAAATATCAAGCTGAGGTCTGGTAAGGTACTTCAAAAAGAACCTCCAATAGCTGAAAAACAAGAAGAAAACAAAGACAATGAAAATGAAACACCAACACAAAAGAAACAAAATGATGACATCAAAAATAAACAAATGCAACCGTTGCATCCACCACCTTTTCCAGAAAGATTGGTCCAAGCAAAACTTCCCATGTCTATACCACAGTTTGATTTTTTAGATGAGCTACAGAATGTCTATATAAAAATTTCACTACTTCAAGCCATAAAATACATTCCGATATATACTAAAGAAATCAAAGAACTATGCCTCAAGAAGCCTACCAGGAAAAGAGTTGATCAACAAACTATTCATGTTATTGGACATTTAGCTGGCCTTATGAAAAACACCATTTCAATGGAAAAGTATGTTGATCCTGGTATTCCCAAAGTCACTACAATCATTAACAACATACATATTCCAAACACCTTAATTGACCTTGGGGCTGCAATAAATGTGATGACTCTTGAAACAATGAAAACACTCCACCTGACAAACTTGCAATACACATCAATTATTCTAGAACTAGCTGATAGGTCTAAAGTGATACCTGAAGGGATTTTGGAGGACATAATTGTTTCACTGGACTCTTGGGAGTATCCAGTGGACTTTTTAGTTCTTCAACCAAAATCTAATTTAGGAGGACACCCTATCATCCTTGGTAGACCATGGTTAGCAACTGCTGATGCATTCATAGGATGTAGATCGGGTAATATGATTATTTCATGAGCAACTGAAAGAAAACAACTCACACTGTACCCATCAGCATAATCACCAGCAGTAGCAGACAACTTATGGCTTGATGACAAATACAATGATAAGGAAAAATTTCAATCTTTTTTCAGCATCAATCAAATCTATGATTTTCAAGAACATAATAATGATGATTTGGTAGAATTGTTCCTTTCTCAACCTGATATTTCTGAAGAATTAAGAAATGAACAATAACATGCTGCAAATGAACTTTTGGCATGGAATTTTCAAGAAATATGCACCATTCATTCTTTGCAAACAACATTTCAAAACATTTTTCCCATTCAATCTATCACAAACACACAAAGCAAGACCATCGAGATTAGTCCAGAAAAAACATTGAATATTAGCACTCACCGAGACTCATCTCAGGAGGAAAAATTGATTCAATTATTGAGGAAGTATCAGAAAGCATTTTCTTGGGACTACACCGATATGCACGGAATTCACCCTGAAACATGCACTCACCATATTTACACAGATAGTAACATAAAACCAGTGAGGCAACCACAGAGAAGAATGAATCCCATTCTTCAAGACATTGTTAGAGATGAATTACAAAAACTTTTGAAAGTCAATTTTATCTATCCTATCTCTGACAGTCAGTGGATATCCCCATTGGTAGTAGTGCCCAAGAAAAATGGCAAGTGGAGAATTTGTATTCATTACAGGAAATTGAACAAAGCAACCCTCAAAGATTATTTTCCACTACCATTTATTGACCAAGTGCTAGACACATTAGCTGGGAAATCATCATTCTCTTTTCTTGATGGTTTCAGTGGCTATAACCAGATCAGGGTAGCCTTAGAGGACCAGGACAAAACCACTTTTACTTGTCCCTGGGGCACTTATGCCTATAATTTTTTACCATTTGGACTTTGCAATGCTCCAGCTACATTTCAGAGAGCTGTATTAGCTATTTTTGCTGATTTAGTTCATGAGTGTGTTGAAGTTTATATGGATGATTTTTCAGTGTATGGTAATTCATTTGAGCATTCATTAGAAAATCTTGAAAAAGTTCTGAAGAGATGTATTGAAGCTAATCTGTCCCTTAGCAATGAAAAGTGTTTTATGATGTTAAATGAAGGGATAGTACTGGGTCACTATATTTCTTCTCAAGGCATTAAATTTGATCCATCAAAAATCCAGATCATTGTCAATTTGCCAATTCCAAAGAATCAAAAAGAGGTAAGAAGTTTTCTTGGGTATGCAAGCTATTATAGAAGGTTTATTGAACATTTTAGTAAAATAGCTCTACCTCTGTTTAAGCTTCTAGCAAAAGATACACCTTTCAACTGGAATGAAAATTGTCAGACAGCTTTTGAAACACTCAAAGAAAAGTTATCAACCACACCAGCCTTAAAAGGACCTAACTGGACCCTACCATTTCACATCTTTTCAGATGCATCTGATACTGCAGTAGGTGCTTCATTAGGCCAAAAAGAAGAGTCTTTCAATTATGCTATCTATTTTATCAGCAAAAATCTAACACCTGCAGAATTAAACTACACAGTCACTGAAAAGAAATGCTTGCAATCATACATGATGTGAATAAATTCCAACATTATATAACTGGTTATGAGGTTTTTGTACATACTGACCACTCTGCCATTAAGTATTTAATGAATAAACCAATCACTAATGGCAGAGTTACCAGATGGCTGTTATTATTACAAGAATTTAATATTACAGTGTTAGATAGACCAAGTAAGGAGAATCAGGTAGCAGATTTTCTTTCTAGACTACAAAATTCAGATGAGGTTGTTCCGGTTGAAGATTCTTTTCCATATGAAAATTTATTTGCAATTTCAATAGTGAATCCTTGGTATGCTGACTTAGCTAATTATTTGTCCACAGGAAAAACACCTCCATATTTTACTTCAAAGGAAAAGAAGAGGCTGATCAAACAAAGTGCTAGATATTCATGGGTAAATGGAGATTTATTTTACACCGGTTATGATATGATTATTAGAAGATGTGTAAGAAATGATGAAATAATTGATATTTTAAAATCTTTTCATGATGAACCGTGTGGTGGGAATTTTGCAGCAAAAAGGACAGCATTTAAGATTCTCAGTCTTGGATACTATTGGCCATCTATTTTTAAGGATTCCAAGAAGTATGTGAAAAGTTGTGAAAGCTGTCAAAGAATGGGCAGACCAACCGCTACAGATGAAATTCCACTTCAGCCTCAAGTACATTTAGAGCCATTTGAAAAATGGGCTCTAGATTTTGTAGGACCCATCAATCCAACTTCAAAAGGAAAAAAGTACATCTTAGTATGTACTGATTATGTGACAAAATGGGCTGAAGCAAAAGCACTAGTCCGGGCAAAGGAACAAACGGTGGTAAAATTCCTTTTTGAAGAAATTTTTGTAAGGTATGGAGTACCAAGGGAGATAGTGACAGATCAAGGTACTCAGTTCACTTCAAAGCTGGTCCAAGACATCACAGAGAAATATAAGATCAAGCACAGGAAGAGTACACCTTACCATCCACAGGCCAATGGCCAGGTGGAATCTACAAATAAAACATTGGAAGGAATCATCACTAAGACAGTAGCAATGAACAGAAAGAATTGGGAAGAGAAGCTCAAAGATGCACTCTGGGCTTACAGAATCACATGGAAAAACACTACAGGATTTACACCATATCAGCTGGTGTATGGAAAAGAGGTAATGCTTCCTATTGAATTTGAAATACATACTTACAAGATGGCTGCAGATTTAGGAATTGATCTCAATGAAGCACAAAAAGAGAGAATTATGCAATTGAACCAGTTGGATGAAATGAGACAGCAAGCAGAAGAGAGAGCAATCCTAATGCAGAAACAAAGGAAGCAATGGCATGATGCACACATTAAGAAGAAGCAATTCAAAGAAGGAGACTGGGATTTACTCTTTGACTCTAAATTTAGAGATCATAAAGCCAAATTTACAACACATTGGATGGGCCCATATGAAATAGTTCAAGTCTATGAAAATGGATCAATCAAGCTTACTACAATTGATGGAGAAGGCAACACCTTTATTGTCAATGGACACAGGCTGAAACTCTATCATAAGCCCATCAGCAAGGAAGATTTTATTCAAACTGTATCTCAACAAAAGGAGGTTGAGATATTATAGCCTTCAGCTGTGATATCTCTACCTTAGTCATTTCAATTTCTTTTAAAAATAAATAAAAAAAATAAACCAAAAATAAATAAAAAATTTAAAAAAAAAAAATAAACACAAAAATAAAAAAATAATGGTTTAGATGTGAAAACCAGACTCTGGCACATTCTAAACCTGAATTATTACTTGAAAACCAATCTTTGGCTGGTAAGAATTCCTTGTTCTACTTGTTTACTGCTTTTCATCAATTAAATAATGACTTGAGGACAAGTCAAAGATTTCGTGGGGGAGAAGAAACATTGGTTTTTCTTTCCTATTTCATCTCCTCATTTTTAAATCTTCAAGGAATTTGTTTCAGTTATTCAGTATTTCAATAAAAAAGCTTCTTTTGTTCTAATTAGAGGGACCCGTTTAAGCAATGAGATATTCAGTGGGACCTGTTCAGAAGACTATGTCAACATTACCAATATGCAGTGGGACCTGTTCAAAAGACTATGTCAACATTACCAATATGCAGTGGGACCTGTTCAAAAAGACTATGTCAACATTACCAATATCAGAGGGACCTGTCAAAAACTGCATTAAAGATACATCAGGCTACTTCAACAAAGTTTTCAAAGGTTGCTTATCATCAGAATTCTAAGGCTACATCAACACCAAGGATAAAAGAAGCTTCACAAACATGGTTCTTCAGATTTTAAAGGGACCTATTATATTCAATTTCATTTCAAAGGGACCTGTTTTGAAAAATAAAGATCAGTCATACCTGTACAAACAGATCAGTCACACCTGTGCAAGCCAAATCAACATTCTGTCAGCCAACAAGTGTAAAGTATTGTTGAAATTTTCATTTTTAACATTTAAAATTCTTAAATTATTTTAGTGTTCAAAAATGATAATTATTATTGCTTGTTATCAATTTCAAAAATCCTTATATCCATAACCTTTGTAATATTTCCTATTCCTTCTGCCTATTTCTAAATGATCATTTCCATTCATACCTTAGTCTATTTTTATTTCCTATTCCTACTACGCTCTTCAAACCTTTTCATAAACCGCTCTTCAAAAACTCATCATTTTTAAATCTAACCTCTGTCAATAAAAGTACCAACAAGTAGTGGTCTTAATAGACACTCAATGAAAGAGTCTGCTCAATAGAAAGACATTTGTTAAAACGCATGTCCTCAAATGATTTCATTCATTTCGACTGATGGAGTTACAAAAACAATGCTCTGACCCAAATTTTCTTATGGAATGTATCCGTTATCATCACACGATTTGTATCATGATTATACTTTTACAAATCAGTACTTCTCCTCTGTATTTATGATTTGAATGCGCCTTCCAACTCTGCAAACAAACTCACGACCTCTGATAGTAAGACTCTGTTCTCTGCGTTATCATATGACATCAAGCAAAATGAAGGTCGGCTGTTGAATTTTTATTTCCCTGAGTTCATAAAGTTAGTTAAAGAGTTAATTTTCAAACTCTGAGTTTCTTAAGGAGGACCGAGATAGCAGGTGCTAAAAAAAGGAGAAAATATAGCAGACAGGCTTATCCAGAGTTTTTCTTTACTTCCGCCCAGAATTTGAGGAAACAGCTCAGGCAATTGAAGAAGTCAGCTCAGAGAATTGAGGATGTTAACCAGGTCAGCTCAGTGGAATGCAGGAAAAGAGGTAACAAGTTGAAAACCCTGATTGAATTTTTGAGCATAAAAAAGGGTTAGAACAGAGATTTTTTTTTTTTTTAATGACCAATAGAGCAGAGCCCGAAAAATTTGATAGTTCAAAGTATCACGAAGACTGTGTCAAGATTTTAGAGGAAAAACACTGGTTGTCTTTTCTACAGAAATTTAATGGAAATAATGAAGAGGTTACAAAGCAATTTGCATTTTCCTTCAATGGAGAGAAAGCTTTAGTAGGAAATGTCTCTTTTAGAATTTCAGAGGATATAATAGCACAAACATTGGAAATCAGTCCTGAAGGAGAAAAGTATTTCAAAACCAAGCAATTTAGGGAAAAATCATGGACTCAGTTTATGTCCAGGTCAAGGGTTTCTTCTGTTAGCTGGAAAAAGGGTGTTCCTGTAAGTTGGTTAATTCACCCATGGGATGAGATGGTATAAATTATTCAAAAATTTGTTACATGTGAAGGACGTTACAGTATAGTATACCTATATCACATAAAACTTCTGTTGCACTTGAAAGGCCAATGCACTATCAGTCTGCCCTATTTTCTGTTACAAAGTTTGACTAAAATGTTGAAGACCATTCAGAAACACAAAGGTAATGAAGATAGGAGTTTTAATCATTTTGGTTTGATCAAAATACTAATTGAATCTGAGTTGCAGAGGAGAGGAAAAACATGGAAAGAATTTTTAATTGACAATCAAATCAAATTTAGAGAAGAAGAACAGGAGAAGCAAGGAAGCACAGAGTTGATGATTGATATTGATGAAGAAACCCCTGAGCTTAAGTCAAGCAATGTTCCTCAACCGGGAAGTAGTGTAAGGACAAGAAGGCAAAGGCAAGAAATTGCCAAGAGAATTGAAAAAGATAAAATCTTCACTACTTATAAGAAAATATCAAGGAGAATGAAAAGGAATCAAACACAAGATGATCAACCAGAGCAGAATGCAAGTACACCAATGGAAATTGAAAGCAGTGCTAATTCATAGTCAGAACAAGAAGCAGAGATGGAAACTGAAAGAAATAAGAAATAAAAGGAAAATCCAGTGCCTACAAATAAGAAACAGAGAAGGTTAGAGAAACAGATTGAAGAGCTGAAAGAGGAATTGATGGAAGCAAACATGTTAAAGAAGGTCATAAAGAAGGAAAATGAAATATTGAGAGCTCAGAGCAAGAAGATACATCAGAAAAATGAGAAACTGAAGAAGAAGTTCAAGGAACTTAAGAATGATCAAACTGAAATATGCAAATGGGCAACTAAATGGTACACTCAGAAAAAAATTCTCAAAGAAAAATATAAGAATATGAAACATGAGTCCCAAGTTCAGAAGAATGCTTACAAGCAGCAGAGGCACAAGCAGAAACAGAATTTAAAGGGAGCACATCAGGATTAGCATGAGGACATGCTAAACCATTGAGTTTGGGGGAGATGTTGGTACTATTTTATTGCTAAAGGCTCTTCTAAAAATCCATCATTTATCTATCATTTTATTCCATAAACTCCCCATAAGTCCATTGAAATTGATTAATGAAGCATTATAATTGTTATTTTACATTAAATTTAATTTATGGGTTTTTATGTTAAAAATTGGAAATTTTCAACAAAATTACGAGATGTAATGACTTCCTGTAATCAGTTTATGTTGTGACATGTGGCATGGCAGGAAAATCGAAACAGAAGGCAAGTACGTGATCTAGGATGTACATACATGGTGGAAAATCTATTTAGCATCGAATTTGGAGCTCCTGAATATATGGTCAATGACGGTCAAACTCGGCCTATTCAGCAGAAAAATCAGAAGTCATAATGAATGTACTTGATCTTTTGCTTAAGATTAGGAACTCTAAACTGATTCGAACTGTTTTGGAATCAGTTAGGATAAGGGAGGAACGAAAATAGTTTTCTTTGGTTGTAAATTTTAATAAATAGGAGGATTTTGATTAGGGATAGGATACTAGTGAAGACATTGAAGAAAGCAGACTTAAGATTGTGAGCGTATTCCAGAACTTTGTTTTGAATGTAATCTATTCTCAAAATTTAATGAAAGGCAGAATTTCATCAATTACAGTGTTTATGAGTTAACGGTCTATCATTTGAAGTTTATCAAAGTGTGCCATCAGAGCATGGAAGGGCCCTACGTGAGGATTGGTACACTTTCTTTTATGTTTTATGTTTCATAGAATTTAGTATTCAGATCTGAACAACGTTTTATTTCATTTCATTGCTTGTGAGTTCATTAATTTAATTAGAAGTTCTTGTGATTGTTATTTTATGATTCATAGTAGTAGCTTGAAAATTCAATTGCAAAATTATTGAATAAGTCCTTGTAAAAGGTTTAATCGAGCATTGAATTTCAAAACATTTCTATGGACTCTGTTTTCATGAATTTGATTTTTAGTATGCTTAGTGTGTTATCTTGAAAGAGTTTTTGTGAAACATATCCTCGTAAGAGGATTGAAAGCTCAGACTAGTAACACTCTGTTTTTTAGATCAGTAGATTAAATTTGATAATATAAGTGTTTAAATTGTGAAAAGGAAACATATTTTAATCTCTTGTAAAAGAGTGCTGGAGCCTGTCATAATTAGACATTTATTTAGACATATTAGATTCTTTTAGGTCTATAAATATTAGACGTGTGCCTCTAAGTTTACCTACCTTGGTTGATATTAAATTTAGTCTAATCTAGAACCCTGGATTGGTCTCTACACCTAGGCATTTTACTCTGCTAGAGTCGAAGGAGTATAAATATTTGTAGGGCCGAGTTATCTCTAGGCCTAACCTTTCCATGACTACCTTAGGAATTAGGTTGTGAGATGCTCCTAAATCATGCATTGCATTATGCAGGATCTTGTCATGAATGTTGAGACTGATATAGAAAGGTGGAACTACCCCTTCCTGAAACTTACCCTCTATCTTAGGTCCAAATAGGAGGGCAGGTTGATTATCATTCAAATTCACAGTGTCCCCACTCTCGCTTAAGTTCAAAGCTTTCAAAATCAGGCCTTTATATACATCCTGAGTGGCCAGCTCAGAAATTGGGACAGAGATTTTAATCTTTGCAATCTCACTCTCCAAATTGAAAGTGGACTGAATCTTTGGGATACTCATCTCTGTTTTATTTGCCACTGCTTTAATGGCTGAACCAGTGGGCTGATTCTCATTATGTACAGTGTTTGTGACAGATTTATCAGGAGCACTAACTGCAGTGCTAGTGCTGCTAGCTGGTTTACCTTGTGCATTAGTGTTTTGGTTGTCTTTTTCTTTGTTCTTTCCATAACTCTCAGCTGCTGATTTGCTACTTTCAGCAGTTGCTTTAGAATATTTCTCAGGTCTCTTCTTGATGGTTACCTTAGAAACTTTCGGTTTGGCAGTTTCCTGGTTCTTTTTACTTCTAAGTTAATATTTCTCTCTGACCTGCATCATGGCATTTTCAAATCCTAATCTATAATCTTTAGATTCCAACCATTCCTCCTCCCATCCAGAGGGTGAGAGATGATCTTCTTCTGAGTAACAGTTATGGATTGAATCTTTTGTTTTGAACATGTTTATTTTGTTTCCCTCAGACTCTTCTATGATTCCCTCATCTTCATCAAGAAAATTATCTTGGAATGGAGGAATAACTTGCTGGTTTGATTCTCTTTGTCTATTGGGAGTGTTATTGTTTCTTCTAAAGTTCTGGTTCTGGTTTTGGTTTCTATTTTGGTTACTGACTGTGACAACCATTTTTTCCATCATTTGTTGTAACCTTTCCACATTTTTAGACAGCTTATCATAATTTTGGTCAGATGTGGAAGCTACATTGTCATCTCTATATGATACCCTTCTCAGATTTCAGTCTTGCTCTTTTCTCAATCAGGTTGGCTTCTATATTCACCGCTCCTTTCTGCATGTCCTCCAATGTGTTGTATTCCTTATCTCTAAGCTCATAGGCCATGTCAGCATCAAAACCTTCACGTTGTTTTGCTAGGGACATGCCTTGTGGAGGTTTCATATGAGGAGGGAGGGCATTATAAATGTTGTTAAACCTTGTGGTGTAATCATGGACACTCTCTCCTGCGTTTCTTTTGAGGGTCATGTATTCTGCCAGGAGTTGGCGAGGGTTTTCCCTAGCTTCCCATTTGTTTATGAAGGTCTGATATAAAGTTGGAAGGTCATTGATGCTACCTGGGGGTAGGCCCTTAAACCATTTCTTCACATCACCCCCTAAGCTCTGAGCAAAGATTCTCATTTTGACTGTATCATCATCTATTTCCATGTAGTCAAAAGAATCTTCCATCTTATCTACATGTTGTTGGGCTGTGATGGACTCCTTTGCAGTGAAGTGGGGGATCTTTGACTGATAATCATTTGGTAAGGGTACTAGGGGCTAGGGTAAAACCAAAGGTGCATACCAGGCTGCCATGATGATGTTTTGATGGGCTAAAGGAGCTTGGACAGCAGGTATATGGAGGATAGGGATATTATGACCAGCAGAGGACTGATGAGCAGACCTAGGGTGACTGAGCCCCAAGTTTTGTATGAAATGTATATCAGGAGGTGTAGATGGAGGGGTCTGTCTATTCCCAAGGTGTCTACCACCTTGTTGTGGTGAATCAGGAAGCTCAGGGTCTGGCTGGTCTAAGCTACTGAATGACCTAGTTCTAGGTAATCTGTCAGATAGGTCTAGGTCAAGGTGAAGGTGTGATAGAGCTGTAAGATCTTCTGGTGCAGAATTAGCTCTATAGATGTGGCTGGAAATAGTTGGTCTTTTAGGTGTAGGAGCTCCCTTGAGGATGCTCTCAGGATTGTCAACTATTTCAGGTGGGTCTGGGTTAGGGTAAGCTCTTGTATGAATGGTCCTAGAAGCTAGAATGTTGATTTCTGACCAAGCAGCTTAACCCTACTTGTTACTTCTACTGTAGTTGATGTTGTTATGGAGGCTAGTCTTCTAGTGGAGTCTATTGTGAACCAAGATAATCAGTAGGCCTACTGATCACCAGTGGAGTCTTTAAAGATTTAGGGAATATGGAGTCGCCAGGTGGAATATTTTAGGATGTTTTTGAAGAGTACACTGTCCACCACAGTGCTTATGAGATGTCCCTTTTCAAGGATAACCTCAAAACACAGCAAACTCTAACCAGAGATTGACTGGGAGGGAATTTACCAGATATGTCACCTCTGAAAGAGTGTGAGATCTGGAGGCTACCTGGCCCTTTCCAGACTCTATCCAAGAGTATGGGAAAACACAACAAATGGTATAGAGGTTGATGTGAGAACAGGAGTGTTTAACTGCCAACCTAACCAGATATTGTAGGTTTTTGAATGCCTAAGAATGTTTAAGGTGCAATGCACTCAGTTCCCTAGCGGAGTCGCCATTATGTTGGGGTTCCCATGTTTTGGCCAGATTGGCAAGACCAAAAGATGAGACAACATCAAAACCACTTTCAGACCTCAGGATCTAGCCCTCCTGGGTCCAGAGAGGGATATCTCTATGTGAGCAAAGGTTTTATGTCTATGAAGCTCGAAGTTTAATATGTTAGGCTAGTTATAAGGTTCGGGGTTTGTTTGATTTATTTTTTTTGGTTGCTAGTTATCAGGAAAGAAGGATTCAGTGTAAGACCAGGGTGAGCAAAGAGAGATAAGGCAGAGGTGAAATATTCCAGGGAATATTCGGAACCATTGGGCAATGGAGTCAGGAAAAGATTTGCTTGCTACTCAATAGGCAGGCTTTCAATTGGGCTAGTCATTTGAAACTTAGGATCTTCAAGATGATTATGTGATATGGAAAGTAGGAAGGAGGAGATAACATAGATTCAGAACACAGAGTTACAGATCAGCTGGTCGCACAAGGATCCTAGTGGACAGGGCTAACTCTAATCCCTAGTGTTCCCAAATCTTCCAACTAAATCTATAACAAGAAACATCTAAGAACTGAATTCATTTAATTCATACATTAGAGAGTAGGAAATAACATCCACTACACTGGTTAAACCAACTGAAATCATTTCTCAGATAATACATTCAGAAGAGAAACATAAATGGCAAGGAGAGCAAGAACATAGGGTACCTAACAAGGGTAAATCCTATGCCAATTTTCTGATGCAAACCAGTAGAAACGAAATGAAATGAATGTAAACACAAAGACAAGAAAACATCACCGCTGCTTCAGATCAGGATCCAAATAAATGTGCTTGTCATATTAGATAGCAATACCAATCGAGTACAACATTGCCAATAGTTGAATACTCAGTCTGAAAACATCTCCTTCAACCTATCTTACAATCTTTACACAGAGACTTTGTCTCAAAAGAAACTACTTGCAGTTCTTTGATAACTGATCAACAACCATTACAATGAGTTCTCCATGAATTTATAGCTCTGGAGGAGCAGAGAGGGTAGGTGGACAAATAAATGCAGTATTAAACTTCTGAAAAGAAAGAGGGCCGAAGCCCATTCTGTATAAATCCTGTGCATTAATCTCTGGTGTTCTTTGGGTGAACGAATGATCTTCTTCAGACTGGGGATTACTCTTATATGAATCTGATGTGTTTTGACTGCAGTACTGTGTGGTGCTATTGGTGAATAAACAAAAGATAAAGAAATGATAAATAAATCTGCCATACTGATGAAGTAAGTGCTCTGATAGTACTGGGGCTGTTTCAGGGTAGAAAATCTCTCACGAACACGGCATGGATTGAACGCTACATGGGCACTCTGTCCTTTATGGAGGAAGCCTTCTGCTGGTGTGCAAACCCTGATATACATAAATCCCTGCGTGTCGTACCCTTTGTGCAATCCATAATGTCCTTGAACTGGTACATTTGCCTTCTAAAATTCCTAAAAGGCTCAAAGTCTTCTATTTCTTGCCTCAAACTCTCTGTTGCTCCTGTACTACCTTTGTTCATGCAATCTGAGCTTTAATGGCGCCGGAAGGTTTGTAGCGTTATAACTCTGTCCTTTGATGAAATTTATGTTGCAGGCACCTATCTGGACGTTTTCTTGCAATCAACAGGCTCTGGATTTCAGCTCTTTTTTTGCGTCGTGCCTTTACAATGGTGTATATGAATCATGGCGGCTTTCTGCCCTTGGAATAACCCTGCAAAACACGAAAAATCGTCAAGAAAACCATGGATGGGGTAATGAATGTAGTGCAGACGATGAGGATGGCAGTGTAGACTGGTGAGATGGCAGAAAGGCGCATAAACATGGTGGAAAACGTGCTATGACAGCGGGACGTGGTCTGGCAGACGTGTGCAGAGCACAGCAGAAAATTAAACAACACATATGAAAATCGACCTTTGAATGAATATATGCAACGGAATGGGCAGATGTACGGTGGATGCACGTGGAGGTGACATGGCGGTACTGGTCGACAGTGGAATAGTCAACAGTGGGGAGAAAACCAATCTGGACCGTCAGATCTCAAAGGAGATCGACGGTGGAAAACACGGCGGAGGACGACGAATAGTAGGCCATACCCTGAGTTATCGCGTGTGCATCTGAGTTAAAAATCGCGCATCTTCAGCGAGTGATAGCCGTTGGATTGTCCGCCCCAAATCGGACGGTCCACGGAAATGTCGCTGGGCACCCATGTCCGAACAATAATGCGCGATGGATGGCACTTAACGCGCGAGGACGACGGTTTTGAAAAAGGTACAGGGGACAGGTGTCGAGCGTTGTATGGAATCGCTATGCAATGGGAAAATACCGCCTGACCCCCATTAGCGGTGCGATGGAAACCATATGGTTTTGGAATAGTGAAAGCGGGCGGGGACCACCGTGACGGGCGGACTCCGCACCGTCGGATATGTACAAATCAACGATTTAAATCATGCCCGACATGGATGAGCTACGGACCGTTGATCTGATGAGTTAATGGATGGTGGGGATGCGACGACAGGTGGTGGACGAGTTGTATGGTGCAAGCTGCGGGGGTGGCGATCGCCATCCATCCTATGAAGATCGACGGCTGCTATTTCTCCCGATATGAAACGCGCTAAGCGCTATAGTTTTGGCACAAGGTTACATGGAGAGAAGGTTACGGGGCTAGCGGAGAAGGGGCTAAGGCCTATTATATGGTCCGAAAGTGGGTTTTTAACCCTTTTTAATGCATTTTGAGGCCTGAGGGGAGGTAACGATAGAGAGATAGAAGGGAATTTTGAGGAAACAAAGGGTAAGGGTAGGATTTCCTGGAGATTTTGGATGAATTTAGGAGGTTGATGGGGATATTAGGGGGAACAAAGGGGGACTTGGACGAAGGGGATAAAGGATAGAATGGGGGGAAAATGCAGGGATACAAGGGGCGAAATAAAGCCTTTTGAAGCATAATTCTTTATCAGCAAGCCTCATTGACTTAAATCAGCAGAGGGACACAGTCACAAGGTAGGGAACTTGATAAGGCTGCATGGATGATGTGTTTCAAGGGAAATGCATTCCTTGCAGGCTCATAGAACAAACTAGCCCCTTGCTTGCTTGTTAAGAAATTTATAAGGGGCTAACAGTTTGCAACACTCTATGGGATTAATGTGGCATTTTTATTTGATAGTGTGTTTATCTCTGTAAATTTAATTCTACTGGTGTTTTATGTATACCATTTTCTCTCTTATTTCTTCTTAACTTAAACAAAAAAGGATAAAGGTAGAATGCATTAAAATTTGTAGTGCTCTACCTAGGGTTTGTTTAATTTTCTATGTTTTCAGCTATTTGAAGAGGATCCCTGAAGGTTTATTTCCCTCTTCAACTCCTCACCTGTCTCAACTCTCCATTTCTTTCAAATTGAAGTGTCAAATCAATTGCCTACCTTGCCCCATTCAGATCTCTGCAAAACTTAGCCTCATTTCGCAGACCCAAATCTGCCTTTCCTCTTGAGCCAACAAAATATCATTAAATTCAATCAAGACTCTTTTGCATACATACCTAGCCTAAAATCAGTCTTCATTCAAGTCATCTCAAGCCTCACTGATCATTTTTTGCTGAGATTGACAAGGAGAGAGCCCTCTCCCGATCTGGTAGGGCTAGCTACTAGGTTAAGCATGGTTTGATGTTACCCTAGATTCTTCCTTTCTCAACCTGAGGTAGATTTAGGCCATAACAAGTCCGACCACCTACATGTTACTCCACTTTGGCCATTGTTGGTGACCAACAAGTTTCTATCCTTTGCACCTGCGTTGGTTCTATAATTCCAAGAGAATGATCGGGATTCTAGAAGCTTCACCTTCTAGGAGTTTCCAGAAGTTGTTTCAACTACTTACCTTGGATTGACATTCAGATTCTATCCTACCCTAATTTGGAGTTTTCACCACTTATCC
Organism: Pinus albicaulis; assembly: GCA_034641835.2. Taxonomy (NCBI): domain Eukaryota; kingdom Viridiplantae; phylum Streptophyta; class Pinopsida; order Pinales; family Pinaceae; genus Pinus; species Pinus albicaulis. Next base: position 1,046,441,061 of record CM076581.1, read on the forward strand.
TTTGATCCTATCCCTTCATCAATGGTGGATCTAAAACCTTATAATGGTAATGGGATAATAACTCCAAAATTATCCCACTCTTATATATATATATATATATATATATATATATATATATATATATATATATTCCCTCTCATATGCAAGAGTTAATGGTTGGCTTTGGAGAGTGATTTTTCCCTTATGTTGTTGCAGCATGTAGTTATTATCTCATGCATAGTGTGACTAGAGGTGCATATTGTGACAAGGAAAGGACGAGTCGACAACTTGGAGGAGCTCTTCTACAAGATCAACTGCCACTTATGGTTGTAATGACCTTCCATTTATATTAATGAAAATAATTCTTTGTTTTCATATATGTGATGTCGTTATTTCACTTATTTCAATACCATGTTGATCTATTGAATAAAGTACTTAGATGATACTGCATATATCTCATAGTTTCTTGGCTTGTGTTATATGACTATGAAGGTTCTAATTTTGGAAATTAGAGCTTCCAATCTTAAGAAGGAGCCAAGCGTGTGACAGATTACAGGTAGGAATCACTTCATCATCTATTTACTTTAAGGAAAAGCATTGAGTTCCTTGTCTCTTTATCATTCTAGGTTGACCACCAAATCTAGAAGAGATACATTTGTTTTCAATCATAAATTGCATATAACAACCCCAATGAGGAAGGTTGTATTTACATCCAATGATGTATCTACCATCCCATCTCCGCTGAAAGTGAAAGGATGGATATTATTGATGAGTACCTTACGACTGGTGCAAATTTCTCATCATAATCAATCCCCTCCACTTGAGAGAATCCTTTGGCCACAAATATGGCCTTGTGTTTCTCCACACTCACATATGCTACTTGCTTCACCTTATAGATCCACCTGGATCCTACAACTGACTTACCCTCTGGTCTTGGGATAACTTCCCATGCATTGTTTCTAATATTGGAGTCATAATCCTCAACCATGGCATCAAACCAAAATCATTGTTGCATTGCTTTCTCAAAAGAGGATGGATTTATCTCTACACTCTCACTCATAATATCAATGTAGTCAGTCTACCGCTCTAGGGACCTCCTATGCATGTGATGTGATGTGGTTACTCCCAGATTATCTCTAGCTTAAAGCACCAACCTATCAGCCTCTCTGGTACACTTCCTTCCATCTTGGGATGTATCTTCATGAGTGGGTGCTTCCACTCTCTGTTTCTCTACTTATGGTTGCTCCACATCTTAGGGTTCTTCTTTTGGAGCCAAGAGCTCCTCAAATTCATGCAACTAAAGCTCCCTCTCAAGGAAAATTTTCATGGCCTTCTCTTCATCAAATCTAAAATCTCTTATGACCAATGTCATCCTGTCTGCTGGAAAGTATAACCGATAGTTGTGAGGTGTATCAGTGTACCCCACAAATATTCCCAAATTAGTTATTGGCTCTAGCTTCTTTCGGATATATTTGGTTACATGGAAATAAACTGATGAACCAAAAATTTTAAAATGTGACACATATGGTATCTTACCTGAAAAATATTCCTCTGGTGTACTCATCCCAAGTATCCGATGAGGACTTCTATTCTATACAAATACTATCGTGTTTCATGCTTCAACACATAGATGCAATGGTAGGTCATCATCATGCGACATTGCTGGTGATTCTCCTACAATAGTTTTTTTCTTCCTTTCTGCAACCCCATTCTGATGTGGGTTATGAGGTGCTATCAATTACCTTCGAATTCCTTCTTAAGCACATAAGTTATTGAATTTTTTTTAGACATATTCTCCACCATTTTCGCTCCTAAGTGCCTTCAACTTCTTCCCTATATCTTTATTGACAAGTTCTTTAAAATCACAAAACTTTTAGAATGTCTGATCTTTCTTCTGCATGAAGAAAATCCAACAATCGTGCGAAAAATCATCGACAAAAATTACATAATACATGCGTTTTTTTTGTGGAAGCCATCAAGAACGGTCCACACACACCTGAGTGAACTCTTTTAAGGATCGATTTTTCTCATCTTTCCTTATAATGAAAGGTGGATTTGGTATACTTCCCTAATGTACACTCTTTGCATGTATCTCGTTTCTCAAGTGTACCCTTGGGAATTCCTATAGAAATATGTTGCATGATCTTCAAAGTGCCATGGTGTAGATGACTCAATATTCTATGCCATAACTCACTGATGCCTCGACTCTCCACCTTCTCTTCTTTCGTGCTCAAGGAATCACAGTATTATAAATCCAATTTGTATAGGTTCCTTACTCGAACCCCAATCTTCTTCACTTATCCCATGGCTTTGTGACAAAGGAACACCTTTCCTTTTCTAAATATCACATCATAGCCATGGTCTTCCAACATAGCAACATAAACTAAATTCTTCTTTAAACCAAGAAAATACATGACATATTTTAATGTGAGAGGAGTAGAAAACTCCCTATGAAAGGTACCTATAACTATATTGATCATGCTATAGCTCACGTCATCTCGTATATTGATGTGCATTTGGAGATCCTTCTCTTACAAGATACTGAAGAACTATTTTTTCTTGATCATATGGAACGAAGCTTCACTATCTAAGTACCACACAAAACCCATCACTAATGAAACCATTCATGCGATGAGGGTTAATTTGATCCAGCTGGATATTGGTTTCCATCCAACTATTACATTTGGACCCCCATAGTCGATTCTTTTAGTTTTTCAGTTTAAGCACAACTTACTATTTTTAGCAGTTTTTCAGGTCCTAAACTTCCGGAGCCATTTTGAGGCCCTAAACAATGTTTTTTGGGAACACTGGGAGCAACATGGAAGATGCTTCAATGTTGCTCATGTCAAAATTTGTGGTCCTCGGATAGATCTTTCTAACAAGGTATTGAATTCTTCAAATAGAGATCATATGCCAAAGTTATGTCATGGGAAGTTGATGTACCAATTTACCCAAATGGGGCCCATACTTTTGGCGCTTCATCTCTTATGGTTAGGTTTTTGGATATTTATGGTTTTCCATTGTTTCTCAACAATAAATAGGCTTTCAAGCCTCACTTTAACACAGTTTAGAGGCTTGCAGCTGCCACATATCTTCTCAGAGATAAGCTACCAACACCCTAGCTAGTTTATTTTCATTATGTCTATAAGCATATTTCTGTTATTTGATATTAATTAAACGAAGTATTATTTCCATTGTCTCTCTGTGTTTATGTATATTTATGTATTTTATTGCGTTCCTACATAAATCTGGATCAGAAATCCAACTCGAACTGTGAAGCAAGTGCTTCACTTTCCACTCCTCCTAGAGGATTCTTGCCAATCTTCTTGTGCAGACACTTTGTAGCATAGTGTCTAAGCTCATGAAAGTGAAAACATTTTATATTTTACAAGTCTTACTTATTTCCTTCTTGACCAAAATCTGATTTGGAATGGGATCCCTTCCCTTTCCCTTGCGTCTCCTTTCTAGCCAAGGCACAGTTCTCCTCATCATTAGTCTTTGATGAGGATCCACCTTTGGCATTCCGCCAAATCTCTTCTTACACCAATTCGGACCACAATCACTCCCACTCTGGTAGCTTCTCCCTCCCACACATCGAATCCTAGTAGTTTTTCAAACTCTTAGGAAGTCCTATAAGTTCTAGGCTCACCAAATCATCCTTGGAAACTATCGCACCAACACTTCCAAGCTCATCTCAACATTGAGTGAACTTCATCAATTATTTTGGTATCGTGATACCCTTCTCCATATCAATATTTATGATCTTTTCCTTCAGTGCTAGCTTCTTGTGGTCATTTTTATTATGAAACAGATCTATTAAGGCCTTCCATATAGCATATGGAGTTTCCTTTCCATGGAGGTTCAAGACAATATGATCTCGAAACCCTTTTAACAAAATCCTTCTCGCCTTTTCTACATTCTTCTTCCACGCATTAAGATTGTGAGCATCTATTGTTGCGGGCCTGGGAATATCAATATATATGAATTCCTTCAATCTGTTTTCTTCCAACACTACCTCCATAATGTCCTTCCAAGCTATGTAATTCAAACTACCATCAAGGGCATATTCAAGTCTCAATCCACAAAAATAAATCTTTATCTACTGCTGGTCCTGAAGAATAATTATGAAAATTCGATTTCCCTATTAAAAAAAAACTCATATTATTCTCTTGTATAGTGATTTTTGCTCTGATACCATGTAGAAAATCCACATAGATTCAAATGATATTGTAATATTCTAAAACAAAATACTTGAATCTATTCTATAAATTGGGGAAACCAATTACGATTGCACAATGACATGAACAAGAAAGAAATAATTTCAATCACACAAAAAAAATATTTATCTGGGTAAATCCTCAGCTAAAAAACCCACTATCTGTATATTTAATTAATTCAATAACATGAAACAATACAATTCTTCTCTCGGTCTTGAGAGCTCTCTGCACTATCTCTGACTATATCACTTTGATCTTGGCAATTTTGGTCCAATAATTAACCAATTCCTTGCGCCTGAACGACTAGCCTTGCTCACAAATTCCTGAGGGAATTGAACCCCTATTAATTAGGAAATTACCACTAATTTATTTTTCAATACATCCAAGGCATCCTGCTGACCTCATGCATGACCCATACAATTTTCTAAATATAAAACTAATAGTTTAATTCCCTTTAACTCCAATCTCAATTGTGCTTTCCTTAGAATTGACATGCAACAAATATTTCGAGTGAATTATAAGTCACCTTATTGATCATTGCATGTGAATTAAATCATATTTAATTCACTAGACCTCTCACTAGCTCATATATCAGTTAAAACTAGTTAAATTGATGTTAACTCAAATAATTAAGTTAAACAATTTCAAATCAAAATAAACTGCAACTGGACCATATGCTATTGTATCTTATGGAAAATCGCCTACTGTATCTTAAGTCAGTGAGTCAGTGACTTTATTTGAGAAGGTAGAAGAATATACTTGCTTATTGCATTAGTGGCTAGGTCACATTAGTGATAAGTGCCTTCAGGTATTGATGAATCAAAAATTCCTTCCTAGTTTGAAATCCTTGAGTTTGGATTTTTGCAAACATAGTGTATACGGAAAATAATGTAAACAAAAAATTAAAACTAGAAGTCATAATAGTAAAGGATTTTTGGACTATATTCATTTTGATCTTTGTTGACCATCTCCTACTTTATCTTATGGAGGTGCATTATACTTCTTAACATTTATTGATGATTGCTCTAGGAAATTTTGGGTCTATATGTTTAAAATAAAAGCTGATGTATTTAATGAGTTTAAAAAATTTAAACATATGGTGGAAAATAAAACAGGAAAATCAATAAAATGTTTAAGAACTAAAAATGGTGGTGAATTTACTTATAATTTGAACAATATTGTAAGTATGAAGGGACTGTTAGACATAAAAATGTTGTCTATACTCAGAAAAATGGTATTTTTGAACGTATGAATAAAAATATTATGGAGAGAGCCAAAAACATGATCAACAATGCTAACCTTCATAAGGAGTTGTGGGCAGAAGCAATATATTATTTATTATTAGTAAATAGATCACCTTTAGTTTCCATCAATTGTAAAATTCCTAAAGATTTTTTTGTGATTATTCACAGTTAATAATTTTTTGTTGTAATGCCTATTCTCTTATTCCAAAGAATCAACATTTTAAGTTAGACCCAAAAGAAAAATGTTATGTCTTTGTTGGGTATGACTATGTGGTTAAAGGATATAGGTTGTGGGATCCTTCTCTGCATAAGATAGTTATCAGTAGAGATGTAACATTTGATCAATCTTCTCTTCTAAAGTCGGAGGTTGAAAAAGTTGAATAGGAACAGGTATCGTCGAATCAACAAATTCAGTTGAAGACTAAAAAAATTTCAAAAAGGCTAAAGGAATTAGAGAACTATAAATAAAAATGTGAAGAAGATGCAAAGGAAACTGTAGAATTTCAAGACCCAGTTCAACAGCCAATCACTCTAAGGAGGTCTACAAGGGAAATAAGAACACCCAAAAGGTATGAATATTCTACTTAATCTATTGCATTGATTGTTCAAATGATGGGGAACCTTATTGTTATCAAGAAGAAATGGATGATGTGGATAGCGAAAAATGGAAAAAGGATATGGAAAAAGAAATGGATTCCTTATCCAAGAAAAAAACCTAGGACCTTATAGAACTTCCTGAAGGGAGAAGTGTTGTCGAATGAAATTTGGTCTTCAAATTGAATCAAAATATTGATGCAAGTATTTAAAGGTATAAGGAGAGGTTGGTAACAAAGGTTGAAGGTATTGACCTTTTTTGATATTTTTTTACCAATCATAAAACTTGTTTCTATTCATACGGTGTTAGCACTAATTGCATTACTTGATATTGAGTTAGAACAATTAGATGTTAAAAAAAAAATTCTTCATTGAGCTTTGGATGAAGAGATTTATATGGGACAACTAGAAGGTTTTGTACAAGGTCACAACAGAATATTAGTTTGCAAGCTCAGGAAACCATTGTATGATCTGAGGTAGACTCCCAGGAAATGGTACAAGAAGTTTGACTCCTTTATGGTGAGCCAGAAATTTACTAGAAGTGAGTATCATCATTGTGTATACTTTAAAATTTTCAATGGCATATTCATTATCTTAGTCTTATATCTTAACGATATGCTTATTGCAAGCAAAAGCATGGAGGATATAAACAAGTTAAAGGCCCAGCTTTGTAGGATGTTTGATATGAAGGATCTTGGAGCTACAAAAAATATCTTAGGAATGGATTAAAAGACAGGAAAAATGGAAAGCTCTGGTTATGACAGCAAAAGTATATGGAAAAAATACTTGAAAAGTTCAGTATGAACAAAGTGAAACCTGTTAATGTTCCATTAACTTCCCATTTTAATATTTCTTCGGGTTTGAGTCCTAGAAATTATGAAGAAAATAAGTATATGTCTTGTGTACCATATGAAAATGCAGCAGGAAACTTAATGTAGGTGATGGTATCTACAAGACATGACATTTCACATGCAATTGGAGTTGTCAATAGGTTCATGGAAAATCTAGGAGAAGAACATTGTCTAGTAGTGAAAAGAGTCCTTCGAAATTTGAGAGGCGCAAGTGATCATTGTATCATCTTTAATGGTAGTGAAGGTTCAATCTATGGATATGTGGGCATTGATTATGTAGGTGATTTTGACAAGAGGAGATCTGTTACAAGATATGTATTTACTCACGCAGGTGAAGAAATTAGTTGGATGTCAAAGCTTCAAGAAACATTTTCTTTGTCCACTACTGAAGCAGAGTATATAGTTGCTTCAGATGCCTGTAAAGAGGCAATCTGGTTGAAATATCTACTTGATGAGATTGGAAGGATGCAAGAGAAAGTGATTGTATTCTATGTCAGTCATAGTGCTATTCATTTGGCCACAAATCTAGCTTATCATAGCAATACTAAGCACATTGATGTAAGGTACCATTTTGTGAGACATGTGATCTATGGCGGTAAATTAGCTCTCAAGAAGGTCCATACACAATAGAATTGTGCAGACATGTTCACGAAGCTAGTTTTAGTAGAGAAGCTGCAATGGTGTTTGGCTTATCTTGGCTTGTAGAAGAGATGGTGATTGGGCATGGGAAAGGGATTAGGAAAATTCAATGTCAAGGTGGAGATTGTTAGAAATGACAACAAATTTCCGAAAAAAAAAACTTTAAAAGTTTCATAAAGAATTACATGCAATAGAAAAAAACTGATAAAGTGGATTTTCCTGCAATTGTAAGGGCACTAGGGTTTAGCACTGAGCCCTGTAGAGACAAGGCAAGGATCGTGGTCCACTGGCCAAGAAATGTATGCAAACCTTGATACTCCATATTATGTTACAGAAGCAAAATATGATTTAGAAATTTTACCATAGAAATTCATGTAACGGAAATGTCTTAAAAAATATGGCAGAGTAATATAAATCACAAAATACAGTATGCATGTTGACATAGAAAATAATTGTATCTAACAACAATAAATTTTTAAGTATTGAAATATAAAATTTCACATATGGATAAATAACAATATACATACATGGATTTCAAAAAATCTGTAGATAAAACTTGAACCCAGAAATATCATAACGAATGAGAAAATACCGAAAGCCGGGTTCTTAAATTAAAACCGGTAAATCTATGAATTCAAATTATTTACAATTCCAAAAGAATGAATTTAAGTCTCCATTGAAAGAATTCATTAGGGTAATTTTGAGGTCTAAAATGGGCCTCCTAAGAAAAATGTACAACAAAAATAAACTTTTTAAGAACCAATAGGATTCAAGATGATGATGTCAAACATGGGGGATGATTCACCATTTTTTAAGTAAAAGGGTAAAAGGATTAAAAAATAATAAAATAGTAAAACTACATTTTCAACTCACATTTTCAACTTATCTCCCAAATGTTTTACTAAAATTTCGATCGGGAGTCCTTTGTCGATGAAAAATTTAATTCCTCATCCGAAGAGAACCCACGTTGTATACTTTCAATGGACCCTGCTACATGAAAAATGAGAAATACATAAAAAAACGTGATTCCAATCATGTTTTCATGTATTTCTCATTTTTTTTGTATTATGACCCATCAAAATTATGCACATGGGTACTCCTTGGATGAGAAATTAAATTTTGCATCCAATGAGTACTCCCGCTCGAAATTTGAGTAAATACTTTGGGGGATAAGTTGAAAATATGAGTTGAAAAAGTAGTTTTTTTCTTTTTTCCTTCTAAAATTTGACGATGTAATCAAATTTTGTTTTATTATTTCCACTATTATTTTATAATTTCCTTAGGAGGCCCATTTAGACCTCAAAATTCCACTAATGCAACATAAGGGCTTAAGAGCCTGTGTAGCACATAATCTTCATAGCATAAAAAAAAAATACAGACAACTGTCACTAGAAGCACAGATAAACATGAAGAATAACAAGTGACCCAATTAATATTCAAGTCAGAACTCCATACAAACTGTATGCTGGCACTGTCAAGTTTTGAGGTACCCTATACACATAGGGGTTTACCCTCATTCGACATAAAGAAACATACATGTCCTTATAATGTCCAGACTAGAGAATTAGTCGAGACTTACTTGTAAAAATCGATGAAGGAGTTGGAACAGGAGCCAAGCTTCCTCTGGAGGAATTAGATTGCAAACCCATTCCTGGAAATGAAATAAATTACACAGTGGCTCGATTTAGTGATATAATTCCAAAGAAAAAAGTTACAAAAGAAACAGGTATTGTGAAATGGAATCATTATGCAAGATTACCTGGGGGTTTCCATGTTGTAGAGCCTTGTTCTGTTCTCACATCTTCGTAAACCCGAACACCCATCCAGTGAGACTGAGCACAGAATATTCTCCACAAAAGCAAGAGAAACACGCATACTGTCAGCGGTGAATGAACCATATCTAAATCTAAACTCAGAATACCCTAAACCTTCATTAATATGAAAAATATAACAGAGAGCAACAATGAGATGGAATGCTCATGCTTAGATGGAGTAGTTACCCTAACTACTCCTGAAGCCCTCAAATCTATTGGATCTAAGGTTAAACAATTCTACAGACAAGATCTTGCCAACCAATGATTTAGGGCAGGTGTACAACCATAGTAATAAAAAGAGCCAGGTGTCTATTGAACAATTAAATCAAAATCCCAAACCCAATCGCAGAGTTAATAATTTTCTGCAAACCATATGATTATTTTCCTAATCATATTAATTATCACATGAAATCAAATGTACATGGCAATCAAGGATATGATCATATGTACCAGGAAACGACGTTAAGTCTTGGTACCCTCAGATTATATAAATATACATTTCAATGTAATTTTAAAGGGTAAATACATTATGACGCTGACATGTATAATGTATAATGCAGTGGAAGCGTGTATTATCGGACCTCTATTGTAAAGAAAATTAAATGTAAAGTCTAAACCTTATACGTATAGAGAAAGTATGTTATATATATGTTATAAAATTAATATGTATAAATTGTATATATAAATCATGCTATTACAAGGTGGAATTTAGGATTATGTGATTAGAGAATTGTTGTGTTCAGAATTTATTTTTAGGGATCTAGATGTTATTAAGAGATGTGCCAAGTTTAACCTAGGTTAATTTTTTTTTATTTTTTTTGGTGAATTGTGTTTTAAGTCTATAGTTTTGACAAGTGGTATCAAAGCCTGTTTACACGTTGGGGCCATATGGGCCAATGTGATAACATGGATATTTTCATTTTGTTCTTGTGTTGAAAACTGTGCACAACGGTAGAAATGATAACAAGAAGCTACAATGAGGAGAGGGACTAGTCATCAAATGCCTAGAAATACAAGGGAAACCCATCCCTTGCCCAATCCTGAAGTCAACCCACAAATGTGCATGCAGTTAAGCGTGGACCAACACCAACAAAGCAGTAGAATACAGGAGGAGCCACAATGCCAGAAAAATAGATTGTTGGATACGGTACAGCAACTTCAAATAGAGATGACTCGAGTTCGAAGTGATAAAGAGAAGTTAATGAGAGAACAAGAAAAGATTCTGAAGATCCTCTCGGATAAGCAGAACTATCACACTACACAGCCTAGTCCGAAAAGGGACACCCACAGAGAAGGTGAGCAACAACAACGAGTACATGATATCCCAGAGGGGAGACATACTCAACGGAGTAACAAGAGTAGGACATATAACAAAGCCGAATATGGTAATATTTTAGATTAGAAAGAACTGAAGAAACAAAAAGTAGAATTACAAGGCGAATTTCGGAAAGTCAAACCTCCTACATTTGATGGACAGGTTGAGGAGATGGCGAAGGCCTAGATAATAAATATAAATAAGTACTTCCAAGTTTATGAATACAACAACAAAATCAAAGCTCACCTAGCTATCTACCAATTGAGAGAAAATGCTACATTATGGTGGGAGGAGGTGAAAAATGTACGTGGAATCGAAGATGAGAACGTGACATGGGATGAGTTTCAACAGAATTTTAAATATAAGTACTTGAATGAATGATTTTATGATGAGAAATCACGAGAGTTTCATGATATGAAGTTAGGAAAAATTTCTATGGATGAATTCGTCACAATATTTACCTCTCTATTAAGATATGTACCATATTTAAGAGATGAAAAAACGAAGGTACAATGGTTATTGAGCAGCCTGCCTACTCACATGAAAGAAAGAATCAAGGTTGTGAACCCAGAAACCATGGATGGGGTGATAAGAAAAGCTAAAATGTGTTATTAGAAGTCCAAGGCTAAGGGAGAAATTGGTAAAATATGGCCACCTAAGAAAGGATAGAAGGGCCCCTCAAGTTTTAAAAACAAAAGATCAAGAAATTATAAAAACACTGCAAAAAATCCAACAAAATAAACAAATTGGGAGAAATCAGCAAAAGACCAGATGGGTAGTTGAAGAGCATCATATAGAGGCTTCTAGTAGGCCTAACCTTGGATAGTCACAAAAACCCCCATTGAAATGCTAGGGATGTGGAAAAGCGTATTATTTCAAGAATTTCCCTCATCGAGGGAGAAATGAAGTGGCAGCCAACCTGCAAGAGGCATCTACAGTGGGAGATGTGGCGCGCAACATACCGAGGATCAATGCAGCTCTAGAAGATAGACAAGCGGATTTTCAACCAATGATGATTGAACTAGAAGGTAAGCTTTAAACTCAATCTATTTCCATTTTTTTTGACCCTGGTGCCAGTTTGAGCTATATAAACCCCCACATAGTTGAAAATTGTAAATTTCAAAATCAGAAATCTAAGAACCCAAGGCCAGTTCAGTTGGCTACGGGGACCAAAAGGAGATTTAATGCCAAAGTCCCAAATTGTGAACTGGACATAGGGGATCAACACATAACTGTAGAGTTGAACGTATTACCTTTGGGTTCATATGATATTTTATTGCATATGGACTAGTTAGAAAAACATTGGTTGTTGGTGGACTGTAAAGATAAAGTTAACTACTTTAAATCTGAAGATGGTACACGACAAGAATTGCAAGGAATTAACAAACCACTTTACTTACGCCCCATTACAGTATCTCATTTGATTAAATGAATGAGGAAAGGGTGCCAACTCTATGCAATTTAGGTGGGTTTCTCAAATTCCAAAGATAAAAATCTCATGTTGGAAAATATTCCCGTTATACAAGAATTTATGGATGTATTTCCGGAGAGTATTCTAGGACTACCACCAAGACAAGATATTGGTTTCATAATAGAATTAGTAACCGGGGCAACGCCTGTGTCAAGAGAACCTTATAGAATGAGTGTACCTGAGCTGACAAAGTTAAAAATGTAGCTACAAGAGTTAATGGATAAAGGATATATTCAGCCAAGTATGTCTCCTTAGGGAGCACCGGTACTCTTTGTTAAGAAGGAGGATGGGACTATGCAAAAGTGTATGGACTACCGACAACTTAATAAGTTGACTGTCAAAAACAAGTATCCATTGCCATGCATAGATGACTTGTTTGACCAAGTAAAGGGGGAAACCGTATTTTCAAATATTGATTTAAGATCGAGATATCGCCAAATACGGATTAAGGATGAAGACATGTAAAAAACAACATTTCTTACCTAATACAGGCATTATGAATTCATGGTGTTACAATTCAGGTTAACTAACGCACCAACAACTTTCATGAGCTTGATGCATGTCATATTTCCCCCATTCTTGGATATATTTTTTTTGATATTTATAGATGATACACCGATCTACTCTAAAAATATGGACGAACACAAGTAGAATTTATGTGTAGTGTTGACGATGTTGTTATAACATCAGCTATACACCAAATTTAGCAAATGTGATTTTTACAAAGAGAAGATTTAGTATCTGGGACATGTGATATCAGCTGAAGGGATTTCAATAGACCTAGAAAAGATAAAGATGATCATGGAGTGGAAAGTCCCTAAGAATGTGGTAGACATACATTAATTTATGGGATTGGATGGTTATTATCAACGTTTCATAAATAACTTCTCTAAAATAGATTTTCCTATTACCTCCCTGCAGAGGAAAGGAAAAATCTGTAAATGGACCCAAGAATGCCAAAATAGTTTTGAGAAATTGAAAGAACTATTAACCACTGCCCCAGTAATGAAAGTGGCAGATCCAAGCAAGGAGTTTGAAGTATGAACTGAAGTTTGCAAAGAAGGAATTGGAGCAGTTTTGACCCAAGAATGTAAAGTCATTTAAAATGAATCTAGGAAGCTAAAGGATCATGAACAAATGTATTATGCATATGATTTAGAGCTAACGGAAGTAGTGCATGCCTTGCTGGTATGGAGGCATTATTTATTGGAGAATATATTTGTATTAAGAACAGATCATAGCAGTTTAAATAGCTATTTTAAGAAAGTTGATTTGAATGCTCGCCAGGAAATATGGAATGCATTCCTAAGTGAATTTGATTTTGATATTCAACATGTAAAAGGAAAGGAGAATTGTGTTATTGATGCTTTGAGAAGAAAATTGCATGGCATTTATGAACTCTATTTCAACCATGTGGAATCTAAGTTCTAGGAACATTTTATGGAGGCAGCAAGAATGTGTTGAGATTCAACAAGATGATGAGCTTAGTGAAAAGAGTCGCCTTCACTAGGTGGGCCCGCGGGCTATTTTTGGTGCAAGTCTATTTTTAGACTATGTCTATTTTTAGACATGGTGATCATATTTCAGAAGTTGTAGGATGCTATTTGCGGATGGTTGATCAAGTTGGAAAAATAGATGAAATTCTATTTTTATAATATTGGGTGAAGTCTATTTATAGATCATCGATCTAAAAATAAAAGTGTCGATTATTATTAGCTCTTAATAATAATCTGACAATAAACAACAACTTATTCTCTTGGAGCACTTATTTCGGTGCACGATTTGGAAAATCGGTGGGCTGAAGGAATTACACAATTCTTAGGGTTTACGGTGGTTCATGCATGGAGGATTCGGTTAGAACTCAAGTGGAAAATTTTATGAGTTGGAAGAGTAGTTCATGGAGTTGTTATTCAGTTTAACTTAGTTAATGGATTTAAAGTCAGTTGAGCTAGTTGTATCTAGTCTAACTGAATGATACAATAGTGAGAGTGGAGTGAATTAATTAGTTAATTATTTCACAAATAATAACTCATTAATCAACTGAACAATACAGCAGTTAAATACAGTGCATGGAAGTTCCAGTGGAGACCCAGTGGAGAGATAGGTGAAAGGGCAAGATGGACTATCTGTTGTGACTATAGTGATGCATTGATTGCCCCACACACACATTGGAGTTTCCAATGAGGATTCCGATCAAGGCAGTTAATTATTCGAGCTATTCTTCAGGGGATTGCGCGTGGAGGCAGCTATCGGTGGCAAGAAATCGGTGCATGGATTTGCATTTCTTTTGATTAGTGTGTGACGTTTGATTGTACGAGAGCTTGATGTACTAATATTTGTATGATATTGTTACATGATCTCCATGATACATAATATATGATAGTTGGGGTTGTCGCAGGCTTTCCCATTAAACAACTGTGTTTATGTGTGATTGTTTTTATTTATGCTTCACATGTGTTTGCAATTAATTTTCCACAAAAGATTAACAATGGAATGATTCTGTATTTTGCAAGAAGTTAAATATTGTGAGGTCAAGGGAATCTAGATGTATGCATGCTTAGTGTATATAATTTCTACATGGTATCATAGCAGTGTTAATTCTTGAAGATTTCAATTGTGAAGAATTGTTGAGTTTGTCTTTGGTGGAAAATTCGAATTTCTTTGCAGAAAATTCTTGGTGCAGAAGTTGAGCATACATTGAAATGTCTTTCAATGGGTTGTGATTGGAGTATTCCCTTGATGGAAACTCAAATTACATAGCCTGGAAGGATAATATGGAGGCAGTGCCAGAGGATAATGGATTGAAGGAGTTCATCAATAGCGATGTTCCTCAGCCTGGATCTAGCGATGCTACATTACTTGACGCATGGCAAAAGAAGGTAGAAAAGACAAGAAGAATTATGTTGGAAGGTGTGAAGGACCATATTGTGTCCAACCTTCACAGGAAAGCCACTCCATTCTTAATGTGGAAGGCTTTGATACATTTTTTCCAAAGCAACAGCAACCAGAGGAAGTTGGCGTTGAAATACAAGCTCAGAAAAATAAAAATGGGGAAGGGCAACATTATTCCAAAATATCTCATGAAGTTTGTCCACTATAGAGATTAACTGGGAAGTGTGGGGATTACTGTTGATGATGAAGAATTGGTGAGCTTAGCTCTCTTTGGGCTTACGAAGAGTTGGCATAGCTACGAAGACTCTGTCAATGGACGGGAGAAACTGTCAGGATGGGAGCGACTTCGGTCGGATCTTGTGCAGGAGAAGATAAGGCGGGGTACCAAGGATGGCTCTTCATCGAAGAATGAAGATGAAGAGAATTGTGATTTGGCTGCCAAATCAAGGAAAGGGAAGGGGAAAAAATTTCCTTCAAAATCTGAAGCTAAAGGCAAGAAGCAGGATTTGTCCAAGGTGAAGTGTTTTCACTATCACGAACATGGGCATTTCACCACTAACTGCCCACAGAAGAAGAAGAACAAGAAGGTTGCTGGAGCTGCAGCTAGAGAGGCTTTAGCCTTGCAATTTTAACTTGATTTCTCTTTTATCGCATACTTGGTTTTAAGCTATATGGGATTGGTGTGGTATCTTGATAGTGGTGCATCTTTCCATATGACAGGAGACAAGGAGTTGTTTAGTGACTTGGAGGAGAATGACCTTCAAATGCATATAGAGATGGGCGACGATGGTCGATACAGTGTGACCAGAATTGGGACCATTACCTTTGAGAGGGAGTCTGGTTATTCATTCTTGTTGAAAGATTTTATGCATGTTCCAGGTCTAAAGAAGAACTTGGTCTCAATCTCAATGTTGGATGACAAAGGTTATGATGTTGTTTTCAGTGAGGGAAAAGCCTTCCTTTGACATAAAACAATGGGTCAAACCAAGAGGATATGGATTCGAGTTAAGAATCTCTACAAGTTGGAGGTAGATGGCTGCACTGCAATGGTGGGAAAAGCAGAAGAAGTGGTGAGCTGGGATGAGGGCGAATTATGGCATAGGATATTGGGCCATCTTCACCATGGCGCTTTGAAGATTGCAAAGATATTTCTACTGGACTTCCCAAGGGTCTTCTTGTGATCGAGTGCAAGGATTGACTATGGGTAATTTTGTGAATACCACCTTTCATGAGAAGGAGAACCGTGCTTCGATGATCCTGGAGATAATTCACATAGACGTGTGGACCTTTCTTGGTTGCTTCAAAAACACAGTATTATGTTATATTTTTTTATGACTATTCTCGTAGATGTTGGATCTTCTTCATGCAGAAGAAGAGCGAAACATTCTCCAAGTTTTGTGAGTTTAAAGCATTGGTGGAGAAGGAGTCGGGGAAGCAAGTGAAGGCTCTACAGAGCGATAATGGTGGTGAATACATCTAGGGTGAATTCAAAGAATTTTGTAGAAAAGAAGGAATTCAAAGAGAACTCATAGCACCTCATAACCCACAATAGAATGGGGTCGCCGAGGGGAAGAATAGAATGATCATGGGTGCTGCACGAGCGATCTTTGCATGACTAGGGCCTACTGATGCACTTGTGGCTAGAATCATACAACACTGCGGTTTATGTGAAAAACTGTTGTCCTCATAGAGTACTTGGCATGAGTACACCTGAAGAAGCTTTTACTGGTAAGAAGCACGATTATTTCTCATTTGAATATTTTTGGCTCATCTGTTTACATTCATGTGACAAAGGATGCCAGGAAGAAGCTGGAGCCGACTGCAGAAGTTGGGATATTTTTGGGGTACACAGAAACACCCCATAATTATCGTGTGTATTTTCCAGACATTCAGATGGCTATAGTGCGACGGGATATAAAATTCAATGAGGTGAAAGCCATGAAGTTGTCGCTTGAGAGGGAGCTACACTTGCATGCAAAAGAGGAAGTTCTTGTTCCCAAAGATGAGCCTCTAGATGTGGATCAACCACAAGAGGAGATTCATGTAGTGGAGGAGTCCACCCATGCAGAACCAAACATCAGACAAGGCAGAAAGCGTACCATAGAAGCTGAGAGACTGAAGCTTGATGCGGCACAGAATGTAGGAGTCCCTACATCACAGTGCATATAGGGATGGTCACCTGACCGATTTACTAGATACATGGCTCTGATGAGAAAGTGTATTGTGATAGAGCCATATTATTTTGAAGAAGCAGTGCAGGAGCCCACATGGGTATATGCCATGGTGGAGGAGTATGACTCCATTGTCAGAAACAGTGCTTGGGAGATTGTTTCAAGGCCAGTGGGAAAATTATTTGTAGGATCAAGATGGATCTACAAGGTAAAGCAAGTTGCTGATGGGAGCGTCGAGAAGTATAAGGCAATATTTGTTGCCCGAGGCTTCTCACAGATCGAGGGGATTGATTATGAAGAAACCTTTTGCACCTATCACACAGTATTCTTCCATAAGGACCATCATTTCTCTCTCAGCGCAGATGGGTCAACACATTCATCAAATGGATGTGAAGATTGTGTTCCTGAATGGGATCATTGATGAAGAGGTGTACATTGTACAGCCTAAAGGATTTGAGATATTTAGCAGCAATTCACATGTGTGAAAACTCAAAAGAGCGTTGTATGGGCTGAAGCAAGCACCTCGTGCTTGGTACACTCGGATCGATAGCTATTTCACTGGAATTTGCATCACCAAGAGTGAGGCGAATGCAAATCTATACCAAATTGTGGTGGAGGGTAAGCTTTTAATCATTGTTCTTTATGTTGATGATTTAATACTAACGGGTGATGAGCAGTTGATACACTCATGCAAGGCAGATCTTGCAAAGGAGTTTGAGATGAAGGATTTGGGCCTCCTTCATTATTTCCTTAGATTGGAAATATGGCAGCGGGAAGGTGAACTATTTGTGTCTCAAGGCAAGTATGCCCGAGAGATACTAGAGAAGTTTCACATGCAAGGTTGCAAGCCTATCGACACTCCTCTTCCAGGAAATTGGAGGAAAGAGGATGCTACATCGGCAGAGGTAGTGGATGCCACTGTTTATCGACAGTTAGTGGGTTCACTCATGTATTTAGTTAATACAAGATCAGACATATGCTATGCGGTGAACTACCAAGCTCTTTTGGAAGGTAGGCAAGCATGTCCTGAGGTATCTCAGGGGCACTTCTGAGTAGGGATAATGGTATAGACAGACAGATGAGGTGAAGTTGCATGGATTCACGGATGCAGATTGGGTAGGAAGCCCAACAGATAGAAAGAGCACATCAGGAGGGATTTTCAGTACTGGATCTACGACATTTTATTGGTACAGCAGGAAACAAAGATTTGTGGCACTCAGTTCAGCGGAAGCAGAATACATGGCAGCAAGTCAAGCTACATGTGAGGCTATCTGGATGAGGAATATCCTAGGCGGTTTGTTCGATTCACATTTAGATCCTACAGTGATACATTGTGATAATCAAAGTTGCATTAAACTCTCAATTAATCCTGTGTTTCATGATAGATCTAAACATATTGATATCTGGTATCATCATATCAAATATTTTGTGCAACAAAAGATCATGTTGCTTAAGTACATTCCTATGGAAGATAAGGATGTAGATATTCTAACGAAGGCACTCACCAGGAGTAAATTTGAATACCATAGAGGCAGGATCGGGGTGAAGGATAATCCCTATCTTTTTGAGAGGGAGTGTTGAGATTCAACAAGATGATGAGCTTAGTGAAAAGAGTCGCCTTCACTAAGTGGGCCTGCAGGCTATTTTTGGCGCAAGTCTATTTTTAGACTATGTCTATTTTTAGACATGGTGATCATATTTCAGAATTTGCAGGATGTTATTTTTGGATGGTTGATCAAGTTGGAAAAATAGATGAAATTATATTTTTAGAATATTGGGTGAATTCTATTATAGATCATTGATCTAAAAATAGAAGTGTCAATTATTATTAGCTCTTAATAATAATCCGGCAATAAACAACAACTTATTCTCTTGGAGCACTTAGTTTTAGTGCACAGATTTGGAAAATCAGTGGGCTGAAGGAATCACGCAATTCCTAGGGTTTACTCGTGGTTCATGCATGGAGGAATCAGTTAGAACTGAAGTGGCAAAGTTATGACAGATTTGGAAGAGTAGTTCATGGAGTTGTTATTCAGTTAATGGAGTTAAAGTTAGTTGAGCTAGTTGTATCTAGTCTAACTGAATGATACACTAGTGAGAGTGGAGTGAATTGATTAGTTATTTAATTCACAAATAATAACTCATTAATCAACTGAAAAATACAGCAGTTAACTACAATACATGTCAGTTCCAGTGGAGACCCAGTGGAGAGATAGGCGAAAGGGCAAGATGGAATATCTATTGTGAGTATAGTGATGCATTGATTGCACCACACACACATTGGAGTTTCCAATGAGAATTGCACAGTCAAGGCAAGGCTAATTAGAATTCATTCAGAGCTATTCCTCAGCAGGGATTGCACAGTGGAGTCAGGCTATCGGGTGGCAAGAAATCGGTGCATGGATTTGCATATTTCTTCTGATTAGTGTGTGACGATTGATTGTACTTAGAGCTTGATGTACTAATATTTGTATGAGATTGTTACATGATCTCCATGATACATAATATATGATAGTTTGGGTTTTCATCTTCAGGCTTTCCCGTTAAACAAATGTGTTATGTGCGATTGTTTTTATTTATGATTCACATGTGTTTGCAATTAATTTTCCGCAAAATATTAACAGTGGAATGATTCTGTATTTTTCAAGAGGTTAAATATTGTGAGATCAGGGGAATCTGGATGTATGCATGCTTAGTGTATATAATTTCTACAGAATGGACCCTGAGTACCAAATTTTATGGCAGCAAGAAAGAGAAGGCAGTAGTGAGGGAAAGTAATCAAAATTTGAGTTTAATGAAAAATAACTCCTAGTTTACCGAAAAAGGATATTTATTCTGAATCAAATGATCCTGAAAGAGTTGATTCTAGACGAATATCATAGTATTTCACACCCCAGATATCAGAAAATGTTAACAAAAATTAGAAAATACTATTTTTGGCCAGGAATGGGTAAAGAAATTGTTGAGTACTTGACCAGATGCTTGGAGTGCCAACAAGTCAAGGTAGAACATCAACACCTAGCTGGATTACATCAGTCTATTCCTGTGCCTGATTAGAAGTGGGAAGTCATATCCCTTAACTTTATTATTGGGTTGCCAAGGAACAAGAAGCACAATGACTCAATCATGGTGGTGGTAGTTAGACTCTGCAAGGTAGCTCATTTCATACATGTTCAGTCCACATACAAAATAGTACAAATTGCGGATATCTTCATGAAAGAAATTTTTAGACTACATGGTATCTCAAGGGTCATTATCTCATATCGAGATGTAAAATTTACATCTGCCTTCTGGAAGACATTATTTAGTGGGCTGGGAACAAAATTTCAGTTTAGTACTATGTATCAGTCTCAGACGGATGGGAAAACGGAGAGGGTAAACCAAGTTCTGGAGGATATGATTCACGTGTACGTAATGAAACAACTTGCAAAGTGGGAGGAGTAAGTGCATGTAGTGGAATTTTCTTATAACAATGGGTATCAAGAATCCCACAAAATGAGTCCTTTTGAAGCATTGCACAGTAGAAAATGATGGACCTCTATTAATTGGAGTAGTCCATAAACAAAAATGATGCTTGGACCCAATATGCTTGAAGAAATGGAGCGTGAGGTGAGGAATATTAGACAGAACCTGAGGGAAGATCAAGACTGACAAAAAGTATATGCAGATCGAAAATGGACATTCAGGGAGTTTGTGTTGGGTGACCATGTGTATGTAATAATTAAACCAAATAAGAGCACCTTGAGCTAGATTTCTTGTGTTAAATTGTCCCCCCGGTATTGCGGACCATTCCAAATTTTGGAACAGATCGGGTCAGTAGCTTATCGACTGGCACTACCTAGTAATTTCATGGTACATAATGTGTTCCATGTATCACTATTGAAACGATACATACATAATCCTAAGCATGTGATACATTGGAAAAATATACATGTAGAATCAGACAACGAGTTTCTGGTAGAGCTTCAGTGTATTCTTGATCAGAGAGAAATAATGCTTCGGAGGTGAGTCATCCCCCAGGTTAAGGTGTAGTGGAAGCACTTTAGCCCAGAGGAGGCTACCTGGGAGGATGAAATTTTCATGCGAGAGGCGTATCTTGAACTGTTTCCGAAAAATTAAGTAACACCGGGGATGGTGTTTACCTTACAGGGGGGAGATGTAACACCCCGTTTCATGATTAAGTATGATGAACAGAATTTATGATACATCATTATTACTTTCAATAGAAATGAATAAAAAATATGATATTCATTAGTAGGATTTGAGTTTAATTCTAATAAAATAAAAGATGGATGATTTTGTGGAGTAAAATAAATTAACTGAATGGTAATTGTTTCCAAGATTCCAGAGTAAAATTAGAGACAATTTTGACGGTTACTTTCCTAGAAAATGATATAATGAAAATATTGAGGAAGGGAAAGGGTTCTATTCATAAATATTCTAAAGGTTAAACAACTGCAAGGTTATTAGGAGTTTTCCGAAGCTGGTATGTTTTCTAGTGGAGCTCTAGATCCTTAGAAGTATAGACTGGATTTGGAAAATCCTGAGGCCTATCTTCTCAATAAAAATTGTTTGTTGTATAAGGCTCTAGAGAGGAGCACAGGGGGAGCAGAGGAATTGATTGCCTCTCTCACAATTGGGTGGACCATCAGTTAACAAGACAAGATATTGAGATAATTATAAAATGAATATTGGATTTTCCATTTCACTGTGCATGATAGACTAGGAATGATATGAGAATAGAAACTAGTTTTAGTTTTTTCATTGTATTGATAAAAAATAATATGAGTGTTCTGATATCTAATGCCAGGGGATTATTTAATTTAAACTATAATATAGAAAGTGTGGTTTGTTAAGCGTAAATGAGATAACATGGGTGAACAAACTTAAAGACCCAGTACAGGAAAATTTATTAAGTCAATGAAGAAAAAGGAAAAGATTTTAACAAATGAGTTATACTATAAACTCCATGTCACTTCCCAAAAAAAGGTTAAACATATATTATGTCCAAACAAATTTAAAATATTCATAAAGAATTATGTGCAGTATAAAAAAACTGATAAAGAGGAGTTTCCTGCAACTGTAAGGGCAATGGGGTTTAGCACCGAGCCCTGTATAGACAAGGCAAGGGTCATGGTCCCCTGGCCGAGACATGTATGCAAATTTTTCTACTCTATATTATATTACAGAAGCAAAAGATGATTTAGAAATTTTACCATAGCAATTCCTGTCTCGAAAATATCTTAAAAAATATAGCAGAGTAATAGGAATCACAAAAATGCATGTCGACATAGAAAATAATTGTATCTAACAATGGTAAATTTTTAAGTATCGACATATAAATTTCACATATGGAGAACTAACAGTTTACATACATGGATTTCGGAAAATCTGTAGATAAAACTTGAACCCAGAAATATCATAACTAATGAGAAAATACCCACAGCAGGTTTCTTAAACTAAAACTAGTAAATCTCTGAATTCATATTATTTACAATTCCAAAACGATGAATTTAAGTCTCCATTGATTGAATTCGACATAGGGGCTTAAGATCTTGTGTAGCACATAATCTTCAGAGCATAAAAAAAACTACAGACGCACCGTCACTAGAAGCACGGATAAACATGAAGAATAACAAGTGACCTAATTAATATTCAAGCTGGAACTCCATACAAACTGTATGTTGGCGTTGTCGAGTTTTGAGGTACACTGTACACATAGGGGTTTACCCTCAGTCGACATAAAGAAACAGACATGTTCTTATAATGGTCAGACGAGATAATTAGTCGAGACTTACTAGTAAAACTCAACGGAGGAGTTGGAACAGAAGCCGAGCTCCCTCTGGAGAAATTAGTGATCAGGATTTATGTAGGAACGCAACAGAATACACATATAACCATAAATACAAAGATGCAGCAGAAATAACACTTCATTTCATTAATATCAAAGAACTAAAATGTGCTTACATACAGAATGGAAATAAACCAGCTAGGGCGTTGGTAGCTTATCTCTGAGAAGAGATGTGGCGGCTATAGGCCTCTATGATCCAGATTTATGCAGGAACACAACAGAATACACATATAACCATAAATACAAAGATGTAGCGGAAATAACACTTCATTTCATTAATATCAAAGAACTGAAATTTGCTTACAGAAAGAATGGAAATAAACTAGCTAGGGCATTGGTAGCTTATCTCTGATAAGAAATGTGGCGGCTACGGGCCTCTGAACTATGTTAAAATGAGGCTCAAAGGCCCATTTATTTTTTTGAAACAATATAAAACCCTAAACATCCAAAAAATTAACTGCAGGAGATAACGTGCCAAAACTACGGGCCCCGTCTAAGTAAATTGGTGTTTCAACTTCTCGAGGGCGTAACTTTGGCATACGATCTCCATTTGACATGCACCATACCTCGTTAGAAAGATCTATCCAAGGAGTACAAGTTTTTGTGTGAGAAAAATCAGTACATGGACCCATGTTTCTCTTGGTTTTCCCAAAAATATCATTTAGGACCTCAAAACGGCTTCAGAAGTTCAGAACCCGAAAAACTGCTAAAAATAGTAAGTTGTGCTGAAACTGAAAAACTAAAAGAACTGATGGTGGTGTTTCAAATGGAATAACTGGGTGGCCACCAATATCCACTTGGATCATTCCTCCCCCCTTAAGAAACAATGGTCCTTATTGCATTGTGATCCTCCATGAGATGAGGCAATTTCTGTTGAACTGGGTATTAGATTTGTCGAAGATGTCATGGACCTGCAAGCGGATATGATGGATGCGTTCAGTAAATTTGGTTTCTTTATCAACCTCGGATATTACATGTGTGGATTCTATATAGGTATTCACATGAGGTATTGCAGCATCAGGCATCAGTGCATTGGGGGTCAGATCAATGGAGTGCTTGTCCTAATAGTGTAGAGGAACCTCTGTGAATGAGGAGAAAATGTCCTTGTATTCCTCCATGAATTTGTCCATCTACTGCAGCCGTGCAGTGGATCCTGTTTCGAGGTTGTGGTCACAATATTATTCTTTCCTTATGAGTGAGTTGTAAGGAAAACAAATTTCCTGGTTTTGGAAAAAATCTTACTATTTTGTTTTGCAGTAGTCAAAGAGATGATAGGAGGCAGTACTACCTACGGTATCCTGTAAAGGTTATTTCCCAAAGTAATAATAATAGCATGAGGCCTAGACTCATATACAACATGTTGCCTCCACAAGTATGGTTGGCCCAATAATACATCAGCTACATCAAGAGGAGAAACATCACACAATACCTCATATGTGAATGGTTTGATGTTTTACGGAAGGCAACATTTCTAGTGGATGTGAAGATCTCTCCCTGGGTGAAGCCACCCGATGCTAGACGACTGCAGTTTTGCTATGGTTGGTAGGCCGAGCTGCTTCACGAACTCTACTAAAAATGAGGTTATTTTGGCTTTCACTATCGACAGGAATTGTAGTGGAGAACCCTTCAACCACATATGCGAATGGAAGAGCCGCTCCCCCTCCTCTAGATCCTTGGGATCCTCCCTATGGAGATTGGTGGTTGCAATAATGGCACTGGGGTCTGCATCAGTGATCTACTCCCTGTGTCATCTCCCTTGTTTGGTTCTGGCTCAGGATCAAAACATGCATCTGATTCGGGTGCCTTTAGTTCGGCCACCAAAGACTGTTTGGCTCGACAATCGGTTGTGTTGTGAGTGGGGTTGTTATAAAATTCACACCACTTCCCTGTGTCCTTCTTTGGATTTGTGGTGTTGTTTTGAGTCGCCATGTTTTGGCTCTACCCCCTTTTTTGTGGTTCTGGGATGCCTTTCCCTAGCTTCGGATTCACAGATCCAAAGCCTCATTTATTCTACTTAAAATTATGCTCGATCTTGGTAGCATAGCGATATGTCATGCCAACTGAGGTAATGTCGAGGAAATCCATTTCCTCCTGAATGTGTCGGTGTAGGCAGCTGCAGTACTTGCACACCAAATGTCTCTCTGAATATTTAATACCCAACTTTATGTGCAGGGTATGGAAGAGATTCGTTAGTTTGTGCACATCTTGATCCCTTTGCTGCCACAAAGTGGTTCATTGGATGTACTTGTCCTCATAGCTCCCCACAGGGTAATATTGTTCCTTGATTTCGTCTCAGAATGAATTCCAAGTGGGTGTGGCCGAGAACAGAGAGGGTTTTGTCCTGTCCTTTTGCTCACAGTAGGTTTCCCACCAGTCTTTGACATGGGGGGCGGCTTTGAGGAGTGCAAAAATAATATTTTCTCGGCCGGAGAAATCATGGACCAAGAAATACCTTCCAGCAAATTCAACCATCTATCTACCACATCTGCATCTATCTAGCCTTCAAATACAATAATGTCAGATTTTACCTGTACCTTGAAGGGAGTGGCACATCGAGAATTGTTGTTGGATGCAGATGCATCATAGGTGGGAAACCGTTGAGGGATCTGAGCAAAGTTGTCCATCACGCGTTCCTTTGTTTCTCGAGGGCCTCCTCGAGCAATATTTTGATAAGATCTCCTGCTCCCTCATCTTTCTTTTCTTCCGCCATGGGAGGTCGTCGAGTTTTGCGAGGCTGATCTTGCAAGGGTTCAACCAGATTGAGCCCTAACTCCTTATACCCTTACCTTGTTAGGCACATGCAAAGAAAAATAGAGAAAGAGAAGGCTTCTCTGATACCACTGATCTAATTTATGCAGGAACACAATAGAATACACATATAACCATAAATACAAAGATGCAGAGGAAATATCACTTCATTTCATTAATATCAAAGAACTGAAATTTTCTTACAGACAGAATGGAAATAAACTAGCTAGGGTGTTGGTAGCTTATCTCTAAGAAGAGATGTGGTGGATAGAGGCCTCACTGATCCAGATTTATGTAGGAATGCAACAAAATACACATATAACCATAAATACAAAGATGCAACAGAAATAACATTTCATTTCATTAATATCAAATAACTGAAATTTTCTTACAGACAGAATGGAAATAAACTAGCTAGGACATTGGTAGCTTATCTCTAAGAAGAGATGTGGTAGCTACAGGCCTTTGAATTGTGTTAAAATGAGGCTCGAAGGAATATTTATTGTTTAGAAACAATAGAAAACCCTAAACATCCAAAAACCCAACTGTAGGGGATGAAGCGCCAAAATTATGGGCCCAGTTTGGGTAAATTGGTGTTTCAACTTCCGGGGACATAAATTTGGCATATGATCTCCATTTGACGTGCATCATACCTCGTTAAAAATATCTGTCCGAGGATTACAACTTTTTGTGTGAGAAACATCGGTCCATTGACCCATGTTGCTCCCATTTTTCCCAAAAAACGTCATTTATGGCCTCAAAACGGCTCCGGAAGTTCAGGACCCGAAAAACTGCTAAAAATAGTAAGTTGTGTTGAAACTGAAAAACTGAGAGAACTAATGGTGCGTTTCAAATGGAATAGGTGGGTGGCAACCAATATCCACCTGGATCAATTATATTACAAATCCATACCTGGAAATGGAAGAAATTACACATAGGATCGATTTAATGATATAATTCCGAAGAAACAACTTAGAAAATAAATAGGTATCATGAAATGGAATCGTTATGCAAGATTACTTGGGGGTTTTCGTGTTGCAGAGCTCTGTTCTCACATATTCGTAAACCCGAACACCCATCCGGCGAGACCGAGAGCAGAATATCCTCCACAAAAGCAAAAGAAACACGCGTATTTTCAGGGGTGAATGAACTAGATCTAAATCTAAACTCAGAATACCCTAAACCTTCATCAGTATGCAAAATATAACAGATAGAAACAATAAACATTAGAGACGAGCTCATCTGGGTAAGTTTCAAAATGAGACAACTTTTTTTCAGTATCAAACAACGACGTAGTGCGAGGAGGAAGCTTACCTTTGCATGGTATGGCGGATGCGGCATGACATAATGCCTTCAATCTTCATTAACCGATGCCCTCATACTAGCAGGAACTCATAACCGAAAAACCAAGAAAATTGTAGAGCAGAACGAGAGCCAAGTGCGGTGAAAGAATGAGGCGTAATGTTCGTGCTCAAGTGGAGTGGTTAGCCTAACTACTCCTGAAGCCCTCAGATCTGTTGGATCTAGGGTTAAACCATTCTATGGACGAGATCTCGCCAACCAATGATTTAAGACAGTTGTACAACCATAGTACTAAAAAGAGCCAGGTGTCTATTGAACAATTAAATCATAATCCCAAACCCAATCGCAGAGTTAATAATTGTATGCAAACCATATGATTCTTTTCCTAATAATATTAATTATTGCATGAAATCAAATGTTTAGGGAAATCAAGGATCTAATCATATGTACCGAGAAACGACTTTAAGTCATGGTACCCTTGGATTATATAAATATATATTTCAATGTAAGTGTAAAGGGTAAATACGCTATGACGCTGACATGTATAATGTATAATGTGGTGGAATCATGTATTATGAGACCACTATTGTAAAGAAAATTAAATGTAAACTCTATACCTTATAGGTATAGAGAAAGTATGCTATATAGATGTTATGAAATTAATATATATAAATTGTATATATAAATCATGATATTACAAGGTGGGATTTAGGATTATGTGGTTAGAGAATTGTTGTGTTTAGAATTTATTGTTAGAGATCTAGATGGTATTAAGAGATGTGCCAAGTTTAACTTAAGTTAAAATAAATTATTTTGAGTAAATTTTGTTTTAAGTTTATAGTTGTGACATATATATATATATATATATATATATATATAATCAATGCTATATATATCAAAAAATTATTTTTATATTAAAAAATTTAAAATTTATATAATATAAATAATGTTAGATTTATTTTAATTTAGGTAAAGATTTTTCAAAAATCTAAAAAAAACAACTATTTGGGAATACACCTTCAAGGGAGAGGTGTTGTTTGTAAAACACCAGGTAGGTGCACCCTATTTCAAATCACCTTTATATCATCCAATTTGACAAAAGTATAATATAATGTTTATTTGAATAATTCTATAATTATTGAATAATTGAATTTGGTATTATTAGATATTATAATTTGACAAAAGTATGATACGCTATTTATTTGAATAATTTTATAATTATTGAATAATTTAATTTGGTATTATTAGATAATGTAATGGATTGTTATTTATTTACATTTTTAAATATATTTTAAGTATCATAATTTATATGATCAATAAATTTATAGATAAATTATTAAATATGGTTGAATTTGATATTATGTAAGTTTAAAGGGTAAATATGCTATGACGCTGATATGTATAATGCGGTGGAAGCATGTATTATTGGAATTCTATTGTAAATAAAATTAAATTTAAATGTAAATTCTATACCTTATACGTATAGATAAAGTATGCTATATAGATGTTATGAAATTAATATATATAAATTGTATATATAAATCATGCTATTACAAGGTGGGATTTAGGATTATGTGATTAGAGAATTGTTGTGTTCAGAATTTATTGTTCGGGATCTAGATGGTATTAAGAGATGTGCCAAGTTTAACCTAGGTAATCTTTTTTTTGATTTTGTGTGATTTATTTTTTAAGTCTATAGTTGTGACAAGTGGTATCAGAGCCTGTTTACACGTTGGGGCCAGATGGGCCAATGTGATAACATGGATGTTTTCATTTTGTTCTTGTGTTGAAAACTGTGTACAACTGCAGAAAGGGTAACAAGAAGTTGCAATGAGGAGAGGGACTAGTCATCAAATGCCTAGAAATACAGGGGAAACCCATCCCTTGCCCAATCCTAAAGTCAACCTAGAAATGTGCGTTCAGTTAAGCGTGGACCAACACCAACAAATAAGTAGAACGCTGGAGGAGCAGTAATGCCAGACAAATAGATTGTTGGATACAGTACAACAACTTAAGATAGAGATGACTTGAGTTCTAAGTGATAATGAGAAGTTAATGAGAGAACAAGAAAAGATACTGAAGAGCCTCTCAGATAAACAAAACTATCACTCTGCACAACCTAGTCTGGAAAGGGACACCCACGGAGAAGGTGAGAAACAACAGCAAGTACACGATAACCCAGAGGGGAGTCATACTCAACAGAGTAACAAGAGTAGGACATATAACAAAGACGAATATGGTAATATTTCAAATCAGCAAGAAATGAAGAAACATAGAGTGGAATTATAAGGGGAATTTCAGAAAATCAAACCTCCTACATTTGATGGAGAGGCTGAGGAGATGACGGAGGCCTGGATAATAATTATGAATAAGTACTTCCAAGTTTATGCATACAACAACAAACTCAAGGCTCACCTAGCTATCTACCAATTAGGGAAAAGGCTACATTATGGTGGGAGGAGGTGAAAAAATACATGGAATCGAAGATCAAGACGTGACATGGGATTAGTTTCAGCATTATTTTAAAGATAAGTACTTGACTAAACGATTTTATGATGAGAAATCACGAGAGTTTCAAGATCTGAAGTTAGGACAAATTTCTATGGATGAATTCATGACAAAATTTACCTCTCTATTAAGATATGTACCTTATTTAAGAGATAAAAAAGCAAAGGTGCAATGGTCCTTGAGCAGCCTGCCTACTCACATGAAAGAAAGAATCGAGGTTGTGAACCCAAAAACCATGGATGAGGTGATAAGAAAAGTCAAAATGTGCTATCATCAGTCCAAGGCTAAGGGGAAAATTGGTAAAATTTGGCCACCTAAGAAAGGACAGAAGGGCCCCTCAAGTTTTAAAAACAGCAGATCAGGAAATTATAAAAACACTACGAAAAATCCAGCAAAATAAAAAAAATCGGAGAAATCGGCAAAAACCCAGATGGGCATCTAAAGAGCATCATACAGAGGCTTCTAGTAGGCCTGACCTTGGACAGTCACAAAAACCCCCATTGCAATGCTAGGGATGTGGCGAAATGCATTATTTCAAGAATTGCCCTCATCGAGGGAGAAATGAAGTGGCAGCCAACCTGCAAGAGGCATCTATAGTGGGAGATGTGGCACACAACATACCCATGATCAATGTTGCTCTAGAAGATAGACAAGCGGATTTTCAACCAATGATGATTGAACTAGAAGGTAAGCTTCAAACTTAATATGTTTCCATTTTGGTTGACCCTGGTGCCAATTTGAGCTATATAAACCCTTGCATAGTTGAAAATTGTAAATTGCAAAATAAAAAATTTAAGAATCCATGGTTGGTTCAGTTGGCTATGGGGACCAAAAGGAGAGTTAACACCAAAGTCTCAAATTGTGAAATGGACATAGGGAATCAACACATAACTATAGAGTTCAACATATTACCTTTAGGTTCATATGATATTTTATTGGGTATGGACTGTTTAGAAAAACATTGGTCGTTAGTGGATTGTAAAGATAAAGTTATCTACTTTAAATCTGAAGATGGTACATGGCAAGAATTGCAAGGAATTAACAAACCAATTCAATTACGCCCCATTACAACATCTCAGTTGAGTAAATGCATTAGAAAAGGGAGCCAACTCTATGCAATTTAGGTGGGTTTCTCAAATTCCAAAGATAAAACCCTCATGTTGGAAAATATTCTTGTTATACAAGAATTTATGGATGTATTTCCAGAGAGTATTCCAGGACTACCACCAAGACGAGATATTGATTTCACAATAGAATTAGTATCTGGGGTAGCACCTGTGTCAAGAGAACCTTACAGAATGAGTGTACCTGAGTTGACAGAGTTAAAAATGCAGCTGCAAGAGTTAATGGATAAAGGATATATTTGGCCATGTGTGTCTCCCTGGGGAGCACTGCTATTGTTTGTTAAGAAGAAGTATGGGACTATGCGAATGTGTATGGACTATTGATAGCTTAATAAGTTGACTGTCAAAAACAAGTATCCATTGCCAAACATAGATGACTTGTTTGACCAAGTAAAGGGGGAAACAATATTTTTAAAGCTTGATTTAAGACCGGGATATCACCAAATACAGATTAAGGATGAAGATATGTTAAAAATAACATTTCGTACCCAATACGGGCATTATGAATTCGTGGTGTTACCATTTGGGTTTACTAACGCACCAACAACTTTCATGATCTTGATGCATGGCATCTTTCACCCATTCTTTGATAAATTTGTTTTCATCTTTATAGATGATACACTGATCTACTCTAAAAATATGGAGGAACACAAGGAGAATTTACATGTAGTGTTGAAGATGTTGCGAGAACATAAGCTATACACCAAATTTAGAAAATGTGTTTTTTACAAAGAGAAGATTCAGTATCTAGGACATGTGATATTAGCTTAAGGGATTTCAGTAGACCCAGAAAAGATAAAGATGATCATGGAGTAGAAAGTCCCTAAGAATGTGGAAGACATACGTTTGTTTATGGGAATGGTTGGTTAGTATTGACGTTTCCAATAAATTCTCTAAAATAGAGTTTCCTATTACCTCCCTGCAGCGGAAAGGAAAAATATTAAATGGAACCAAGAATGACAAAACAATTTTGATAATTGAAAGAACTATTAACCACTACCCCAGTAGTGAAAGTGGCAGATCCAAGTAAGGATTTTGAAGTATGAACTAATGCTTGCAAAGAAGGAGTTGGATCAGTTTTGACCCAAGAAGGTAAAGTCATTTCATACGAATCCAGGAATATAAAGGATCACGAATAGAGGTATTATGCGTATTATTTAGAGCTAACGACAGTAGTGCATGCCTTGTCTTTATGGAGGCATTATTTATTGGGGAAGATATTTTTATTAAGAATAAATCATAGCAATTTAACTATCTATTTTAAGCAAGCTGATTTGAATGCTTGCCAGGCAAGATGGAATGCATTCCTAAGTGAATTTGATTTTGATATTCAACATGTAAAAGGAAAGGAGAATCATGTTGCTAATGCTTTGAGCAGAAAATTGCATGGCATCTATGAACTCTATTTCAACCATGTGGAATCTAAGTTCCAGGAACATATTATGGAGGCAGCAAGAATGGATCCTGAGTATCAATTCTTATGGCAGCAAGAAAGAGAAGGCAATAGTGAGGGAGAGCAATCCGAATGTGAGTGTAATGAAAAAAAACTCCTAGTTTACCAAAAAAAATATATTTATTCCGAATCAAATGATCCTGAAAGAGCTGATTCTAGAATAATATCATAGGATTTCCTATGCAGGACACCCTGGATATCAGAAAATGTTAAAAAAAATTATAAAAGACTATTTCTGGCCAGGAATGCGTAAAGACATTGCTGAGTACTTGACCAGATGCTTGAAGTGCCAGCAAATCAAGGTAGAACATCAGCACCCAGTCAGATTGCTTCAGCCTATTCCTGTGCCTCATTGGAAGTGGGACGTCATATCCCTTGACTTTATTACTGGGTTGCCAAGAAACAAGAAGCACAATGACTCAATCATGGTGGTAATAGATAGAGTCTGCAACGTAGCTCATTTCATACATGTTCAGCCCACATACAAAACAGTACAAATTGCAGATATCTTCATGAAAGAAATTTTTAGACTACATGGTATCCCAAGGGTCGTTATCTCAGATCGAGATGTAAAATTTACATCTGCCTTCTAGAAGACATTATTTACTGGGCTAGGAACACAAATTCAGTTTAGTACTCTGTATCACCCTCAAACAAATGGGCAAACAGAGAGGGTAAACCAAGTTCTGGAGTACATGTTGCGCATGTACGTAATGCAACATCTTGCAAAGTGGGAGGCGTATCTGTATTTAGTGGAATTTTCTTATAACAATGGGTATCAAGAATCCCTCAAAATGATTCCTTTTGAAGCATTGTATGGTAGACAAGGTCGAACCCCTATCAATTGGAGCAGTACGAAAACCAAAATGATGCTTGGACCTAGTATGCTTGAAGAAATGGAGCGTGGGCTGAGTAATATTAGACAAAACTTGAGGGCAACTCAAGACCGACAAAAAGTATATGCAGATCGAAAAATGACATTCAGGGAGTTTGTGTTGGGTGACCGCGTGTATGTAAGAATTAAACCAAAGAATAGCACCTTGAGTTGGAGTTCTTGTGCTAAATTGGCCCCCCAGTATTGCAGACCATTCCAAATTTTGGAATGGATCGGGTTGATAGCTTATCGACTCACACTACCTAGTCATATCATGTATCACTATTTAAACGATACATACATGACCCTAAGCATGTCATACATTGGCAAATTATACATGTAGAACCAGACAACGAGTTTCCAGTAGAGCTTCAGCGTATTCTCGATCAGAGAGAAATAACGCTTCGGAGGTGAGTCATCCCCCAGGTTAAGGTGCAGTGGAAGAACTTTAGCCCAGAGGAGGCTACCTGGGAGGATGAAATTTTCATGCGAGAGGCGTATCCTGAACTGTTTCCAAAAAATTAAGTAACACCGGGGATGGTGTTTACCTTAGAGAGGAGAGATGTAACACCTCGTTTCATGATTAAGTATGATGAACATATTTTATGACACATTAATATTCTTTTTAATAGAAATGAATAACGAATATGATATTCATTAGTAAGATTTGAATTTAATTATAATAAAAGAAAATATGGATGATTTTGTGGAGTAAAATAAATTAATTGAATGGCAATTGTTTCCAAGATTCCAGAGTAAAAGTAGAGACAGTTTTCACAGTTACTTTCCCAGAAAAGGATATAATGAAAATCCTGAGGAAGGGAAAGGGTTATGTTCAGAAATATTCTAAGGTTTAAACAATTGCAAGTTGATTAGGATTTTTCGAGAGCTGGTAGGTTTTCCAATGGAGCTCTAGACCCTAAGAAGCATAGACTGGATTTGGAAAATCTTGAGGCCTATCTTCTCAATAAAAAAATGTTTGTTGTATAAGGCTCTAGAGAGGAGCACAGGGGGAGAATAGGACTTGATTGCCTCTCTCACGTTTGGGTGGACCATTAGTTGACAGGACAAGATATTGAGATAAGTATAAAATGAATATCTGATTTTCTCTTTCACAGTGCATGACAGACTAGGAATTATATGAGAATAGAAACTAGTTTTAGTTTTTTCACTGTATTAACAAAAATGAATATGAGTATTCTAATATCTATTGCTGGGGGATTATTTACTTTAAACTATAAAATAGAAAGTGTGGTTTGTTAAGAGTGAATGAGATAACATCGGTGAACAGACTTAAAGACCCAGTACAAGAAAATTTATTAATTCAATGAAGAAAAAGGGAAATATTTTAACAAATGAGTGATACTGTAAACCCCATATCACTTCCCAAAAACGGGTTAAACACATATTTTTTCTGAAAAAATTTAAAATATTCATAAAGAATTACATGCAGTAGAAAACAACTGATAAAGAGGAGTTTCCTGCAACTGTAAGGGCACTGGGGTTTAGCATCGAGCCCTATAGAGACAAGGCAAGGGTCATGGTCCCCTGGCCGAGACATGTATGCAAACCTTGCTACTATATATTATATTACAAAAGAAAAATATGATTTAGAAAGTTTACCATACCAATTCCTGTAATGGAAATGCCTTCAAAAATATAGCCGAGTATTAGAAATCACAAAATACAGTGTGCATGTCGACATAGAAATTAATTGTATCTAGAAACAATAAATTTTTAAGTATCGACATATAAAATTTCACATATGGAGAACTAACAGTATACATACATGGATTTCAGAAAATCTGTAGATAAAACTTGAACCCAGAAATATCATAACCAATGAGAAAATACCCACAACAGGGTTCTTAAATTAAAACCAGAAAATCTCTGAATTCAGATTATTTACAATTCCAAAACGATGAATTTAAGTTTCCATTGAAAGAATTCAACATAGGGGCTTAAGAGCCTTTGTATCACATAATCTTCACAGCATAAAAAAACTATAGACACACCATCGCTAGAAGCATGGATAAACATGAAGAATAACAAGTGACCCAATTAATATTCAAGCCGGAATTCCATACAAAAATTATGTCGGCGCTGTCGAGTTTTGAGGTACCCTGTACACACAGGGGTTTTTCCTCAATCGACATAAAGAAACAGACATGTGCTTATAATGGTTAGACTAGAGAATTAGTCGATACTTATTGGTAATACTCGACGGGGGAGTTGGAACAGGAGTCGAGCTCCCTCTAGAGGAATTAGTGATCTAGATTTATTCAGGAATGCAATAGAATACACATATAACCATAAATACAAATATGAAGTGGAAATAACACTTCATTTCATTAATATCAAAGAACTGAAATTTTCTTACATACAGAATGGAAATAAACTAGCTAGGGCACTGGTAGCTTATCTCTGAGGAGAGATGTGGCGGCTACAGACCTCACTAATCCGGATTTATGCAGGAACACAAAAAAATAAACATATAACCATAAATACAAATATGTAGCGGAAATAAAAATTCATTTCATTAATATCAAAGAAATAAATTTGCTTACAGATCGAATGGAAATAAACTAGCTAGGGTGTTGGTAGCTTATCTTTGAGAAGAGATGTGGCGACTACAAGCCTCTGAACTGTGTTACAATGAGGCTCAAAGACCTATTTATTGTTGAGAAACAATAGAAAACCCTAAACATCTAAAAACCTAACTATAGGAGATGAAGCACCAAAACTATGGGCCCCATTTGTGTAAATTGGTGTTTCAACTTCCTAGGGACGTAACTTTGGCATACGATCTCCATTTGACGCGCACCATACCTTGTTAGAAAGATCTATCCAAGGAGTACAAATTTTTGTGTGATCAACATCAATACATGGACCCATGTTGCTCTCAATTTTCCCAAAGAACATCGTTTAGGGCCTCAAAACGGTTCTAGAAGTTTAGGACCCGAAAAACTGCTAAAAATAGTAAGTTGTGCTGAAACTAAAAAACTGAAAGAATGGATGGTGGCATTTCAAATGGAATATTTGGGTGGCCACAAATATCCACCTGGATCATTCATCCCCCCTTAGGAAGCAATGGTCCCCATTGTATTGAGATCCTCCATGAGATGAGGCAAATTCTGTTGAACTAGGTATTAGATTTGTCGAAGATGTCATGGACCTGCAGGCAGACATGATGGATGCGTTTAGTAAATTTGGTTTCTTTATCAACCTCAGATAATATATGTGGATTATGTCTAGGTAGTTGCATGAGGTATTGCAACATCAGGCGGTGGTGTGTCGGGGGTTAGATCAATGGAGTGCTTGTCCTAACAGTGTAGAGAAACCTCTGTGAATGAGGAGAAAATTTCCTTGTATTCCTCCATGAATTTTTCTATCTGCTGCAGCCATGCAGTGGAGCATGTTTTGAGGTTGTGGCCACAATATTATTCTTTCCCCGTCAGCGAGTTGTAAGGAAAAAAAATTTCCTGGTTTGGGAAACAATCTTACTGTGTTGTTTTGCAGTAGTCAAAGAGATGATAGGAGGCAGTACTACCTGCGGTATCTTGTAAAGGTCATTTCCAAAAGTAATAATAATAACATAAGGCCTAGACTCATACAAAACATGTTTCCTCCACAAGTATGGTTGGCCCAATAATACATCAGCTACATCAAGAGGAGAAACATCACACAATACCTCATGTGTGAATGGTTTGATGTTTTACGGAAGACGACATTGCTAGTGGACACGAAGATCTCTACTTGGGTGAAGCCACCCGATGTTATACAACTGCAGTTGTGCTATGGTCGGTAGGCCGAGCTGCTTCACAACCTCTACTGGAAATGAGGTTCTTTTGGCTTCCACTATCGACAAGGAATTGTAGTGGAGAACCCTTCACCCACATATGTGAATGGAAGAGGCACTCCCCCTCCTCTGGATCCTTGGGATCCCCCCTCTGGAGCTTGGTGGTGGCAACAATGGCACTGGGGTCTGCATCAATGATCTGCTTCCCTTTGTCATTTCCCTTGTCTCATTCTAGCTCAGGGTCAAAACATGCATATGATTCGGGTGCCTTTAGTTCAGCCACCAACGATTGTTTGGCCTGACAATCATTTGTGTTGTAAATGGGGTTGTTATGAAGTTCACACCACTTCCCCGTGTCCTTCTTTAGATTTGTGGTGTTGTTCAGAGTCGCCATGTTTTGGCTTTGCCCCCTATTCTGTGGTTCGGGGATGCCTTTCCCTGGATTCGGATTTGCGGATCCAAAGCCTCGCTTCTTCTGCTTAAATTTCTGCTCGATCTTGGCGGCATAGCGATATGTCGTTCCAAGTGAGGTAATGTTGAGGAACTCCATTTCCTCCTGAATGTGTCTATGCAGACAACTGTGTTACTTGAGCACCAAATGTATCTCTAAATCTTTAATACCCAACATTTTGTGTAGGGTATGGAAGAGATTCCTCAGTTCGTTCACATCTTGATCCCTTTGCTGCCGCAGCGTGGTCCATTGGATGTACTTGTCCTCATAGCTCCCCACGAGGTAATATTGTTCCTTGATGCTATCTCAGAACAAATTCCAAGTGGGTGCAACCGAGAATAGAGAGGGTTTTGTCCCGTCCTTTTGCTCACAGTAGGTTTCCCACCAGTCTTTGACAGGGGTGCATCTTTGACAAGTGAAAAAATAATATTTTCTCGGTCAGAGAAATCATGGACGAAGAAATACCCTTCCAGCAAATTCAACCATCTATCTATGACAGTTGCATCTATCTGGCCTTCAAATACAGGAATGTCAAATTTTACCTGTACCTTAAAGGGAGTGGTGCCTCCAGAGTGGCTATTGGATGCAGATGCGTCGTAGGTGGGCATTCGTTGAAGGATCTGAGCAAAATTGTCCATCATCGCATTCCTTTGTTTCTCGAGGGCCTCCTTGAGAAATATTTTGATAGGATCCCTTGCTCCCTCATCTTTCTTGTATTCCGTCGTGAGAGGTCATCGGGGTTTGCGAGGCTAATCTTGCAAGGGTTTAACCAAATCGAGCTCTAACTCCTTATACCTTGAACTTGTTGGGGACATGCAAAGAAAAACAGAGAAAGAGAAGACCGCTCTGATACCATTGATCTGGATTTATACAGGAACGCAACATAATACACATATAACCATAAATATAAAGATGTAGTGGAAATAGCACTTCATTTCATTAATATCAAAGAACTGAAATTTGCTTACAGACGGAATGGAAATAAACTAGCTAAGGCGCTGGTAGCTTATCTCTGAGAAGAGATGTGGAGGCTACAGGCCTCACTGATCTGGATTTATGTAGGAATGCAACAGAATGCACATATAACCATAAATACAAAGATGCAACGGAAATAACACTTCTTTTCATTAATATCAAAGAACTGAAATTTTCTTACAGACAGACTAGAAATAAACTAGCTAGGGCACTAGTAGCTTATCTCTAAGAAGAGATGTGGCGGCTACAGGCCTCTAAACTATGTTACAATGAGGCTCAAAGGCCTATTTATTGTTTAGAAGCAATAAAAAACCATAAACATCCAAAAACCTAACTGTAGCAGATGAAGCGCCAAAAATATGGACCCAGTTTGGGTAAATTGGTGTTTCCACTTCCCGGGGACGTAACTTTGGCATATGATCTCCATTTGACGCACACCATACCTCGTTAGAAATATTTATCCGGGTACAACTTTTGGTGTCAGCAACATCGGTTCATAGACCCATGTTTCTCCCAGTTTTCCCAAAAAACGTCGTTTAGGGCCTCAAAACGGCTCTGGAATTTTAAAACCCCAAAAACTGCTAAAAATAGTAAGATGTGTTGAAACTAAAAAACTGAAAGAACTGATGGTGGCGTTTCAAATGGAGTAGGTGGGTGGCCTCCAATATCCACCTGGATCAATTAGATTACAAACCCATACCTGGAAATGAAAGAAATTACACAGAGGATCAATTTAATGATATAATTCCGAAGAAACAACTTAGAAAAGAAACAGGTATCGTGAAATGGAATCGTTATGCAAGATTGCCTAGGGGTTTTCATGTTGCAGAGCCCTGTTTTGTTCTCACATCTTCGTAAACTCGAACACCCATCCAGCGAGACCGAGCACAGAATATCCTCCACAAAAGAAAAATAAACACGCGTGATGTTAGGGGTGAATGAACTAGATCTAAATCTAAACTCAGAATACCCTAAACCTTCATTAATATGCAAAATATAATAGAGAGAAGCAATAAACATCAAAGACGAGCTCATCTGGGTAAGTTTCAAAATGAGACAACTTTTTTTTTAGTATTAAACAACGACATAGTGCGAGGGGGGAGTTTACCTTTGCATGGTATGGTGGATGCGGCATGACAGAAGGCCTTCACTCTTCATTAACCGATGCCCTCATACCAGCAGAAACTCAGAACCGAAAAACCAAGAAAATTGCAGAGCAGAACGAGAGCCAAGTGCAGCGAAAGAATGAGACGGAATGTTCACGCTCAGGTGGAGTGGTTACCCTAACTACTCCCGAAGCCCTCAGATCTGTTGGATCTAGGGTTAAACCAATCTACTGACGAGATCTTGCCAACGAAATATTTAAGATAGGTGTACAACCACAGTACTAAAAAGAGCCAGGTGTCAATTGAACAATTAAATCAGAATCCCAAACCCAATCGCAGAGTTAATAATTGTTTTCAAATGATATGATTCTTTTCCTAACCATATTAATTGTCGTATGAAATCAAATGTATAGGGAAATCAAGGATCTGATCATATGTACCGGGAAACGACGTTAAGTCGTGGTACTCTCGGATTATATAAATATATATTTCGATGTAAGTGTAAAGGGTAAATACGTTATGACGCTAACATGTATAATGTATAATGGGGTGGAATCATGTATTATCGGACCTCTATTGTAAAGAAAATTAAATGTAAAGTCTATACCTTATACGTATAGAGAAAGTATACTATATAGATGTTATGAAGTTAATATATATAAATTGTATATATAAATCATGCTATTACAAGGTGGGATTTAGGATTATGTGATTAGAGAATTGTTGTGTTCAAAATTTATTGTTAGGGATTTAGATGGTATTAACAGAAGTGTCAAATTTAATCTAGGTAAAAAAAATTATTTTGGATAAATTTTGTTTTAAGTCTATAGTTGTGATTTATATATAATCAATGCTATACATAGCAAAAAATTAAATTTAAAAAAATATAAAATATGTGAATATTTTTATATTAAAAAATTTGAAATTTATATAATATAAATAATATTATTAAAAATCAAAATAAATTTATTTTAATTTAGGTAAAGATTTTTTACAAATCTAAAAAAAATCAACTATTTATAATTCAATTTTGCATTACATCTTGAAATATTTTAATCGGCTCAAAACTTAAAGTACTACATTGGATTCACAATTAACTATTTAACTATTTACATTCAACTAATTACCAAAAATATTTTACAAATAGAAATTTGGAAATACACCTTCAAAGGAGAGGTGTTGTTTGTAAAACACCAGACAGGCCATGCCGCGGAACGATGCGTTTGGGCGGGACTGTGTGTTTTTTGAATGGAGATGGGTGTGCCTCGGGATTCGATGATCAGATCAGCTCTCTGTTTGTATCTGCGCAAGGCGGTCTCGATTCAACAGAACCTGTCTGCTCCAGAGCCGGAGGACTGTCAGGTGGTTTTTTAAATGGAGCGGTGGAGCCCCCGATTCTATCGGATGGGAGATTTTCGCCCTTGTTTTTCCATGCAGGGCTCGAGGGCAGGACGGGAGGCTATAAGCCTGGTCTGAATACACTTAATGCTCTGAAGGGGAGTGAACCTACACTGTCTTTGAACGGGGGGAAAGTATCCATCCAAGCTATGAACGTGGCCTTGGGTGGCTTACCGGGAGCCTCCTCATCTGACTATCACATTGATCTGGACCCCTCTGCGCTTGTGGTCAGTAATGTCGACGGTTCTGGGGAGAAGGCATGTGTACGAGCCTCCCATTGTCCCATAAGCTGGGCAGAACAGAGCGGAGTAAAGGCTGCTGAAACTAGTAAAGGGACGGGCCCAAATACATGTCAAGAGTCTGAAGTGTCGAAGCAGAGGCGTAGAAACAAAAAATGGATTAAGAAAAAAACTGCTGAACATAGTTATGTCCTGGGTGAAGACATAGGGTGGGAACAGGTCTCAGTAATGGTTGACAGAACCCTGGTTGGCAGGGCTGTGGGTAGGCATTTTGCCCTGAAAACTATAGTCCATTGGGCTGATGCGCATTGGAAATCCGGCATTGGTTATGTACCTGAGGTGGTCTCACTTTCAAAGGGGTGGTTCGCCTTCCATTTCTTGTGTTCTGATCATCTCCAGTGGGTGACACAACGGTGCTGCTCTGTAGATAACTCCCCTCTGCTCTTTAAACCTTGGCATCCGCTCTTTGATGCCAGCAGGGAAAGGGTGGATTCGGTCCCACTGTGGGTTCGTCTTCCTGGGTTACCCCTTCATTATTGGACAGAGGAGCACATTTGTGGTATAGGTAATACCATTGGGGTTTTCTTAGAGGCTGACCTCTCCTTCATCAAGACAAAACTCAGGCGGGTAGCAAGAGTTCTGGTGATGATTAATATCAGAGAGGGACTTGCAGAAACTATGAATCTCCGATGGGGGCCTTATGATATTAAGCAGATCCTTGACTATGAAAAGGTTCCTTTTCGATGCCGACGGTGCCATGTCTATGGACATCCAGCATCCGAATGCAGCTCTGCTCTTAGATATGCCAAAAGGAGGGAATCTGATCCTCATATGGAGGCTTCTCAGAGGAAGGAGGCAGGTTTCGTTCCTCACAGCCCACAAACAGTTCCTTATTCAGACCACTCAAGTGCTGTGCAGGTTTTACCTGATGACTATGGTTCTTGTTTGATGTCTGAGGTAGATCTTCAGGGGCTGAGTGTTTTCTCTGGCCCTTCTACTGGGCAGGAGGCTCCTTTCCAAGATGCTGGGTGTGGAGAGCTCGATGTAGTGGAGGTTCACAGACGACATTTTGGAACAGATTTTTACCTGAAGGAAGATGTTGTGCTGAATGAAGTTTTCTCTGTGGTGAATCGTACACTTTTGGGCTCTTATCCATTTTCTCCTGCTTTAAACTTCTCTTTATACTTGTTTCATTCTGCTGTTTCGCTTATAGTCTCAGGTAGGAAGGATGCTGGTGGAAAGGTCTCTAGTGTTGTTCCAAAAATTACCTCACAGCCTGTTTCGCTGCATGCTCTCCAAGAGAAGGATTCTGTATCAGTTTATGACCCAGGTGACAAGCTGTCGAATTCTGTGGTTAATACAGCATCTTTGGGCTCTGGTTATAACCTGAGATCTAGTGCCAAAAAAGGAGCTGGTGGATTTGGGATGGGAAAATCCCCTTCTGCTCGGGGTAGGGGTAGGATCTCTTTTTTGGCAAAAGCACAGGACCGAGCTAAGTTGGATGTTCATGATGGGAGGCAGATTTCGATTGACAGGGTGCTTAGAGCAAGCCATTCCCTGAAGCCGGGTGTTTAATGAAGATAATGTCATTCAATTGCAGGGGTTTGGCAGGTCCCCACAAGAAAGCTGCTCTCCGGAGAATTATCTTTCTGGAATGTCCTGATATCATTATGCTTCAAGAGACTTTAGGAGGTGGGTTGGTGGTCAAAGCTAGACTGGAGGGTTGGCTGCCTGGCTGGTATTTTGAGTCCTTGGATGCTAGAGGGAGGTCGGATGGTTTGGCCATCGGGTGGAATGAAAAAACAGTCAAATCACAAACTCTCTGGGGTATGGAGTCGGTCCTGGGAATTAATTTCCTGTCACTGGAGCTTGGTGAAGCATTCAATCTCTTTAATATTTATGGCCCTTATCAGGACCGTATTCCTTTTTGGGACTCTCTCTTGAATAACTCTTTAATCAAGAGAGACTCTGTAATTTTAGGTGGAGATTTGAATTTTTCTTTGGGACAATCAGAGGTATGGGGACCTCATGCACATATCGACTCTTTGACTGGTTATTTCACTCAAAAATTGGAGGAGAATCACTTGCTGGACATTGAGCCCATCAAGCTGAAACCTACTTAGAGGAATAATAGATGTGCTGATGACAGAATAGCCAAGAGACTAGATCGCTTTTTGGTGGCTGAGCATATTGTGGATAGGCCTTTTATGATTAGGCAGTGGATTGGTAGTGGGGGTGCTTCTGACCATTTTCCTATCTTTCTTGAGCTAAAGATCGGGCCTAGGCAGCCCCCTAGCCCTTTAAAGTTCAACAACATATGGCTCAGGGATGATTCTTTCAAAGCTTTAGTTCTTGATTGCTGGATTCCTTTTAGGGAGGATAGTCCTCTTTCAGCTGCCTTCCAGTTTGCTGAAAACCTAAAGCGTTTCAAGGTTGCTGTGAAAGGTTGGTCGGCTGCTAAGAGACAGAGGGAGGATGTGGAATTGAAACAGGTGGAAGAGGATCTCCGGTTGATTTATGAGGGCAATGGGGGTGGCTTTCAATCCCAAGATGAAAAAGACACACTTATTTCATTGGAAAAAAGAAGGAACTCCCTTCTTATGGATAAGGAGGAATCTTGGAGGTTGAAGAGCAGGGCCACTTGGCTGGCTAGTAGGGATGAGAATACAAAATTTTTTCATGCATATGCTCGCGGCCGGAAGGCTGCTAATACTATCTGGACGTTAAGAGATGGTCAGGGCATTGAGCATACTTCTTTTGAGGCCAAAGCTAGATTGGGGGTTGATCATTTCAAGGACCTTTTTAAGGCTCCAGCACATGCTTCACTAGCGGAAGTGATAAGGGTTGCTCAATATTTTCCGAGATTTGTGGAGGAGGCTGATAACAGATCTTTGATGGCGGAGGTCTCCGAAAAAGAGCTAAAGGAGGTTCTTCAAAGCTTCCAAAAAGACAAAAGTCCGGGGCCTGATGGGTGGTCAGTTGAGTTTTTCTTGGCTCTTTATGACATTTTAGGGACTGATTTTCTAAAAGTTGTGGAGGATACCAGGATTTCTGGGCGGATTCCTGCTTGCTTCAATTCCACATTCATAGCTCTTATTCCGAAGGTGGATAACCCTCTTTCTCTGGCTGATTTCCGTCCAATCTCTTTGTGCAACTGTATCTATAAAGTGATAACCAAGGTGGTTGCGAGAAGACTCAAAGGCATACTGTCTTCTCACATTTCCGGTGAACAATTTGGTTTTTTGGAAGGTCGTCAAATTCATGAAGCAATCAGGACAGCACAAGAGGCTCTCCATAGCATGAAGACCAAGAACCTCAAAGGGACTGTGCTGAAAATAGACCTATCCAAAGCATATGATCGGGTAAGTTGGTTATATATTCGTATGCTACTTACTCACCTTGGATTTGGTATCGGTTTCATACGATGGATTATGAGTTGTATTACAACCGTTTCCTTTTCTGTTCTGCTCAATGGGGCGGCATCCCCTTTCTTTCATGCTGAAAGAGGGCTGCGCCAAGGATGCCCCCTCTCTCCCCTCTTATTTTTACTGGTTGCTGAAGGTTTGAGTAGAGCTCTTCATGTGGCAAAGAGACAAGGTACTTTGAAGGGCATTCAGGTGGCTCCAAACCTTTTCATCTCTCACCTTCTTTTTGTTGACAATGTTCTAATTTTATGTTCTGGGTCGGTCCGTGATGCTATTACGGTTGGTGAGATCTTGGAACTATTTGGCAAAGCTACGGGTATGGAAGTGAATGCTGGGAAGTCTTCTATCTCCACTCATTCGTTGAGGGATGAGGAGAGACGTGAGTTCTCGTGGATCTTCCCCTATACTGCTGTTGGTTTGGATGCTGGCCTGAATTACTTGGGTTTCCATTTAAAACCCAATGAT
This sequence comes from Pinus albicaulis, assembly GCA_034641835.2. Classification (NCBI taxonomy): domain Eukaryota; kingdom Viridiplantae; phylum Streptophyta; class Pinopsida; order Pinales; family Pinaceae; genus Pinus; species Pinus albicaulis. Next base: position 1,046,485,966 of record CM076581.1, read on the forward strand.
TATAGGAAAACTGACTGGAACTGGTTGCTCGAAAAGCTGGAAAAATGATTGAAAGTTTGGTCACACAAATGGTTATCCCGTGCTGGGCGGTTGACTCTAGTTAAGTCGGTTCTGGAGGTTGTTCCGGTGTATTGGTTGTCTTTGTCGTGGATTCCCAAGGGTATATTGGAGGCTGCTAGGCGGATTTGCTTCAGATTCCTGTGGAGTGGTAAACAGGATTCTTTGGTGACCCCTTGGGTTCGGTGGGAAAAAATTGCTGTTCCAAAAGCGTTGGGTGGTTGGGGTCTGAAAAATATCTTCCTTTTTTCTCAGGCCCTTACTGCCAAGGGTGGCTGGAGGCTCATCAATGGTGACAGTCTATGGACCCGGGTGATTTCTCACAAATATATTGCTGCTTTCTCCATTGTGGATTGGATAAGGTCTCCTAGGAAAACATTTGCTAGGGGCTCGGTGATTTGGAAGGCACTTGTTAAATCTTTTCACATTTTGGAATCTAGTCTGGCTTGGGATGTGGGAAATGGTAGGAAGCTGCGGGTGGGTGAGGATCCGTGGATGGGTAGTACACTTCAGCACCTCCTTCCTAGGCGCACGGTTGAGGCTTTAAGGCAGCAGGGGATTACCTTTCTCTTCCATCTTGCTGATCCGGTTCGGAGGAGGTTGGGTATCCAATCTTGGTTACAGGCTTCTTCTTTTGGGCTGGAGGGTGTTGATGAAAGGGCTCTGGCGGTATATATTCGTGCACTAAAACAGGCTCATCTTGTGCTCTCGGACAGGGAAGATAAGATCGCTTGGGATTTTGACCCCTCGGGGATATACTCCCCTCGGGCCGGCTATCAAAAGCTTAGTGAAGGGAATGCTCTGGGTGAGGTGCGTTGGTGGTGGAAGATTCTCTGGAAATTGAACTGTCCTCCTAAGACACGCCTTTTTATGTGGTGTGTCCTTGAAAATAGAGTCCCAACCTGGGATGTGCTGCAAAACAGATGTTTTCAGGGCCCTGGATGGTGCTGTTTATGCAAATCAGAGGTTGAATCAGTTAATCATCTCTTCCTTAGCTGTTCTTTCATTCAAGGCATTTGGTTGGAGTGTTCCAGGCTTTTGGGATTACGGCGTAGATGGGAGGGAATTTCTGTCTCTCATGGGTGGCTGTCTACAGCTGAGCTGAACTTAAAATCACTGCCTCTTCTAGTTATATGGGGTTGTTGGTTGGCTCGTAACCGGCTTCTTTTTTATGGATCTGTTAGTACTCCTGAGATTGTCGGTGCCATGACGGTGGGGCTGCACTCTGCATTCCCTATTCATATTCGTGTTGCCAATCAGAGGGAGATCCTCATGATGGAGATTGATAGGGGAAGGCCATGGGGTTTTTTTGATGGAGCTATGCAACAACATCTCTGTGGGGGTGGTGCCCTGTTGTATCTCTCAGATTCACACTGGTATGAGATCTCTGTAGGGCTGGGGGGAGGGTCAAATAATTTTGCTGAGCTGCTGAGTCTCAAGATCCTTCTACTGTTCGCTCTGGAGAAAGGTTGCAGGCAGCTAAATGTTTTCGGGGACTCATTGAACGTGATAAACTGGATAAAGGGTGTACAGAACTGTAGAGTTCATCTTTTACAAAATCTGTTCTGTTCCATTGGAGTGATCCTCCGTTCCTTTGCCTCTTTCTCATGTCATCATATCTATCGTGAAAATAATGAGAAGGCGGATCAAGCTTCTAAGAGGGGGCTGCTGTTGGATGAAGGCATCTGGAGGGTCAGAGAACATATAGAGGGTGTTATCTCTGAATATTTCCACCCATCATTATTCGATTAGTGGCTACCGGTCTTTGCTTTGGCCTGTTCTTTGTCTACTATCTCATCCTCTCAGTGGGAGGTCTGTATAATGTTTTTCAGAGGAAGGGTGGGCTATTATCTTCATCTGATGGTTGGTATACAAAAATGTTGAGAGATCTCCTTCAAAAGGTGTGATGACTCCACTTTTCTGGAGGAAGTGGGCTACTTTCTCTTGTTTGAACTTCTGGGGGGCTTCCGGCTGACAGTAGTCTCCAGGGACTATGTTTACACCTATGTGGTATCCAAATATGAATCTCATTATACATCTTTTAGTGGGTCGATGCCTCATATGGCTTCAAAATCTTCCTTTGATTTTCTCGGACAGATTCTGAGGACAGAATGACAGATTGCTTTGGGTCAAAGTAACAAGACTGGCTACACATTTTTCCTTTGACAGATTGACAGTAAATGTGCTTTCACTGCTTTTTGTGCCTGGAGAGGGTGTATCTGTTTGCTGATCTTCACATTGTTGGATTTTTTCTATGGGCTGGACTCAGTGTCTCTAGGCATGGACAGTTTGTCAGATAGTTTTGGGTAAATGTCTCAAGACTGGCTTCAAACTTTTCTTTGACAGATTGACAGAAAAGGTGCTTTCTCTGGGTTTTGTATTTGGAGAGTGCGTTTTTTATATGCTGATCATTCACATTGATGGTTTTTTATCTATGGGCTTTCCCTGGCCTCTTAACTTTCCCTGGTTATATTCCAAAGGGCGTTTTTGCTGGCTCTGGTTATGGTGCATATGAATGGGCTCTGTCTCTGACTGAACGTGGTGCTGCTCTATTAACAGAACCAGTCTGTGACAGAATGTGGCTCTGTCTCTGAGGATCGTGGTGGTATGTCCTTATGCAGCGCTATGGTTGCATATTAGAATCTGCCTTTTGTCTTGTGCAGCGCTGTGGTGTTTTCGCTGCCCTGTCATTGACTGACTGTACATCAGCAACCATTAACAGAACCGTTTCCTTTTTTTTATGTTGTGTTAGCAGAGGAACGCTGTATGACAGATTATGATCAGCGCAGTGTATTTCATTGTTTTTCTAATAGCTTCTGGACCATGCATAGTATCACTATGTATCTGTCCCTGTATACAAACTACAGGGTTTGTATTTCCGAACACATAGAAACGTGTTTCTCACAATGTAATTTTACACATAGAAACGTGTTTCTCACAATGTAATTTTATTTTTACATTTTAATTTTTTTATATTTATTAAATTTTAATAAATTTGAAATTATGTTTTTCTCATATTTTATTCCACCAAATTTTACTTTACTATTTAATCCTAAATGATGTTTTCTTAAATTCCAACTTGAAAACTTAACTTTTCAAAACACTAAAATAAACTCAAGATGATTTCATTTTTTACTTTTCAAGATGGTTTCATTTCTTACTTTTCCAAAACACTAGAGTAAACACAAGGTGATTTCATTTCTTTGTTCAAAACACTAGAGTAAACACAAGATTATCTCATTTCTTTGTTCCCTGCATGTCAGAAGCTCAAGCACAAACCAATTCCATTTCTTTTTTCCCTACATGTCAGGTGCTATAAAGCCAAAGAAAAAGTCAATTCCAGTTAGTTCTTTGGGCGTTTCCTTACTTTAAAAAACATATTATCATTTAATCACTTTCTAATCTCTAAAATAAAATTTGATAACCATATTATGATTCTACAGGGAATGTCCAATTTTATTAAAGAAAGTTCTCTTAAAGCACATAAAACCTTTTTTTTTAACCCAAATTGATATCCAATCCCCTAATCACGAGCTGGAAATATAACAAAACTTAGCACATGCCCACATAGCTTTAACTCACCTGATCTCCCCCACAAGACTGAGAATATTATTAAAGGTGTTTGTTTAATTTAATTATTAGATGTTTAACAAAACTTAGCACATGCCCACATAGCTTAACTCACCTGATCTCCCCACAAGACAGAATATTATTAAAGGAGTTTGTTTAATTTAATTATTATAAGTTTTAGAATTTTTAGTGGACAAAATAATCTTTGGTTAAAATATAATATTTCATTATTTAAAAAGTTTATTTTTATTATATATACTCCAACATTTAAAAAAAATAAAAAATTTGGAACACTTTAATCATAAAATTTTATTACTCAAACATTGTAATTCCAATAAATAAATTATTTGTAATTGGATTAAAAAAAAAAAGTTATTGAGATATTTTTTCAAAACAACAATAAATATGTTATTGATTAACATATTTTTCAAAAAATTAGAATGCTTGAATGGTTTTTCGATAGTGAAAATAGATTCAACACTATCAAAAACAACAACAAAAAATACAAAAATTTAATAACTAATTTGGTTTTTTAAGTTTTTTTGGGACAACTTTTTTTTTAACAACTAAGCTGCTGACATATTAAGGCGAGCCTTATTTCAGCTGCAATAGGCCCAGCCTCAATGATCTACAACCTTAATCCAACTGGGGCCATTTCCTGCCTAGGCGCATTAATGGGCCTATGGCAGCTGAAATAAGGCTCGCCACATATTAATATTATTCCATTACAGGCCCATTATGCCCATTTCGTGGTGTCAGTGTACTTCCCTGATTGACAGGGCTTGTCTGTTTTTCTGCATAAAACACTCAGACTGGACTCATTTGTTTTTGTTCATAAACACAATCATATTGGGCGGCGCTAGCAACAATAATATTGGTTGGCATTATCCAGCTTTAAGTACGTTGATGCCACTATTCGAACTTCACAACTTTGTCTGTTGCAGAGTTGCCCTCATCTTCTAAACCTGCTCTGCTCTTCTCGCTTCAATTTGTCTGCAGATATTAATTAATCTTCTGTGTTTATATTTACAAAGCGACAGACCGGTGGATTCCTAACAGTCTCACTCGAACTAAAAATAATTGAAAGGAATACAAAAATTTGAAGATTATTATCATGCCTTGTGTATCACTTATTTCTATTGGGGTACAACTTGTTTTCACTATTTCTCCTTTGTCCATATTTGCAACGAAACAGACATGAGGAATCATAACTGGCTCTCTCGTACCAAAATAATTGAAGGGGACACAAAAATTCTGAAGTGATACAGATGGATCCTCTAGAATAATCGTGGGAATACAACAATTCTGATGTGAAACAGATATACTCTGTACAATTATCGTGGCTCGTGCATCACGCCTTTCTGTTTCTGCATAAGTTGTTTGGGTTCTGTTGGTTTTTTTTTTTTCAGACATCTGCTTCACATTATTGATGCTAATGTACTGAGAGGTTTTGGCTATGTTGTTCCATTTTCAGTTATCTATTTCACATGATTGATGTCAAATTAAGAAGAGGTTTTTAAAATTAAGTCATCCTTATTTTGATTTCACATTTTGGGATATTTTCGAAATGTGGTAACTTGGGGTGAAATGTACTCTTTGACCTTATTTTTATCCTATCATCTATCATATTTCCCAAATATTTAGATATTCTTTGATTTTTTTCGTATTCATCATCTGGAAATCTAATAGACAGAGTGAAGAGGATTTTAAAATTAAGTCATCCTTATCTTGATTTTACATTTTGGGATATTTTAGAAATGTGGTAACTTGGGTGAAATGTACTCTTTGACCTTATTTTTATCCATCCTCTATCATATTTACCTTTGATTTTTTTTCTTATTCATCATGTATCATATTTCCTAAATATCTAGATATTCTGGAAATCTAATAGACAGAGTGAACAGGTTTTTAAAATTAAGTCATCCTTATCTTGATTTTACATTTTGGGATATTTTCGAAATGTGGTAACTTGGGTGAAATGTACTCTTTAACCTTATTTTTATCCATCATCTATCATATTTACCAAATATCTAAATATTCTTTGATTTTTTTCTTATTCATCATCTATCATATTTCCTATTTCCTAAATATCTAGATATTCTGGAAATCTAATAGACAGAGTGAACAGGTTTTTAAGATTAAGTCATCCTTATCTTGATTTTACATTTTGGGATATTTTCGAAATGTGGTAACTTGGGTGAAATGCACTCTTTGACTTTATTTTTATCAATCATCCATCATATTTCCTAAATATCTAAATATTCTTTGATTTTATTTTTATCCATTATTTATCATATTTCCTAAATATGTAGATATAGATATTCTGGAAATCTAATTGACAGAGTGAACAGGTTTTTAAGATTAAGTCATCCTTATCTTGATTTTACATTTTGGGATATTTTCGAAATGTGGTAACTTGGGTGAAATGCACTCTTTGACTTTATTTTTATCAATCATCCATCATATTTCCTAAATATCTAAATATTCTTTGATTTTATTTTTATCCATTATTTATCATATTTCCTAAATATGTAGATATAGATATTCTGGAAATCTAATTGACAGAGTGAATTTAGTCTTTGAATTCACTGTTATCCATCCTTCATTATATATCAACTTTACTCTTATCCATCATTAATTATATCTTTATAATATCCATTATATCTATCGATTTCACTTTTATCCATCATCCATTATATCTTTATAATATTGGGGATATTCACGTAATCTGGTAGTTTGGGGTGAAATTCACCCTTTGATTTCACTCTTATTCATAATTTATAAAATATCTGAAATATTAAGGTAATTTTAGATGAAATTTATTCTTTGATTTCGCTGTTTTTCATCATTCATCATATTTAAAAAAAATATCTGAAATATTTAAGAAATCCAGTAAATGGGTGTGATTCACTCTTGACTTTACTCTTATTTCTCATATTTCCAGAATATTCTGGAATTTTCACTTCATTTCTTTTTTTAAATATTCCAAAAATCTGAGATGACTTTGACTCGTCTCTTTCGAATTTTCAAAATATTCCAAAAAAATCTTGAATTTATTCATCACTGCATAAATTTGCTGGTGCTTTGTAAAGGTTTCAGTTCCTAGAGCCAAATCGCTTTGAGAATTATCATTTTTATTTTTGTCAATTAAATATATAATTAGTTATAGGTTAAAGAATACATATTAATATTGTGGGTAGTGTAATTAGTTATGGAAGTGTGGAAACTAAAGAGATTTAAGGTTCAATTTCTTTGTTGTAATGGGGAAGATAGGTCATAGGTCCCAAATAGAGGATATCACCTAGGCTCTCAGGTATAGTGGTTATAAAGTAAATTTATCATTTGCATTTAATGGATTTTAGGTTTTACAACTTGCGATTTTGTTAATGATATTTTTAAATAATATAAAAAATTTAAAGGTATGAAGACTTCTTTGTAATTTATCTTTAGGCTATGAATGATCATACAAAGATATATATAAAAAGTGAAAATCTCAAGAGTACAAAATTTGAGGAAATGTTTGCATCACGAGAGATTTCACTAGATAAATCCAAAATTAAAATGAATTTAAGTTGGTAATAAAAAAACATATTAATCAAAATAATCTACAACAATATTAAAATGAATTTATATCAGTCAACAATAATCTTAGAAAATATTATTGAATATTATAAATACATGCTATATATCTTAGCCAAAGTTTAATCCCTTAACTTTTAAATAGTATTTAATTTATTTCTAATTTATTTAAAAGAAGAGTAAGATTATATAAATAATTTCAATATGGTTATAAATTTTGTTTTTTTCAAAAAAAATTGGATATAACATAATTTATTTTATGAATAAATAAGTTAGTATAAATTTGGAAAATACAATTTGTTTATTAAAAAAATATAATTTTAATGTCAAGGTTAACCTTCAGTTAAATATTAAATTGTTATATGAGATTCCTTTACTTATGGGTCAACCTATTTATCTTAAATTTTAAAGTGTACATACTTTACCCACTTTGGATTTAAATCTATACCCTTTTAAAAAGAAACATATTTAATATTCCAAATTATTTCATTATACTAACTATATATATAAGGTTAAAATAACTTCTATATAAAGATATATAGGCACTAGCAGGCTAACGATGGCCTCAAAAGTGGCAATGGGCCCATCTACACATTCCTAGGAGCATGCACATGTTCCTTGGTGTCAAGGCTTGGAAAGCCCCGAACTGTCAACCAAGATGCTAATGAGGGGGCTAGGTAGGCATGGATCAAGAACATGCACATGTTCATAGGAACACACATGCATACTTGATGCAACATAGTTTTATATGCTCACAACCAATTTTTTTTACCATTTTGGACAACACAACGCACCTTTGGTTGTTACTGAGCCAAACATTTAATCCTTGGTCTACATCAACTACCAAGTCAATGAATTAGATATTTTTCATATCTCAAATAAGCATTCCTATGGAGTTACTTTGATTTTTTAAAATTTTTAATTTTTTTTTGTTTTTTTGAAAATTTGGTTTAAAATCAAAAAAGAAAAACCTAAATGATACCCCAAACAAAAGCACCATATTGAATTGCAAAATACTTGTTACCATGGACTATAGTGAGAACATTAATGGTCCATAAACAATGTGCAAGTTAGAACAACCAAACCCTAACCTAGAACAAAGAAATATGAATGTTGAAAATGATGCATCCTTAGCTAATTCGAGGGTTCTCATACATGATCTCCAAAACACTACACACCCCTCAAAATTATCTCTTGCAAGTTCAGTAAATTTGATTAAATCATCCATTTCTAATGCCCAAGGCCTATTAACTAATATTTCCAATTGATGAATACTATAAAACTGGTTTAAATAAAGACCACATTAGAGAGTTGAACATTACCAAACAATATTTGTTATCATTTTCCATTGACCTAAGAAACAACCAACCTATACTAGTCAACAAGAAACACATTTCCATGGACTGGTGCACCTACAAACCCTTCTAAGACCATTGGGTGGATAAGTGGTTCACGCTTCTTGATAAACCTCCTTGTAATAATAAAGAGGTGCCACTATGTTTTTTGAGAAAATTATGGGCATAGTTTATAATAGGACTTTATATCAACTACTTTGACATGGGAAACTTCTAGGGGATGGGTTGTGGGTCTACACATGATAGAGAAAATGTTAGGCACAACCCAACAGAAGATCCCCATTCAGTTATATGAAGGCCTAACCCTTACCCTACATTCTCAAATATTGGATATAATTATTGAAACCAATACCTCAATAGCCACCTCAACTCACACCCTAGTGCAACATGGCACCTTGGTATCATTATCATGCATGGAGAAACTAGTTGGTGATGTTGCGGGAGGCATTAGACCATCATATTTTGTAGCACATTTTGACTAGTAGAGGCCATTTGGAAATCATGGGTGGATGGAGGCTAGTATAAAATAGAGTTTTATCGAGGAGGTTATTAGATTTACCATATTTGTGATCTTCATTTCATTCATGTGTGTGTGTGTGTGTGCGTGCGTGTGTGTGTGTTTTCTTTATACATCTAATTATATGTTGTTTGCAGTTGATATGTTATGATAACATTTCCCCCACTCTAATAGATGTATTAATGCTAGTTTATGCTACGAATGTTGTAGTGGAAGTTGCTTGTTCATTTGGTGTGTCACATACCTAGGTATGGTGAATTAAGATAATCCCTTGTCACAAAATTTTCCATATGTTTTTAGCCCATAATATTATAGATTCTTTTATTTTAGATATAATTGTAGTGTTCCTTTAATATTGATTCTACATATTACGATGACATTAGGTGAGGAGCCATGCTCACATGGATATACCATCCCCTTCCTAGGTATTATATATCAACTTAAATTTTGTTTAAATATTTATTTTGTTTTCTTATTTTGGTTAACTAATTACAATATTATAAATGTGTATACTAGTTGAGACATTTTCCCATTTTTCCACTATGTTGTTGAAATATCATTCACTGCCATCTATTATATCCTCATTATTCATCCCTCATAATCATAACATTGCCCTAGTTTTTGGGATCCAACTTACCTCCACTAGGGAACATTATTGCTACAACCCATGGGTGTTGATCATCACTTTCCTCCACCATATTTTCCATCTCATCCACCCACAAAGGCTACATCCATATAGCATTTAGTAGCTTTGCTCTATTTTCACTACCAATGTTTCATCCCTGGTAGTTTCTCCACATAGACCCCCATATAGCCCCTCAACCATCATCCCATGATGGAAGTTCAAAGGATACAATATCAAATATTGAAATTGAGTACACTATGTAGCTAATTTCTCCAACTACTAATGAATCTCCATGATTGTGTGAGACATTTATGGTGAGATCATTCATCAAGGACTTATTTTCTTTATCACGAATGGAATTGGTTTCAGGCATTTTTTGGTTTAAATTCCATGCTTTTACTCTTTTAACCATTGCAAGGTTGTATAGAAGAGAGGTTGGAGTAAGATAAGATGGAAACACCCTTGTGAATTATTATATTATCTATGGTGAGTTTTCTTTAATTGAATTATCAATTATCAGTAAGTAAATGTTATAATATATTATAGAAAAAAATCACACGAGAACGTTGTTCCTTTGTGCATTCCCCAAAGAGATGAAGCACACCCAAAATGAGGAAAACTTGAGTTTCTTCTTCTAGTAAGAATAAAAGTATCAACTTTTGGGATGCAAATGATGGTGGTGAGGGTGGCAATGGTCAATGGGTGGCTACTCAGACTCAACTTTTTATATAGGTCATCAGATGCTATACTTTCATGTTTGGGTATGAGATATTGTTTGTATATTAGATCCATTTTCCATCGAAGGAACCATATGTCATACTTCCATGTATGGACATGAGGTGTCATTTCATAAACTGGGACATTGTGCCATTTTGTTAAAAATGTGCAATTGAGATAATTTTGAGTGTGTGTGTTGTGGCACGCTCAAAATTGAATTTGCATATATGTGGCGATGATGCAATATCACTTATGTTGAAGTGAATACTCTAACATGTTGCATTGTTGAAGTTGTTTGGATTGGGTTTTTAAAGACATGTTAGTTAAAGCCATATTCTTGTTGAATCTTTAATTAAACTGAGGGGGGGGGGGGGTGAATCAATTTAACACATACATAGGCTTTTTAAATTTTTCAACAAACTTATTTATAGCTTAATATGTGAACAGTCTTAAGGTGTTGCAGCAAATATTAAATTAATGTGACACCAAGCTTATTGTGAGAGCAGCAAACAATTAAGCAAATTGAATGGATCATATCAACACATAAGTAACACACATAGAGACAACAGATGTAAGTGGAAACCCATAAAGGGAGAAAACCACATCTTATTATTGTTGTGATGCAAAGGCAAGCTCCAACTCCCTCTCACCACTGTTTTTCTGCAAGCACCAACCTACAGGAGGCTCCAACCTCAGTCAGCTACAACTGACAGCTATCAAGCTTCGACTTGATAGGGAAGCTCCAACTTCCTCAAATTATCAAAAGAAATGTTTGCTGATTTACCTCAAATATCAGCTCTGTTCTGTAGCATCTCTTTCTGCTCCTCTCTTCCTTATCTCTTCTACCTCAATCTTCTATACTTTTCATTCTCTATCCTTACTCTCTCAACCTATTTTATGCATATCAAGTTGATATTATATATAGAGTTCCTCACATGATTGTTTGTATTCCCCAGGGAATTTGAACTAAATAGCCATATCTCTTAGTCTTCTGCCTTCTCATTTCTTTTCCATCTTACTCAGAAAAAATAAAACTTTATGTACTAATTTCAACATTACAGTGGGATTTTTGTTTTCTTTCGGAGACTTGCCAATGCATCACAAAAATATAAATTAAAATCGTTTACATTCAATTACAATGAGAAACTCCAGCTCACTCATTCAGCCTCTTGGCTAGCTGCGCATTTGTCTTTTCTTTGACTGTGTCTTTGTCCCTTTCGGCTCTGTTTGTTTCCTTATTCACTGATGCCATACATTTGTAACTGTGCTTTTTGTATCAGTGCTATATATATATATATATATATATATATATATATATATCTAATGTAATTTCAACTCTCGGCATACTTATACAAAGTTTTAGCAAACAAATTGCCACGTCCACTATAGCAGTAAAGAATCATCTTAATATATAACAAATGCCCTTTCGGGCCCACTTGCCACGCTTTCCGATGCAATATATCACTCCTCGACTTCTTCCGATTGCGATTGATCGCAATTGCAATTTCCATTTGAATGTATCGACATTCCAATGCTCCGATGCTCCGATTCCGATGATTCACTGTTTACCGGAACTCAACCAGACATATGAATCATGACTTATTGATCCATCGGGTCCATATTTCAATTGGAAATCTTGTCACCATGTTCCGCTGCCCTTAGATTCTCCAATGTGATGGCATAACTTTAAGCTGGACTTCAAACACACATGAGTCACCGTGTATAGTGAATCGGGTCCAGAACTCAATCGCAATCACAATCTTTTGATAACAAGTTCCGCTGCCAGCTTTTCTCCGATGTGATTGGATGAGGGTCCCACAGTTTAAGTCTTTGGTTGTATTGGGCCCAAGCTATAGAGTACTTCACACACACACACACACACACACACACACACACACACACACATATATATATATATATATATATATATATATATATATATATATATATATACTTTGATCCTTTGTTTAGAAGGCGCTACCCATATATAAAGCGCTGCATATAGGTATATATGTATACTCTGCCGCTTTGGTCTTTAATGTATCCTCCAGCTGGGGTAATTATTCTCGGAATTTTATGTAGGAGGTTCGTCACTATTCCCTCTTGGTTCCATGGTTTACACATGGTTCCATTCCATAAAAAATGGTGCGCCTATGTTATAATACATATTCACTGTTTGATAATGACTCTGCCTCTGCCTCCACTGCTTAACTGTTTCATCTCTGCCTCTATATTCGCTGCCTCTGCCTCTGCTGTGATAACGGCTCTGCCTCTATTCATCTCTTCCTCTATATTCGCTGCCTCTACCTCTGCTGTGATAACAGTTCTGCCTCTATTCATCTCTTCCTCTGTATTCGCTGTCTTCCAGCTGGGCTTTGCCTCTGCCTTCGCTGTGCTTCTTTCTCTGTCTCTACCGTTGCTTCCGCTCTGCTGTTTGACTGTTACATTTCGACAGTGTTCTTCCGCCTGTCTCCTTTGCTTCCTTTGTTCGCTTTTTTTCTGCCTCCTCTGTCTATCTCTGTCTTTGCTGCCTCCTTTGCCATCAATGACAACATTTCCAACAGTCTCCCCCTTTGGCATTGATGGAAATACACTTCCTCTATTTTCCTGTTAGGATCCTTTCTCCTGTTGCTTGCTCTTCCTCCCCCTTTGACATCAATGGCAAGGGGTTTGAATTCTTAGTGTAGATTATATCCTTTGATCCTGTGGTTTTATCCTTTTTCAACATTTCGTGCATTTCTTCTCTCTGAGATCTTCTGACTTTGTACGCTGCTGCTCCAAACTTTGGATTAGATCTAAAATACTAACCCTTTAGCCTTTTTCATTGATTCTTTTATACTGGATGTATTCTTGCCATAATCCTTTTGATCTTGAGGACTTGTTTCATGCTTCCCTTGCTGGCTCCTTGCTGGCTGATCTCCCCCTGGAATGATATTTTCGTTTCTGTTCTCCCCCTGAAACTGTGCTTTCTCTTCATATCAGAGAGTAGCATCTACAGATACTACCCCTAGTTTGTCTCTCAAATATTCAAATGGTTCTCTACCAAGTGGTTTGGTAAATATATCTGCTGTCTGTTCTTTTGTTGGTACATACTCCAGTTTTACTATCTTCTGAGCCACTTGTTCTCAGAGAAAATGATACTTGATTGGGATATGTTTAGTTTTTGAGTGAAGCACATGATTTTTATATATACTTATAGCACTTGTATTATCACATTTGATTGAGATAGGTTCATCAATGCTTAACTTCATTTCTTGGAGGGTTTGCTTCATCCCCATGACTTGTGTACAACATGCTGATGCTGCTATATATTCTGCTTCTGTTGTAGACAGAGAGATAGATGTTTGTTTCTTGCTTAATCATGCCACCAGACTTTCTCCTAAATAGAATGCACCTCCACTTGTGCTTTTCCTGTCATCCACATAGCTGGCCCAATCTGCATCTGTGTATGCTGTCAAAGTGAAGCTTTTGCCTTTAGGATACCAAAGTACATACTGTGTTGTTCCTTGTAGATATCTAAATATTCTTTTGACTGCCAGAAGGTGGTTTTGTTTAGGTGCTGCTTGATATCTAGCCACTAGTCCTACTACTAGCATGATGTCTGGTCTTGATGCTATTAGGTACAGCAGACTTCCTATCATGGATCCGTAGAGTCTTTGATCTATATCAGCAGATCCATCATCAGCACATAGTTTGCATCCCGTGATCATGGGGGTTGACATAGGTTTGCAGTCTTCCATTTTGAACTTTTTCAATACTTCTTTTAAGTATTTTTCCTGTGAGATGAATTTACCTGTGTTCTTTTGCTGAATTTGAAGTCTGAAGTAGAAACTGAGCTCTCCAATCATAGACATCTCAAACTCTGATCTCATCTCTTCAACAAATCCTTTTGCTAGTTCATCTTTGTTGCTTCCAAACATAATGTCATCAACATACACTACAACAATCAGGAGTTCATTTCCATGGGCTTTTATGTATAGATTGTTGTCTACTCCACCTCTATTAAAGCCTTGATTTTGAAAATACTTATCCAATCTTGAGTACCAAGCACGAGGAGCCTGTTTCAGTCCATATATAGCTCTCTTTAGTCTACACACATAGTCTTATTTTTCTGTTAAAGAGAAACCTTCTGGTTGTTCCATGTAGACTTCTTCTTCTAGATCTCCATTCAGAAATGCAACTTTCACATCCATTTGATATACCTTGAAGTTTTGGTAGCAAGCAAAGGCCATAAACATTCTAATGGCTTCCATTCTAGCTACAAGGGAAAATGTTTCATCTTAATCAAGTCCTTCGATTTGTGAATATCCTTTGCAGACCAGTTTGGCTTTATTCCTGATTACTTGTCCTTGCTCATTCATTTTATTTTTGAATACCCATTTTGAGCCCATGACATTTTTCTCAGTGGGTCTGGGAACTAATTTCCAGGTATTGTTCTTCTCGATTTGGTCCAATTCTTCATTCATAGCATTCACCCAATACTTGTCCTTGCTGGCCTCTTCAAACTTCTTTGGCTCTATTTGTGATAACATGTCTATGTATACCTCTTCTGTCTATTCAGTTAACTGCCTTCTTGTCTGCACTCCTACACTCTTGTCTCCAATGATTTGATCTTCTGGATGGTTCTTTTGAGTGTATCTTGAGGGGGCTTTCGAGTTCAGTTCAGAATCTTCTAATGTCTAGCTTGTTTCATCATCATCTTGGTCCTCTTCTTCATGATTTTCTGAAGAACTGATGCAGTCTGTATCTCTTGTCTTGTTTGGGAGTTCTTCATCAAATATTACATCAATACTTTCTACAATTTTTCGAAGAGTCTTGTTGTAGCATCTGTATCCTTTACTCTTGGATGCATATCCTAAGAGTATTCCTTCATCTACTCTTGCATCAAACTTCCCCAGATTTTCATCATTATTTTTTATGTAGCACTTGCTGCCAAAAACTATAAAGTTCTTGATTGATGCTAGTTTACCATGCCATAGTTCATAAGATGTCTTGTCACTGTTAGGTCTTAAATGAGCTTTGTTTAGAATATGCACTGCTGTGTGTACAGCTTCTGCCCAAAAGGTTTGAGTAATTTTACTCTCTTGCATCATGGCTCTGGCCATTTGTTGTACAGACCTCTTTTGTCTCTCTGCTACTCCATTCTGTTGAGGTGTCCCCGCAATAGTAAATTGTTGCTTTATCCCATGTTCATTACATAGGTATGCAAAGTCATAATCTGTGAATTCACCTCCTCTGTCTGATCTGATGCATTTTAGCTTGCATCCTGTTTGATTTTCTGCTAAGGCTTTGAATATCTTAAATTTTTCTAGTGCTTCTGATTTGTTCTTGACAAAAGCAACCCATGTCATTCTGGAGAAATCATCTATTATCAACATAAAGTAGGATTCTCCACTTGGTGTTTTAGTTCTAGCAGGTCCACATAGGTCCATGTGCACAAGCTGGAGTGGTCTTCTTGTTGATAGCTCATCTTTGGCCTTAAAGGATGTGTGGGTATGTTTGCCCAATTGATAAGATTTGCATATGGTATTTCAAGGCCTTTTTATTTCTGGCATATCTCTGACAGCTTTCTTCTTGCTCAGTCTGATGATATGGTCGAAGCTGAGATGTCCCAGTATCCTATGCCATAACCATGACTCCTCAAGTTTGCTAAGATGGCATGCTTCGTCCTCCTCTTTCACTATGTAAACATTACTCTCTGTTCGAACACCTTTGAGCAGAGTCTTTCCTGTGGTGCTTGATCTGAATTCATAGTCTTGTGCTCTAAAAAGAACTTGATAGCCTTTATCACACATCTGACTGACACTCAGAAAATTTGCTTTCAGTCCATCTACAAATAGTACATATTGGGCCTTTCCTCTACCATTGTCTATGCTGACTGAGCCTTTTCCTTTGATCTTACCTGATTTATCATTGCCAAAAGTAACATTACAAGATTTCCTTCTTGACTAGCCATCTTGGAGGCCTAGGATCTCCTTTCAGTTGTTAGACTGATACAAAAGGAACCGGCTCTGATACCAATTGTTGAATCTTTAGTTAAACTGAGAGGGGGGGGGGGGGCGGTGAATCAATTTAACACATACATAAGCTTTTTAAAATTTTCAACAAAATTATTTACAGCTTAATATGTGAACAATCTTAAGGTGTCGCAGCAAATATTAAATTAATGTGACACCAAGCTTATTGTGAGAGAAGCAAACAATTAAGCAGATTGAATGGATCATATCAACACATAAGTAACACACATAGAGACAGCAAATGTAAGTGGAAACCCATAAAGGGAGAAAACCACATCTTATTATTGTTGTGATGCAAAGGCAAGCTCCAACTCCCTCTCACCACTATTTTTCTGCAGGCACCAACCTACAGGAGGCTCCAACCTCAGTCAGCTACAACTGACAGCTATCAAGCTTCGACTTGATAGGGAAGCTCCAAATTCCTCAAATTATCAAAAGAAATGTTTTCTGATTTACCTCAGATATCAGCTCTGTTCTGTAGCATCTCTTTCTGCTCCTCTCTTCCTTATCTCTTCTGCCTCAATCTTCTATACTTTTCATTCTCTATCCTTACTCTCTCAAACTCTTTTATGCATATCAAGTTGATATTATATATAGAGTTCCTCACATGACTGTTTGTATTTCTCAGGGAATTTGAATTGAATAGCCATATCTCTTAGTCTTCTGCCTTCTCATTTCTTTTCGAGCTTACTCAGAAAAAATAAAACTTTATGTACTAATTTCAACATTACAGTGGGATTTTTGTTTTCTTCCGGAGACTTGCCAATGCATCACAACAATATAAATTAAAATCATTTACATTCAATTACAATGAGAAACTCCAGCTCACTCATTTAGCCTCTTGGCTAGCTGCGCATTTGTCTTTTCTTTGAATGTGTCTTTGTCCCTTTCGGCTCTGTTTGTTTCCTTATTCACTGTTGCAGGGTAATGGCCATATGCCATACATTTGTAACTGTGCTTTTTGTATCAGTGCTTTATATATATATATAATGTAATTTCAACTCTCAGCATACTTATACAGAGTTTTAGCAAACAAACTGCCACGTCCACTATAACAATAAAGAATCATGTTAATATATAACAAATTCCCTTTCGGGCCCACTTGCCACACTTTTCGATGCGATATATCACTCCTTGACTTCTTCCGATTACGATTGATCGCAATCGCAATTTCCATTTGAATGTATCGACATTCCAATGCTCTAATGCTCTGATTCCGATGATTCACTATTTACCGGAACTCAACCATACATATGAACCATGACTTATTGATCCATCGGGTCCGTATTTCAATCGGAACTCTTGTCACCATGTTCCGCTGCCCTTAGATTCTCCAATGCAATGGCATAACTTTAAGCCGGACTTCAAACACACATGAGTCACCGTGTATAGTGAATCGGGTCCGAAACTCAATCGCAATCACAATCTTTTGATAACAAGTTCCGCTGCCAGCTTTTCTCCGATGCGATTGGATGAGGGTCCCACAGTTTAAGTCTTTGGTTGTATTGGGCCCGAGCTATAGAGTACTTCATATATATATATATATATATATATATATATATATATATACTTTGATCCTTTGTTTAAAAGGCGCTACCCATATATAAAGCGCTGCATATAGGTATATATGTATACTTTGCCGCTTTGGTCTTTAATGTATCCTCCAGCTGGGGTAATGATTCTAGGAATTTTATGTAGGGGGTCCGTCACTATTCCCTCTTGGTTCCATGGTTTGCACATGGTTCCATTCCATAAAAAATGGCGCGTCTATGTTATAATACATATTCACTGTTTGATAATGACTCTGCCTCTACCTCCACTGCTTGACCGTTTCATCTCTGCCTCTATATTCGTTGCCTCTACCTCTGCTGTGATAACGGCTCTGCCTCTATTCATCTCTTCCTTTGTATTCGCTGCCTCTGCCTCTGCTGTGATAACGGCTCTGCCTATATTCATCTCTTCCTCTATATTCGTTGTCTTCCAGCTGGGCTCTACCTCTGCCTTCGCTGTGCTTCTTTCTCTGTCTCTTCCGTTGCTTCCGCTCTGTTGTTTGACTGTTACGTTTCGACAGTCTTCTTCTGCCTGTCTCCTTTGCTTCCTTTGTTCGCTTCTTTTTTGCATCCTTTGTATGTCTCTGTCTTTGCTGCCTCCTTTGCCATCAATGACAACATTTCCAACAATTCTTGGTTATACATGTAGTTGATGATCATCCAAAAATAGCAAGGCCACAACAGTTTTGCACCGTGACTAGGCTCCTTCAGTAGTATGTGATTGTCAAGTGAATTGAAAGGTATAACCTTGTGGAAATTCTCCTCCAATCTCATTATCATCCAAAACAATGAGTGTTATGTTTAACTTAGGCAATTTTTTGTTAATGCAATTGAATTAGATTTTCCTAACGTTCATCATCTAGATTAAATTTTCCAACATTATTATTATTGTGATTTATTACCATTTATTTTACCACTAAGTGTATGGATTTAAGAAAATTGAGGTAAAAATAAAGTGTATTAAAGAAGAGACAATCACAATAAGAAATTATTGTCTACAAGTGGCAAAATATATGCTTTATTGTGAAAAATATTAAAAACAGATTAACACAACTCTTTATTAATAAGTTAATAACATTTTATAAATAATTTTCATGTACATTTCATGATTAAATTTTGCCACTACTGAAAAAAAAAATTGTGGGTCTAGATTTCATCATTAAAAAAAAATACATTGAACATATGATGAAAGCACTATATCTACTACTGAGCTATAAAATTCAACATTGTGCTTTGTAGAAGTGTTGGACACTTTCTTCCACGAACACATTTTATTTCAAAGGAAAATTGAACTCTTTACAAGTTGGAATATCATAAAGGTGGTAGATTCATAATTTTCCAATCCATCTCCATGAAGTATAGTGGAATTTCCTCCTTTCAATGGAATTCTTCCACACTTTGTAATACAAAAGATAATGAAGATATAGCTTGAATAATTCCTATAAATTCCAACAATTGAGTATTGTGTTACATCTCTAATACTCTTTATGAAATATTTGATCATGTTTATTTGACCATGATTGCTATAGACATATTAGCTAAGAAATTGGAAATGTGACATTTCACATTGGAACAAAGAAACAATAATATCCCAAGGACATCAATGTCTATTCATTTAGTAACATAGTTGATCATATTAATATTAACAATCTCACAAACTTGAAAAAATTTAATGTACTTTAATGTGTTTCAAGCCAATCGCTCACTTGAGAACTTAATCCTTCGTGCACTCAATAATCTTTTTTGGAGACGGACCAAATTTCTACCCATTAAGAATACAACAATTTCATATGA